>CM053032.1:252874180-253474180 GCA_028564925.1 Lithobates sylvaticus | reverse complement strand
ATGCGGGGTCACAGTGCATGCTTGGCCAATCATCAGCCAGCAATGCACTGCGTCGGCCGCGCCGGCCGCAATGCATTGCGGGGCCGCGCGCATCACACGAACGTGATGCGAGCGGCCAAAATAGTTCTGGGCTCGCCGAGCGAGCGAACGCCCGGTGCTCGATGCGAACGTGGGTTCGCATCGAGCACCGGGCCCATCCTTAATTGTCATTTGTGTATTGCTGGTTTTATTTTTTACTTTACCTATTTTTTATGTTATTAGTTTTATTTTATTGTTATGTTATTCTTAAATTATTTAGGTTACCGTATATATACTCGAGTATAAGCCGACCCGAATATAAGCCGAGGCACCTAATTTTACCACAAAAAATTGGGAAAACGAATTGACTCGAGTATAAGCCTAGGGTGAGAAATGCGCAGCTACTGTAAGTGGAAAAGAGGGTCAACAATGCCCATTTGCAGCCTCACTGTGCCCATTTGCATGCCTCACTGTGCCCATTTGCAGCCATAGGTCCTCCGAACTTCAAACTTGGTAGTTAAAGAGGTGTGCCCATTAAATTTTTTTTTTTAAAAGTCAGCAGCTACAAATACTGCAGCTGCTGACTTATAAGAATCGGACACTTACCTGTCCCAGGGTCCAGCGATGCGGGGGAACGAAGCCCCCCTCGTTCCCCACTCCGCTCGCGGCGCCGGCATTCTTACTGTGGGCACCCGGCTGTGGCTTCACAGCCGGGCACCCACTGCACATGCGCGAGCGGCGCCGTGAGCCGTGATACAACGCTCAGTCATCTGGGACAGGTCCCAGATGACTGTGCGGCGCCGAGGGGAAGTGATGTCAGTGCCCGGGCACTGAAGGTGGCAGACTACGAGGGACCCCCTAGCAACAGGCATTTAGAGGTGAGTAAAAAAATATATTTTTTTCTTTTTTTTTATGATTTTTAAACAATTTTTTTTTTTTTTGGTGGAAACACCACTTTAAGGGTTCCTAGATTCCTAATTTGGGGTCTCTGGACCCAAAGGGTCCCGAAAGGATATTGCTGCAGATGGACAGATTGCAGATTGTTACAGATCTCGGGGCCACTTGGTGCTTGGAACCCCAACATTGGATATGTTGTAGTGCTAGTTCCACTGGGTTTGCACACCAAATTTGGGGTTCCTAGCACCAAGTGGCCCAGAGATACGGGATCCCAAATTCGGGTCGGAAAATGTCATTCTCTGCTGCAGAAAAGTCGAGGGGGGCACTTTCAGCACAAAAAAAATGTGCTAAAAAACTCGGCTTATACTCGAGTATATACGGTACCTGTTTTTCACTGTTTTTTTTTACCATTTGTATAAAAAATGTTAACAGTAATGTGGCTAATGCGGGTCAAAGAAAGTTGAAGGGAGCTTCTGTAGCCGTCAGGAGCCATTTAAATCAAGAGCACCTTTGGGCCCATTCAGATGTCCATGTTACTTTGATGGGAAAACAGTAACGAGTCTTATTGTGCGCAATAATGTGCATTGCGATAAGACAGCTCGTTCTTTTGAATGGGTCGTCAATGCAATGTTATAAATCTGAAAATGTACTTTCCGACACGGCGCATCACAACGTATCATAATGCTTTAAATGCAATTTCCTAAGATTGATACATAAATATCTGCGAAGATCTTCAATAAATATTTATTGTAATGCTCCAAAGAATTTCCATCACCGCCAGCCTCCGAAAAAACATTTGGAGGGGAAAAAGTGAACTGGAAATATTCCGCCTTCTGGGTTATGAGCAGCACTCCCTGAAATTATAGCTGAGGTTGTAATTAAAAATATCTAATTCCGCTGAAAGCTAAACATAAAAATGTTTTTTTTCTTTTCAGGAAACTCATCCAAATCTTCTTCTGTGTTTTGAGAATATATATTTCTAATTTAATGAAAATCCGCAGCGAGGTCCTCCTTATCTGTCTGCTGTTATTCATCTCTATGGAGTCAATTTATCTTACAACATGTCAGTTAAATAGAAAATGTAATCTGTTGGACTCCTCAAAGGTAGAAATGTTTGCTTCTTTCTGACACCAACTTTTCATTTGTGAACTCAAAGGCCATTTCCAAATAATCACGGGGACAGATGGAGCGATATAGGATGAGTTACTGTCACAAATAGGATCCTGGGGGGGGGGGGGAGTCAGGACAATAGTGATTATTATGTTGAAAATATTGCTTTTTTTTTTTCAAATACGGACAAAGACAAGACCATACAGCGGTTTAACAGGACAGGTTTCACTCAGAACAGGCCTCGCCATGGTCGACCAAAGAAGTTGAGAGCACGTGCTCAGCATCATATCCAGAGGTTGTCTTTGGGAAATAGACATATGAGTGCTGCCAGCATTGCTGCAGAGGTTGAAGGGGTGGGGGGTCAGCCTGTCAGTGCTCAGACCATACGCCGCACACTGCATCAAATTGGTCTGCATGGCTGTCATCCCAGAAGGAAGCCTCTTCTAAAGATGATGCACAAGAAAGCAAACAGTTTGCTGAAGACAAGCAGACTAAGGACATGGATTATGGGAACCATGTTCTGTGGTCTGATGAGACCAAGATAAATTTATTTGGTTCAGATGGTGTCAGGCGAGTGTGGCGGCAACCAGGTGAGATGTACAAAGACAAGTGTGTCTTGCCTACAGTCAAGCATGGTGGTGGCAGTGTCATGGTCTGGGGCTGCATGAGTTCTGCCGGCACTAGGGAGCTACAGTTCATTGAGGGAACCATGAATGCCAACATGTACTGTGACGTACTGAAGCAGAGCATGATCCCCCTCCCTTCGGAGACTGGGCCGCAGGGCAGTATTCCAACATGATAATGACAACAAACACACCTCCAAGGCGAAGCCACAGCTTGGCACTCACAGTTACAATGTCGAGGCCGCGGAAAGGAGGGGAACAACAATAACAATAACAAAGCCTCCTCCTCGTCCGTGATAGACGGAACACTGATACAATGCTGAGAAACTGTATCAGTGTTCCGTCTTTCACGGATGAGGAGGAGGCTTTGTTACAATGGACGGCCACCGAACAGACTGCATGACACTGCGGGAGACACCCGCTGTTTTAGTTATCAAAGGTACAGCTGCGGATGGGCACAGTGAGGCTGCAGATGGGCACAGTGAGGCTGAAGATGGGCACAGTGAGGCTGAAGATGGGCACAGTGAGGCTGCAGATGGGCATTGATGATACAGGTGGGCACAGTGAGGCTGCAAATGGGCACAGTGATGCTGCAGATGGGCACAGTGAGGCTGCAGATGAGCACAATGAGGCTGCAGATGGGCACAGTGAGGCTGCAGATGGGCACAATGAGGCTGCAGATGGGCACAGTGAGGCTGCAGATGGGCACTGATCATACAGGTGGGCACAGTGAGGCTGCAAATTGGCACAGTGGGGCTTCAGATGGGCACAGTGAGGCTGCAGGTGGGCATTGTTTACCCAGTAGCTGCTGCATGTCCCACCCTCGGCTTATACTCGAGTCAATACGTTTTCCCTTTTTTTTGTGGTAAAATTAGGTGCCTCGGTTTATATTCGGGCCGGCCTATACTTGAGTATATACGGTACATTATTTTTAAAGTTAAAATTTATTTTCAATATATATTTAGCAGCCCATTCATTCCAAAGCACATGAACATGGGACACAACACAATGCACACTAAGCGGCGAGCAGCTAAGTTATAAACTCAACTTTTTCTTATGTTTTATAAGTCATTTGCATATATACTGTAAATATTGTAAGCTGAAAAAATATAAATTTATGTTTTTGAGTTTATTATTGCTTTAATGCAATTAGTGTATGTGTTAATGTGCACTGCGATTTGGTAGCCCAATCCTTTGAATTGGCTACCAATGCACCACAACATAGCGAAAAAAATAGACATGCATCTTTTTACACAGCACACATGAACGTGTTATAATGTGTAAAATGTGTATACTAAAATGGATATATAAATATCTTAATAAATAATAAAAAAATTAACACAACGCATCAGAACAGCAAAGTTATGAACCCAACTGTATTTTGATTTTGTTTTTATTAATCATTTGCATACGATAAAAAGCTTTTCAACATGATCTACCCTAAACAGGAATTTCTATTTTACATAAAGAAAACCAATTTAATACATTTTTTGGGGTGTTTAATACAATTTAACGTGTTAAATGTCGTTTGCATTAACGGCACTTGGATCAGACAGCCTAATCCTTTCAATAGGCTGCTAATGCACAACGACACAGCGAAAATTGGACATTATTCTGACGCAGCTCACCACACTGTATCATTGTGTGTTAAATGCATACCCTAAATTGGATACATAAATATCCGTGAGCATCTTCAATAAATATTTAACAGCTTGTACTTTTCAATGCACATTAACGTGTTACAACAGAATCACGGTAATGTGACACAACACAATGCACCTGAATAACAAAGGTTAACCTAACTGTATTTTTCCTTTGAGTTTTATCAGTCATTTGCTGGTAATAAAATTGTTGCATTGCAATATAATAAGTTTATGTTTTTAGGTTTAACCACTTGCCGTCCGCCCCATACCAGTTTTACTGCTAAAGGGCGCCGCTGTGTGCCAGATCACATATATATATATACACGTGATCCGGCTCTTCCAAGTAGGGGGCGCACATGCACCCCGCCTCCCGACTTGCTTCCGCCGTGATCATACACAGCGGGAGCCCAGCACCAGGTACCGCCGACTCAATGTCTGCCGGTGTTCTGCTGAGAAAGTTCCCCTCGGTGGATAAGGACCCCTTTGTACTGCGCAGGCACAGTGCTTGCACAGTACGATGCACAACAAAGCCGCCGGAAATAGCCGAAGCAGAAGAGAGTGAATCATCTGTACACGGCGCCTGTAACAGGGCCCCTCGCGGGCTCGCTAAAGCTCGCCGTGCTTCGGGCACGGCCTCGCTGCGCTCAGCATATTTTTATTCTAACTCTATGTCCACTTGGCTGGTGGAGCTCGAACCTGGACATAGGTTAGAATGTAGTGTGCAGGCGCCGTGTACAGCTGACTGACCGGCTATTTTCGGAAACTCCTTTGTGGTTCATTGTGCTTCGTACTGCGCAAGCGCAGCGCCTGCACAGTACAGGGGGTGCTTATCCGCCATGGGAACTTTCTCGGCAAGACACCGGCACCCGCCGATCATTCAGCAGAGAGGCAGAGCGGCGGTCTGCCTATGTAAACAAGGCAGATTGCCATTCTGTCAGGAGGGAAGGCATGGAACCTGTGTCTCTGCAAAGCAGGGACAAGGATCCATGTCTTCCACTAGTAAAAGCACCTCCCATACTGTACTAAAACATAGGTTAGGCACACAGTTATCCCTTTGATCACCCCTGATGTTAACCCCTTCCTGGCCAGTGTCATTAGTACAGTGACAGTGTATACTAGGGGTGCAACGGATCGTCGCCGATCCGTGATCCGAACGGGTCACCCAGTTCGGATCGGCACACCCCGCAATCCGCGGAGCGCTCCGCGGCCTCGGCCTTAGGAAAGTCCGCGGCTTCGGCCTAGCTCCGGAGCGGCGGCCATCTTGGTACACCCGGCGGCCTTGGGAAAGGCGGCGGCTTCGGCCTAGCGGCGGCCATCTTGGTACACCCGGCTGCTGTTTACAATGTGATCGCTCCGTCAAATGACGGAGCGATCACTTGTAAACAAACTCTGCATTACCCAGCCAATACCCTGCATTACCCAGCCATTACCCAGCATATACCCTGCATATACCCTGCATTACCCAGCATATACCCTGCATTACCCAGCATATACCCTGCATTACCCAGCATATACTCTGCATTACCCAGCCAATACCCTGCATTACCCAGCATATACTTTGCATTACCCAGCCAATACCCTGCATTACCCAGCATATACTCTGCATTACCCAGCCAATACTCTGCGATACTCTGCATTACCCAGCCAATACTCTGCGATACTCTGCATTACCCAGCCAATACTCTGCGATACTCTGCATTACCCAGCCAATACTCTGCGATACTCTGCGATACCCTGCCAATACTCTGCGATACCCTGCCAATACTCTGCGATACCCTGCCAATATTACAGTGGGGGAGATGACGTGGATATTACAGTGGGGGAGATGACGTGGATATTACAGTGGGGGAGATGACGTGGATATTACAGTGGGGGAGATGACGTGGATATTACAGTGGGGGAGATGACGTGGATATTACAGTGGGGACTATGTGGTGGCGGAATTTTCACAGGTTTTTGCAAATTCAATTATTATTTGCTGATCCGAAAAATGATCCGATCCGTGACTCTGATCCGAGGATCGATCCGATCCGTGAGTTTTTTGATCCGTTGCACCCCTAGTATATACTGTATTTTTTTTAGCACTGTTCACTGTATTAGTGTCATTCATAGGCGTGCGCACAGGATGTGTCGGGTGTGCCCAGGCACACCTTAATCCCCCCATGCACATTAGTGTTATCGTTCTGTGTAGCACAGGAACATGGGAAAGATCTCCCTTTTACCTGCTTCTGCCATAAGAGAAGTGTTTATCCCTTTCTCATTCACTGTGCCAGCAGGGAGATTAATGTGCCGGGGTCATATATATGTAGATACATACACATGCAAGTGTGTTTGAGATTAAGGGTGCATATCCTAATGCATTAGGGTGCGCACACATATGGTGTCATTGGTTCCCAAAAGGTGTCAATCATGTCAATTAGTGTCAGAAGGTCTGCTGCAATATTGCAATCCTGCTATAAGTCACTGATCGCCACCACCATTACTAGTAAAAAAAGATAAATAAATAAAAATACCCCATAGTTTGTGGACATATGCACAAATCAATCAATATACGTTTATTGGGATTTTTTTTTTACCAAAAATATGTAGCAGAATACATACTGGCCTACATTTATCAAGAAAATTATTTATTTTTTTCAATTTTTTATTGGATATGTGTTATAGCAGAAAGTAAAAAAAAAAAAAAAAAAAAAAAAAATATATATATATATATATATATATATATATATATATATATATATGTATTTATTATTTTTTTTTTCAAAATTGTTGGTTTTTATTTGTTTATAGCGCAAAGAATAAAAAATACCACCAAAAGAAAACTCTATTTGTGGGAAAAAAGGACATCAATTTTATTTTGGTACAGAGTCGCATGGCCGCGCAATTGTCAGTTAAAGTAACGATGTGCTGTATCGCAAAAAAATGGCCTGCTCAGGAAGGGGGTAACTCTTCCGGAGGGCAAGTGGTTAAAGAGAATAAAATGGTCTTTTAAAAATAACCATTATAGCCTATTATCATGCGCCTTAAAGTGGTATTAAGCTAGTTTCCTGACAGGCTCCATGGCAGCATACGTGTGGGTTGGCCCCGCCTCCATAACTACCCAATAGGACCCCTCTCCCATAAATCTTTGCTCCTGGCTGCTATCCGTGTTCCTTTTTTGTCCTCCTCCGTAGGACCATGTGGTTCTCCTACCTGAAGATGACTTCACAGCGATCGATCGGCCGAATGACTGAATTGTTTCCTCCGATAGGCCTTGACTGTTAAGCAGGGTATGGAGAGTAATTGCAGAGTAGCGCTGAAGAAAGGTTATCTTACCTTAAAAGTGCGCCGGCCTGTTTACCTGTTGCTACAGGTGGCCCTTATCTGCTGGGAGGTCCGGTGTGTGCGTGCCTTGGATCGTTCGGCCAGGTGATCGTTGGTGGAGTGGTGAGTCTGTATCTGTCCATGGCAGCAGTGTTTATGTGTGTGCCCATTGATTATATTCTTTTCCTCTGTCTATTGCTAGCTGTATGCTGTTTGCTGGACGCTTCTGCGTTCCAGCAAACTACTCTCTTCGATTTCCGGGTCCGCGGGCGTTCTGCGCATGCGCGGACCCGATGTGAGAGCGAGGCTTGGTTCTCGCGCATGCGCGCTGAGGATCCCGGCGTCGAAAGACGCCGATGACGTCACGGGCGGCAAATTTAAAAACCTTGCAAAGCTGACAGAGCCCTGGGAATGATTGCGGACGCCACAGCGACTTCCCGGGGCTAGTATTTCGGCGGTTCAAGGTAGGAACAGTCCTTTATGCTGGGGCTTTGTTGGATTATTGCTGTATTTTGTCTGAAGATTGTATTTTTTTACTGCAGTGTCAGGCTTGGTGTTTTGGACATTATGGATGCTTCACTGCCCCCTAGTGGCCAGCCCGCTCATGTTAGGTAGGTCCTAAAGTACATTTGTTATATTTCTAATATTGAAGAGAGTAAGCGTAGGCAGCAAATATGACCTGTCCCTTCTGTCTGTCTCTCTGTGTTCACAGCCCTTCAAAATCTGATCCACAACCTAGTGCCTATAGACGCAGTGGATCGTCAAAATCGCACCACCACAAATCCTCCTCAAAATCCAGCCACCATAGGTCCGCCAGGTCGGAACAGCGTGACAGGGATTATTCCCGCCCCCCTGTGGCTCACTCCAGCAAGAGGCCAGAGAAAGCATGTTGGGGGTGCAAAATGCCTGTACCAGCAGACAAATCCTTATGTGACCATTGTTTCACTAAGGCAGCGGATGAGAGAGACGGCGCTGACCAGCGCCTAGAATCAATGGTGAGACGAGTGGTAAAAGAATCCCTGCAGGAAAGGGAAGCTCAACAGCCCTGTGAATCCCCGGCAGACCCGCTAGATCCTATAGTAGGAGAGGGGGTACTACAAGAAACATGGGATTCATCCCAACCTAGCCGCCATTCTGCCCTTGTCTCAGACAGTGAATCGGATCCAGAAGATCCAGGTTTGGGGTTTGACTATGGTTTGGTTCCCTCCCTGGTTAAAGCAGTGAGAGAGGCTCTGAAGTGGGAAGATCCTATCACTTCCCCCCCGAAGCAGAGGAAATTTTTTAAACAGCTCAATAAGGAGCGTCATTTTTTTCCGTTTCTGTCTGAATTGGGTGATATTATTTCAGAAGAGTGGAGCAAGATGGACAAAAAGAGTTCCATGCAATCCAAAATCCTTAAACTTTACCCCTTTAAGGAAGAAGACGTGAAACACCTGGAGTCAGCTCCAATGGTAGATGCAGCACTTATGCGTCTGGTGAGATATGTGACTCTCCCCTTAGAAGACACTGTGTCATTCAAGGATCCTTTAGAGAGACGGATCGATTCAGATCTAAAGAAAATCTATTTGACCTCCGGGATGGCGTGTAAACCAGTGCTGGCGATCGCAGCAGTGTCAAAGGCCATAGAATTCTGGGCTGACAGCATTGAAGAATACCTGAGAGGCATTTCAATAGACACAGCTAAAGACTCACCTATTCAAGAGGTTAGGATGGCTTCAGCCTTCTTGGGGGAGGCATCCATTGATGTCATTCGCCTGATGTCTCGGGATATGTTGGCAGCCGTTTCGGCGCGACGTGCGTTGTGGCTCCGTCCGTGGCTCGCAGACCCTGCTTCTAAGCAGGCTTGGTGCCGCATCCCCTTTGAAGGGTCCTCATTATTCGGCAATAAGCTTGATTCTGCCATATCCCGGGCCACAGGTGGGAAATCTGGGTTTCTCCCTCAGGATAGGCGTCCTCAAAATCAGAGACGCTCTTTTCCAAGAAGACAGAATGCGGATCGTGCCAGGGATGCACGCAGCTATAAACCCGGCCGAGAATTCTCCAGGACATGGAGGTCCAGGCAGTCTTCTTTTAAGAAGGCCTCTAAAGGTGGTTCCTCTGGGAACCAGGAGTCTGGGAAGTCCTTTTGAAATTGGGCCCGCTCAAACATGTCGGGTGGGGGCCCGTCTTCTCCACTTCAAACATGTTTGGGCGGCCTCAATTCGGGACTATTGGACCGTAAAGACAGTATCGTCCGGTCACAAGTGGGTCTTCTGCAACACTCCAAAACTCAGATTCATCCCTACTACTCTTCCAAGCTCAGAAGAGAAAAGACAGGTCCTGTTGACCTACGTAAGCTGTTTATTGGAACAAGGAGCAGTCGTACCCGTCCCAGAGGAAGAGAGGGGAGAAGGCATGTATTCACCCCTGTTTTTGGTGCAGAAAAAGAACGGCACATGGAGGCCAGTAATAGACCTGACTCACCTCAACTCATTCATCCGCAAGGAGAAATTCAAGATGGAGTCCCTACTTACCATACAACAGTCAGTACATTTGGGAGACTGGTTAATATCAATCGACCTGAAAGACGCATATTTTCACGTGCCTGTGACAAAGGACTTCCACAAATTCCTCCGCTTCGCGGTAGGCAACCAACACCTTCAGTTCATTTGTCTACCCTTCGGGTTAACCACGTCACCCCGGGTTTTTTCCAAGGTGCTATTGGCGGTAGTGGCTCTTCTCAGGGTCAAGGGTGTGCGTCTCCACCATTACTTGGACGACCTGCTTCTACTATCTCAGAGCAAGGATCAGCTATTAGATCACAAAGAGGTTGTCATCTCTACCCTGCAAGAGTTCGGGTGGCTCCTGAACTTAGAAAAGAGTCAGCTAGAGCCATCTCAGTCCCTCGTGTTTCTGGGCGCTCTTTTCAACACCGTGGAGGGTTCCATATCCCTCCCAGAGGAGAAAATCATGGTAATCCGAGACAGGATTCAGGCGGCACGTGGATCAACTCACCTTTCTGCTCTCCAGTGCCTGAAAATAATTGGTACGATGACGGCAACCATTCCCATGGTGAAGTGGGCCCAGTGGCATACCCGTCCCTTTCAGAAGGGATTTCTGCATCAGTGGAACTCTGTCGACCAGAATCAGCGCATCTTCCTTACCCCATCTATGAGGACATCTCTCCTCTGGTGGCTTCAGGGGAAGAATCTGCGCAACCATCATTCGATTGTCCCCATCTCATGGATCACGGTGACCTCAGATGCCAGCAACCAGGGTTGGGGCGCTCATTGCCTTTCGGAGGTAGCTCAGGGCAGGTGGACATGCCAGTCTCAAGGAGTCGTTTCCAACATCCTGGAACTGAGGGCAGCCTTTCAGGCACTCCTATCCTTTCGCCATCTAGTGTTGAACTCTTCCGTCATGCTAAGGTTGGACAACACAACAGCAGTGGCATACATAAGGAAACAAGGCGGGACTCACAGCTGGTCCCTGTTACAAGAAGTGGAGCCTTTAATGAGTTGGGCACAAAAGAACTTAGCCAACATCTCGGCAGTATACATTCCGGGGGTCCAGAATGTGCAAGCAGACTTCTTGTCCCGGGTCGAGTTGGACAACAACGAGTGGTCCCTCCACAGAGAAGTTTTCGAGTGGCTCCTAACACTGGGTGTGTCTCCGGAAGTCGACATGTTCGCTTCCCCGTGCAACTTCAAGATACCGAAGTACTTTGCGAGGTTCAGGGACCCTCAGGCGTTCGGGATAGATGCTCTCACGACCAGTTGGGATTTCCAGAGGGCCTATGCCTTCCCTCCAGTCCCGGTAATTCTACAGTTTCTGCGGAGGCTCAGAACAGAAAAAGTGGAGATTATTGCTGTCATTCCATTCTGGCCCAACAGGCCGTGGTTTCCTCTGCTGCTGCTCCTCAGCTATCAAGACCCAATTCCCCTACCTCTCAGGCCGGATCTATTGTCTCAAGGCAAGACGTTACACCCGTTTCCAGCGTGTCTGCACCTCAGGGTGTGGTTCTTGAGAGGGGAAGGCTAGAGGCGCTTGGTTGCCCGAAAGAAGCGATTCCAACTCTTCTTAATGCCAGGCGAAGAAGCACTAATAGGGTGTATGAGCGCATTTGGTCCAGGTTTGCTGAACACATGTCGTCAAGAGAAAACTCGTGTAACTCTCCAGAGGTTCATGATATCCTGAGCTTTCTTCAGTCTGGACTAGATTTATCCCTGGCGGTCGGTTCATTAAGGGTGCAAGTGTCGGCCATCTCAGCCTTCACGGGAGTCTCATGGGCGAATCACGCCTTAGTTCGTCAATTCTTTAAGGGTGCCATCAGGCTCAGACCACAAAGAAGACCCAGGTTTCCCAAATGGGACCTTCCATTAGTTTTGGATTTCCTGTCAAATCTTGGGAAAGATTCATCTCAACCTTTATCTGTTAAGGATCTTACTCTAAAGACTATCTTCTTAGTGGCGATAACGTCAGCAAAAAGGGTATCAGAGATCAGGAATCTGGGTTCAGAGGAACCTTTTCTGACCTTTTTTGAAGACAGAGTAGTGCTGATTCCTATGTTAGGGTCAAACCCTAAAGTGGCCACAGTCTTCCATGAGAATCAGGAGATTGTACTCCCTACTTTCAAAACACCAGATGTCCAAGAGATCCATCCTCTTGATGTAGGCCACACCTTAAAACAATATCTGGAGGTAACAGCTCCATTCAGGCAAACGGAATTCCTCTTTGTCCTTCTTCATGGCAAGAATAAAGGGATGCGTGCGTCAATTAGGTCAATTTCCGCGTGGATTGTGCAGACGATTCAAAGGGCATACAGAGCTAAGGGCTTGGCTCCTCCTGAGGCAGTGACGGCTCATTCAACACGGAGCATCTCGACTTCGTGGGCAGCTTCTCGGCATGTGGCGCCTGATGTTATTTGTAGAGCGGCCTCTTGGTCCACAATTAATACTTTTCTTTCTCATTATTGCGTTGAGCCAGCTGCGCTGTCTTCTATTAATTTTGGTTTACAAGTATTGTCGTTGGACAATGTTAAATAAAATTTGGTTTTCTTTGCTCAACATTTTGCCCACCCGTGTGTGTTTTGGCGAGTTATTTCCCACACGTATGCTGCCATGGAGCCTGTCAGGAAAACGGAAAATTTATATCAAATACTTACCGTAATTTTCCTTTCCTGATAGGCTCCATGGCAGCAGGAGTTCCCTCCCAAATGTCTGGAGTAGGCTAGTTACGGAACACGGATAGCAGCCAGGAGCAAAGATTTATGGGAGAGGGGTCCTATTGGGTAGTTATGGAGGCGGGGCCAACCCCACACGTATGCTGCCATGGAGCCTATCAGGAAAGGAAAATTACGGTAAGTATTTGATATAAATTTTCCGTTTTTTATAAAAATTGCTGACTGGTAGGGGTTTCATGACAGAAGAGACCCTATCTGCCTCTTCTCCTATAAATGCTTCCCTCTGTCTGTCAGTTGTCATGTACACTGAGCCATGCATGTGCAGCTCAGCATACATCTGTGGCAACTGTTTTATGCCATGATTATTGCACTCCTCTGCACATACATGGGAGTGACTTTTTTGCGCCCCAGCCATTCAAGTGGATGAACAGATGGAACCCATGGAATGAATGAAATCTGCGGTTTTGTTGGCGGAAAGTCTGATCGTGGAAACGGCATTAGACGCAGATTCCTCCTTGCTGCATCTTGGAAATTCCAGATCTCTTTGTAAGCTCCAACACGTCTGTTTGCAATTAACAAAGCTTTCTGCCCCCAATTCTGATTTTTCTGCCCTCAAAAAGAGCAGCACAGGTGCGAAATTAAAGTATTTGCTGCAAAAAAAAGTGTCACTTTAAACTAAAACAGAAAAGACTTCATAAATTGCCCATGTCAACTAAGTTGGGCTAATGTGAAAACAGGTCCCCTGTGGTTAATGATGACCACTATAGCTAACAGTCTTATTTTTCTATGCCCCGGTTAACATTGGTTAACCCCTATCATATTTTTTATAGGTCAGGCTGAATATTTTACATAAGTATTATGGACCTGCATTTTTTAAAACCCTAGCAAAGTCTTCATATCAGTAGTAAAATAAAAAATTAATTAAAAAAAGTCTAGGTTTACATGGTCTGTAATGGATATTACAAGCTGGAGATCCCTTTAACTGAGACCTCTTACAATAATGAGGAATGGCCTTGCTCTATCGATTAACAGCAGTTTGTTTAATTTTCCAATTTGTGTTGAACAATGAATTTAGATGTGGTTCTGTACATTCCGTTAAATGGATCATTACATTGAACTATGCAATAATGATCACTGATCAAAGAGTTTAATTTAAAACATGAATTCTGTGTTTCTATGTGCATACAAATTTAAAGACAATACCTGAACTTCAAAAGTGTTGTAGAGAACATCTAGAAATAATAATTGCGCCTAAGGAGTACCATGGAAAATCTTCCTTTTGTCTTCAATTCCTTTTGTCTTCAATTCCTTTTGTCTCGAATTCATCCTGAAAAATAGCAGTGCACTTACTGTGCCTTCAGTCCCATAGCTGTATACTGTATCCAGATCGGACAAGGTTGTTGAAAAATCAGACCGTGTGTATGCACCATCGGACAGTGTTCGTCGGTTTGACCGACGGACAAAGTCTTATCTCCTGCTGGAAATCTTTGCCGTCAACACGGTCCGATCACACCAAATCCGATCGTGTGTACGGTTGTCCGACCGGACAAAGTGCTACGCATGCTCAGATCACATTACAAGACCAAAGCTATTGGCTACTAGCCTCTACGTAGTCCCGTCGTAGGCAACAATCGTCACCGCGTTCAGAATGATCGGATTTTCCGACAACTTTGTCTGACCGTGTGTACGCAAAACCAACATCAGACAAAGTATGACGGACATGGTCCGACGGACCTGGTCCGCGGATTGTCCGACCGTGTGTAGGAGGGAATTTTAAGGAAAAAAACTTTTAGGAGGGAAGTTTAAGGAAAAAAATTACATTTAAATGCCCATCAATGCAGCCTTATCAGTGTCCATCTGCAGCCTTGCCCATCCATCTGCAGCCCTGTCCAGTGTCATTGCAGCCTTGTCATTTGCAGCTTTGTCATTGCAGTTTTGAAGTTTAAAAATGGCGCCACCGAGATACAGAGTCCTGTGTATCTCGGCGGCTCTCGTGTCCTCTCTGCGGCTCTCGGATCCTCTCTGCGGCTCTCGGGTTCTCTCGGCGGCTCTCGGGTCCTCCCGCAGTCCCGAGCGGAGCCAAGAGTAGTCGAGTGTACTCAGCTCAGCCCACAGTCACGCCCAGTCCCTGTGTTATGTCCATCATAGGGCGGGACTGGGCGTGACTGTGAGCGGAGCCGAGCCGAGTACACTCGGCTATGTATCTCGGTGGGGCCCCCTATTGGGCAGGGCCCTTGGGCTTGAGCCCAGTCAAGCCCAATGGTAAGTCCGGCCCTGACTGTATCTACTTTGTGAGATCATCTAAGACACTGCTGCCTCTGACTGATAGTCTCACTAAATCTGGTGGTGTCAATACCGTGTGCCGCGCCCTCCCTATTCTTCTTGCTGCAGAGGAAACTGTACCTGAGGAGCTGCAGTGTGAGACCCTCCCTGCTTCTGCTTTATTCAGTGACTCATTTAGTCAGTGGGTTTGTGCTTCCTTCACCTCACTTGATGTTGAGCAATACCCCACCAGCCAGGGCCCGGGACAAGGGGTGGGCAGGAGGGACGGATGCCATGGGCACTGTGGTATTATGTGAGGTGGGAAGGCGCCGTAAGGAGATTGGAGGGGAGGGCATTTGTGTTGGAAGGGGGAATTTTAGGGACCGCAGGCGGTAAGAATTAATCTAGGAGGGAAAGTTTGGGGGTGTTTTAGGGGGATCTGTGTTAGGAGGGGGGGGTTGTGCTAGAAGAGATAATATTTGTGCTAATAGGGATGATTGGGGTAGGGAGATTTGTCCTAGGAGGGTACATTTTGGGATGATTGGGGCGGGATTTGTGCTAGACAGGGAAATTTCAGGATGGGGTGTGGGAATATGTCTGGGAGGGGGGATTTGGAGTGGGGAAGAGGATATGTACTTGGAGGAGAAATTTTAGTGCTGTGAGAATTTATGTTAGGAGGGGTGATTTATTTATTTATTTTTTTGGTGGGGGCCATTTGTACCGGGGGGATTTGGGGGATAGGGAGGCAAAGATTTGTTATGGGAGAGGCGATTTCAGCAGGTGGATGAATTTGTACTGGGAGGAGTGGGAATTAATGCTTAGTGGAAATCATGCAGATTAGTGCTCAGTTTTTTTTGAGGGGGGGTGGGGTGCTGACACATGATCCTCAAGCAATTTAGAGGGGGGCACAGTTTGGCATTTTCGCCCTGGGCTCTAGTTGACTTTGTTCTGGCACTGCCACCAGCTTTAAAATCACCAGTCATTATAGGGGCAGCCCCTGACACGAGGAAGCAAATCCTTGTCTCTAGCAAAATGGCTGCCTCCACATGGAGACACAGTGCATAACAAAATAATAGTAAATCAATAATAGGGAAAGATCAGCTGCATTAGGACCACAGATAATACTGGTGACTATAAATAAAATCAATAGTTGGTGTTGCGCTCCCAAAAAAACATTAAAAACAAAATAGAGTGCAATAAATAGTAAAGTGCAATATATATGCTGTGATGACTCCAAAATACATAAAACAAAAAAAAATTGATACTTATTATAAAAGATTAATTATATAAACAAGCACTTTAAAGTCAAAATAAAGTGGAAATGCAGGATGCAAAGAAAAGTGCAACAGTGATGAGCAGGTGACTGTAATGAATAAAATAAAAACTGTCCAATATCAACAAGTGGGTAGAAATCATATAAATCAAAAGGGAGTCCATAGAAATGAAGGTGCAAAATAGTACTGACGAATCGCAGAAAAGTCCTTGAAGTCACGTGACAGTGACGTAACGCGTAGGACACAGGCAAAGGGACACTGGAAGTGACATTTAGGTATCGAGCTCGCCGCTCGTTTTTACAATGTGCAGCAATTCATGTAAATTGTGAGTACTTTTATTGTTGTTTCTGAAAATAAACATCAATTTTTAGCATACTACACCATAGAGGCTCTGTATTCTCTCCAAATTTTTCCTATATGGTTCCTATATGGTTCTTGATGCATTTGAGCGGTCCTTACCACTAAACATTACCTGAATGAAAGGAAGTACCTACTTAGCTCTGCACACACCGGGACCCCCTGAAAGGAAGGAACGCGCAGGAAATACCCCCACCTGAGTGACCAACCCCCTCTTTCGCTTCCATTTGAATGCTGCTTACCTTACAGCAGTAAGGTAAGAAGTTAGTACACCTACGGGTGTCATTTACCCCGAAGACCCACAACCACTGAAGTCACAGTGATATCTCCTGTTTACTGCAGAGCACTTTCACTTTGCACCTTGCAGTTTGGATCCAGAAAGACTTTTCTGCGATTCATCAGCAATATTTTGCACCTTCATTTCTATGGACTCCCTTTGATTTATATGATTTCTACCCACTTGTTTATATTGGACAGTTTTCATTTTATTCATTACAGTCGCCTGCTCATCACTGTTGCACTTTTCTTTGCATCCTGCATTTGCACTTTATTTTGACTTTAAAGGGCTTGTTTATATAATTAATCTTTTATAATTATTATCAATTTTTTTATTTTTTTATGTATTTTGGAGTCATCACAGCATATATATTAGAGAGAAACAAACTGTGGTCCTCACTGGACTGGAGTTTGAATGGTGGCGCTCAATTAATCTAAACTACTAATACATAAACAAATAAAATAAAATGAAATAAATCTAGTGCAAAAATGATATAAACAAACCTAGTGCAATCAGAAAATATATATATATGGTGAAATATAAAAACTGTGCACTCCCACGTGATAAGTGAATAAATAAAACACAGAAATATAAATTTCCAAGCAACTAGAGTAGTGTCCCACTGTTCATATAGTGTTCCAGTGACAATAATAAAGACAAAAAAGTTTTTTTGAAAAGTGATGCTCTTTTGACAAAGCAACGTATCTTCTCAGGATACTTTTCAAGCTAATTCTCAAACGTTCTGTTTAACTTCCACCACACCGTTGTGCTCAAACGTGTCCACTCCCCTAGGAAACTCACTCACCAAAATGTATTGCCCGCACTCTTGTGTCGGGCAAATGTGCTTATAAGGTCTCAAACAATCGATCAGTGTTTCTCCCGTATTTTCCACTCAGTGTAATACAGTTGCTCCACATGTAAAAATGAAAAAGTGCTCCAATAGTGTAATTCAGTAAAAATTTATTGAACGCACAAATAATAAGCTTCATCCAATTCACTCACATTTAAAAAGATAAACAACCAGCAGAAATGAACCGCACTTCACCACAGCAGATTCCACTCCACTATAACACCACTGCAAATCCACTTTAACCACTTTAATACCGCCCGCTGTCATATGACGCCCACAAGGTGGATCTCCCATCCTGGGTGGGCGTCATATGACGTCCTCGGATTCCCGGCCGCCTGGCATTGCTCGGGACCCGGTGCAAGTGCCCGGCAGCCGCGATGTCCGCCGGGCACCCGCGATTGCCCGTTAAAACAACGGGACCGTGTGGGACCGTGGAGCTGTGTGTGTAAACACACAGCTCCACGTCCTGTCAGCGGAGAGGAGACCGATCATGTGATAACAGTACGGAGGAACACATGATCGGTCTTCTCCCCTTGAGTCCCCTCCCCCCACAGTTAGAATCACTCCTATAGGGACACACATTAACCCCTACAGCGCCCCCTCGTGTTAACCCCTTCCCTGCCAGTCACATTTACACAGTAATCAATGCAATTTTATAGCAACGATCGCTGTGTAAATGTGAATGGTTCCAAAAATGTGTCAAAAGTGTCCGAAGTGTCCGCTGCAATGTCGCAGTCACGAAAAAAAATCGCAGATCGCCGCCATTACTAGTAAAAAAAAAAAAAAAAAAATTCAATAAATCTATCCCCTATTTTGTAGACGCTATAACTTTTGCGCAAACCGATCAATATACGCTTATTGCGATTTTTTTTACCAAAAATATGTAGAAGAATACGTATCGGCCTAAACTGAGGAAAAAATATTTTTTTTTTTAAAAAATGGGATATTTATTATAGCAAAAAGTAAAAAATATTGTGTTTTTTTTTTCAAAATTGTCGCTCTTCTTTTGTTTATAGCGCAAAAAATAAAAACCGCAGAGGTGATCAAATACCACCAAAAGAAAGCTCTATTTGTGGGAAAAAAAGGACGTCAATTTTGTTTGGGTGTAACGTCGCACGACCGCGCAATTGTTAGTTAAAGCGACGCAGTGCCGAATCGCAAAAAGTGCTCTGGTAAGGAAGGGTATAAAATGGCCCGGGGCTGAAGCGGTTAAAGCAAAAAAAATATGGCAAATGGTCACGGCGGACCCAAGGTTTGTGTGACAGTGTAGCCTTGGTCTCACCCTCTGCCGTCCTCCAGTGTCTCAAAATACCTCTGTATTCCACCGTCTCTTTGTTTGGCAAAAAAGTTTAGTGATCACTATTGCTGAGTGCCGCTTAGCCACGCCCCCATATATATTGCATTTTACTATTTATTGCACTCTATTTTTTTTTTTAATGTTTTTTGGCAGCACAACACCAACTATTGATTTTATTTATACTGATCTGTGGGTAGTGTTTGACCCTCACGGTGTTTGTAGCACTCTTATTTGTCCATTTACTTTGCTGTAGTAGCGCGGGGATATCTACCATTTATTAATACTGGTGAGTGACTAGTCCTATGCCCTCTACGTGGCTTTGGGCACAAATTCCATAATTCAGATCCTCTTAAAATGTCCTAAAAATTCTGCCACTAAAAGAACAGTGCACATATGATCAATTTATTTTGAAGATAGATAACTAGGAGGAAACAAAATATACAGCACCTTATGAAATAGATAACATAAATTGAGTAGAAAAAGACAGGCTTTTGACAGCTAAATAACTGCCTTTGTTTCAAATATTCATTGCACACAAGTTGCTGGAAAATAAATTTTAACTTGTGTGGAAAAAGAAGACAATGCAGCTTGTTTTGTTCATTTATAAAATGTGACCCTTCCTGAAATGCCCCCCCCCCCCCAAAAAAAAAAAAAAAAAAGATGTATTCTAAAGTAGTGTGCACCTCCAAAATGGTTGCAGTTATGAAAAACATGGGAACCCCATTTATTGGATAGGTGAGTTGGTGTTAAAGTTAAAGTGACCCTTTTGCTGTGTTAAAAAGTCTGTTGGATAGCGGGGTTGATTTACTAAAACAGGAGAGTGTAAAATCTGCACAAGACTTTGCACTCTCCATGTTTTGGTAAATCAACCATCCAATGACCATTAGCCCTGGGTGGTGGATGCGATCTCCAAGGTGACTCAGTGGGCTAACATCTTAATCCCGGGGTCTTGTCCTTGGTGGATGGCAGGGTGCACTGCAAAGCCAAGGCAAGACATAGTTAACCATTCTGCTGTGCTGGTCTCCATGATCAGCATCTAGTGTCCATCTCAGGTGCTTGTATGTGACATACTGTAACTTACAAAACTTACAAGCTCCTGGGATGGATGTGAGAGGTGGATTTTTGGCAGGGCAGCCATCAGAAATTGTGGGGCCCCTTACACAGCTTTAGGCCTGGGCCCCCCCGAGCCTAACTACCAACATTCCCCAGGGTCCCGCCCACTGGACGTCCTACTGAATCTGACCACTATCCATCCCACCAAGTCCTTTAGTGCCTCAGCCCCCTCATACCTGTATGCTCTCAGGCCACCTCGACCTGTATGCTCTCAGCCCCCTCATACCTGTACGCTCTCAGCCCCCTCATACCTGTACGCTCTCAGCCCCCTCACACCTGTACGCTTTCAGCCCCCCTCACACCTGTCTGCTCTCAGCCCCCTCACACCTGTACACTCTCAGGCCACCTCGACCTGTACGCTCTCAGCCCACCTCACACCTCTACACTCTCAGCACCCTCATACCTGTATGCTCTCAGCCCCCTCATACCTGTACGCTCTCAGCCCCCTCACACCTGTACGCTCTCAGCCCCCTCACACCTGTACGCTCTCGGGCCCCTCACACCTGTATGCTCTCAGCCCCCTCACACCTGTACGCTCTCAGCCCCGCTCATACCTGTACGCTCTCAGCCCCCTCACACCTGTACGCTCTCAGCCCCCCCTCATACCTGTACGCTCTCAGCCCCCCTCACACCTGTACAATCTCAGCCCCCTCACATCTGTATGCTCTCAGCCCCCTCACACCTGTACGCTCTCAGCCCCCTCACACCTGTACGTTCTCATCCCACCCCACACTAGACATGTGCGATTCGTTTCGTACGAATTCGTAATTCGTACGAATTTTTCGAAATTCGTACGAATTTACGAATCTGTAGTACGAATTTTTTTTTTACGAATTCCGTACGGAATACGAAATTCCGTTTACGAATTTCGTCGCCGAAATGAATTCGAATGAATTTGAATGGATTCGAATGAATTCGAATGACAAAGTGTCATTTTTGCAGGAAAAATTTCGTTTACGAATTTCAGCTCCAAATTATTCGAATCCAACTACCAACATCAAATTTCAACTAATTCAAACAAAATTATTATAGCAGATATAACGAATGAATTCGAATGCATTCGAATGAATTCGAATGCATTCGAATGAATTCGAATGCATTCGAATGAATTCGAATGATTCGAATGACAAAGTGTCATTTTTGCAGAAAAAAAAGCTATTTAAAAAACAGTCATTCATTGATATAAAAAAAAAAAAAGCGTAGGGGTCCCCCCAAATTCAATAACCAGGCCCTTCAGGTCTGGTATGGATATTAAGGGGGACCCCAGCCTAAAAAAAAAAAAAAAAATGGCGTGGGGTCCCCCCCAAATATCCATACCAGACCCTTCAGGTCTGGGATGGATTTTAAGGGAACCCCGGCCAAAAAAAAAAATGGCGTGGGGTCCCCCTCAAAATCCATACCAGACCCTTTATCCGAGCACGCAACCTGGCAGGCCGCAGGAAAGGAGGGGGGGACGAGAGCGGCCCCCCCTCCCACCTGAACCGTACCAGGCCACATGCCCTCAACATTGGGAGGGTGCTTTGGGGTCCCCCCCAAAGCACCTTGTCCCCATGTTGATGAGGACAAGGGCCTCATCCCCACAACCCTGGCCATTGGTTGTGGGGGTCTGCGGGCGGGGGGCTTATCGGAATCTGGAAGCCCCCTTTAACAAGGGGACCCCCAGATCCCGGCCCCCCCCCTGTGTGAAATGGTAAGGGGGTACAAAAGTACCCCTACCATTTCACCAAAAAAGTGGCAAAAATGGTAAAAATGACAGGAGACGGTCTTTGACAATTCCTTTATTAAAATCTTCTTTCTTCTGGTCTTCCTTTCTTCATCTTCTCCTTCCGTCATCTTCTCCTTTCGTCATCTTCTTCCATCTTCTTCTTCCTTCGATTCGCTTCTTCTTCCTCCGGTCTTCTCGTCCTTCTCGTCCGGCGTCGTCCTTCTCGTCCGGCATCGTCGTCTCTTCTCGCAGGCCGCTCCTCGCAATGGGAGGCTCCCGCTCTGTGAGGCTCCGCTCCGGGTGACAGGTCTTTTATAACGAAGGCACCTGGTGACCCCGCCCCCTCTGACGCACGGGGACGGCATGTGGAATTCCCTATGGCTTTCCCCATGACGTCAGAGGGGGGGCGGGGTCACCAGGTGCCTTCGTTATAAAAGACCTGTCACCCGGAGCGGAGCCTCACAGAGCGGGAGCCTCCCATTGCGAGGAGCGGCCTGCGAGAAGAGACGACGATGCCGGACGAGAAGGACGACGCCGGACGAGAAGGACGAGAAGACCGGAGGAAGAAGAAGCGAATCGAAGGAAGAAGAAGATGGAAGAAGATGACGGAAGGAGAAGATGAAGAAAGGAAGACCAGAAGAAAGAAGAAAGAAGATTTTAATAAAGGAATTGTCAAAGACCGTCTCCTGTCATTTTTACCATTTTGTCACCTTTTTTGGTGAAATGGTAGGGGTACTTTTGTACCCCCTTACCAATTCACACAGGGGGGGCCGGGATCTGGGGGTCCCCTTGTTAAAGGGGGCTTCCAGATTCCGATAAGCCCCCCGCCCGCAGACCCCCACAACCACCGGCCAGGGTTGTGGGGATGAGGCCCTTGTCCTCATCAACATGGGGACCAGGTGCTTTGGGGGGGACCCCAAAGCACCCTCCCAATGTTGAGGGCATGTGGCCTGGTACGGTTCAGGCGGGAGGGGGGCCGCTCTCGTCCCCCCCTCCTTTCCTGCGGCCTGCCAGGTTGCGTGCTCGGATAAAGGGTCTGGTATGGATTTTGAGGGGGCCCCACGCCATTTTTTTTTTTTTTTTTGGCCGGGGTTCCCCTTAAAATCCATCCCAGACCTGAAGGGTCTGGTATGGATATTTGGGGGGGACCCCACGCCATTTTTTTTTTTTTTTTTTGGCTGGGGTCCCCCTTAATATCCATACCAGACCTGAAGGGCCTGGTTATTGAATTTGGGGGGACCCCTACGCTTTTTTTTTCTGCAAAAATGACACTTCATTCGAATTCAT
Source organism: Lithobates sylvaticus (assembly GCA_028564925.1). Classification (NCBI taxonomy): domain Eukaryota; kingdom Metazoa; phylum Chordata; class Amphibia; order Anura; family Ranidae; genus Lithobates; species Lithobates sylvaticus. The sequence goes on along the minus strand of CM053032.1, from coordinate 253,451,003 downwards.
TCGTTATATCTGCTATAATAATTTCGTTCAAATTAGTTGAAATTCGATATTGGTAGTTGGATTTACTAACGATTCGTAACTATTCATAACGATTCGTAACGATTCGTAACTATTCATAACGATTCGTAACGATTCGTAACTTGAAATTGAAATTCGATATTTGTAGTTGGATTCGAATTGTTCTCTGTGTTATGAGAACCAACAATTCATTAGCCGCGTTAACGATTCGTAACGATTCATAACGATTCGTAACTTTACTAACGATTCGTAAAAAAAATTACGATTCGTCCGAATTTCGTATTTCGTACGAATTCGAACGGAATTTCGTACACGAATTACGAATTTTTTTATATACGAAACGGGACGAAACGAAATGAATTTTTTGACAGTTCCCATGTCTACCCCACACCTGTAGGCTCCTAGCACCAATCACATGTGTGTATATGACAAGCACGTACATACACACAGGCATGTACACACATAGAGACATGTACACACACAGGCATGTACACACACAGGTATGTACACACACAGGCATGTACACACACACACAGAGACATGTACACACAGGCATGTACACATAGAGACATGTACACACACAGGCATTGACACACACAGGCATGTACACAGTCGCCCTTACTTGTAAGGTGGTCCTAGTCCCAGCTCTTGTTTCCATATGCAGAGGGGTGCACATGCAGGAAATGGCCAGAGGTGGCAGCAAAGAGCCCAATGTCAGCTCATGACAGAGCAACAGCCTTCCGACTCAAACACATACAGGAGCATCCACGGAGCTCATCTGCACCAGACCCTGCCTTCTCATATCCCTGGCAGTCGCCCGGGCCCGTCCAGATGCTGGGGCTCCTTACATGTGTATGGGCTGTACCCCCCTGATGGCGGCCCTGATTGTTGGGGGAACAGTGTGCAAGAACAAGTAGCTATGTAGTGCCGCCACTTCCCTGCACCACTCTGCATATGGGGAGGAGGAAGAATGATGGTATTATAATGATGAGTTGCTACACTGTAGTGGAGGCACCATAAGGAGGGGGAGTCTCCTTACTGACCATCAATAAAAGAAGTGATGTTACTGGGGCTCCCAACTGACTGCCAATGTAAAAGAGGATGTGACCATTCTCCCACTGACCACCAATGTAAGAGGGGTGTTACAGGGGGACCACACTGAACATTAATGTAAAGAAAGCATTACTTGGCGGGGGGGGTCACACTGACAACAAATGTGTGGTTTCCCAAGGGTTGGAAGTGGGTCGATCACAATCTACCAGTGCAGTTCTGTGGATTGAGAGAGAGGAGGCGAGAAAGAGAGGAAGGTGAAAGAGAGGGGGAAAAAAAGAGGGGGATGAGACAGATGGGAACAAGAGGGGGGTGAGAGAGAGGGGAGGTGAGAAAGCAGGGGGGAGTAAGAGAAGGGTGTAAGGGGGCAAGAGAGAGGGGATGAGAGAAAGTGGGGTGGGAAAGAGAGGGGGTCTTCTTCTTACCTGCCCTCACCTATTATGGTCGCAGGCTGGTCTCCCCTGGGCTCAGGCAGCCAGGTTCTATAGCTGCTGTATGCCCTATAATTAAATCTGCCACCTCAATAGCAAGCCCCTTCACAGAAGTGTGTGCAAGTTTGGGAGGGGTAGGGGACAGACACAGCAGGGATGGGGTGGGAGGTGGAGCAGATTCAGTCTCTTCTCTCCTGATCATATAGAATGCTGTGCCCGGCACTGGCGACCACCTGTCTTAATATCTCACTCATAGGATTCCTGTAAATGAGATAATACAGGATTGGTACAGCACAGCATGTGCAAGCAAAAAAGCATATTTTTTTTTTATTTTCCTTGCACATGATTGGGTATTCTTTGCAAAGTGAAGCTTTACCTAATTTACTAAGCTCTGGAGCAACTGCACTTGCAGAGGGAAAGTGCACAGTCTATTTGCCTTTAGTAAATCAACCCCTAAGTGACACTTTTTGGGGACCAGCGACACCAATACAGTGATCAGTGCTTAAAAAAAAGCACTGTCAGTGTATTAATGACACTGGCAGGGAAGGGGTTAACATCAGGAGCGATCAAGGGGTTAAATCTGCTACTGGGTAGTGCTTTATAACTGTGTGTGTGTGTGTGTGTGTGTATGTGGGGGGTTGCTTTGGCTATGAGTAGACAGAGATCTGTGTTTCTGCTTAGCAGAAACACAAGATCTCTGTCTTCCCTGCTAACATAACAGACCACTGTTCTGCCTCTCTCATGAACGATTGGCTGGTCCTGGCAGACGTCGGGTCAGCCGGTCCCACTGATTGTCTCCCGCTGTGTCCAATCACTGTCAGTATTTTTTTGTTTATAGTGCAAAAAATAAAATAAAAAATGCAGAGGTGATCAAATACGACTAAAAGAAAACATTATTTGTGGAAAAAAAAGGACAGCTATTTTATTTGGGTACAGCGTTGCAGGACTGCGCAATTGTTAGTTAAGTTAATGCAGTGCCATATCGTAAAAAATGGCATGGTCATGAGGGATGGTAAACCTTTCGGAGGTCAAATGGTTAAAGGGGTTGTAAAGTCTAAATGTTTATTTACCCTAATGCATTCCTTGTATTAAGGTAAAAAATGTTTAGGTGTCAGCATCGTCCCCTGAGCCCCCCTCTACTTACCTGAGACCTCATGCGATCCATCGCCGTGCATATCCGCAGGTCTTTTCCCCCCTCACTTGCTGGGGCACTGGGAGCCATTGGCCACCAGTGCTGTCAATCAAAGCCAGTGAATTAGGGAGTGGCGGGGGGGGGGGGGGTGGGGCGGTGCCAGGTCCCGCTGTCTGTGTCAATGGACGCAGCAGAGGATTCGGGTGCAAGCGCGCAACTCTATTGCTGCCAAGCCACGGTCGCTATACGGCTGCAGGCTGGCTCCCCCTGCACGAATCACCATACAGTGCTTTAAGGGGTATAGGGGACCCGTAACCCTGGAGACCCAAAAAGAGGAGGTTTTATAATGTGTCTTATAATTTTAAGGCATTTTGATGATTTATATGTTTGATTTTGTGGGTAATAATTTTTTTTTTTTTTTATACACATTTATATCTTTTTACACGTTTAGTTTTTTTGAGGGTATTAGCATTAGATAAGCCTTGTGTTGTGAAGTAGACATGTGCAATTCGTTTCGTTTTTTTACGTTTTTTTTTCTTTATATTCGTTTTTTTTTTTTTTTTTTTTACGTTTTCCGTTAAAATTCTTTATATTCGTTTATTCGTTATCGTACAAATGAACGAATGATTCACTAAAAATTTTAACGGATGTTCGAATCGAACGAATATGAAAAACAAGGAAAATCCGAAATAACCAAATTAGAAACAACGAAACTACGAAAGAACAAAATCCTAAAAACGAAAACAGGAACAACGAAAATCAAAATGAACGAAAAAATTCGTACATTCATAACTTTTTTTTTTTTTTCGATTCGTAATTTTCTGTGTCTCTTACAATGGCGCTGCTTAACGTGCTTTGAATGGATTGAACGAAAAAATTTGTACATTCATAACTTTTTTTTTTTTTTTGATTCGTAATTTTCCGTGTCTCTTACAATGGCGCTGCTTAACGTGCTTTGAATGGATTGAACAAAAAAATTCGTACATTCGTAACTTTTTTTTTTGTGATTCGTAATTTTCCGTGTCTCTTACAATGGCGCTGCTTAACGTGCTTCGAATGGATTGAACGAAAAAATTTGTAACTTTTTTTTTTCGATTCGTAATTTTCCGTGCCTCTTAAAATGTAATAATAGCATACACATTACATGAAATTATGAATTATGCTCCGATTACGAATCTACGAAAACAATGTTACGAAAGTACGAATAAACCAATCTAACGAAAGTACGAATGTAACTAAATCTACGAAAATACGAATGCGTCCGAATTTCGAATAAACGAAAATTAAACTAACGGAAAAACGAATCAACGAAAAAATAACTCTTACGAATTTACGAATCGTTACGAATACGAACACCGACGACTTACGAAATTACGAATCGTTACGAATCAACAGAAACGAACAGAAATGAAACGAAAATAAACAAATTTTTATATTGTGCACATGTCTATTGTGAAGGATATAGTAAATTATTTTAACTCCTGTTGAAAAGAAAATACAAAAGGCCTCTGGCACCAAAAGGGTCAAATCCAACTGATCCATTTTCTAAAACCTTTTAGAGCACTAAAAAGAAACATTTCTCATGATATAAATAATAAGAGAGCGCCTATGTTATGCTTTTATGAATTGGCCCACTTGTTTTTTCTACCTCAACATAACGATCTGACCTTCTCACCCTCAGCTTAGAAAGATCTAAATGAATGCATGTTTGCTTCTTCGATTTATTAATGTCAATTCAGGAAGGAAATGCTGATTATAAGTTACTTGTAAAAAGCGGAAACGTCTTTGTTGTTTAGAGTATAAACAGTAACATGGTAACAGAAATGATCTTAGAGTTTCTATAGTCATCATGGTAGGCAGATGTCCCCTGTGCTGGGCTCAGTGACCATGTACACAAATGAAAGCATCGTACAATATCATAAAGCCGAGCTTATTTCTGTTATGTTAGAAAAGATCTAAAGCCCCATACACACGCTCGGATTATCCGAGGACCAGGTCCGTCGGATCATGTCCGTCGTACTTTGTCCGATGTTGGTTTTGCGTATACACGGTCGGACAAAGTTGTCGGAAAATCCGATCATTCTGAACGTGGTGACGTTTGTTGCCTACGACGGGACTACGTAGAGCAGGGGTCTCAAACTGGTGGCCCTCCAGCTGTTGCAGAACTACAATTCCCATGAGGCATTGCAAGGCTGATGGTTACAAGCAAGACTCCCATGGGCAGAGGCATGATGGGACTTGTAGTTCCGCAACAGCTGGAGGGCCGCCAGTTTGAGACCCCTGACGTAGAGGCTAGTAGCCAATAGCTTTGGTCTTGTAATGTGATCTGAGCATGCGTAGCACTTTGTCCGTCGGAATTCGCTACACACGATCGGATTTGGTGTGATCGGACTTTGTTGTCAAAAAATCTATCCAGCAGGAGATAGGACTTTGTCCGTCGGACAATCCGATGGAAACTGTCCGATGGTGCCTACACACGGTCGGAATTTCCGACAACATTGTCTGATAGGACAGAATCCATCGGAAAATCCGCCCGTGTGTATGGGGCTTAAGAGTATGATCGGGATTTATGTTTTCCTGTCCAATGTAATTGCTATCACTTTCTATAATTACAATAATATTGGCCTTTATAGCACACCAGCTCATAGGTGGGAAATTGACTAAAATCTATAAAGCCTAATGCTGCGTACACACGATCGGAATTCCGGCCAGAAAAAGACCGATGAGAGCTTTTCATCAGAAAATGCGACCGTGTGTAGGCTCCATCGGAATTTTGCTGGCCGAATTTCCGACAGCAAAGAATTGAGAGCATGTTCTCAATTTTTCCGACGGAAAAGGTTTCTATCGGAAATTCCGATGGTCTGTAGCAATTCTGACACGCAAAATTCCTACACATGCTCGGAAACAATTTGACGCATGCTCGGAAGCATTGAACTTGGCTTGTTATTTGTTGTACGTCACCGCGTGCTTGACGGTCGGAATTTGGTGTGACCGTGTGTAGGCAAGACAGTTTGAGCGGAATTCCGTCGGAATTCCGTCGGGAAAACCATCAGAGCTTTTTCCGACGAGAATTCCGATCGTGTGTATGCGGCATAAGAGAAATTTCTGGTCATTTGTTTCTTTTTTTTTTTTTTTACTGCTACATGTCATGTAGTTGATTGGTCGCCGTTTGTTCACCGCTGCTTCCATCCAATAAAGTTTGCCATTTTTCATTGGTTGTTCTTCTAAAAGTAAATCCTATTATTTTCAATGGGAAATGTCCAGTTTTATTTAATATGTAAGTGAGGGCTTGTTATTAGTTGAAAGTGACTGTAAGTGCCGATTCACACAGGGGCAACACGACTTCAGCGCGACTTTGCAAGGCGACTTCAACGCGGCTTCAACGCGACTTTGAGCAATTTTGCAACACGACTTCAAGTCGGCCACAGGACAGGCGATGTTGGCTGTGGCCAATCAGAGAATAATCAGCTCTTTGGGAGGGAGGGGTTTGCCTGGGTAAACTAATTTCTTTTGCTGTAAAGTCGCTTCAATATAGATTGAGATCCGACTTGGAGGCGACTTCCATTGATTTCTTTCGGGTACAGGTCGCCTAGAAGTCGGATTGAAGTAGTACAGGAACCTTTTCTGAAGTCGGCGCGACTTCAGTATTGTATAAAATAAGACGCCTCTCATTGACTATAATGGAATTCATATGTCAAGCGACTTGGGGCAACATGAGGGCTGGCAAGTCGCCCCCCAAGTTGTTGTAGTGTGAACCAACCCTAAAGGTACATTTAAAAAAAACAAACATACAAAAAACAAAAATGTCTATACTTACCTGCTCTGTGCAATAGAATTGCTCAGAGAGGCCGCAAATCTCCTGGCCCCTCCCCTCTGTCCAGTGCCCCCTTTAAAGCCGCTTCCTATGGGGGCACTCATGCGTGCTTGCACCCGAGCCCCGACCCCCGCTCCCTAGTCACTGGCATTGATTGACAGCACTGGGAGCTGATGAAAAGCTCTCATCAGTCCTCTGCTGGCCGAAATTCCGATCATGTGTACGTGGCATTAGAGGTGCCTCTTTCCTTGTCTTTTGTAGTCTGTTTGGAACCTGGTTTCTGTTCCTATGTGATGGCAGCCCTGAATGTTTTGAACCTTTTAACCCCCATTCACAGCTAAATATTTACATGGACTAATATAGACTGTGTGTCTTACGCTATCAGACTTTTAAAAAAATCTTTTAATTTGTATATGGGATATTTATGGTTCTAAGTTTTTGTGCCTTTATTTGTGTTTTTATGGATTCAGGACCAACACCATTTGGAAGACTCAACTTGTAAGCAGGTGCAGTTAGCTACTTGTCCACTAGGTGGCTCTGTACCAGAATGGTGTCTGGTTACAGTAAGTAAGATGCTCAGGTGTTAAGCCCCTTTTAAGTACAGCCCTACTACAGTGATGTCATGGATGAGTCAGTGCCCAGTTATAAGCCACGTTAGGTGGAGCCCTAGGGCAGATGAGGCATAAGAGCCAAACTTCCCACACCAGTACAGATGTAATTAGCACACATAGGCCCTGGACAGGGGAGGAGGCCGGGTGGAGTGGACCGTCATTCTGTCCCTTACTGAGTGGGGGCTTGGATGGATTGAAAAGGCCTTTCAGGCCAGGCTGGAGGTCCCTTTGTGAAGCTGCTTCACTTTAGGGTTCCCGGCATTTCTTCCATGGGCATACAAAGGTCTATGATCGGGAATGTCATATGGAGGCCTATGGCAAGGAGCAGGGCACAAGATGGCAGAGGATTCAGCCCCAGCAGGAGGGACTGTGTTCTAGCAGGGCTGGAGTGGGGGTAAGGGGCCTGGGCTTTTGGCGCAAAATTCAGCCAACCACAAAGCCCCTCTTACAAACTGCATGAGGCCAATTATCTTTATAGCTGTCTATAAGGGTGGCATTCTGACCATAACTGTAATGTTGGCATTCTGACCATAACTGTAAGGTGGGCATTCTGACCATAACTGTAAGGTGGGCATTCTTGCCACTGACCACCAATGTAAGGGAGATTTTTCCCGATGACCCACAATTTTGGTTGGTTGGTTTCAATAAGGGTTCCCTGAGACCTGTAAATTATTTTAGGGGTTCCTGTGAGGTAAAAAAGTTGAGAAGGTCTGTTCTAGACTGTCTCTACCTCTGTTGGGTAGACTTCCCCTTTAATAACCTTCACACAAAATCTGTTTCCTCTGGTCACAATAAAGATTTCAATAGATGCTGTTATTCTTTAACATTTGATGGAATATAATCTCTCAGGGTTACTTTTTGCCAAACTCAGATTTGATTTATATGATTTATCCAAGAAGAATATTACAGTTTTATTTCTCATTATCTTGTCCCTGGAAGCTGATTATGTGATGGATTTTATCATCCGGGCAGAGAACAGAAGGTTGCATTTGCATTTGGCTTTGCTGCTGCTGACCTAGTCCCGGCGCTGAGGATTCCAGTTGTTCCCTCCAATACAGAGAACGCAGCACATCCAGTGTCACCAACATCTCTTGGAAGTCACAAACTGCAGATAAAAAATAAATAATGAGCACCATGATGTATTCTCCATAGAAGGCAAAAGGAATGGACTTGTCAAAAATTGTGTTAAAGGGAAATTAGAATGACTTGCATCCCGTATTATTTAATTTATCATATTTTTAAACAATGCTTTTAATATTGCATGATATATATTTTTTTTATATATATATATATATATATATATATATATATATATGTGCTGGACTGTGCTGACACTTGTTTTATGGTGTATCATTATATTCATGTTATGTGTTATGTGTTATGTTGTGTGATTTATAGCTCTTTGCGCCCATTTGTTTATTACTTCATGTTTTCATTAGTTTACACTAATTTTTGGTGCAGCATTGTAATTAGTTATCTATTCACCATTGGCACCGTTTCTCACTGTTTATATTCAATGCTTTGAATATATTTTACTACTTTACGATTTATATAAAAACCTATATTTTACGAGCAAACCTTTATTACTGTATGTGGTGCACTCATAACATGGTGGAAAAGAGAATAATGGATTGTCTAAGGAAGAGAGCAGAGCAGAAACTGTTTGCCCTCAGACTGTCTCCTCTGCTTGAAATTCCATGTACTCCTAGCTAAAAACAGCATGCAGGGATGCAAAGGGAGGGAGAGCAGTAATTTCTAAGGTTCATTGAGATATGGTTATAAGGTTGAGCTTAAGCTATTGAGCTCTCTGAACAGCCTTTTTTTCAATGCTGCGACTAGCTTTATTGCATTTCCAGCAATAAATGGATACAGGCAGTAATCATCACTGTTTATTTTTTTTTTTTTTTTTCCAAATAAATTTGGCTGCACTGATGGGCACTGATGAGGCTGCACTGATGGGCACTGATGAGGGGGCACTGATGAGCCTGCACTGACGGGCACTGATGAGGCGGCACTGATGAGCCTGCACTGATGGGCACTGATGAGGGGGCACTGATGAGGCTGCACTGATGGGCACTGATGAGGCAGCACTGATGAGTCTGCACTGATGGGCACTGATGAGGCAGCACTGATATACTGCACTGATGGACACTGATTGGCACAGTGCCCTGATTATTAGTGCAACTGTCTGCTGTCATAGGATAGCCGGTTACCAGCTTTCCTTTCCTAACACAGTGACAGTGCTGAGGAAAGGAAATGCCGATAACTGGCATTTGTTTACATGTGACCGGCTGTGATTGGACACAGCTGATCACATGGTAAAGGGCAGCCGTGATTGGCCCTTTACCTTGATCTGTGATCAGCTGTGTCCGAAGAGCACAGCGATCACAGAGCTCACCTGATGCATACCCCAGGGGCGCGGGGGACGGGGTTCTAGGAGGACATCAATAGATGCCCTTGCAGAACTGGACGACCGCGATGTAGCCATCTTTCCGCTGTAGCGCGGTCGGCAAGTGGGAGGCTTATGCGGACCGCTGACCCAGGAGCCAGGATGCATGGCCATGGTGCCTGGGATTTGTCAAGCCCTGTTCTAGTCTGTCTAGCAAACATTATGCATTCACATTCCTCTCACTTACAAGGCTGCAAGCACATGGCCTACTTCTTTATCTATCTCTGTGCATTGTGCATATAAACACGTTAAATAAACCGTTTTCCTTTCAGTAAAAATTTGCCTGAATTCTGCCAAAATGCGTAAAAAAATAAATAAGTAGACCTAGACCTTAAATTGAAGTCATTTGGTTTTCTAAGGCACTGTGTAGCATTGATAATTGCCACATTTCTATTTATTTCCTTAAAACGCCAATTTATATGATTTATACAAAGAAGGATATTACAGGATAACCATTTTTTCATCATTTATTTGCAACTCAACATTGCGGATCTCCTCCGGTCTATTTCACTCACTTTCTGGCTGCATGCACGCATTCCAGCGTCCGCTTCCAATCATTTCTCTGGACTGAATTTCTGATAGTGACATACCAAGTTGTGTCCGCACAATGGCTTTTAGTCTCATTCAGGGGAGTATGTGACACAAAGCAGCAGAACAGTTGAAAACCAGGGACAGAGAGTTGTCACCCTACAACAGGATATGCCTGAACAAGGAATTTTACGGCAGGGTCACCAGCTATTCTTTTATGAAAAATGCAGTAAAATATTAGAAACGTCTTTTAAAATTCCAACAAGGTGTTTAAGAATAGAAGAGATTTTAGTTGTTGGGTTTACGTTTACTTTAACCAGTTGTGGACAATGGGCATGGTACACACATCCCAAAAAAAAGGCATCCAAATACACAGTGAGTGTGCAGTATGCCCTGACCTTCTGCCCCTTTGCCTTTTGCTGCCCTTATTTTCTGGCAATTATTGGCTGTCAAAAATTTTCTGTTTTTCTAACTATTAACTTTAAAAAAAAAAAAAATTAAAAAAATGCTTTGTTTGTTAGCTTTTCTAGTGTTGCATTAACAAAAAAACAACATATAACAAAAAAAGTATTTTTATTTTTATTTTTTAAAATTGCAATCCTTTGCATTAGAATCATAATTATAGAATAAAATATATAGTTTTTAATTACAGAAATTTATTTTTTTCAGTGTTCAAAGTAGATAAAATGCATATTTTTTTTACCTTCTGCCCCTTTGCCTTTTGCTTCCCTTATTTTCTGGCAATTATTGGCTGCCAAAATGTTTCTGTTTTTCTAACTATTAAATAAAAAAAAAAATGGTTTTGTTTTGTTTGTTAGCTTTTCTAGTGTTGCATTAACAAAAACACAACATACAACAAAAAAGTATTTTTTATTTTTTTTTAAAATTGCAATCCTTTGCATTAGAATCATAATTATAGAATAAAATATATAGTTTTTAATTACAGAAATACATTTTTTTCAGCGTTCAAAGTAGATAAAATACATATTTTTTACATCTTTGTCTGTTGATTGCATAAACATTTTTACAAGACACTAAAGAAAAAAAAAAGAAAAAGTTAAAAAAATTTAATAAACCTGGCTACGCTCAAGCAAAGAGATTGGGAATCGGGAAACGGTGGCACAAACAGCAATAAATATTGGAAAGCATTCTAATCCCTCTTCACTCTATACAAAACTAAAAAAAAGTTTTGCCTTTAGTTATATATAAGAAATAGTACACTAGAGAACTTCTTAAATATACTTTTTTTTTTCTCAATAAAGGTAACACTTTTTGTTCCATTTTCAGCTTTACACTGCCACATTTGTTTTGGGTTTTGTCAAAGTTTACCCTTATTAAATTGGCTTAACTTTAACATCATATCCACATAAACCTTGTCTATAAATGTTAGGGGGACTTTGGCATTCTCCTGATTTTGTATTTATTTCTTTAGCTCTCACATACTTCTTCTTTACTTGACATTTAATCGATCCTCCTCAGCGAACTTCAGATAAAGCATTGACATTGAAGATGAGGTTTCATTTTGCAGTTACCATGAGTTTGAGGTGTATCCTGCAGGTTCAAGAATCACTGTGCCGGCAAATATATATGTCTATTCACCCAGGAGAATTTTCTAAGACATAAAACAATGAATGGCCTACACTATGGCCAGTAGGCTTAGAAGGGCCTTAGGGTGGCTTTTGGTTAAGACCATCATTATAAAAATGGAGAACAGAGTAGCCATAATACCTGTGTATTGGAAGTTGTAGGAAAACACAATGAAAGTTGACAAACTGCACTGGAAGAGATTAGGGCAATGAGGAAAATGTACTTTAACCACTTTCAGACCGGACCAATTTGCAGCCAAAGGACCAGGCCCCTTTTTGTGATTCGGCACCGCGTCGCTTTAACTGACAATTGCGCGGTCGTGCGACGTGGCTCCCAAACAAAATTGACGTCCTTGTTTTCCCACAAATAGAGCTTTCTTTTGGTTGTATTTGATCGCCCCTGCGGTTTTTATTTTTTTTAAACAAAAAAGAGCGCCAACTTTGAAAAAAAAAAACGCATTCTTTTTTATTTTTTGCATAATAAATATCCCCCAAAAAGATATAAAAAAATATTTTTTTTCTCAGCTTAGGCCGATACGTATTCTTCTACATATTTTTGGTAAAATAAATCGCTATAAGCGATTATTGTTTGGTTTGCGGAGAAGTTATATCGTTTACAAGGTAGGGGATAGTTTTATAACATTTTTATTAATAATTTTGTTTTATTAGTAATGGCGGCCATCAGCTATTTTTATTGTGACAGCGGCGCGCAGGCGCACTGCGCATGCCGAGATCAAGGCTATTTAAATGCATTGATTCCGTATAAATGACACTGGCAGCGAAGGGGTTAACCACTAGGTGGCAGTGTAGGGGTTAAGTATGCCTAGGGGTGTGTTTCTTACTGTGGGGGGGCGCGGCTGTCAGCTAGTGAATGCAGATATCTGCTCCAATCACAGGGAGCAGAGATCGGCGTCACTAGTTGCTAGGCAGAACGGGGAGGCTGTTTATTTCCGCATCTCCCTGTTCAGCCTTCCCGTGAGACGATCGCGGGTGTCGATCGCCGCGGGACCCGCGACCGATGGCACGGCGGCATCTTAAAGGAGACGTATATATACGCCCTTATGCCTGTCCGTGCCATATTGTCGACGTATATCGTCGTGCGCCGGTCGGGAAACGGTTAATTCTGATTTCTAGCTCTTTGGTGAATAAACCCTTTTGTTGAAGTTTTTTTGTTCTTAATACTGGGGGCTTATTTGTCTTTCATTTTATTTTGTGGTTGGTTTGAGGTCAGAAGTCACTTTTAGCTGCTGTTCTATCCTTTCAGGGGTGATATTTTATTTATTTATTTTGGGGTATTTTTTTTTTTTTTTGTATGTTGATAGGGCATTTATTTTAGGATAAACTCCTTTTTTTTTCTTTTTTGCCCCACAAAGATCCAGATAGTGGTGTGAGTGGGCTTCGTATCTCGATATGAAGCCCACTCACACCACTATCTGGATCTTTGTCTTTCGTCTTCTTGAGGATTATGTTTATGCATCCGGTCCCTCTTCTGCGGGTCCCTTCCACATCTCCCGGTACAGACAATTTAGACAGCCTCGGACTCCTCGTCCCCCATTTTCCAGACTTATTACGATGTAAGTACTTATAGGAATGAGTAACTCTCTCCCTTTCTTTTTGTACATATCCTCCCCATTGAGGGGTACAACATTGGATCATACTGGTCTACTCGTGTTTTGTTTTTTTATAGATTTGCGTGCACCCGCCCCTGGAGAGTGGTATTATCCACGAAACGCGTTTGGATGCACTTAGTCTCATGCAGACGCCCTTACTCAACACATTATCTACAATGTCATTTGAAGTGTTTTTACTACAGTCAGGATTCGTTCCATATTACACAGTGGTTGGCTGGTTGCTACCCGTTTCCATATATTGTCTGTAATATGTGATTGACAATTTTTATTCATTGCCGCATGTATCATGTCATTTTTCCATGTTCCTTGTTTCCCCAATAAAAACATGTTTTTTATATCTACTCACCTTCTAGCCATGTGTCATCATTTAAAGTCCCAACCCTCCCCCCTCCTTTTCGTAGATTTAGGGATCAAGACATGTGACCCATATGTCTCATTTAAAGTCCCAAACTCCCCCTTTTTAGTTCATACGGTATGGAAGTGGTTTAAACAGGGGCCTGTGATGTGAAGGGGAAACTCTGAAGTTAAATGGGGGCCTGTGATGTGAAAGGGGGGCCTGTGATGTGAAAGGGGGGCCTGTGATGTGAAAGGGGGGCCTGTGATGTGAAGGGGGGGTTGTGATGTGAAGGGGCATGTGATGTGAAATGGGGGCCTGTGATGTGAAAGGGGGGCCTGTGATGTGAAAGGGGGGCCTGTGATGTGAAGGGGGGGTTGTGATGTGAAGGGGCATGTGATGTGAAAGGGGGGCCTGTGATGTGAAAGGGGGGCCTGTGATGTGAAAGGGGGGCCTGTGATGTGAATGGGGACCTATGATGTGAGGGGGGCCTGTGATGTGAAGGGGGGCTGTGATGTGAAGGGGGGGCCTGTAATGTGAATAGGGGGGCCTGTGATGTGAAGGGGGGGCCTGTGATGTGAAGGGGGGCCTGTGCTGTGAAGGGACTTGTGCTGCGAAGGGGGACCTATGATGTGAGGGGAGGCCTGTGATGTGAAGGGGGGCCTGTGATGTGAAGGGGGGCCTGTGATGTGAAGGGGGCCTGTGATGTGAGGGGGGCCTGTGATGTAAAGGGGGGCTATGATGTGAGGGGGGCATGTGATGTGAAAGGGGGGCCTGTGATGTGAAGGGGGGGGGTTGTGATGTGAAGGGGCATGTGATGTGAAAGGGGGGCCTGTGATGTGAAAGGGGGGTCTGTGATGTGAATGAGGACCTATGATGTGAGGGGGGCCTGTGATGTGAAGGGGGGGCTGTGATGTGAAGGGGGGCCTGTAATGTGAATGGGGGGGGCCTGTGATGTGAAGGGGGGCCTGTGATGTGAAGGGGGCCTGTGCTGTGAAGGGACTTGTGCTGCGAAGGGGGACCTATGATGTGAGGGGAGGCCTGTGATGTGAAGGGGGCCTGTGATGTGAAGGGGGGCCTGTGATGTGAAGGGGGCCTGTGATGTGAGGGGGGCCTGTGATGTAAAGGGGGGCTATGATGTGAGGGGGGAATGTGATGTGAAGGGGGCCTATGATGTGAGGGGGGCCTGTGATGTAAAGGGGGGCCTAAGATGTAAGGGGGGCCTGTGATGTGAACGGGGGCCTGTGATGTGAAGGGGGCCTGTGATGTGAGGGGGCCTGTGATGTGAGGGGGGCCTGTGATGTAAAGGGTGGCTATGATGTGAGGGGGGCCTGTGATGTGAAGGGGGCCTGTGATGTAAAGGGGGGCCTAAGATGTGAGGGGGGATGTGATGAGAAGGGGGGCTGTGATGGGAAGGGGGCCTGTGATGTGAAGGGGGCTGTGATGTGAAGGGGGGCTATGATGTGAGGGGGACCTGTGGTGTAAAGGGGGGCCTAACATGTGAGGGGGCCTGTGATATAAAGGGGGACCTATGACGTGAAGGGGGGCCTGTTATGTGAAGGGGGCCTGTGATGTGAGGGGGCCTGTGATGTGAGGGGGCCTGTGATGTGAAGGGGGCCTGTGATGTAAAGGGGGGCCTAAGATGTGAGGGGGGGGCTGTGATGTGAAGGGGGGCCTGTGATGGGAAGGGGGGCCTGTGATGTGAAGGGGGGCTGTGATGTGAAGGGGGGCTATGATGTGAGGGGGACCTGTGATGTAAAGGGGGGCCTAAGATGTGAGGGGGGCCTGTGATGTGAAGGGGGCCTGTGATTGGAGGGGGGGGGCTGTGAAGGGTGGCCTATGATGGGAAGGGGGGCCTGTGATATGAAGGGGGGCCTGTGATATGAAGGGGGCCTGTGATATGAAGGGGGGCTATGATGTGAGGGGGGCCTGTGATATAAAGGGGGGCCTAAGATGTGAGGGGGGCCTGTGATGTGAAGGGGGGCCTGTGATGGGAAGGGGTGCCTGTGATATGAAGGGGGCTCACTCTGACGTGATGGTGGGACTCCTTGGTACTGGTGTGCCTCGTGAATTTGCATACTTTTTTACTTTTATAATACTGGTTCCCCGCATCTTTGCCACATTGTATTACAAACTGTCAGTTACTCACATATAGCCAATGCCAGAAGGGGGAGCTGGAGACACGTGAAAAATAGGGAGAGATGGCTGGAGAGGATAAAACTAAGGCATGTGAACCAAGAATCCCCCCCCCTGACATTTGTACCACACTCAGTGCCGATCCTGACCTCCCTGGGACCCTAAGCAAAATTTTGCTAAGGGGACCTCTACCTGACCCGTGATGCCGTGAGCTATGGGAACCATTTGCCATTGCCACACATTCACACCTGACACTTCAGTGCGCCCAATACAATCCTCCCTCCTTTAAACAAAACAGTCAAAGAATAAGTACAACAATATAGAACAGACATGTATATAATATATATATATCTTTACATATCGGAGTGCAGATCCCCCACTTACATCAGGGTCCCCAGAGAGCCCCTCCTTACATCAGGGTCCCCAGAGAGCACCCCCCTTACATCAGGGTCCCCAGAGAGCCCACACTTAGATCAGGGTCCCCAGAGAGCACCCCCTTACATCAGGGTCCCCAGAGAGCACCCCCCTTACATCAGGGTCCCCAGAGAGCACCCCCCTTACATCAGGGTCCCCAGAGAGCACCCCCCTTACATCAGGGTCCCCAGAGAGCCACCCCTTACATCAGGATCCCCAGAGAGCCACCCCCTTACATCAGGGTCCCCAGAGAGCCCCCCATTCATCAGTGTCCTCACAGAGCCTCCCTACTTACATCAGGGTCTGCAGCATTGCCCTTTACATCAGAGTCCCCCCTTGCACTGTAAGGTGGAATCCTGCATACTATGATGTTAAGAGGGAACTCTGGGAATGCGGGGAGGACTCTGGTGACCAGAGAAAGAAAACACTAAGATAAGGGGGTTTACTGATATAAGGGGGAAACCTTTATATCAGTGCCCCCTTACAATATTTTATTGACCCCCCCCCCCCAGACTGGCCTGTCGGTGCTGTCACTGACCTCCTCTCAGGTGCATCATGCAGGGCTCAGTCAGTCGGCTCCAGCTTGGTGGCTCTGGTTTTATCCCATAGTTTCCTCTCCGCAGTCCATACATGTCTAACTTCTCCCATGACCCCCATCCCGGCACTCCCACTCTTGACTCCTCTCCAGACGTGATATAAGACAAGAGGTGGTCAGAGGCTGCGGATGGTACAGGAGAGGTCAGAGGCTGCGGATGGTACAGAAGAGGTCAGAGGCTGCAGATGGTACAGGAGAGGTCTGAGGCTGCGGATGGTACAGGAGAGGTCAGAGGCTGCGGATGATACAGGAGAGGTCAGAGGCTGCGGATGGTACAGGGGAGGTCAGAGGCTGCAGATGGTACAGGGGAGGTACATGGGAGGCTGCGGATGGGACAACAGGAGAGTTCAGAGGCTGCGGGGGGCAACAGGAGAGGTCAGAGGCTGTGGGGGAGGCAACAGGAGAGGTCAGAGGCTGCGGGGGGGGCAACAGGAGAGGTCAGAGGCTGCGGAGGGGATAGGAGGTCAGAGGCTGCGAGGGGGGGGACAGGAGGTCAGATGCTGCGGGGGGGGACAGGAGGTCAGATGCTGCGAGGGGGGGACAGGCGGTCAGATGCTGCGGGGGGGACAGGAGGTCAGAGGCTGCGAGGGGGGGATAGGAGGTCAGATGCTGCGGGGGGGACAGGAGGTCAGAGGCTGCGAGGGGGGACAGGAGGTCAGAGGCTGCGAGGGGGGGGACAGGAGGTCAGAGGCTGCGAGGGGGGGATAGGAGGTCAGAGGCTGTGAGGGGGGGTCAGGAGGTCAGAGGCTGCAAGGGGGGGACAAAAGGTCAGAGGCTGCGAGGGGGGAGGGACAGGAGGTCAGAGGCTGCAAGGGGGGAGGGACAGGAGGTCAGAGGCTGCGAGGGGGGAGGGACAGGAGGTCAGAGGCTGCGAGGGGGGGACAAAAGGTCAGAGGCTGTGAGGGGGAGGGACAGGAGGTCAGAGGCTGCGAGGGGGGAGGGACAGGAGGTCAGAGGCTGCGAGGGGGGAGGGACAGGAGGTAAGAGGCTGCGAGGGGGGAGGGACAGGAGGTCAGAGGCTGCGAGGGGGGAGGGACAGGAGGTCAGAGGCTGCGAGGGGGGAGGGACAGGAGGTAAGAGGCTGCGAGGGGGGAGGGACAGGAGGTCAGAGGCTGCGAGGGGGGGGCAGGAGGTGAGAGGCTGAGAGGGGGGGCAGGAGGTCAGAGGCTGCGAGGGGGGGACAGGAGAGGTCAGAGGCTGCGAGGGGGGGGACAGGAGGTCAGAGGCTGCAGGGGGGGTGGGCAGGAGGTCAGAGGCTGCAGGGGGGGTGGGCAGGAGGTCAGAGGCTGCAGGGGGGGCAGGAGGTCAGATGCTGTGAGGGGGGGACAGGAGGTCAGAGGCTGCAGGGGGTGGGCAGGAGGTCAGAGGCTACAGGGAGGGGCAGGAGGTCAGAGGCTCTGAGGGGGGGACTGGAGGTCAGAGGCTGCAGGGGGCCCCAGGAGGTCAGAGGCTGCGGGGGGGGGCAGGAGGTCAGAGGCTGCAGGGGGCGACAGGATGTCAGAGGCTGCATGGGGCCCCAGGAGGTCAGAGGCTGCGGAGGGGACATAGGAAGGCTTTTTTTTTTTTAAATGGCGCCGCTCGGCGCCATCGTGTCACTGCGCATGCGCCCGCCTTTCCGGAAATTGCCGAGCGTGTCCGGACTTCGGAACTGCGCTGGCGCATGTGCAGTTGAATGTCGGCGCCACAGCCATTTTTTTTCCAGGCGCCGCTGTCCTCACAGCGGCGGCAGCGGCCCCAGGGGTCTCTGAGAAGAGCTGATCCGCCCTTGGGGGCCCCGCACATTGGCGGGGCCCTACGCAGCTTGCGTAGTCCACATATAGGGCGGATCGGCTCTGACCACACTCCCAGATCAGGCAGGCTAGATTTGGTCCTGGGAGCCACCCTACAACAGGAAACCTGGGGCAGCAATCACGACACTGCCACTGATTTTTTTTTCCATTCTCAAGTTTGCATTTGTTTTGTGTTCTGTCATATTTTGCACTTATTAAACTGGTCAGACTTTACCTTCACATTCATATGAACCTTATATATCATTTTTACAGGAACAATGACTTTTTGGAGCATATGGCTTCTGGCAAGAAATAAACCAAACAATGAGTAATAATCCCGAGCAGTTTCACTGCTTGGCATTCTCCTCCTGATTTGTACTTATTTATCTTTCTGGGGCGCACACATTTTTTTTATTTGACATTTAATTGTTCTTCCTCAGTGAGCTTTCTAACAATGAAAGATATACATTTCTAAAGTCTAAAATAGACTAGAGGAGCCAAAAGGTGTTGAAGGTATAGTGCACCCCCCAAAGAGCCGCTGATGAATTTGGTCTTATGTCCCCCTTTGTAGCACACACAGCCAGACACACAGCATTTTCTTCTTTTATTGGCTCAGAAAACAGTCTAGGGCTTCTTTTTAGGGTTTTTATTGGAATGGGAGCTTGGACGGGGATAGGGAGCATGGGATAACCCTGGTGAATGGTAACTTGAACAACATGAGGACTCCTCAACTTCTGGCTGTGCTTTACACACTTGTGGATGCTCTCCACACACTGCTGGTTGATCTTGATTGTCCCACAGGATTTCCAATACTGATAGTGACCTGTACTCCCTCAGCAGGTTAAAAGCTACACACTGTCACATCCAGGGCCAGGACAAGGGGTGGGCAGGAGGGACGGCTGCCCTGGGCACAGTGGGGATTTGAGGTATTTTGCTAGAAGGGGTGATTTGGAGGAGGGGGGGTTTGTACTAGGTGGGTGGATTTGTGCTAGTAGGGGTAATTGGGGGATTTCTACTAGGAGGGGAAATTAGGGGAGAGGATTAGTGAAAGGAGAGAGGTTTTGAGGGGATTTGTGCCCGGAGAGGGGAATTTGGAGGGGAAGATTTGTGTAAGAAGGGGGAATTTGGGGAAGGAGAGAATTTGAGATAGGAGGAGGGATTTGTACTGGAACAGGGGAGATTTTTGTATGGGGAGAATTTTGGCTTGCAAAGTGAATTTATGCTTAGGGGGTTTTTTTGGAGGGGAGGGAGGGTATTTTTGCTCATACATTTTGAGGGGATGGGGGGGGCGGGTCACCGTTTGGCATCTTCGCCCTGGGCACTAGATGGCCCTTGCCCAGCACTGGTCACTTCCTCTCAGCATAAGGGGGTCATTTACTCACTTAGCCACAGGATCTCCGGTTGCCTCCTGCCAACATCCACACGCTCTTCCTGGTGACGGAGATGTAGGCTCATACCACCAAAGGACAGTTGGACTTCTTCCCACCAACTTTCTCCTGGCTCTCTCCAGTGAGCCTCCTCCTGACCAAGCTCAATCCCTGGAGAAAGGATCTTCGGCAGCCCCCCCCCCCCAAGTTTAGCTGAGACCTCAATGTCTTCACTCTAGCTTCTCTAGCTCCCCTGCCCTAGGGACAGTGCCCCTGCACAAGGGTCTCCACCTGCAAGACAGGACCCAGGAACACTGCACTGCTACACAGGCCTCAGACTGCTTATGGGCTCTCCTTCCACCTTCTGGGCACACCTCTCCAGGGATTGGTTGAAGTCCCATAAATATTGAGGCTGCTTGTTCTGCTCTCCCTCCCACTATCCTTCTATTAGCCTCTAGATGACAAGGGGAAGTAGCAGAACAGCAGCCTGTGAAATACTGAGCAGCAGAAATCAACCCTTGCTCCACTGATGACAGAGGAGCCCAACTGAATTTTCCTAGCAGCCTACTCTAAACCAGGAGGGTGCCACAAAGGGAATCTATAATTTTAAAAGTACATATCTAGGCAGAACATGAAAAATCTGATTTTTGGTTTACCTGTAAAATCCTTTTCTTTGAGTACATCACGGGACACAGAGCATCTTCATATTCCTGATAGGGTTATTCTGACACTGTTAGGTGATTGGAACCTCATGCAGTAGCCGGCAAAGGAAGCATCCTCAGCGGATGTCACATGACAGGTGTGAATGGAGCCTAACTAAAGGCAATTTTATTTTTTTGGGTTTAGTGTAGAGACAGTTTTACTGGTTTTACCCCCATTAGGCAGATACACCCTCTCCCTTAGTTCTCTTTATTGTCACCGCCAAGAGTGAAAGTGAAATCAAATCCCAAATTTTGGGAGGTCACCAGAACAGTAATAGAGGGGAAATCTTCCAAAGAGGACACCAGTTCTGGTGAAAACCAGGGATTCCTTCACTTTGAACAGATTTTCTCTCACTGCATAATTTGGATATGGGACATGAAGTGAATGGACATCTTCCCAATGGGACACAGATGGCAAAAACAAATCTGATGGAGTTATAAGGTTATAACTCCTTTTACTCTATCTAAAATGAAAAAAAAAATCCCTTAAGTTCTAATTTAAGACTTTGTTTTTGGTTCTTTTTTTCTACGCATTTATGGCACTGTTGTTAACCTCTTCCCGCTTGCCGGCCGTCAAATGATGGCTGGGTGGCACAGCTCTCGTTCTGGCTGGACATTATACGACGGCCCTCCAGAACGATCTCTGACGGAGGCTCTTTACCACGTGTTCAGCGTGTTCAGCCGTGTCCAATCACAGCTGATCACGATGTAAACAGGAAGAGCCGTTGATTGATTTTCAGCCGACTGGCTGCTCTTCTGACAGGGGGGGGGTCTGTGCTGATTGTTTATCAGCGCAGCCCCCCCTCGGATGCCCACCCAGGACAACCAGGATGCCGCCAGGACAACCAGGGATTGCCCCCACAATGGACCACCAGGTATGCCACCCTAGACCACCAGGGAAATGCCAATCAGTGCCCAGGCAGCTGCCAATCAGTGCCCATCCCTAATGCCTGCAAGTTTCAGTGCCATCAGTGATGCCTATCAATGCCATCTACCAGTGCCGCATAGCAGTGCCCATCAGTGCCACGTATCAGTGGCCATCAGTGCTGCCTATCAGTGCCTATCAGTGCCTATCAGTGCCTATCAGTGCCCAGCAGTGCCGCCTATCACTGCCATCCATAAGTACCCATCAATGTCGCCTATCAGAGCCCACTTATTTACTTATTTACAAAATTGGTTCTTAACCCCCCTGGTGGTAATCCCGAGTCTGGCTCGGGGTGGGAACTTCAGTACCAAAAGCGGTAACCCCGAGCCAGATTGGGGCTCGCATTGCAGGATACAGGGGGGGAAGTTACTTACCTTGTCCCCTGGATCCTGCGATGTCTCCCCGCTGTGTGAGCGAGCCGTCTGCTCGCTCAATTCACACAGTGCCGAGTGCCACTGATCTCCGTTCCCTGCGACGTTCCGACGCACGGGAGCGGAGATCGGTGCCAAATTCAAAAAAGTTAAAAAACACAAAACACATACAAAAAATACACATCCCCTTTGTCCCCAGTGGTCTGCCCAGTGCCCTGCATGTCATTTTATATAATAAATACATTTTTTTCTGCCTGGAAACTGGAGATTGTCCATAGCAACCAAAAAGTGTCTCTTTATGTTAAAAGTGGTTTTAGACCAGCTAGAAAACAGCGATAATAAATTAGAATCACAATTTATCATCAAACGCTAAAGTTAATGACAGCGACTATTCTGCAACTGAGCAAATTTCAGTGTTTTTGATTTGATTACATTATTGAATAATTTTTATATATATTTTTATTATATTATAATTTATGATTTTGTGTTTCAAACTTTATCATACCCGGGATGTCTACTAGACTCTGGTTCGGACAGATTTAAGTGAGTTATTCATAAGAATTGCAGGCCTACAATATAAAAATGCCAAATTTCCATGCAAAATAATTGTACCGCTTTCAGCACAAAATTCCAGACAGAATCATACCGCCAGGGAGGTTAAACACTTATTAACAAAATTTTATAACAGAAACAAAAAAAAAACTATATTTTTTTCCAAAATTTAAGTTCTTTATAAAAGATGCAGAGGTGATCAAATACCACCAAAAGAAAGTTCTATTTGTGGGAACAAAATGATAAAAATTCGGTTTGGGTACAGTGTAGCACGACCGCGCAATTGTCATTTAACGACATGCCGACCGCGCTATAGTCGAAAGACGGCTACAGCGCGGTCGGCTTATCCTGGGTGGACGTTCTACGGACGTCCTCCCAGAAACTTGTTCCCGCGCGCCCCCTGGGGCGCGCACTCGGGAACATCCGTGACCGCCGGGTCCCGAGGACCCGGCGCATCACGGATCACAGTAAACGGCCGCTGATAGCGGGCGTTTACCACGTGATCGCTCAGTCAAATGACGGAGCGATCACATGTACACAAACCGGCACATGTACAACAACGTCATGACGCTGGTTCCTCCCTCCCCTCTGTGTACCGATCGGTACAGTGAGAGGGGAGAAGCGCGCAGGGGGGGGATGGGACCAGCGCTGTGGGCTGGATGTGTAGTGCCCACAGCGCTGGTCAGTGACAGCTACACTGCCACCACTGTGCAATACTCTGCCACCACTGTGCAATACTCTGCCACCACTGTGCAACGCTCTGCCACCACTGTGCAACGCTCTGCCCCCACTGTGCAATGCTCTGCAACCACTGTGCAATGCTCTGCCCCCACTGTGCAATACTCTGCCCCCACTGTGCAATGCTCTGCCACCACTGTGCAATGCTCTGCCACCACTGTGCAATGCTCTGCCCCCACTGTGCAATACTCTGCCCCCACTGTGCAATGCTCTGCAACCACTGTGCAACGCTCTGCAACCACTGTGCAACGCTCGGCAACCACTGTGCAACGCTCTGCCCCCACTGTGCAATGCTCTGCCCCCACTGTGCAATACTCTGCAACCACTGTGCAACGCTCTGCAACCACTGTGCAACGCTCTGCCACCACTGCAATGCTCGGCAACCACTGTGCAATGCTCTGCCACCACTGTGCAACACTGCAATACTCTGCCAATACTCTGCAATAAATTTTAATAGAAACAAAGAATTTTTATTTATTTTTTTTACCGAATTTTCAGTATATTTTGATTTATAGCGCAAAAAATTAGAAAACCCAGCGGTGATTAAATACCACCAAAAGAAAGCTCTATTTGTGTGAAAAAAAGGACACAAAATTAATTTGGGTACAGTGTTGCATGACTGAGTAATTGTCATTCAAAGTGTGAGAGCACCGAAAGCTGAAAATTGGTCTGGTTAGGAAGGGGGTTTAAGTGCCCAGTGGTCAAGTGGTTAAACAGCAACAGCGCTGAAAGCTGAAAATTGGCCTGGGCGGAAAGGGGGTGTAATTGCCCGGTATTGAAGTACTGTAGTTAAACAACAGTGTTGGGCTGACATTTTTCGGATTTTATTTTTATCCAAACTTCAAACCGTCACGAAAAATAAGATAAGAGTTCTGCTTTTTTTTTTGCACTTTTGTTTTATCTTTTTGGCATGCTGGTACAAAGGACATTTAGCAACATTCTGGAAATCATTAAAACTCTTTTTCAGAGAAACACAGATTGTGTAAAATAGGGTAATATCTGGAAGTTTCTGTCTGCTGATGTTTTCTTGGTAGAAATATATTTTGCGGAATGTGTCAAAAACATGTGCATAGTTCATGTGTCTGGAAGATGCAGAACAATCAGAAGAACTTAATTTACTAAAGGGGACTTTGGGCCGATTGATTCTCAAACAGTGCAAATGTGCCAGCAGTAGGTTGTGATATATATGCTGTTATAAGATTAGTTGGAAGGAGATGGAAGTTGGGAAAGCGCACATCATATCTGGGGTGTATCTAAAGCCAAAAGTTTTTTTAGTTTTAGTTTTGTATACAGTGCATCTGGAAAGTATTCACAGCGCTTCACTTTTTCCACATTTTGATATGTTACAGCCTCATTCCAAAATGGATTGAATTCATTATTTTCCCCAAAATTCTACAAACAATACCCCATAATGACAACGTGAAAGAAGTTTGTTTGAAGTCTTTTTTTAAGTCAAATTTTGTAAAAATCAAAAACGAAAAAAAAAAAAAAACCCCATGTACATAAGTATTCACAGCTTTTGCTCAATACTTTATTGAAGCTCCTTTGGCACCGATTACAGTCTCAAGCCTTTTTGAGTATGATGCTACAAGCTTTACACACCTATTTTTGGGCAGTTTCTCACATTCTTCTCTGCAGGACCTCTCAAGCTCCATCAGGTTGGATGGGGAATGTCGGTGCACAGCCATCTTCAGATCTCTCCAGAGATGTTCAATCAGGTTCAAGTCTGGGCTCTGGCTGGGCCACTCAAGGACATTTACATAATTGTACCATAGCCACTCCTTTGTTATTACAGTCGGTCAACTGTGCCCACCTACAGCAATGTCATTTCGGGACCCTTTGGGTCCAGAGACCCCAAATGGGCTACAGATAGGGGGCAACTAGGAACCCTTAACTACCGAGTTTGAAGTTTGGGGGACCTATGGCTGCAAATGGGCACAGTGAGGCAGCAAATGGGCACAGTGAGGCTGCAAATGGGCATTGTTGACCCTCTTTTCCACTTACAGTAGCTGCGCATTTCTCACCCTAGGCTTATACTTGAGTCAATACGTTTTCCCAGTTTTTTGTGGTAAAATTAGGTGCCTCGGCTTATGCTCGAGTATATACGGTAAATGTAAAAAAAGAGATCCACCTTTAAGAGATCCCTGAAAACTCATTTATTCAGGGAAGCCTATCCCACACCCACCTAACAACAACTGTCCCCGAGCCACCCCCATCAAATCATTCTCTGCAGCTATTACCTTTGTACCACCACCCCGCCTCTTTAGAATGTAAGCTCTATGAGCAGGGCCCTCCTGTACCTTTTGTATTGTACTGTAATTGTATTGTCACCCCAAACAAGATAGGGACTGTAGGTTTGTTCTTAAGTTGAATCTGTTTGTAAGTCGGAACAGGTACATTTTTTAAGTGTAGCTCCAACCAAATAATCTATTTTTACGTTTTTTAGATAACATAGAGAAGTGTTATCACCCCTGTAACATTTGTTTTGCTGTCTGTGCCCCTGTTCAGAAGATTTCACCTCACCTTCTGTCCCAATGACAATTGGATTTTGAAAATTTTGGGTTGTTAGGGAAGCATGGACTGGTGATAAAGCATCAGTGGAGACACCTTTTTCCCATATTAACTCTTACAGGAGTGAATTTCCCTTCCTAGGGGTGGATTTCCTCTCACTTCCTGTTGTCTCCCTCCGTTTGTAAGTAGGAGTCGTTTGTAAGTCGGATGTTTGTAGTAGGGGACCCCCTGTACTTTGTAAAGCACTGCATAAACTTTTGGCGCTATATAAATCGTGTATAATAATAATAATAGAAAAAAAAATGAAAACAAGTAAATATGATACTCTTTCCTATCTATTTACTGATACTAGTTGCATGAGGATTAAAATAAATAATATTGATTGGGAGAGTTAAGTTCCAAGTGGTTGCTTTGAAGCTGAACTCCAGGATAAGCAAATATTGTCTAAATACCAGAGCTATGTGTATTCTTCCTTGAATAGAAAATTGAAGAAAACAGCCACACTCCGAATAACACCTTTTATTCGTGGCAAAACAGTGTAGAAGATCCAAAGTCTCTTATATCATGGTGATGAAAGGTACAGACAGGCCTTACGCATTTCACATCAATATAGATGCTTAACCCCCCTGGCGGTATTCCCGAGTCTGGCTCGGGGCGGGATTTTAGTACCAAAAGTGGTAACCCCGAGCCAGACTCGGGCTCGCATTGCAGGATGCAGGGGAAGTTACTTACCTTTTCCCCTGGATCCTGCGATGTCTCCCCGCTGTGTGAGCAAGCCGTCTGCTCGCTCGATTCACACAGTGCCCGAGTGCCGCTGATCTCCGTTCCCTGCGACGCTACGACGCACGGAAGCGGAGATCGGCGCCAAATTCAAAAAAGTTAAAAAAACACAATACACATACAGTACTGTAATCTTACAGATTACAGTACTGTATACAAAAAATACACATCCCCTTTGTCCCTAGTGGTCTGCCCAGTGCCCTGCATGTCATTTTATATAATAAATAGATTTTTTTCTGCCTGGAAACTGGAGATTGTCCATAGCAACCGAAAAGTGTCCCTTTATGTCAAAAGTGGTTTTAGACCAGCTAGAAAACAGCGATAAAAATTATAATCACAATTCATCATCAAACAATAAATTTAATGACAGCGACTATTCTGCAACTGAGCAAATTTCTGTGTTTTTGATTTGATTACATTATTGAATCATTTTTATACATCATTTTATTATATTATAATTTATGATTTTGTGTTTCAAACTTTATCATACCCGGGATGTCTACTAGACTCTGGTTCCGACAGATTTAAGTGAGTTATTCATAAGAATTGCATGCCTACAATATAAAAACGCCAAATTTCCATGCAAAATAATTGTACCGCTTTCAGCACAAAATTCCAGACATAATCATACCGCCAGGGAGGTTAATCATAGCTGGTGACCATAATCAGACTGAAAATATTTATAGTGAAATAAAACCAATTAGGGGATAGACAACCCCCAGAAACTCCTCCTATATCTAACCAGACTAAAGTGGAAACCAAATACAGGGGGTCCCTGAGTTACAAACAAGATAGGGACTGTAGGTTTGTTCTTAAGTTGAATCTGTTTGTAAGTCGGAACAGGTACATTTTTTAAGTGTAGCTCCAGCCAAAAAAAAAAATCTATTTTTAAGTTTTTTAGATAACATAGAGAAGGGTTATCACCCCTGTAACATTTGTTTTGCTGTCTGTGCCCCTGTTCAGAAGATTTCACCTCACCTCCTGTCCCAATGACAATTGGATTTTGAAAATTTTGGGTTGTTAGGGAAACATGGACTGGTGATAAACTATCAGTGGAGACACCTTTTTGCCATATTAACTCTTACAGGAGAGAATTTTCCTTCCTAGGGGTGGATTTCCTCTCACTTCCTGTTGTCTCCCTCCGTTTGTAAGTAGGAGTCGTTTGTAAGTCGGATGTTTGTAAGTTGGGGACCCCCTGAATGCACAGAAAAATGGCAGCACGAAAAAACAGAGAGCCAAAAGGATTAAGATATCTGAAGGAATGACACAGCATTAATATATACTTAGTAAAGTCAGAATAGAACCGGTTCACTGTGTTGGCATGCTGTCCCATAGCAGATAATATTTGCAAAAATAACAATTTTGAAAAAAATGCATTATTTTTTATTTTTTGTCTAATATAGATACAATATACAAGATAGGGGATAGTTTTATAGCATTTTTATTAATAATTTTTTTTTTATAATTAATAAAAACATGACAAGGCACTGAACAATGCATTAAATATATCTGCACGGCTGAGCGCAATCAAACATACTACGGATAATAGTTGAGAGAGATGATCACTGTCAAGGAACCGAAGTTGACTAATGTAAGGCACGGTTATAAAACATTAAGTCATTAGAGACACCAACATGCTTGGCGCGGCATCGCTACCTCATCCTTTCTTCCTTGAATCTTGGGGGCTGATTTACTAATGGCAAATAAGACTGTGCACTCTGCACGTGCAGTTGCTCCAGAACTTAGTAAATGAGATGAAGCTTCACTTTGCAGAGAATACCCAATCACATGCAAGGAAAAAATATATAAATTTTTGCTTACACATGATTGGATGATTAAAGTCAGCAGAGCTTCTGCTCATCTACTAAGATCTGGAGCAACTGATCTTGCAGAGTGCACAGTCCATTTGCCTTTAGTAAATCAACCCCCTCTACCTCTGTGCAGGAGCTTCCTGTAATAAAGACCGCTCACTGCTGCTCTCTCCTTGTGCAGGGGGACTGGTCTTGTCTTCACCCCTCCTGTTGTTTTCTGCAGGCAGCCTGTAGTGGGTGGAGCCTGATGGGCCCCTCCCAAAGCTCTGTTTTCTGCACAGGCTATCTACAGGCCAGTGATGATGTCACTTTTATTTGGTAATATCTGGGTTTACAAAGGCATTTGGTGCACATAAGGTGGATAGAAATGTAGCACTGATCCCCGAAGGAGCGGCTGAATATTTTCTGGGCTTACGATTACCTCTGCCAGCTCGTTACTCGTTGTCCTTGTCTAGGGGTTCCCAGGGTTGATACCCAGTAACTGTAGAGATGGACACCTGAATTCCTTTTTAGGATTTTTTTTGCGTAAAATAGTTGAACAAACTCAGTCTCTAAGTTGGGAATAGAGGGTATGAGGATGAAGTTTAGCTCAGGTGCTTGGAACTGCTGACTTCAATAAAAGTCTCCGTACATAATCCAGGGAATAGCCACTCGTAGCTGGATTCTTTAATTGCTGGATAAATCCTTGAGCTTGGATCTAGCAGCCAACAAGTAATTCCAGCTTTGCAAAGTCTCTCAGACAGACTTGGTTGAAAAGCTTAGTTGTAACCTGAAGGTAAAGGTAGGAACTTTCCTTACTGTACCAGAATCTTTCAGCCGGTCATACCGTAAGAATTGTGGATTCAATCAATGTCCATGGCAGCTCAGCTTCCAGGCTCTCACCGAGCAGCCAGCATCGTGCGTGGCTCTCTTCTGAAGAGTACTCCCCTGGTTGCATGTAGAGTTGCTGGGCCTCTCCAAACCCGAGATGGCACCGGAACACCTTAGAATCCTCCTTCCAGTTACTGCGCCTCGAACTAGCCAGTTCCGAGGCTCGGAAATGGATGGATCCACACCCCAGGCCATGAGGGCCTCTGGGGGCTGGTCAGGAGGACCAGGACCATGGAATCAGCAACAACTTCTGGACCGGAACCCTGAACCATGTGACGTCAGCACCTTAAGTACCCTCTCCCGGAATACACAGCAAGACAAAACGCTCCGAGATGGGCAAAAACTAAATTTAAATGCATAGCACGTACTCATCAGGAGTACCGGCGCTACACAAATCTATCTCTTGTGGCTACTACTGATGACTATATTTAGAAGAACGTCTTTTTGTACCTGAGGTTCAGCTTTAAAAACAAATTTTCCAAAAACCCTTACAATGTCATAAAAAGGTGTCCTGTCATATATGAAAAGGCAATTTAAAATGTTGCTGTGCATCAGCAGCTATCGAAAAGTTCTGTCTCCCAAATGACCAGCTATTGTCTAGTGTGTTTGGATCCAGCAAATGCACCAGCGCACATTATTTCTTATTTTGGTCAATGAATGTTTCCAAATTTAATAATGACACTACCGGCAATTAAACCATTATTAAATTGCCGGAGCTCAAAATAGAAAACTGCAGCTCAGTATTGTGTATTGATTTTGAATTTCTTAGTAGGTGATTTGTAGTAGCCATTAATATGTTAACAGATTTTCTTTTAAGCTGTAATAAAGATATGTGAACTTATGTGTCTTATTGGCCAAATGATTTGTTATTCTGTCCAGTTGTTTCAGACACCATTCCCACCAGCAGTTGGGTTAAAATGCAGCAACTGGTCTGGTAGGATGACAGTGGTGCTAATGCCCTGCTTCCGACACATTGCACTTTTTTATGCGAACAAAAGGGTTTGATGGGAGTGCAAACCTGGTGCAGCTGTGCATGGTAGCCAATCAGCTTCTAACTTTGGCTTGTTCCAAAAACCTTTGATAAAAAACAGGAAGCTGATTGGTTTCTATGCGGAGCTGCACCAGATTGTGCACTCTCTGGTTTTAGTAAATCAACCCCAAAGTGTTATTTCATTATTTCCTTTTGGTCGCAGAACGGTACAATGCAGTGGACCACATGCCATACTTTCTTTCAACACACAGCACTGCAACTGAACTGGCCTGAAACAAGACATGTTTTTGTATAGCGATAGGACTGTGCTGAGCAAAAAAAGAGAACCTTTAAATAGATACAGCCATGCTGACAATGACTGGCCAGTGAAGCTTCAGCACCTGGTACAATGTTGGGTGTATAGTGTAGCACCTCATAGTTTAGATTAGGCTGCTAAGACAATTTATTTTTGGCTCCCCTATAAACAGAGGAGCAGGGGATTGATTGGTTAGGGCTGCTCAGTGTTTCACAGGCTGCTAGAGCAATCTATACGTATAGTTGGAGGAAGGACAGAACAAGCAGCCTGAATATTTATGGTACTCCAGACAATCCCTGGGGTTCTGTGCCCAGAAGGTAGGGATGGGTGCCCATAAATAGCTTGAGACCTGAGCAACAGGGCAGTGTTTCTGGGTCCTGTTCTGCAGAAGGAGACCCCTGTGCAGGGGCTCTGCACGCCCCCGGAGTAAGAGTACTAGAGAAGCCTGTGTGAACACGCCAAGGTCCCAGCTAGGCTTAGCTGGGGGGCCAATTCACAAATTCAAGTCCAGGGATCAAGTTGGGTACAGAGAAGCTCACGGGAGAGAACCAGGAGGAAGTTGGTGGAAAAGAGTCCAGCTGCCCTTTGGTGGTGTGAATCTACATCTCCTTCACTAGGAAGAGCCTGGTGAATATCAAAAGGAGGCAACAGATGATCTGTGTGAGTAAGTAACCCTATTGCTGTGGAGTTAGTGACTGTGTGTAGCTTTTAAAGTCTGGAATGAGTACAGGTCACTGTCAGCACAGAGATTATGTGGTAGATTCAGCAGTGTACCGTGTGGTCAGCAGTTTGTGCAGTGCAGCGAGAAATTGAGGAGTCCTCAAGTCATTCAGTTTCACCGTTTTCGGGCTATCCCGAAATGCTCCCTATCCTTATCCAAGTTCCTCGTGGCTCCAACCATTGTTGAAAATGAGATAGCAGAATGTAAGTAGAATTACAGCGCACAGTCAGTGATTCTAACATTCTGGAATTGGGAAGGATGCTTATGATTCTTTGGCCAGTTTAGTTCTGTAAGACCTCAAAGATCTGGGTTATGGTCAATGGGACCAGTTTTATCTTATTTCTTTTACAGGCTGCTTTTTCAAAAATAAACGTTTTGGCGGCAATGTCTGCCCCCCACCCCCCCCCCATCAATTTCACCCACCCTACATACCTCCTCCATCTTTTACTAACCAGTGTCACTTGCTGGCTCCCCTTCTGGGATCTAGTGCTGCAATCAGGGCCCCCAGCTGACTCTTCATGACATCACACTGCTGTATGGTTGTCTTAGATCAGGGGTCTCCAAACTTTCATTACAAAGGGCCAGTTTACTGTCCTTCATACTTTAGGGGGGGGGGGGCGGATTGTGGCCAGTGGGAATATTGTTATAACATATCTTAGGGCGGATTGTGGCCAGTGGGAATAGAACATATCTTAGCACCAGTGAAAGTAAACAATGGCCCAAGCTTGGTGGTCAGTTGGAGGAAAACCAATACACATGGGGTTATTTACGAAAGGAAAATCCACTTTGCACTGCAAGTGCACTGAAAGTGCACTTGGAAGTAAAGTCGCTGTAGATCCAAGGGGGACATGCAAGGAAAATTAAAAAAACAGCATTTTAGCTTGCACATGATTGGATGATAAAATCAGCAGAGCTTCCACTCATTTCAGATCTACCCCTTAGATTTAGAGCGACTGCATTTCCAAGTGCACTTTCAGTGCATTTTCAAGTGCACTTGCAGTGCAAAGTGGATTTTCCTTTCGTAAATAACCCCCACAGTGTCTATGGTCAATAGGAGGAGGCATAGTGCTCCATCATTGGTATTAGTTGGAGGAATAGTGCCTCATTGTTGGTATCAATGTTAGGAATAGCTCCTCATCGTTGGTGTCAGTGGCGGGAATTATGCCCCACTGTTGGCGTCCATTGGAAAGAATAGTGTCCCAAGGGCACGATAAAGGCAAGCAAATGGTTGCATCCAGACCATTTTCTGCAGTTTGAAGACCACTGCCATATGCCTAATTTCCACTGAGAGGATCGGTTCGGTACGGTTCGGTACGGTCCGCTATTTTCAGTGTTTCCATTATGAAAGCGGCCCATACAACCGAACCATACCGCACCATTCAGGGTCCTGCTTCAGATGTGGGGCCATAGAAAATGGAACGGTTTGGTTAGGGCGGAGCTACGATACATTTCACTGATTGGCGGACAGTAAAACGTCTGCCAATCAGTGTGAGGCCATGCTAGGCATTTTTTCTAAACCTCGTATGGACCCTGGTGGTCCGACTTGCAGTGGAAACGCTCACCTGAATAGGCCGGACCATTCTAACCCTCCCAAACTGTACCGACCCGAACCGATCCGCTCAGTGGAAACGAGGCATTAGAGGACCCCAGCAGTGGACAGTCAACTATAGAAGATTGAGGACCTTAGGTAAGCTGAAAGGGCTTTTGGAGTAAGTTTTTCTTCTCTGAGGGGAAGGGGTTGGAATGTTATGAATTTAGTTTTAAAAATGCTTCATTTACATGACGGAGTTGTTTAAAACATTTCAAACTGTTGAATTTCTGTCTTGTCTTTTTGCGAAATCAATTTACAGGTGGAAATGATTCGCTTGTTGCAGATACTGTGAAAACAAGATGTAATACTCCCAAGATGTCCTCAAAAATTGCCTCCAGACTGGAAGAGCTGAATGAGGATATAAACGCATCAATTGACCTCCAGACAAATAGCTTTCATTATGCTACATTTTGTCTTTCATTTCTTTTTATTGAATCAAAGTACAAGTGCTTCTCATTGTGTGCCTTCCCAGAACCTTAAGAAAAAGTGAAATAGAAAAGATTATGCAATCACATCACACATAGAAATTGGAGAAACTGATCATGTTGGAAGAATAGGTCTTGTTTTTTTGGTGTTTCCTTAAATGTCTTAACCTTTAGATGCTTGGATCATGAGAGCTTAGACCACCCAAAAAGTAGTTCTGGGTAGACTACTGCATGCAATGGTATAAATCAGGAGTATTGAATTCAAGGCTGTCCAGTCTGTAAAATTTTCTTTCAGCAGAAGTCAAAAAATCCTTCTTCAGGCAGAGGTTTAAAAAATTAGACCCTCATCAGAGTTCTCCTCTGGTGTCCCCATCAGAGTGCCCACATTTCTGTTAGACAGGCAGAGGAAAGGAGTCGTTGGAGGTGGAGAAGACTGCAGTTCTGGACGAAGATTTCCCACTTCCATCCTATAATGCTGGGGGTGTGGCACACATGTGACATCATGAGTAGTTAGGATGTTCTGACAAAATGAGCAACCTGGCAGAATGTGCAACCCGCGTCACCTCCTGTGACGTGGAATGAGCTGTAGCTCCAAACTACGCGCACTGCGCAGGCGCAATGCGTCATACATCCCTTCAGTGGCTGACGTCTCTCACTTACGAAATTTGCGTTGCTAAGCCCATCTTGGTACATCTTATGCCCCGTACACACGGTCGGAAATTCAGACGGAAAATGTCCGATCCGACCATGTTGTCGGAAAATCCGCCCGTGTGGGGGCTCCATCAGACTTTTTCCGAGATCCTGCTCTCAAATTTTTCGACAACAAAATCCGATCTGACTTTTTCTGATCGTGTGTAGAGAATTCCGACGGACAAAGTGCCACGCATGCTCAGATCAAATTACGAGACCAAAGCTATTGGCTACTAGCCTCTATGTAGTTCTGTCGTACGCAACGAACGTCACCACGTTCAGAATGATCGGATTTTCCAACAACTTTGTCGGACCATGTGTATGCAACACCAGTGTCGGACAAAATCCGTCTGAAAAAATCTGACGGATTTTGTGGTCGGAATTTCCGACCGTATGAACGAGGGCTTACCCTCTCCACACTCCAGTGTCCCAGCTTCTGCCTTAGTCCAGTGCTGTATGTCCTCTTCTAATAGAACCACCGTCGGGGTTATTCTACTAATTTCCTTCAATCCTAGGCTCAAGGTGCTCTAGGACTGAACAACGCTCACATGCCATTTTGTGAGCACCACTCAGTCCAGGAGGTAGGCCCGACCCCCCGTTACCGAAAAAGAAGAGGAAGGACCTGTGATGTCATTGAACCAAGTAGTATTTAGAGGTTAGGGGGGCTTTATGGAGTGTAGGGGGGGGGCAGTAATATGGGTAAAACCTTGTGCTAGATTTGTGGCTTGAAGAAAACTTTACAGTATAAATTCATTTGAGAACAAGGATGCTGAGAATCAGAGCCGATCCGCCCTATACGCGGACTACGCAAGCTGCGTAGGGCCCCGCGGCGGATCGGCTCTGCTCGGGGGCCCCTGGGGCCGCTGCCGCCACTGTGAGGGCAGCGGCGCCTGGAAAAAGATGGCCGCGGGGCCGACATGCAACTGCGCATGCGCCCGCCTTTCCGAAAATTGCCGAGCAGCGGCAACAGCGCTGGCGCATGCGCAGTAGCCCGACATGCAACTGCGCATGCGCCAGCGCTGTTGCCGCTGCTCGGCAATTTTCGGAAAGGCGGGCGCATGCGCAGTTGCATGTCGGCCCCGCGGCCATCTTTTTTTCAGGCGCCGCTGCCCTCACAGTGGCGGCAGTGGCACCAGTGACACGATGGCGCCAAGTGGCGCCATTTTTTAAAATAAAACGTCCCCTCCGCAGCCTCTTACCTCCTGGGCCCCCTCCCCCTCGCAGCCTCTTACCTCCTGGGCCCCCTCCCCCTCGCAGCCTCTTACCTCCTGGGCCCCCTCCCCCTCGCAGCCTCTGACCTCCTGTCCCCCCTCCCCCCCTCAAAGCCTCTGACCTCCTGCCCCCCCCCTCGCAGCCTCTGACCTCCTGCCCCCCCCTCGCAGCCTCTGACCTCCTGCCCCCCCCCTCGCAGCCTCTGACCTCCTGCCCCCCCCCTCGCAGCCTCTGACCTCCTGTCCCCCCCCCCTGCAGCCTCTGACCTCCTGTCCCCCCCCTGCAGCCTCTGACCTCCTGTCCCCCCCCTTGCAGCCTCGGACCTCCTTTCCCACCCCCTTCGCAGCCTCGGACCTCCTGTCCCCCCCTGCAGCCTCTGACCTCCTGTCCCCCCCCTCGCAGCCTTGGACCTCCTTTCCCACCCCCTTCGCAGCCTCGGACCTCCTGCCCCCCCCTCGCAGCCTCGGACCTCCTTCCCCCCCCCCCTCGCAGCCTCAGACCTCCTGTCCCCCCCCTTGCAGCCTCAGACCTCCTGCCCCCCCCTCACAGCCTCAGACCTCCTGTCCCCCCCCCCTCGCAGCCTCAGACCTCCTGCCCCCCCCCCTGCAGCCTCTGACCTCCTGTCCCCCCCTTGCAGCCTCTGACCTCCTGTCCCCTCCCTTGCAGCCTCTGACCTCCTGTCCCCCCCCCTTCGCAGCCTCTGACCTCCTGCCCCCCCCCCTTCGCAGCCTCTGACCTCTCCTGTTGCCCCCCACAGCCTCTGACCTCTCCTGTTGCCCCCCCCCCCCCGCAGCCTCTGACCTCTCCTGTTGCCCCCCGCAGCCTCTGACCTCTCCTGTTGCCCTCCCCCGCAGCCTCTGACCTCTCCTGTTGCCCTCCCCCCACAGCCTCTGACCTCTCCTGTTGTCCCATCCGCAGCCTCTGACCTCCCCTGTCCCATCCGCAGCCTCTGACCTCCCCTGAGTCAAGAGAGGGAGCGCAGCCAGGATGGGGGTCATGGGAGAAGTCAGACATGTATGGACTGTGGAGAGGAAACTATGGGGTAAAACCAGAGCCACCAAGCTGGAGCCGACTGACTGAGCCCTGCATGATGCACCTGAGAGGAGGTCAGTGACAGCACCGCCAGGCCAGTCTAGGGGGGTCAATACAATATTGTAAGGGGGCACTGATATAAAGGTTTCCCCTTATCAGTAAACCCCCTTATCTTAGTGTTTTCTTTCTCTGGTCACCAGAGTCCTCCCCACATTCCCAGAGTTCCCCTTTACATCATAGTATGCAGGATTCCACCTTACAGTGCAAGGGGGAACTCTGATGTAAAGGGCAATGCTGCAGACCCTGATGTAAGTAGGGAGGCTCTCTGAGGACACTGATGTATGGGGGGCTCTCTGGGGACCCCGATGTAAGGAGGGGTGTGACGGATCCTGTACTCAAGGTGTCCGCCATAAATGCTTCCTAAGTCCTGGAACATGAGTCCAATGGATCTGGTCATAGGAACCCCCAAGAATTAGACGGCACTAGTTCTTGGGGTAAATCAGGAATGCTTTATTTGACATTTCACACACATATATAGCCAGATGACTCAAAGCTAACCTAATTAGCATGAGCTAATTATCTTAATCATTGCCCAGACTAGTTGACTGCCTGAAAAGGCTTTTCAGGGTCAGACTTTAAGGCTCCTAGTTAATTGGAATGACTATTCAACATACATTAACATAAACAGTAACACAGGGCTAATTAGCACAACAACATTGTGTGGAATACACCTTACAAGCCAGACCAGCCTCATTTACACAATAGACAGGTGGCTTGAGTTCATGACATTGAATGGGATACAAGCTGTCAGATGCTAGTCTATTTCTATTGCCAAATGCATATACAGAGAGTGTATTTTGGGGGGCCCGTAATCAGCTGGCAGGAGGCTAGCATGTAGTCCTCTCAAAAAGCCCGTATCCCGGCTAGGTCTGTCACATTTCTCCCCTTTCGGCAGGAGACTAACACAGGAGGAGACCCCAGACGGGTTGACTCCGAAGTTAGTCCATAGTTCCAGTCCTCTAATGCCTGTACCCACACAGTACCCCAAACAAATTGTTTCAAACAGAGTATTACTCACCCAGCCAACCTCTGCCTCTCTCATAGAACATATCTGCCGCTGGGGAGAGGCCTGGACTGGCCCTTCTCCCTGGAGTCTTTTCAGCCGCTGGAGAGAAGACAGGGTGACTGGGCTCATTCCATCCTGCTGTTGGGGATCTGGGCCAACCGCCCAGCATCCCTGGGTTATACTGGTGGAGACTGCATTCCCATCCACCTTTACAGGAAATCTGTCCTGTGTCAGTTGAGGGCAGAGGCCAGCAGCGCTCTGTTTCGTTGCCAGCAGTTCAGCTGGGTGTAGGAGCTTCCCTACATCATCTGCTCCAGCTAACTGTTGGGGAGAGAGGCCGACTGCCCCAGCTCCCTGGAACTCCGCAGCTGTTACCGGTGCTGGGCAGAGGTTGGTAGCACTCTGCCCGGTTGCCAGCATTTCTGCTGGTTTTCTGTTAGTGGAGACCACAGGCCCATCCACCGACACCAGATCAAGCTGCAGTTGTGAGGTGACAACTGCATTCTCTCCTTGAACCCTGATCTGCAACTCGTGATGGACTGCCACCTCCTCACCCTGGGCCTCCAGAATTGCTGTAGATGTCGGGCAAAGGGCTTGGACCCTCTGTTCAGTTACCAGATCTTCGGCTGGAGAAGTTTGTTGTAACTCCATAGATGCTGCTGGTAGGAAATCACATGTCCCTGTCAGTGTTGTGGGAGAAGGGCCAACTACCTCTTCTCTCAAGAAGGGCGAAGCCACTGTTGGTGCTGGGCAGAAGTTAGCAGAGTTCTGCCCAATTGTCAGCACTTCCGCTTTGGGGACGACAATCTCCGGAGTTTCCACTGCCGATTCTCTGGCATGCTGCTGAACGTGTTCTAGCAGTTTCCTGTATGCCCTTTCCAGATGCTGTTCCTTCCTTAACAAATGGTCCAGATCAGGTTTAAGCTCTGAGACACCTGCAAGACCGAGCATAGCCTCTCTATATTCTTGCAGGTCCTCAAGGGTAGGTTCCCCTTCATCGCCAAACACAAAACGATCTGTAAGGCTCTCCCACAGCAATCCAGGGCCTCCAAAGTCATATCCCTCCGGGGAGCATTCTGTTGTCTCCCCTAAATATCTCTGCTCTGCGTGCCATTGCAGAGCCCGATAACGATTGTCCAGCTCTATCTCCTGCTGGACAAGCCTGTCCAACTCAGTCACCCATTGCTCCTGGGGCTGCTCTCCCAGGAATGTCATCCGCAATGCCCGTTGGTCACTGGCCCGTTGCTCTTGGGTTGGAAAGAACTTGCCCTGTTTTATACCAGCGAGCTGGAGGGCTCCAATCCACAGCTCCACCCGAATCTGCTGCCTGAGCTCCAGGTATTCCTCCTCAGACACAGTCCTTGTGTATGCTGCAAGGATGATCCGCAGCAGCCCCGGGAACTCTGATGCCAGATCCATATCTCTGCTGGGGTGACCGAAGTCTTCTATCCTGATTTTGGATCCCGGTGGAGGTTTGGATGTCCCAGACTGCAGGAAGCACAATCCCACTGCTTGCCAACAATGTGACGGATCCTGTACTTAAGGTGTCCGCCGTAAATGCTTCCTAAGTCCTGGAACATGAGTCCAATGGATCTGGTTATAGGAACCCCCAAGAATTAGACGGCACTAGTTCTTGGGGTAAATCAGGAATGCTTTATTTGACATTTCACACACATATATAGCCAGATGACTCAAAGCTAACCTAATTAGCATGAGCTAATTATCTTAATCATTGCCCAGACTAGTTGACTGCCTGAAAAGGCTTTTCAGGGTCAGACTTTAAGGCTCCTAGTTAATTGGAATGACTATTCAACATACATTAACATAAACAGTAACACAGGGCTAATTAGCACAACAACATTGTGTGGAATACACCTTACAAGCCAGACCAGCCTCATTTACACAATAGACAGGTGGCTTGAGTTCATGACATTGAATGGGATACAAGCTGTCAGATGCTAGTCTATTTCTAATGCCAAATGCATATACAGAGAGTGTATTTTGGGGGGCCCGTAATCAGCTGGCAGGAGGCTAGCATGTAGTCCTCTCAAAAAGCCCGTATCCCGGCTAGGTCTGTCACAAGGGGCTTTATAGGGATGCTCTCTGGGGACCCTGGTGTAAGGGGGGGACCCTGGTGTAAGGGGGGGGCTCTCTGGGGACCCTGGTGTAAGGGGGGGCTCTCTGGGGATCCTGATGTAAGGGGTGGCTCTCTGGGGACCCTGATGTAAGGGGTGTGCTCTCTGGGGACCCTGGTGTAAGGGGGGTGCTCTCTGGGGACCCTGGTGTAAGGGGGAGGCTCTCTGGGGACCCTGGTGTAAGGGGGAGGCTCTCTGGGGACCCTGGTGTAAGGGGAGGCTCTCTGGGGACCCTGGTGTAACGGGGAGGCTCTCTGGGGACCCTGGTGTAAGGGGGAGGCTCTCTGAGGACCCTGGTGTAAGGGGAGGCTCTCTGGGGACCCTGGTGTAAGGGGAGGCTCTCTGGGGACCCTGGTGTAAGGGGGGGGACCCTGGTGTAAAGGGAGGGGCTCTCTGGGGACCCTGGTGTAAGGGGGGGCTCTCTGGGGATCCTGATGTAAGGGGTGGCTCTCTGGGGACCCTGATGTAAGTGGGGGATCCACACTCAGATATGTAAAGATATATATATTGTATACATGTCTGTTCTATTTTGTTGTACTTATTCTTTGACTGTTTTGTTTAAAGGAGGGAGGATTGTATTGGGAGCGCTGAAGTGTCAGGTGTGACTGTGTGGCAATGGCAAATGGTTTACATAGCTCACGGCATCACGGGTCAGGTAGAGGGCCCCTCAGCAGAATTTTGCTTAGGGCCCCAGGGAGGTCAGGATCGGCACTGCTGAGAATTATTACTATTTTTTAGCATAAACACTTGAAAGGTGCTAAATGAGATTATCCACCCAATTGTACATAATGTACATTTGTATCAAAAATGGATTCTATAATTACACCAAGCTTACAGAGCCATAGCAAGGGGGAGTCTTTGTAATTTCTGATTTAAGGTACTGTTTAGGTACAGCTACATTATGAAAATGTTTGTTCAGTGTCGAATCCACCACCGATTGTCTGTGTCGGCAGATGTTCATTATTAATTACCAGCGCCGCAGCCCCCATGTTGGCTGCAATGTTGGATGTTTGTGATCATTTCTTTAAATGAAAGTACAAAGACCGTGGAAAAC
The DNA here is from genome assembly GCA_028564925.1 of Lithobates sylvaticus. Lineage (NCBI taxonomy): Eukaryota > Metazoa > Chordata > Amphibia > Anura > Ranidae > Lithobates > Lithobates sylvaticus. The sequence goes on along the minus strand of CM053032.1, from coordinate 253,410,667 downwards.
ATCTCAATTCAATAAAGTTATCATGAGTGATTATTGCACATCGTGACATTCAACCCGACATGTTCAACTCCAGAAACACCCATAAATATTTGCTTCGGGGATAATAAAAGTGAATTATTCTTTTGTTTACTTCTAAATTCTGCTGATTAGCTTGACTGCTAATGCTGCAGGGGAAACAAATCTTATAAAGCTCTCTTTTTTGATACATGTGAAAGAAATAATCTGAATTTAAATGCTATTATCAATATGTGTTTATCTATTAAAAATCTTCTTTTGTGTAAAGTTTTTGAATTATATACTGAATAATGCCATATTATTTCATTACACATGCAGCGTCTGCTTCCTTCCTATGAAGTCGTGCTGCACATTGCTCTTTCTTCATGCTGATAGTCTTATCCATTTGCGAGTCTAATGTCTGTCTAATTCCATTGCTGCTTTTGTTGGGTGCACTGCACCTACCTCCTATTGGAGGGCCTGGACACTTGATGGATCTGTGTACGGGATCCAGCCTCTTTTCATAGACCAGGGGTCCCCAAACATTTCAGTACAGGGACCACATTGTATGTATTACGAATATTTGCAGACCTAACAAAAAATCTTTTTATAAATTGTCCCCCTTAAATCCAGGAGTACCCATCAGAGTCCCCCCTTACAACCAAGTGTGCCCATCAGAGTCCCACCTTACATCCAAGTGTGCCCATCAGAGTCCCACCTTACATGCAAGAGTGCCCATCAGTGTCCCCCCTTACATCCAAGTGTGCCTATCAGAGACCCCCCTTACATCCAGAATTACCCCTTTAGAGTTCCCCCTTACATCCAAGTGTGCCTATCAGAGCACCCCTTATATTTAAGAGTGCCCATGCCCATCAGCGCCCCCCTTACATCCAGGAGTGACCATCAGAAACCCCCATTACATTAGCAAATGCCCATTAGAGTCTCCACTTACACCTAGGAGTTCCCAGGAGAGTGCCCCCTTACATTCAGGAGTACCCAGCATAGTTTGTCCTTACATCCAGGAGTGCTCATCAGAGTGCTCCCTTACATTCACAAGTGCTGAGCAGGGTTCCCCCTCCCTAGTTCTTCCTGTAAATGCTGGGTGTGAAGCAGTCATTGGTTGCTATGACGCTGGCAATCCTAGCAACAAACAATAGTGGGGAGGGGGAGGAGTCTGTTCTGGGGACTGGAGGGAGGGTCACAGCCCCAATGCATAGATGTGTTGCTATGGCTATTTTAGTGATTTTTTTTGTATAAATATATGGAAAAGTACATTTGAGTTATCATGTATTGTTTTTTAGAAGCTAGCAGTGGCGGCCCGTCCATGCGTCTGGCTCACTAATCTACATGCAGGGCGCCTGACGCAGGGGAAGCAAGGAAGCAGCTGGAGAGAACAGCCCGGAGAGAAGCTGACGCCGCCTGCCTCCCGCCGCCCGGAGTGCTGCCCCTGAGATGGGGTAAGTGCGGGGCTCCGACTACTAACTAACCAACCTGGGGTGTATCACGCCTGTGACCCCCGTGACCTGGTCGACAGACTGACCACCCCAGGGGGGGGGGGCAGTGGGGTGATGGGTGCCATCCGTAACCCGACCAACCGGGGGAGTGGCGGCGGGTGGATCGCTTTACACCCCCACAAAAAATAAACCACCAGCCGCCACTGGAAGCTAGGATTCCCCTATTCAATTGCTAATGAACTTGTTTGGTTCATGGAGCCGCTCATGGAACAGGAAGTGATGTTGACAGGAAGTAGGGGGAGGGTTCAAAGGATTTGAACACAGCCACATGCTGAGGACAAAGAGGAATAGTTTTGCAGGACTCCAAGAAGCAAGGAGCAGTCTGGAGAGATCCTGGATAAACGGCAGAAAACTCCATAACCAGAAAGAACCAAGTTAAGTAGCTGTTTAGTGTATACCTATTGCATACATTGTCCATTCTCATTTGCTAGAGAGGATAGATAGCTTGTGCATGTGTATATTGTATGCATATTTTGTAATACTATGTACCGTATGTGTTATATTGTTTCCTAAAATTGTACGTCGTTTGTAGGTACAGCATTTTTTATAAAGCAAAACACAATACCGCTTCAGGACTGCCCACTGCACTTTTACCGCGGCAAGGTGGTCCCGCTCACCAAATCACGTACATGTATGTGGTTTGGTATTTCTGGGTAGGGGGTGCATGGGCGCCCCATCTGTGCTGCCATTCACTACAGCACAAGCCAATCAGCGGGTTCCGGCCAATGATTTTTGGGCTAAGCGAATGACAGAAAAGAGCCCTGTGTAGGTAAACAACAAAGGGCCCTCTACAGGCAGCAGCCATGTATCAAAGCAAGGAGTAAAAACAGGCAAATCACTCAGTAATAGCAGCACATACTACACACAGTAAACATTGTTAGGCTCACAGATAATCCTTTGATTATCCCTAAATTGTAACCCTTTCCCAGCCAGTGTCATTAGTACAGTGACAGTGTATAGTATTAGCACTGATTACTGTGTTAGTGTCACTGGGATTTAGTCAGTTCCCACAAAGTGTCAGATTGCCTGCAGCATTATCACAGTCCCACTTTTAGTCTATGATCACCGTGATTAGTAGTATAAAAAAAAAAAAATTCCAATATATATACACACCATAATTTGTAGATGCTATAACTTTCCCGCAAATAAATATACAGATATTGGAAATATTTTACTAAAGAATATATTTTGGCCTAAAGTGATGAAGACATTTAAAAAAAAAAAATTATTGAAAATGTTTAAATATTTTTTATAGCAGAAAGTAAAAACTAATGTTTTTTTTTTTTCCAAATTTTTATTCTTCTTTTTTAATAAAAAAATTTAAAAAACACAATCATGATCAAATACCATCGAAAGAAAGCTCTCATCTTTGTGAGAAAAAAAAATGATATAAATTTTGTTTGGGTACAAAGTTGCAATTACCAGCTAAAATAACGCAGTGCTCAATAGCAAAAAATGGCCTGGTTATAAAGGGGTAAAATCTTCCAGAGCTGAAGTGGTTAATAAACTAAAGAGTTTTTTTGTTTTTTTTTGCTTCCTTGCCTTTACTGCAAAGTTAACCTTTAAAGATAAAGCAAAACAATAAACAATGCAAAATGTATTGCTTTCTAAGGTTCATGTAAAGTAACAAAGCAACAAATGATCAAATTATAAAACCATATAATCTTTATTTTTGATAATGGATTCATAACTAGTAGAAAATCTATACCCAACATTTTCCAGGGGTCAGGAAATCCCCCTTCATCAGGGCTGGGGTTCAGTTTCAGTTCCTGATATGGACTGTGCTAAGGTCTCCTAAGCGGATGCTGATCCCCCAAAACCCGTTAACTATGTTTTTTCTACTAGTTGTGGCTCTATTATCGAAAATAAAGATTATATGGATTTTTTAAGTGATCATTAGGTGCTGTGTTTCTTTTCTTCCTGTGAACCTCTCAAGTTGGGTGAATGTGTCCCAATATTTTTGGGACTATTCCCCCACTTTGTACTTTTTTCAGAGCAGCTTAGATTCTTTTGACAAGAGCCACTGATAACCTTAATTTGAAGAAAGCTGAGCGTGGGGTCCAGCACCTAGTTTATTTTATTGTATTGCTTTTTATGGACATACCCTGCACCACATACCCAAAATCTCAGGGTGCTGAATGCCACCACCTAGAAGAAAGTGAGAACAAGAAAGATTGCTGAAAAACTGAAGATCCACTTTTAAAACAGACCTAAAAGCCATCATAAGGAAGGTTGAACGCCAAAGTATTAATGCTTTTGAACTATGGTGTTGGAGAAGACTCTTGAAAGTCCCTTGGACGACAAGAAGATCAAATCAGTCAATCTTGAAGGAAATCAACCCTGAATATTCACTGGAAGGACAGATCCTGCAGCTGAAACTCAAATACTTTGGCCACCTAATGCAAAGAGAGCACACATTGGAAAATACCCTAATAGGAAACATGGAAGGAAAAGGGAAAGAGGATGACAGAAAACAAGATGGATAGATAGCATCATCAAAACAATGAGCATGAAGTTAAGCAAGCTCCAGGATTCAGTGGAGGACAGAAAAGCCTGGTGTGCTATGGTCCATGAGGGCACGAAGAGTCGGACACGACTAAATGACTGAACAACAACAAAAGCCATCAATATCCATGGGAGGAGGCTGAACTGGCCACAGCTTACAGAATTTTATGGAAAGCACATTTTGCCCAATGCACCACACTGCAAAAGAAGAACCAATCAAGTAAGTAAGCAAAGTAAGTCAATGTACTTTAAGCTATGGTATCATCGTTGTTGTGGTGTGATCCAAAAAAGTACTCTATGCATTACTTTGCTTCAGTCCAGTGGGTTGCAACGTGATCCAACGCATTGCTACACCACTGCAGTTAATAGAACTCTATTGCAATGTCGCTCTCTTGGTGTGCAGATTTCCTAAAATCTGGATTCCTATTGGATCCTGCAGGGAGTCTGTGCTATCCTGAAAGATGGGTTCCCTGTGGGTGGGCCTACTGCCAACTTACAATCAAAGCAGTAGCTTGGTAAGGGCTTTTAGAATACTTTTTTTTATCAATTTACTAATAAAAATGGACACATAATAAGGTCCGCTCCACCAAATCAACCCATCAGTAAACTGGACTTTCCATTGTTCCTTCAACCCTAGAATGGTAGAAAGTAAGGTCTATTTAAATCAATGCTATGCACACTTTTTGTCCAGCAATCCCACAGAACGGGCCTGTCATAAAAGTAATACATGGAGGCATATGCTTAAATGATTAGTGTTTAGTAAGAATATGTTCTGTACATCCATGGGAAGATTGTATAGCACCCTTGGGAACTATCAATTTCCATTTAGCTTTCACTGAGCCATAAAATGAGTATAAATTGTAAAGCTTTCAGATATTAATTATTAGTTCATACAGATCCTGGACTATGAATACTGTGACTACAGAGTACTGACTCGGTCGGGTATGGAGCACTTACCCCATCAATGGCGGGCAGCACTCCCCCCGGCGACATGCATCATGGGTGGCTTCCGTCTCCTCCCTCCTCCTCGGCAGCTTCTCCTTTTTGCCAATCGGGAAACAGGTCTCAGACTCGCTTGCTGATTGGCCGGGAGAAGAGTCAGTGTGGAAAAAAAAATATCAGCTTTCAGCGCTGTCGCATTTTGAATGACAATTGCGCGGTCGTGCAACACTGTAACCAAATAAAAGTTTTATCATCTGTTTCACACAAATAAAACTTTCTTTTGGTGGTATTTAATCACCACTGGGGCTTTTATTTTTTGCTAAACAAATTTAAAAAAAACTAAAAATTTGAAAGAAAAACAAATAACTTTTTCATAGTTTATTATAACATTTTGAGCACTGGGCACTGATGAGGTGGCACTGGTGGGCACTGATGAGGAGGCATTGGTGGGCACTGATGAGGAGGCACTGGTGGGCAGTGATGAGGCTGCACTGATAGGCGGCACTAATGGGCACTGATGGGCGGCACTGATGGGCACTGGTAGGCGGCACGGATAGGTGACACTGATGAAGAGGCACTGACTGGCAGCACTGGTGGGCACTTATTGGCAGCACTGGTGGGCACTTATTGGCACCACTGGTTGGCACAGATTGGCGGCACTGGTGGGCACTGTTGGGACTGCACTGATTATCAGGACACTAATAATCAGTGCCTTGTTTATCAGTGTACATGTGCCTTTTAGAGTAGCCAGTTATCGTCTCTCTTCTCCTCTCCTCATGTTGTCAGCAAAAGGAAAGGGGTGGTGATAACCGGCTTCTATTTACATCCGTGAAAAAAAAAAAATTGTGCAGCACTCAAAAAAATTTACAAATTCCCAAGTACAACCTAATAAATAATGTGAATTGACCACAAGGTTAAATGAAAACAGTGACAAATTTTTTATTTTTCACATATTTCTTGGTATACACTTGTCTTAGTGTTGTGCTGGCTGCTATTAGACATACGTTTATATATCACCGCGATATACACCAATTTTTCTATCTATTTACATCCGTGATCAGCTGTGATTGGACACAGCTGATCACATGGTAAAGAGCCGCTGATCGGCTCTTTACCTCAGCTGTTTCCTCCGGACACTGTGACCACAGAGTGCGGGGGCGGGCGGCAGGCAAGATCATGGGAGGCCATCATATGGCGGCTTCCCATAACTAGCCGTCCACGCTGTAGCCGTCATTCAGCTATAGTGTGGTCGGCAAGTGGTTAAAACTTTTTTGTTTTCCAATGGCTACATCCTAAGGTAAACCCTTCAATAATAGCTCAAATCTCTCTTTAAAACAAAACCAGATAAAATTCCCAACTCTGTTACCAACCGAATTATCCTGTCTAACAGTTTGCGATAAAAACAGGGGTTTAGTTAGCACACATTTGCAAATACAAGTGTGAGCTGCAGAGCTACACCAAGGCACCCCGATATTTCTGCAGTCCTAACTCTTGTAAATTTATGAGAGTCTCCACAGTAGAAGTACATGCATTCTGATGGATAGATGGAGGGCAGGTGAGCCGGAGGTAGCCCGCCTCCCATTAAAGGCACAGGGGCGCACTGGAGTGTCCAGCGTGTCCCCACTTGTAGTGGTTAAAGCAAGCTCTACAGCTGCCTAATCGCTTTTACGGTAGTAAAAAAGGGACGCCCCCCGCCCCAATGGCTCCCAAGCCTCAAAACTCAAATAGTTTCCAGGAGGATATCGAGGAACATCCGTTCCCCAATCCTCTCTGTGCCTACTGACCGAGAAAGCAGAGACAGCTGTCATTACCTTGCTATTGGGTTCAGTGAAGCAGCTAGTCAAGCAACAGCGGCTGTTTCGTAAGGGGCACATGATTGGAGCGTGAGGCTCTAATTGGCCTCAAGAAGTTTGGGCTTGGGCCCAAACCCACCCGCTTGTGACATTAGTGAATCGATATTCACTATTGTCTTCCAACTTCTCCTCCTGGCCAATGAGGACAGGAGGCATATCTTAAAACCGGATTAGCCGATAGGAGAATCCGGGGAAGTTTCAACCGTGGAAAAAATTGAGCACCAGCCGCCACTGTAGTCACGCGTGATCTGTGCCTTTGTAGCTGCAGTGGGGGGGGGGGGCACGGTACATATTGGGGAGCAATAATTATAGGTCCATAATTCAGGATTAGCGTTAAACTGATAATCTGCAAAGGCTCTTAAAGGGTCTTGACGTGTTACATAGACACAAAGTGGTTAAAGTAGAAATTTGGGCTTTGCAACAACCTACCTTTAAATGCTGCCCCCTCGACTGCTCCCCATTGATCTTTAAACAATTTAGCATAAATCCTGGTGCGGTTGGTGGAAGGGAACTCTCTCCCCCTCCAATAACGCCTAGAGCAGCGGATGCCGGTGGGTGATGTCGCTGCTCTATGTAATTCAGCCTCATTGTTGGCCCTGTAAATTACACAGAGGAGCCAAGGCTTTGTGGTCACATGACCACATACAAAAACAAGGGGAGAAAAGGTATTTAAATTGCAATTTATGAAAAGAAGTGAGGAGGAGGCATTTAAGAGGTGGTGTGTTATATAGCCTAAACTTCTATTTTAACTAGTTGCAGACTTTAGGCATGCTACACACGCCCAAAAAAAGGTACACAGGGCATGTGTAGCACATCCAGTCCTTCTGCCTTATTCCCTCCTCCCAGTACATAGAAATTCAGCTGTGATAAATCAAAGCCCTATTGCTGTGTACACAGAGAAGGTCGGCAGCTTTAGCTGACAAAAGAAGCAGTTTATAAAGAACAGTGTTTATAAAGAACTGAAAGAGTTTGCTCAGACGCTACAGAAAGATACAATGTTACATATTGTGTCAGTTAAAGCAACCTCACCGTTTTTTTCCCCAATAAAATGTTTCTCTGTTTAACCCTTTATTAACCCTTAGTTTACTCTAATTAGCCCTTATTCTCCTTATCCATTTAATTAGTTACCTGATGATTTTTCTTTTGTTCGTTTCTGTTTTGTTAACCATTAGTATTTCAACTTTTTTTTGTTATTTTGTTAATACTTTTATACATTTAACTTACATTTACATGTTTCACAATTAAAAAAGTGCAAAATTGGAGAAATAAAAACTTGAATTTATTTTTAAACGTCTTTGTAATGCTTTGTACCAGAATCATAATGTTAATGTCGTTTTAAACAGGGAATATTACAAAAGAAATATAATAATATAGTATAATATATAACAAAATGTGCACTTTTTATCTGCAGTAATGCTATTTATTTTTAAACTAACACTAGTCAAAAAAGATAAAGTGTGTTTTGTTTTGTATAGTTTTGTTACATTGAATTGTCTAATGCCGCATACACACGACCGGACTTTCCATCAGAATAGGTCGAACGGAATCATTCCATCGGATATTCCGATCGTGTGTGGAATAATCCGATCGTTTTTTGTAAAAAAAGTCAGACGAACCTAGAAATAGAACATGTTTCAAATCTTTCAGAATGGACTCAATGCCTATCGGGAAAACCGTTCGTCTGTATGCTGGTCCGACGGACCAAATACGACACAAGGGCAGCTATTGGCTACTGGCTATTGAACTTCCTTTTCTAGTCCCATCGCACGTCATCGCTGACAGACCTAGCCGGGACACAGGCTTTTTGAGAGGACTAAATGCGAGCCTCCTGCCAACCGATTATGGGCCCTGGATTTTAAGGGGCACAGGGTGAAGGAGAACCCCAACCCCAGTCAGATTCAATGCTGTATATATGTGTATATACAATGTGTTTTGAATCATGCTGTTGGGACACACACTGTCAGATGCTAATGTCATGAACTCAAGCCACCTGTCTGTTGTGTAAATGTTTATGGTAATATGGTAATGTCTATTGAATAGTCATTCAAATGAGCTAGGAGCCTTAGAGTCTTGCCCTGAGGGGTCTTCTCTCAGTCAACTAGTCTGGGTCAATGATTAGATAATTAGCTCATGCTAATTATGTTAGGTACTAGTCACATCGGCTGCTTAAAGGGATTAGTTAATTCGTTTATGTTAAGTTGTTACAAGTGTATTGTTAGAGTAATATGAGCAGGAGGGGGGATCTCCTCTTCTACTGTATATAAATGTCAGTTTTAGTTTTGTAATAAATCAGTCCATGTTGGCACTAAGCAAGTCTCGTCTCGTTTGGTGCTTGGGAGTGGTTGGAATATCTGATGTCTATATCCCGACTGGGAGGAAGTGATATATGACGAACGCACTCAAGAGGAGTGTAGGGACGTTCCGTCACAATCGCGTTCAAAACTAACGGACTTTCGAACGGACTTTGGTCCGTTCGTGTGTGGGCAAGTCCGTTTGTTCGGAAATCCGTCAGAACTTCAAGTCCAGCAGTGTGTACGCGGCATTAGGATTGCGAGAAAAATAAATTGTTGCAGGACAAAAATTATAAAAAAAAGCCTTGTTTGTCCTTAAAAAATCAATATATGTATTACTTTGTTATCTATAATGACAAAGATATTGCTGGATAAACAAGTCCATAACAGAAATGTAAAAGTTGCTCTGGTCCATAGGGGGTGAACAGGTTTGAGAGGTGAAGTGGTTAAATCCAGAGACAATTTTATATATGTACCAGTGAATTATTTTTAATGTTACTTCAGCACTGATTAAATAAAGAAATCCATCTGTCCACTAGCTCTTTAATTTCTTCCTCTGGCTAAGTAAAAGTACTTAAAAAGTGATACATAAAGGAATTAATGGACTTCTATTTCAGTAGGCATTTGTTCCATACATTTATAGGAAGGTTGTATAGCAGCTCAGGGAACAATAACTTTACATCCAGGTTCCAGTGAACTGTTGCTGTCCAGAAATTTGGGGAAAGACTATAAACTGTAATGACGGAACAATCGTTTAAAATGCTGTAAAAGTCAGATGCAGTATCTATATGTTCTGGGAGTTTAGTACAAGATGGTCCCTACTTGCTGGTGCTGGAACAAAGGATGTCTTTTTTTGTTTTACGCAGAACAGTGGCTTAAGTTGGCCATATGCTAGAACACTGTAAATTCTTTTTTGACATTTTTTTATTTTAGGAATATTGGTTAAATGTTATGTTTTTTTAATGGGGTTAAAATCAACATTCATTTTTAATCACACTGATGAGAAAATTCAAAGCAGCAGGATAGAAATGTTTTTCTCCAACAAATACATTTCTTACAGTATGTGTTTTGCAAGAAAGTCCATTCATTCTATAATCGATTGTTAAAAGCAAACACAATTTTAAAGTACTTTTTAATAACATTTGGTAAGTCATTAAATGTACTGAGAATCTCAGTACGAATGTTCCCATGAATTTTCCTACGAACATTTGTTTATAAATCTACTAGTGTATGGCCAGCTTGAGCGGTTGGCCCTTCTGCCTTGCAGCACTGGGGTCTTTGGTTTGAATCCCAACCAAATACTATCTGCATGGAGTTTGCATGTTCTCCCTGTGCTTACAGGAGTTTCCTCCCATATCCCAAAGACATGCAATCTTGCCAGCACCAAATGCCTTTTTATTTTTCTTTACAATTGACAGGGCCGTTTTTAAGGGCAAAAGGGGCATCTGCCCTGGGCCCTGTCATTGTTGTGGGGCCCAAAGCAGCTGCTTCATACTTGCCAACTATCCTGGTTTAAATTCCCTCGCCCCTTGAGGTTTTAGTCCTGTGCTGTGTCCGAATATCTCAGTGTGAAGTGCTGCTACTAATGCTGCCCAGCTCTGCCCTATTGTTGTGTACAGATGACTCCCCTGCAGACCCTGTGTTTACATGTAAATTACCGGCATTCATATGTAAATAGTGGCGGCATTCATATGTAAATAGTGGCGGCTGGAGGCATTGATATGTATATCATGCCCCCCGAGGTCATATCCACAGTAATCTCTAGCAACCAATCAACAAGCAGAAATCATTTGCTGTGACTTCTAGAAACTAACCAGTGAGCTGTAATGTGTTCTGTAACCAGCAACCAGTCAGTGAGCGGTAATGATACCTCTGGCAACCAATCGCAATAGCTGCCTGATCTGATTCAGTAATCTGATTTTGAGTCTAGCTGTTATTTATTGTATGTCTCAGAGTAGGTGGAGGGCGAAACTGCATGGGGGGCCCCAAAATAAGATTTGCCCAGGGTCCATTCAATATTAAAGATGGCCCTGACAATTGAGACTAATTAGTCACAACCACAAGTCAAGTGTTTAGATTGGCGTTGTGCCGTGGACCCATTGACTTTAATGGGCAAGTTTGACCAGCGTTGCTGCCTATCAACTCGCTATGCCACATTGCTGTGGCTGTGACACACAGCATTGCATCCATGGCATGTGATCAGCCTCTTCTGGCTGCCCTGTAGACTTTAGTTGGGTGGTTGGGGTTGGGGTGGGGATGGGTTGTAAAATCATTGCTCAACTGTCTGTTTGTACCCCGTGTCTGGCATTAATTTGCCCCTAGTTTGTATATGCATGCATAATGGATAGGGACCTTAGAGTGTAAGCCTCTTGAGGGTGGGGACTGATGTATACCGTATGTACAATATGTAAATTGTTGGCGCTAAGTACCTGTAATAAATTAAATAATATGTTGTTTTCCATATATTTCTTTGAAACTCTTTCACAGTAACCTTCACCTAAAAGAAAAAAAAAATACCAGGTTGGGCTGACATAATGAGGAACAAATTGAAATGGAGAAGTGGAAACAAATGGCCGATGGTGGTTTGAAAAAGAAATATGCAGATTTATTGAAGAATTTACCAGATGGCAACTGCAATGAAAAATGTCCTGGAACAAGTGACAGAGGACGCCGTAACAATTGCCAGGAAGTCATCATTCCACTGGCTGGGTTTTCAGGAATCTCTTTGTACATATTCCATATCTGTGTGCTCATAAAAGAAAGAGATGAATCATAATAAACAAGTCTGCTTTTCATTTGGTGTACCAGGTCACCAGAGGTTCAAAAATTACCTCAATGTTTGGACCGTCCTGGGAACACCATCTTGGACATATTTGTGGACCCACCAACTGCAATCTTCTTATTCTCTGAAGAGTTGGTGAATATATCGTCATACTGGCACCTTCCATCTTCTTACCCATTGGTGCATTCATTACTCTTTTCAGGTTTAAAGAAGAATCCAAAGTATAGATATTTTTTCCATAGGTATATTGTTCGAGCTTGGATATACCATACCTGGCTGATCACCATGAACGTTGGAAATCACTGAAATAGACATCACTACTCCAAGATAGGAGGTTGACTGGCCAATACGCTGGCCATAAGTTGGTCATACACCAGTAGAATTTTGTTCAAAAATATTTGTTCGATTTTCTAATGGGTAATGGGGACAAATCGACATTCATTTTTGAGTGTATGAACAAGAAGATTTGAAGGCTCAAGGTGTACATTTTTTTTTTTGTTTCTAATGGAAACAACAACATTCTAATGCCCCGTACACACGTCAGAAATTCCGATGGAAAATGTCCGATCAGACCATGTTGTCGGAAAATCCAACCGTGTGTGGGCTCCATCGGACTTTTTCCATCGGAAATTCAGACGGAAAAAATTTGAGATCCTGCTCTCACATTTTCTGACAAAAAATCAGATCAGACTTTTTCCGATCGTATGTAGAGAATTCCAACGGACCAAAGCTATTGGCTACTAGCCTCTACGTAGTTCCGTCGTACACAACGAACGTCACCACATTCAGAATGATCGGATTTTCCGACAACTTTGTCCGACGTGTGTATGCAACACCAGTGTCAGACAAAATCCGTCAGAAAAAATCCGACGGATCTTGTGGTCGGAATTTCCGACCGTGTGTATGGGGCATAACTGTGAATGTGGTCCTCAGTAAGGAAAAATAGCTTGTATTGTAGTTGTACACTATTGAAAAGGGTTGAACATAAAACATTATACTTCTATATATTGGTATAGCCATGTTTACTTCTTAGTGCTTTCATTTGGCTCTCCTGCACACTTCTCCACTGCTAGATGTCTATCACAAACGGCACGTACCTGACAGATGAGTCCAATTGGGCAGGAGGAGGTCTCCCGTACGGATCCGACTGACGGCCCCTGGAGGTGGGTACAGGAGGCACGGAAGTCAGGAAGGGTAAGGGAGCCTGATGTAGGGGTCCGGAAGTTGGTGATGGCGGTCCGCTGTTGATGAGGTGAAGTGCAGGTAAGCAGGGTTCACAAATAGTAAGGTAAGGTTCCGGTATGTAGAGTTCACTGACAGCAAGGTGAAATAACGGTAGGTAAACTCACGTCACTCAGCGGGTAAGGGATGGTGATGGGGTCCCAATACAGGTGGTGAAACTCACTGTAAGCCGGATATAATACAGGATAAGCAGATACAGGTCCCTTGAGCAGGAGATATAAGAAGTCCAAATCCAAGCAGAAGTCGGCAACGTTCAAACAGCACAGTACAAAGGAGTTGGCAGGAGAATGGTCGGTCAAGCAGAGGTCTGGGGCAGGCGGAAATCCGGATAGTCCAAGGGTTAAGCCGAGGTCTTTACAGGTAAGCAGGGTATAACACAGGAACAAACAGATCACTGAGAGATCACAGGAACAAGGTAGTGGCTGGTGCAGAGTATCAGGTATACTGAAGATCAGGCAGCACTAGCCAGCAGGTGCTGCTTGATTAAATAGCCCCATTGGCGCCAACAGTCCATACAGGTGTATGTGAATCACAGGGCGCGCGCCCTTGGATGCCAGCGCGCGCGCACGCAAGCCCGCGCTCACGGGAACGCGCACACCACCATGCGTCGGCGCGCGCCAATCAACCGCCTGGAACCACGATTTTCCTGACAATGTCTGTCTTCCTTGGTTGCCAATAAGGTGGCCAACCATTGCCTGACAACTGCTGTGATCCGACCTAGAAGCTGGTTGATTTTACACAGAGCCTGGGGTTGTTATATTGAAGTAGACCTTCTCCTTTGCCAAATATCATAGAAATGGTAGCAGCTTGGTCAATATATAACCATAAAAATGGAAGGGCCCCCTTAAGCGGTGCAATACAAAAATTCTCCAGCCCAGCTAGTCCAGCTAATAAATTGTTTTAGCAAAAAAAAAAATGTGATGCCCCAACACCCCACCACCACCATTCTTGCATGTCCTGATTTTGCAGTCTACTTGAATATGTACATCACATATACCAGGGAGCTACAGGAGTAGGACAAACAGCTGCTGGTGTGCACACATTTTCAAGAATTTTTGTATTTTCCTAATTGTCTAGTTTTGAGCACTGATGAAGGGGGAGTGCTGAGCCCCCAAAACACATTGGCTGTTACAAAATAAATAATTTAAAAGGTCTATACAAGTTGGTCTTGCTCTCCAATCCTTTAAAAACATCAATAAACAGTGGCTAGTGGGAAGAGCTGGAGTGTGGCATCATGGTTTTGGGGGCTGGCTGACAGAACCCTTGATTAGTGAGGCGGGGTATAAAAAAAAAAGGGGGGGGGGTGAATGAACAATAAATGCACTGTGCAGAAGTTCAAATGCTAACATGTGAAAGAACCCTCAAGTGGACAGTATTTCATTAACATTGCATGAAGGACTTTAAAGGGAACCTTTATTCTTTTCAAAGTATAACTAAAAACAAAACATTTTATTGTAGTTCTGGATAGAGTGGAGAGGGGTTAGAACCTGATAGATTTCAATTGCTGTCTGTGCCCCCGTTTGGGACATTCACCCTCTCTATTTGGCATTTTTACTGTTCTCATTGAGAGTGAAAGTGAAAGAAAATCCCAAATTTTGGGTTGTCCCCAGAATAGGAACAGAGGGGAAATCATCCAATGGGGACACTAGTACTGTTGGCTACCAGTAACTTCCTCATTATGGGACAGGGATGGCAAAGAAAAAAAAGTGACAGAGGCTATAACCCTCCTTTACTTTATCCAAAATTGAAAACAAAGGTCTGCCTCTAGTTATACTATACTAACTTTTGGCTCCTGTAGCCCATGTAAAACTCTTTGGCAAATGTAAATCTGTCATTGTTACAAGCTGCCAATACATTATCTGGACCTTTAGCTGAGAAGGAACAACTAAATGTCAGATAAAACAGAAATATATGAGAAATAAAAATACAGAACACCTGGTGTAAGCAGAAGCAGAGTCAGGAACAGGCAGAAGTCGGCAACAAGTTGGCAGCAAAGTACAGATTCTCTAGGCAAAAGTGTGGTCAGAAGTCCAGGCCGAGGTCAGTAGTAGAGGCAGACAGGGAACAGGAGCAGGCAAGGGGAATCAGAGAGCAAGGTCAGAGAGGAAGCCGGGTTAGTAACAGGATCAGGATGCATATCAGAAGCTGGGTAACAGGAACAAGACTATTCTGCAAAGAGCTTGAGCAGAGTTCAGGTTTAAATAGGCTAGTTGGTGGCTGTGGATTCACACGCAGAAATAGTCATGCTTATGTGCAATAGCCAGGCAGGATACATGTTTATGTGCCGACCACATTCTCATTGTTTTTCATTGTGCAGCTGATCTTTTGTCATCTGTGAACTCTAATGACGCGTACACATGGTCGGAATTCCGTCGGAAAAAACATCCAAGGCTTTTCCGATGAAATTCCGACGGAATTCCGCTCAAGCTTGTGTTGCCTACACACGGTCACACCAAATTCCGACCGTCAAGAACGTGGTGACGCACAACACTACAATGAGCCACGAAAATTAAGTTCAATGCTTCCGAGCATGCGTCGAATTGTTTCAGAGCATACGTGGGAAATGGAATTTCCGATAGAAGCTTTTTCCGTCGGAAAAATTGAGAACATGCGCTCAATCTTTTGCTGGCCAAAATTCCACCAGCAAAAGTCCGATGGAGCCTACAGACGGTCGCATTTTCTGACCAAAAGCTCACATCGGTCTTTTGCTGGTGGAATTTCCGATCGTGTGTATGCGGCATTGTTGGAGCCTAGGCAACCAATGTTATTTTCTATGGTTCAGGAGAGGAAGAATGCCAGGGGAGCTAAAGCACTGTGGGTAATGGGGTGACATATGGATAGGGAAAAAAGTGGAGGGGCAGTGTGGGGCATGAGCGTAGTCACAAAAGGCAGGGAAATATGTTATTTTTAGGATTACCAGGTGAAAATAAATGGGAGCAACGCCCTGAAAATTTTTTTAAATACAGCCCTGCATCTAAGGACTGGTAAGTTGCAATATATTAAATTTTTGCTTTGAGGTTTAGATATGCTTTAAGTAGGCGTAACCCCTGTATGAGTTCTAAGAGCTGAATAACAATTGTGGAGCACACAAATTATTATATGTCACTTTTGCATGCTGGATTTTAAAGAAAACTGCAATTTTGTTTCAAAGAATTGTGACATCTGTACGTTTCCAGTAATAGTTTGGTTTAATGCATAATAATTACAGGCTTCATTTAACTGGTAACGATCTCAAGGTTAAATATCACAGCTATTGTGAAATCAATGTGTCTGGAAATAGAGGAGTGGTTAATAACAGAGGCAAAAAGAAAGGTCATCAGTGATACAAAAACAGCTATGAGCAGCTGAGACACAATGGGGCTGTTACAGCACCCATCACAGTACCTAGATGTCTGCCAATTCTTCTGCATGATGCTGATGAAATAAATAACATCCTGTTACACTTTTACCATCACCATAAAATTATTCAATTAATACTTCTTGCATCACCTGAATAATTAACCTAATTAATACATAACAAGTGTAAAAAAAAATCTGTGCTAGATAATTATAAACAGGCATTTATAAATGTATTAACTTATTTCACATGAATATTTTAAAGATATTACATTCACTTTGCTATTTAGGATTAATTAATTTTGTTCTTCTGTGAAATAAAGCATAATTATTTAATGAGCCTTACAAATTCATAATACCATTTATATACAGTATTTCATTACATTACTAATTGGAATGGGTTGGTTAAATATGGAATGGACTGCAAAATCGAAATCCCGGCCAATGTAAAACATGGTGTCTGTTGTTTTCCTGTCTATGACCTGAACCTTGTATCAAGTGCTCCAACCCAACCCTGTTATTCTGTTTTCTGTAATTTAATATTATACATTGATACAGATGGCAATTCCATTGCAAAATTTGAGATGAAATCTATTTCTGTTATTTATTATGCTAAAAAAGCAGCTAAACGATGTCCACATCACACTACCAACCCTGTTGCTGCCAGCAACTCACATCCGAAACCGTAACCTAATGTTCATGCTGAGCTTCTGAAGATGCAGCTGAAGCAAGAACTTTCTCACACCTTCCTGATGAAGTGACGGCACATGAGACACACTCATAGTAATTTCCACTTCTTTGTTTGGATTCTTCAACCTCTAGGTCTATATCCCGCTCAAGTGTGCCTCCCCTATGTTTCTTTGAGGGGATTTTTAACCTTATCATTTGCTAGATACATGAGGACCTAACCATGTGTAGCGCTACCCCTCACAGGAGCCACTGGTAATTTGGGCCTATTTCAACAGCATACACACCCAGGCACACAGCATTTTGAGCATTCTTCCTATTGCTCAAAGATCTAGGGTCTAGGTCTAGGGGTTTATTTTAGGGTTTTTATTAGAACAGTAACTTGGATAGGGATGGGGAGCATGGGATACCCTAGAACTGTAGAACAACTTGAGGACTGCTTGGCTTCTGGTGGCTCTGTACACAAATGCAGGTCTGGTTGCACTGTGCTCTCTTGGCTGTCCTGTACAACTCCTGGCTGTCTTGAACAACTTCTGGCTGCACTGGGCAAACTTCTAAGCAATATTGCATGCTTCTGGCTGTTTTGCACAACTCCTGGCCGCACTTGCTTGGGGAGTTAGACCACCCCACAGTCACGTCTCTTCTGTATAGCAGGATCAGTTACTGGTTGGGCTTCCTATCACTAACTCCCTTCTGGTCTGCTCAGTCTCTGGACACAGCTCTCTTCAATAGGCCCCCAGCTAAGCCTAGCAAGGACCTCGATGCTCTTCAAAGGCTGCTCTGGCTTCCTCTCTATCTGCCCGAGGGTAAAGCCTCTGCACAAGGGTCTCCATCTGAAGGACTGTACTCAGAAACTCTGCACCCTGGCTGTGAGGCCTCAGAATATTTATGGGTTCTCCCTCCACCCTCTGGGCACAGCTCTCCAGGGATTACCCAGAGTCCCATAAATATTCAGACTGCCTGTCTTGCTCCCCCTCCCACTATACTTCTAGAAATCTCTAGAGGAGAGGGGGAAGTAGCAGAACAGCAGCCTGTAAGACACTGATAAGCCCCAAGAAATTAACCTCTGCTCCACTGTTACAGAGGAGCTAATATAATCTAGAAGGCTACTCTGAACTAGGAGGGTGCTACACATGTGTTCTTGGCAGCCACTGGAGTTCCCCAAATAGAGTTTTGAGTGTGACCAAACCACCATAAAAGTCTGCTCGGAAATACATTCTCTACTGGTGAGATTTAGGTTGAAGATTCCCAAAGGGTATCTAGCCACCTTCATAAATGTGAGTCAAGCATGCCATTCCTCTTGCTATTCTATCTAGAAGTGCTTGTGCATAGAGACTGCATAGAGACTGCTGCAGGCTCTTTATTGTTTTCCTGTGTCACAGCTCTCTAGCAATTAGAAAGCTAGGATAGTAGCTGGATTGTATCTGAAAAACTTTGGGTACAATTCCAAATCATCTGCTTTCACTGAAGCTTCCTGTATATCTCTTCTCCCCGCTGAATAGATTAATAGTTTCCAGCCAATTGGCAAAAAGGGATTATGTCATTGTGATCAGGCAGGCAGCTTAATCCACACCATTCATCTCAACAAAATCTTTCCACAACAGTTTATGTGCATTAAACATATTTTAGGCATGTCACTCATTTACCTGTAAGAGCCTCCTTTGTGCAGACATTCAAAATACCTGAGACTGCTCCCCCAATAAACTTAGATCTATCTCTCAAGTGCCAGTCTATACCACATGTGTCAAACACAAGGCCTGCTGGCACGTCCCAATCTCTAATGCCCCGTACACACGGTCGGAATTTCCAAAGGAAAATGTTTAGGTATCGGGGGTAATACATTTTTAAAGGTTTTATCCAGACATAAAATATGCCAATGTGCCTTATAAATTGACTCAATTTCCCTATACTGAGAATGAAACGATGAGATGAAACCCAATCTTTTATTTATACAGTTTACGAAATTAAGCGGCTGCTATCTTTTGGAAATATTGGAAATATTTATATGTTTTAAAGTTTAAGGTTCCATAAGCGCTGAGGTAGTGGATATAGGCTTGCTTTCACTTTTTTTTTTTTTTATATATATTGTTGTTGTTTATTTACTATGGCCTGCTATGGATGCTTTAACATTTTTAAACAATAGACAGATTGATTATAATAATTTATTTTCAGTTAATGAACAGATCAGTCATGAGGAAAATTATAATGGTATTATTATGGCATTAGACAGTGCATTAGAAAAACAGGTTAGAACCTGGTGGGATATATGAACCATAGAACATTATTTAAAGGAACAAATTATAATACGGAGTCTGAGATGGGAAGCAGCCCCGCAAGATGGCTTAGATGATCCTGAGTCAATGTCTGAATCGTTGAGCTTCTTTAATGGGGTCGGTTTAAAATTACAGGATTTGATACTGCAAAGGAAAAATAATAAAATGAATAATTTGGAGATAAAAATTAATCAACTGTAGTTGCAGCTGGACCCTATTAAAGAATCGCAACAAATTGCTAGTCGCATTAAGAAACGATTGGAAAAAGTCAATAAAGATACCCATAAGAAAAAGACTAAAAAGTTTTATCAAGATCTTACTGATTTTAGAACAAATTCTATTTATTGTTAGCAAAGTTCTACAAACCCCAATATGAACAAATCGAATGAGGAAAAGAACCCAGTTCCAACTCAAGTTGAGAGGTTACAACAAAATAATTCTCATGCACAACAACAGGTGTATAGGAGTGACATGTTTCTGAGATTGGAAAATTGTATTAAGACAGAAATATCCACACTGCGAGCCGGCTTGGGTCAATTATTGACACACATAGAAGAGACGGAAGAAAAGACAAATAAACAAGCTCGAGAATTAATAAAATAAAAGAACAAGTCAAAGATGTGCAAAGGGAGCAGAGGAGGATTCTGTATAAAGTTGAAGACCAGGAGAACCAACACAGAAGACAGAATCTAAGGATCTGCGCGTTGCCAGAAGAGAGAGGAGAAGATCTTAGAAAAATCATGAATAAAATATTTAACCTTGTGTTGGACAAAGCGGAAGAGGACTGCCTTCATATAGAAAGAGTCCAAAGGATTAGAAAACCCCAAAATATATCATCGGACTCACCTGAGATGTTATAGTAAGATTTCAACTATACAAAGAAAAAAACACTAATCGGGGGAAAAATGAGAGGACAACCACCATTAAAATATGAAGGGGCAAATCTTCAAATCTTCACAATCGCTAGCCAGACGAAGACTCCTAAAATCTCTTTTGGAGCAAATACGAACTAAGAACATTAAGTACAGTTGGGGTTTTCCAGCATGTTTAATTAGCCATAAGGATAGAAGATCAATAAGATTACGAGATCCAGAAGAGGGAGGGAAACGAGGGAAGATCCCGGAAATCCCTATCCATGGAGTCACATCAAGGGGACTAGGTCTCTTTCAGACAGGTCAGAAAGAGAGAATTATGACCAAAGATGACATCAAGATTTATATCATATAACGTCTGAGGGCTTAACACGCCAATAAAAAGGCATACGATTCTAAAGGAACTTAAACAGTATAAAGCGGGTATAGTGTTCCTTCAGGCGACGCACATTGTCCATGAGGATAACGTAAGGCTGTTCTTGAGAGATTATCCAACATGGTTTTATGGTGACTCTACAACAAAAAGAGCAAAGGGGATAGCCATTGCAGTAGCTAAAGGAATACGGTTCATATTGGAGGAAAGGATGATAGACCCTGAAGGTCAATACCTTTTTTAAGAGGTAAATTATACGACATGTAATGTACCTTGATGAACATCTATTGCCCCAATAAGAACCCTATAAACTATTTGCAACAGGTTATGGGGAAGTTAATGGACTTTAAAAAGGGAAATGTGATCATGTCAGGAGATTAAAATTTCAGCTTGGACCCAAAAGTCAACAGCATGTTGCGGGTACAGGGGACCCTATAAAAAAAATTGTTTCAATGTCAATTATTGGACATATGGAAAGCACAACATCCTAAAATACAGGATTATATGTTCTACTCCCCTGTGCACGTGACGTATTCAAGGATCGATTATATAATGGTCGAACACAGGATAATAGAGTGGGTGATCAAGACGAACATTGAATAACAACATTATAAGATCACTCCCCGGGGACCATGGAGATGCTGATACCAGGTGCCCAAAGATAGTCAAACGCATAGAGACTAAATGAAGATCTAATACAGAATATTGAGGTGGAGGAGAAAAAAAAGGAGGAAATAGAAAACTATTTGATATAAATGATACAAAGGAGGTAACAGAGGCCACATGAAGCCTATATCAGAGGTATCCTGGATTAGGTAGATTAGGATTAAGAAAAAAAAAAAGGAAAGGAAGAAAAAGGATGGAAGTATTAACAAAAGAAAATTAATGAATTTGAACAAAGGCATAACAAAAACGAGTAGGGGAGTGGCTCCAGACACCGGTGATCAAAAGAGATGAAATAAAAAATTATTGGACCAAGAGACCAGGCGGGACTTTAATAGAGTTGCAAGGGAAAGATATCTATGGGGAAATAAAACGGGGAAACACCTAGCAAGAATACTGAAGAAAAAAAAACACTAAACTATATAGAAAAAATTCAGAATAGTACTGGGGAGCGAAAGTGTTTCAGAATTATTATGTATCTCTTTATTCAAAAAAACAAAAGGGGCACCAACAAACGGCAATAACGGAAAAGATAAGAGTTTTTAACCACCTCAATACAGACCAATTTTCAGCTTTCGGCGCTCTCACATTTTGAATGACAATTACTCAGTCATGCAACACTGTACCCATATGAAATTTGCATCTTTTTTTCACACAAATAGAGCTTTCTTTTGGTGGTATTTAATCACTAGTGTTTTTTTTTTTTTGTGCTATAAATAAAAAAAGACCGTAAATTTTGAGAAAAAAATGCCTTTTTCTTTGTTTCTGTCATAAAATTAGTAAGTTTTCTTCATAAATTTTGGCCAAGATGTATACTGCTACATAGCTTTGGTAAAAATAACCTAAATTAGTGTATATTATTTGGTCTTCGTGAAAGTTATAGAGTCTACAATCTATGGTGCCAGTCACTGAAAATTGATCACATCTGATTAGGCCTTCAGTACATCAGGTGTATCTCATTTCTTGAGACACTAACAAGTCAGGAAAGTACAAATACCCCCCAAATGACCCTTTTTTTAGAACGTAGACATTCCAAGGTATTAAGTAAGTAGCATGGTTAGTTTTTTAAAGTTGTAATTTTTTTCCACAATTCTTTGCAAAATGAAGATTTTTTTTTGTTTTATTTTTTTTTACAAAATTGTCATATTATCAGGTTATTTCTCACACACAGCATATGCATACAACAAACTACACCCCAAAATACATTCTGCTACTCTTCCCGAGTTTGGCAATACCACACGTGTGAGACTTTTACACAGCCTGACCACATACAAAGGCCCAACATTGCAGTAGCACCTTCAGGCGTTCTACGAGCACAAATGACACCAGCGTTCTACGAGCACTCATTTCTCAACCACCTATCACACTTTTGAAGGCCCTGGAGCACCAGGACAATCGAATTGCCCACAAAATGACTACATTTTGGAAAGCAAACACCCCAACGTATAATCTATGAGGCATAATGAGTCTTTTGAACGGTTCATTTTTTTCCAGAAGTTTTTGAAAAATGTGTAAAAAAAAATGAAAATGAAACGCTTTTTTTTTTTTCACAAAGTTGTCAATTTATAAGATATTTTCTAACACATAGCATGTATATAGCAAAAAATTACACCCCAAAATACATTCTGCTACTCTTCCTGAGTATGACGATACCACATGTGAGACTTTTACACAGCCTGGCCACATACAGAGGCCCAACACTGAAGTAGTACCTTCAGGCGTTCTAGGAGCATAAATTACACATCTCATTTCATTCCTACCTATCACACTTTTGAAGGTCCTTGAGCACCAGGACAGTGGAATTACCCACAAAATGACCCCATTTTGGAAAGGGGCTGCAGATAGGTACTCGGGTACTCTGATGGGCTGCAGATAGGTCCTCGGGTAACTTGATGAGCTACAGACAGGTACTTGGGTACTCTGATGGGCTGATGACAGGAACTTGGGTACTCTGATGGCCTGGTGACTGGTATTCGGGTACTCTGAAGGGCGGTGACAGGTACTCATATGAACTGTGACAGGTACTCGGGTACTCAAATGAACTGTGACAGGTACTCGGGTACTCAGATGAACTGTGACAGGTACTCTGATATTCATATTGACTGTGATGGGTACTCAGATGGACTGTGACAGGTACTCGGGTACTCAGATGGACTGTGACAGGTACTCGGGTACTCAGATGGACTGTGACAGGAACTCGGGTACTCAGATGAACTGACAGGTACTCGGGTACTCAGATGGACTGTGAGAGGTACTTCGGTACTCAGATGGACTGTGTGTGACAGGTACTCAGATGAACTGTGAAAGGTACTTTGATGGGTGGTGACAGGTCCTCTTTATTGGGGGGGCCAATCAGTGTGTGTTGGTGTACACTGTAAGCGGTAACGAGATGTTAGCGCAATCTCCTTCTCACACACGATTTGTGTGTGAGGAGGAGAACCCTGTTTACATTTAGTGATCGGCTGTGAAAGGATCACAGCTGATCACATGGTAAACAGTCGCCGGCCAATGGCTGTTTACCAGCGTCGGTGACGAGCAGTGTTCCAGGGAACATGCCGCCACTGACACCGCAGCGTGCTCGCGATCACACACATGCGTCGTGCAAAGTGGGGCGGTATCCATCTGTGATCACGGCCGATCACGTTGTAAACGCCATGCCTAATGGCTGTTTACCCCCCTCTCGGTGGCGAGCAGTGTTTCCGTGACACGCCGCCACCGAAGGTACAGGGCTGTATGCACACGATCGCGCGCATGCCCTGTTTAAATGGACGGACGTCATATGACGCCCACCCAGAACAAGAGCCATGCCGCCTGGCCATCATATGATGGGCGGCAAGTGGTTAAAAAATGCCAGACTACCTCAAATAGATGAGAATAAGTCGATTACATTAGAAAATCCCATAACAGAAGAAGAGATCAATATAGCCCTAAAAGAATCGACAAAAGAGAAAAGTCCCTGACAGGTTTACGATCTATTGTTACAAAAAATTTAAAGAAAACTTGTTACCCAGATTATGTGCATACATGAATGGATTAGGGACAAACTACGAGATGGGAAGAGAATCTCTGTCAGCCTTAATTACTATTATTCCAAAGGAGAGAAGGGACAGTACCCTTCAAGCTATAGACCAATATCTCTGTTGAACGCAGATACAATGTTATTCGCAAAGGTATTGGCCTCTAGAATGAAAGCCTTGATAACCAAGCTGGTAGAAATGCGGAATCAGGTCGGGTTCATCCCTGGGAGAGAAGGGAGTGATAATGGGGTGAGAACATTGCTATTGCTTCAAAAAATTAGAGAGGATAAGGTAACAGGTCTACTTCTGTCGATTTACGCAGAAAAAGCGTTCGACAGGGTAGTCTACAGGGTAGACAGGGGTTTTATGATGACTACATTGGAAGCTATGGAGATGGGCCCAAGGATGGCTCAATGGATTAAAGTTCTATATGAGCATCCCACCGCAAAAGTTAAGGTTAATGGGACTTTATCGCACCCTTTTGAAATGTATAATGCAATGAGACAGGGGTTTCCCTTATTACCCCTTTTATTTGTACTCTCATTAGAACCCCTATTGGCAACGATAAGAAACAACCCAGATATAAACGGGATAAAGATTGGAGGAGAGGAACATCAAATAGCAGCCTACGCAGACGATGTATTATTTTACATCTCTAATCTTAGAATTTCAATGCCTAATTTAATGAAGACCATGAAACACTACAGGGAATTATCAAACTTAAAAATAAATCTTGCTAAATCGGAAATTCTAAATATAAATGTAAATAAACAGGAAGAAAAGCGCCTACAGCAGGAATTCCAATTTAGTTGAAAGACAGAATTCAAATAAATCTGACATCGGCCCCTGGGAAACTATATCAGGTAAATTACATTCCACTTTTAAACGAGATAAAAACGGAAATAAATAAAATGGTAACAAGGTCTATCTCATGGACAGGCAGAAAAAACACCATAAAGATGGTAATAGTTCCGAAAATCATGTATGAATTTCAAATGATGCCTATATCACTGCCTCAGACATATTTTAAAACATTAAAAAATATTATATCTAAGTTTATTTGGCAGAATAGTAAACCAAGAATTACATTCTCGATTTTAAGGAGAGACAAAATGCAAGGTGGGCTAAAAGTACCAGATCTTCAAAAATATTATATACCGTATTTATCGGCGTATAACACGCACTTTTTTCCCCTTAAAATCAGGGGAAAATCAGGGGTACGTGTTATATGCCGATCCCCCACCGATCCCCAGCCATTGTGAGGTTCCGGGTGGCTTTTAGCCGCCTTCGGCCTTTCTCATCGCCTTTCTCGGCTGCCTTCGGCCTTTCTCGGAAACTTTCGGCCGCTCTCGGCCGTCTTCGGCTTTTCTCAGCAGCTTTCGGCCTCTTTCGCCCGTCTTTGGTGGCCGAAAGCTGCCGAGAAAGGCCAAAGGCAGCTGAGAAAGGCCGAAGCCGGCCAAGAACGGCCGTGAAAGGCCGAAGGCGGCCGAGAACGGCCAATGGCGCCAATTTTAAAACTGCAGTGACAAGGATATGTCACTGCAGTTTAACTGCAGCCTGGGCAAGGCTGAAAATGTCACTAAGGAGGCTGCAGATGGACGCTGCAAGACTGCAGTGACACTGACATGTCACTGCATCTTAATTGCAGCCTGGGCAAGGCTGCAAATGACACTGAGAAGGCTGCAAGGCTGTAAATGACACTGACAAGCATGCAGATGGACGCTGTGCAAGGCTGCATTGATGGGCATTTAAATGTAATTTTTTTTTCCTTTAAAAAGTTTTTATCCTTAAACTTTCCTCCTAAACTTGGGGTGCGTGTTATACGCCAGCGCGTGTTATACGCCGATAAATACGGTATATTATATATATATATATATTATCTTTTTTTCCCCCAATTCTTTCAAAAATACATTGTGTCTTAACCACTTCGCATCCCGCCCATAGTCATATGACGCCCACAAGGTGGATCTCCCATCCTGGGTGGGCGTCATATGACGTCCTCCCATTCCCGGCCGCCTAGGGGGCTCGCGCGCGCCGCCGGCGGCAAACGGGGGTGCCCGCGGCGATCATGTGTTCCCAGTACGGAGGAACACTGATCGGTCTCCTCCCCTTGTGAGTCCCCCCCCCCACAGTTAGAATCACTACCTTAGGGAACACATTAACCCCTGCAGCGCCCCTAGTGTTAACCCCCTTCCCTGCCAGCCACATTTACACAGTAATCACTGCAATTTTATAGCAATGATCGCTGTGTAAATGTGAATGGTCCCAAAAATGTGTCAAAAGTGTCCGAAGTGTCCGCCGCAATGTCGCAGTCACAAAAAAAAAAAATCGCAGATCGCCGCCATTACTCGTAAAAAAAAATGCAATAAATCTATCCCCTATTTTGTAGTCGTTATAACTTTTGCGCAAACCGATCTATATACGCTTATTGCGATTTTTTTTACCAAAAATATGTAGAAGAATACGTATCGGCCTAAACTGAGTAAAAAAAATGTTTTTTTTAAAAAAAATTGGATATTTATTATAGCAAAAAGTAAAAAAATATTGTGTTTTTTCTCAAAATTGTTGCTCTTCTTTTGTTTATAGCGCAAAAAATAAAAACTGCAGAGGTGATCAAATACCACCAAAAGAAAGCTCTATTTGTGGGAAAAAAATGACGTCAATTTTGTTTGGGTGCAACGTCGCACGACCGCGCAATTGTTAGTTAAAGCGACGCAGTGCCGAATCGCAAAAAGTGCTCTGGTAAGGAAGGGGTAAAATCGCTCGGTGCTGAAGTGGTTAAATATCAATGCTATTATATTATGATATGTTTATATCTTTTTCAGATGTATTCTCTGTATTTCTTGAAGAAGCTATGTATAGCAAAACTAGTCAAAATACCCCACCATCTGTACCTGTTTTTTAGTGATTAATTGCTTCTATGTATTAATAAATTGATGTATATTTTTTTATATATCTGTTTACATATTCATTTATATTCTATTTTCAACCCGTACCGAGATAGTCCGCAAGCTCCCCTTTTCCTGGTGGTTCTCGTTGGGGACCAGACTCCCAAATTTCTATTCTACTTAATCCGGATGATGGTACTGTGGATATTAGTTTTACTTCATTTATACATTGTGTGAGGCCATACACATTTTTCTCCTTCAAAAATATTATAACGCTGTGTCAATTTCAGTATTGGAATGGGCAAAAGTGGAAAGTAAAAAAAGATGGGTACAAATTGAGAACACAATGAGTGACACACGGTTGGGTAGAATCATTTGGATCCCACCGCAACATAGAGCACTAGGGGAAAATACACATATATTGACACAAAATGCACTTAGAATATGGGATTTAACACACAAAGTAGATTTTAACTCTCCACTAATATCACTGAAAGAAACCAACTATTTTACACCGGGCAAAGGGAAATTATTTGGGGATTTGATAAAACACGATAATGTACGATTAAAGGACATATTGGAAAAAGGGAAAATACACACATTTCAAGAACTAAAACACAAAACTGATATGATGGTGATTAACGAATGGCGGTACCTCCAGCTAAAACACTTCGTCAGTACTTTACCACAACCATTAAGATCAGTGGAAGATTTAAGGCCATTGGAGCCATTGGAGTTTAGCATTAAGTACAAAAAAACGGAAAATTGTATACTTACCCTTCCGTAATTTTCCTTTCCTGTTGCATCACATGGCAGCATACACATATGGGTTGTGGCTCCGCCTCCGCAACCTGATAGGACCGCGTAGCTATTAAACCTTGAGAGGGTCCCCGCCCCAGTATTCTCAGTATCTATATACCTCACCTCAGACGGGTGGGTAATTGTATGCTGCCATGTGATGCAACAGGAAAGGAAAATTACGGAAGGGTAAGTATACAATTTTCCGTTTTCCTGTCGCATCATGGCAGCATACACATATGGGGATTAACTCGCCAAACTGGGTGGGTCTGAACACAAATATTTTATTTACAAGGAATTGAGGTATTTGAACAGATAATTGCCCTCCCAAATTCCACCGTGGACAATCTGGCCGAGTCCACTTTGTAGTGCGTAATAAAGGTACTCTTAGAGGACCATGTGGCTGCTTTGCATATAGTTTCCGAGGAGACTTTGCAGAAAGCTGCCCAGGAGGTCGCCATTGCCCTTGTGGAGTGTGCCCTTATGCCCTCAGGTACTTGAGTTTTACTGGAAGTGTAGGTTCTACTGATGGTTTTTACCAGCCACGCTGCGATAGTGCGGGATGTTGCTGCTTGACCTTTCCTAGGGCCATATGGAATGACTAGGAGGTTCTCCGATTTCCTTAGGTCACTGGTCATTGAGAGGTATGCCAGGATGTTGGTTTTTAGGTCTAGTGGATGTGGATTCCCCTGTTCCGTGGTTAGAACGGGAAGACAAATTTCCTGATTGAAATGGAAGGAAGACATCACTTTTGGGATGAATCGGTCCGATGGTTTCAGGACTATCTTGTCTGGGTAGACTGTCAAGTATGGTTCGGTGGCCATCAAAGCGTGGATTTCCGAAACTCTTTTGGCTGATGTAATTGCTATGAGGAAGGTGGTTTTTAATGTTAAATTCCATAGCGATATTCCTTCAACTGGAAAGAATGGTTCGCGACACAGGGCATCCAGTACCACTGCAAGGTCCCAGGTCGGGAAGGAAGGTTTTTTGGGAGGCCTTATTTTCAGGCAGGCCTTCTGGAATTGCTCAATGAGTGGTTCCCTTGCCCATCTTACGCCCGTCATGGCAGATAAAGCTGACACGTGTACCTTTAGGGTATTTGACCCAAGACCCTTGTCAAGACCTCGCTGCAGGAATTCCAGAATCTGTGCCACTGTTGGAGATGTTGGATCCCATGCTTGTGTTTGTGCAACCGCGAGGAATTTTTCCCAGATTCTCCTGTAGGTGTTGTTGGTGGTGACTTTCCTGGCTTGGAGGAGAGTGTCTACCACTTTCTGTGAGCAGCCCTGTGCTACGAATCTAGACCTCTCAATCTCCATGCTGTCAGGTGTAGTCTTCCTGGACATGGGTGGAGGAGCTGACCTTGGGATAGTAGATCCGCTGCTATGGGCAGTGGTAGTGGATCCGCTGTATTCAGCTGGAGGAGAGTCGTGAACCATGGGCGTCTCGGCCAGAAGGGAAGGACCGCTATCACTGTGGATCCCGAGTTCTTGAGTCTGAGTAGTAGCCTCGGAATAATTGGTATCGGTGGAAACACGTAGCCCAGGTTGAAGTCCCAGCTGTGCTGTAAGCAGTCCGTACCTTCTGCTGTCGGGAAGGGTACTCTCGACAAGAACCTGCGACACTTCGTGTTGGATGGAGTTGCTGCCAAGTCTATCTCTGGTACTCCCCAGGTCTTGGTTATCAGGGAGAATGCTTGGTGGCTCAGTGTCCATTCGCTGTTGGACACGAAACTCCTGCTCAGGGTGTCGGCTATTTGGTTCTGGGTCCCTGGCACATATGCTGCCCGGAGACCCGAAAGGTTCTGCTGTGCCCATTCGAAGACTGGTCGGACTTCTTGTAGCATTGATCGACTTCTGGTACCTCCTTGCCTGTTGATGTAGGCAACTGCTACTCGATTGTCCATCTTCAGTAAGACTTCTTTGCCCTTCAGGAAGTGGCTGAAGGCTAGGAGAGCTTTGAATGCCGCCCTCATTTCCAATATGTTGGACACCATATTGTGTGTACTGAACGGCCAGCAGCCTTGGACTGCGAGGTGTTGGTAGTGTGCTCCCCAACCTTCCCCGCTGGCATCCGAGGTGATTACTTCCTGGGAGGGAAGGACTATGTTCTTGCATCTCTTTAGGTTGTGTGGCCTGGTCCACCACCAGAGTGATTGTTTCACTTCCTCTCTGAGCACAATTGGTTGGAACATTGATACGCCGTTCCACTGCCTGAGAAATGACACTTGAAGAGGTCTTGTGTGCCACTGAGCCCATCGAACCATCGGGATGGTCGCTGAGAATGAACCCAGAATGCTGAGACACTCCCTGGTGGGGATTGAGCTGGCCGAAAGCAGCCTTCTTGCCTTTTGGATCAGTATAGGGATTTTTTCCCTTGGGAGCTCTATAGTGTTGAGGAGTGTATCCAGTTCTGCTCCTAGAAAAATCATCCTCTGTGTGGGATTTAGATTGCTCTTTTTCCAATTGATCAGCCACCCGAATTTCTGCAGGGTGGAGATTAACATCGATCGATGTGTAAGGAGGGACTCTTGATTGTTTGCGAGTAGGAGGATATCGTCCAGGTAATGGTGGACTCTTAGACCTTGTTCCCTTAGAAGAGCTATCACTGGAAGTAGGACCTTTGTGAACGTCCTTGGAGCAGTGGAAATCCCGAATGGGAGGCTTTGGAATTGGAAGTGTTGCCTGCCTACCGCAAAACGGAGATACTTTTGGAATGAAATGTGAATGGGGATATGTAAGTAAGCGTCCTGTAAATCTATAGAGAGCATCCAGTCTCCGATGCTTATGGCCTGAAGAATCGACTGCAGGCTTTCCATCCTGAATGTTTCTACCTGGATCGATCGGTTTAGCTTTTTTAAGTCCAGAACTGGACGAAGATCCCCCGTCTTTTTCTTTACCAGGAACAAGGGTGAGTAGACCCCTTTCCCCCTCTGGGATAGTGGTACTTTTACTATCGCCTGCTTTTGGTCTAAGCCTTGAACATACTCGGTCAATAGTAGTCTCTTGTCCTGAGATGTCGGTAGTTTTGTTATACAAAACCTGCTCCTTGGCCGTTTTCGAAAACTCCATTTGTGGCCGAATTGGATAGTAGCTACTGTCCATGTATCCTTTATTGTTTCCGCCCATACCTGCTTGTATTTCATGAGTCTGGCTCCTACCACAGCTGGTTGAGCGGGCATGGCGTCAAAAGGATTTCTGATCCCCTGAGACAGGGTTCTTGGATTTTTGAAATTTGAGAAAGGAAGACTGGGGGTTCTTCCAGCTCCTCCTGTACTCTCTGCCGGGTCTGTAGGACTTCGCCTCCCTATATTTGTTAGGTAGGTTCCTTCTAAAGGTGGGCGGTCTTTGTTGTCTTGGCCTTCTATCCGAAGGGATAAGGCCAGATTTTCCCCCGGTTACTTTTGAGATAGCCGAGTCTAGTTTCTCACCAAAGAGGTTTGTTCCATCAAAGGGAATCTTGCACCAATTGGATTTTGAAGATGGATCCGCCGACCAGGGCTTTAGCCAAAGTGCCCTTCTGGCCATTACTGAGCTCAGCATTGCCCTAGATGTAGATTTTATTATGTCTACAGACGCTTCTGCGACAAAATCGCCTGCGAGGGATAGCTCCTGGAGTGCAGATATTACTCTCTCCTGCTCCACTCCCTCCGTCACTAGTTTCTCGGCACTGGAAGACCAATTGGAAATAGCTTTTCCTACCGCTGCCAGCGCTACTGCAGGTCTGCATGCGCCTCCCGCTGACAAATAGGTTTTTTTTTTTTTTTTTTTTTTTTGAGGTCGAGATCGATTTTCCTGTCCAATACGTCTTTGAACGTAACTGCATCCTCAATTGGAAGCGTCACATGCCTGGCAAGTCTCATCAGTGAGGAGTCTACTACTGGCGGGGATATCAGCGGGTTCACGTTAGGCTCTTTTAGAGGATAGAGTTTTGCTAGTCGATTGGCAAGACTAGCTTTTTTCTCCGGCTTTTGCCACTCTTCCTTAATTAAATCTTCCAGCTCCTCAATGAATGGGAAGGTCTCTGGCTCTTTCCTGAGATTTGGGAAGTACTTCCTCACTTTATGAGGAGTTTCTTTCTCTTCCACCCAATCGATCGATTCCTTGATTGATTTTATAAAGGGTTCAACCAAAGTGAAGTCGAAGCCAGTAGATGTTTCTATGTCTTCGGTATCAGACAGAAGTTCTGTCGTCTTTGAAGTGGAAGGGGCAGAGGGAGAGTCTTGAACTGCTCTGCTTACCTCGGGCCCTGCGATTTGTAGGGTCGGTTCTCTCACTGGTTGGCTTAACTCCATCTCTCTGTCTTTAGTTGCTTCGTTGAAGCATGTCCGACAGGCCAGCTTGTCTGGGAGCGCTATTGCGCCGCAAATCCAACAGGAGTTTGCTGATGGACGGAGACTCTGCGCATGCGGGGAGCGTCTGCGTGTAGGAGTTCTCCTGCGATAGGAATGCCCATGTCTGGAGTAAGATCTTGATCTGCTCCTTCTGCGACTGGATCTGCCTCTGTCCCTTGAACGGCTTCTTCCACGATCTGAGCGGCTGTGTCTGCGACTTGAGCGTCTGCTCTTTGATCGTCTTGAGTGCGATGATCTGGGCGACCTGGTAGGGCTGTTCCATTTAAACAGCGTTAGTGCCATGCTCTCTTTTTCCTCTTCTTACTTACCCGTCTTCCCCTCTTACCTTTTAGGCTGGCGATGGTCTGCTGGGGCAGCGGCCTCCATGAAAAAGTGAGTCCTGTAATACAGGGAAATGAGGAGTGCAAAGAAGCAGGCAGAGGATTGTAGTTAGGAAATACAGGCAATGGGTTAACTAACCTTAATCTGAAGAGTAATACTGCAGAGTATGCAGCTGGTAGCAATTGGTTCAGCAGTAGAAGAGATGCAGTGAAGTTTTTCCTTCAAACTAGCAGCGTTTCTCTGTATATGCAGCCACAGAGAAACACAGAGACTGTCAGATTTTTAAATTTTGTCGCCGCCGTCGCCGTAGCGATGACGTCACGCTCGTGCATGCGCAGTAGCGCCGCTCGTCGCCATTTTGGAAGCTGGAAACCCAGCTAGAGGGCGAGAATCTAGTCCTCTGAGCATGCTCCGTTGCTCAGAGCCGCTCGGCCGTCCTGAATAGGGAAGAGGAGGACTAACTAACCCAGCATGCCTGTTCTAAAGGCTAATCCGGCGACCACTCAAGGAATTAACTCACAGGTATGGATATTTGATAAACTACTGCCCCACACACACCAGGGAAGATAGACCTATTAATAGGAGGTGATACTACATGGCATTCCAATATGAAAAATCCCTGCATAGTACACAGATAGATGGGCCGATTTACAGCCCTAAGACACCAGTGCATGAAAGATAGGATTGGAGACCGCTGCTTGTTAAGCCTATTTAAGGCTTGTTTAAGTGAGAAAATGTTGTTTACATACCCCTGAGACCATCAGAGTGGGGTTCCTCCATTTAGCTCATTTAGAGGCTGTACAGGTAGGACTTCCAGCCAGGAGAGGCTTGAACCTGGCTGGGGCGATAGCGGTAAGAGGTGCTGTACTTTTCGTCTTGTCAGGTGAGGAAAAAAAGGAGAAAATACTGGGGCGGGGACCCTCTCAAGGTTTAATAGCTACGCGGTCCTATCAGGTTGCGGAGGCGGAGCCACAACCCATATGTGTATGCTGCCATGATGCGACAGGAAATGGGACATCAGAGATTTACAAAATCCTACTAGCGGTGGAGGGGATGGAGGTCCCGCCATATATAAAAAAATGTGAAAAAGAATTGAGAATAAGAGGGAATAAACAAACATTAGGAACAATTTTGAGACTGGTACATGCTCCGCAGTCGACTCCAAGATAGCAGAGATGAACTATAAATGTCTAACAAGGTGGTATAGAACCCCCAATAAAATAAGTAAATATCAATGAGTAATCGTCATATTTTTGGTGGGGATGTAAGGTATTGGGAACCATGGCCCATTTATGGTGGAACTGCCCAAAAATTAAAAACAATTGGTAAGAGATTATACTGTTAATCAAAGAAATTACTAATAGTGTAATTTTAGAAGACCCCTGGACGTGCCTGTTCCATGGGACAGAAAGTCCAATAAAACAATACAGAGAATCCATGATACCCAGGGCTCAAGTCCTGCGGGGACGCATGGGAACGGAGTTCCTGTACTTTTTCCACAACAAGAACTCAGTTCCCGTTAGCAGCCATGTCCTGCAAGACTTTGAATTATTCAAGCTGTGTGGCAGGTGCTACACCAGCAGCTGCCAACACAGCTCACAATAGTAAGTGCCGCACACCTGACCATTCAGGCATTGCCAGTAGGGGGGCCCATGACAGATTCTGCTTCGATCTACCTGTCAATCACAGCTAGCTGACAGGTAGATCAGGTCCCTGCTGCTAAGAGATTGTATTTAGTCGGACCTCTTGTGATGCCCTCCTCCCCGCCGGCCCCTCCTGATTTTCTGTCTCCTCATCTCCCCCCCCAGTCTCCTGCATACTTGCTCTGTGTGTCCCGCTGAATCCCCCTCCTCTATCTTCAGTGCCATATGATGAGAGAACCCAGAGGAGGAGCACAGCTATTCTGCTCACAGGACATGCAGGGAGAGAGGTGAGCTGAGGGAGGAACATCAGTTTGGGGTGGTAAGCTGAGCACAATACCTGGCAACGTTTAATGCCAGGAGGGAAGTTTATGTGGAAATATGTGAAGGGTTGGAATAGCAGCGAGTGTGTGTTGGAGCCCTGTAGAGTTTGCAGCCCCTCAAGCTAACATACAATTCCTAAGCAGGAACACATCACTATCTCCCCAAGCATTCTGTCCAGATAATTTGCAGTTAATTTATGACCTTATTGTTTAACCCTGTGTTATCCAAGCTCTGTTCAATGAAAAGTGTAACCTCACCACATAAACACTCTATATACAAAATAAAATTCCCCAATAAAGATCAGAACATGATGTTCACATTTGCATGGAAGCACAATTGAATGAATGCTGATTATTCAGAGAATTACCGTATTTATGTTTATTGAGGATTGTTTTTTTTTTTTGTACTAACAGTTAAGCTTCATACACACAATACGAAAATTGGATGAAAAATACCACTTTTGAAGCGTTCGTGCATATGAGCGTATCATTTTTTTTTTTTGGTGGGCGAGTGGATCTTTGGTGGGAGTTTCCACACTTTTTTCCCCAGGACTTGACCCCTGATGATACCCCATTTGATTAATGCAGCTAAAAGCCTGATCCCAAGACATTGGCGGGAAACAGAAAGCCCTACAATAAAAGAGTGGATAAGGAGGGTAGAAATGAAATATAATATGGAATATCTGAGATATAGTGGAGAGGAGGGAATAGAGAGAGTCATAATTAGATGGAAAGATTGGAAGGCATTTAAGTTGACGAGGAGATATGTAGAGATCGTTGCTGGATGAACAGGACCAATAGGGGGAAATTAGAAATCTTAGATAAGGGATGGATGGAGTTAGATGGACAAGGTGGGGTGTTTGGAAGGGATAAAATGTATACATCATTTACTTGAATGTTGGAAGCTATTTTTTTTGTCTTTGTATACAGCTGTAATCAAAATAAATAATTAAAAAAATATAAAAATAAAAAAAAAGAATGCACTATGAATAGGGAGATATAATAGTATGATTCTACGCGTCCGTTTCACCGATGAGATCTTTCACAGAATTTTCATGACCATCCAAGCGTGGTTTCAAAATTTGCGAGCCAACGCCAATCTTGTCCACACTAGAGACGATTTTCCGTTCTGGATGTTTGAGGATTTGTGTTAACGAGACTCGAAACAAAGAAAAATGCCTTAGGTTTGTGAATCCTATGCAGAAAAAAACGATATTCTGCACGTTTAAATTTCGGGATCTGGGGTGCCAAATGTAGAATTCGATAATAATTGTAGAAAACGATATACTACTACAGCCTATATATTATCGAATCTATGTATCACTTTACTTTGTCTAGTCTCTGTAGATTAGTCAGTCTGTTAAAACTATGAGCGCATGCTACTGTTAGTATCACAATAATACATTTAGTTATGAAACCAAACACACGGCTTAAGAATAATCAAATCGTATTTATTTCCCAAGGAAATAAGAAAGCTAACGTGTATTAAAGGGGGTTACAAAATTACATAACATACAGCAAGGCTACAATACAATGATATACTATACAGTTAAAATACAATTTAATAGTCTACTTAACACATCCTTCCTGGCTGGTCTCCTGATGGAAAAGAGAGTCAGTTGTGTGTGAAATTTCTTTTTGTCAAACACACCTCAAGCATAGGCACCTCCCATTGCCCGCCCACCTACTTCCTTGGTAGACGCCTTCATTTATTCTGATCGTCCTGCCACAAGTGGTCTCTGGGGGGCAGTATCTGTCCAGAATTGCACTTAATCCGACTGTTGTCTAATCTTGGAATTTTGATCTCTGGTAGCCCACACCTTACTTAAATTAGCCCTTTTGTTTCGCACAGACAGATTGGAGTCGCCATTCATCACGTACAATAGCCTTAGCCTCATGACAATAGGAGGTATGACTGGCTACATTCCACAGGGGGGGGTGCATCTTGTTATCCAGGAGACTGTCCATGTATGGATGTACGGATCCCAGTATATTAAATCCAACAATATGCATTTAATCGGCTTAATGCACTATTATGATGTAAGGATATACTCTGTTTTATTTATGTGTTATGTACATTTTCTATGGTACTTGGGATGTATTATGAATGTAGGTCTTAATAAGGTACGGGTGCGGTAGTATTCTGCGGTGGATGCAGGCTGGCGTGGGTTGATTGCAGTGTTATGTATACCAGTTCCTGTGTGGTGTATTGACGGCCGTTCTGTGTGCACTTTAAGAGATTGGGATGGCCGCGCACTGGGACAGTCAATCTGCGTAGACATAAATACCGGAGCGCCGCGCCATAAGGCCACACCCTCAGATGAAGCCGCGATGACGAAACGCATCAAGGTTGTGACCTTACGGCGACCAGAATGTGAAGTTTTGCGTTCCACAGCCAGGA
Source organism: Lithobates sylvaticus (assembly GCA_028564925.1). Lineage (NCBI taxonomy): Eukaryota > Metazoa > Chordata > Amphibia > Anura > Ranidae > Lithobates > Lithobates sylvaticus. Next base: position 253,373,598 of record CM053032.1, on the reverse strand, counting down.
AGAGAAAAACTTGAAGTAAGCGGTGGATGCTGGCTTCTTAGTATTGGTGTCTCTCATGTTAATCCTGTGCTGTGAATAACGCTACAGTGTGTAGCACTGGATAATGCTGGACTTATTAAAGTGTATCAGTGGAAATCGTAATAAAGAATTTAAAACAGAATTACGCTATTTGGAGCATTCTTCCCTTTATCCGAGTACACGGTGGAGATGAATGCATTAGGATTAAAAACCTTCTGCCTTTACAACCCCTTTAATATGAAAGAAGCAGTAAAGGTGCCACACCAATTTCAATCTAGAATCTAGAGGGCTTTTTATTAAATAATCAGTGAAATAACAAAGCCAACACATTTGAGGGGCTCAAGCACTTCATCGGGCACTTCTGAAGTTACGTAATACATAGACCCTGGGGAAGGGGGTGTGTTTGAACCCCCCAAATGTGCTGGCTCTGTTATTCCACTGATTATTAAAAAAAAAAACCTCTGTAACATAATATACAAGCCCTGATAAAGGGGGAGTGTTTCAACCCCTGAAACATGTTGGCTCCCTCATTCCACTAAGCTAGTGGAGGAGAAACAGCAGGACACTAGTCTTCCCATTGAACGGCTGTGCAGGGGGGTGGCTTGTCAGGACAAGTCTGATTATTGGAATAGAGCAGGCTGAGTTCCCAGCACAGCTAGAGAACTGACTATGCTGTGCTCTCATGCAGTTTTTGATAGAATAGCAGAGGGATTGGCAGGAACACCAGGGATTTCACACAAAGGAAGCAATACAAAGAGAACAGGATGCTTTCCCTACAAGTACATGTTATAGCAGGCTCATATCAGGAATATGAAATGTTGGGTTTACATATTCTTTAATTAATAAAAGTGTTTTGATTGCTGTATGTCTCTACTAGAGAGATTCTGCTCACAGTGTGTTCTAGTGACACAACAGGAAGTGAGGGGAAATCTATGCAATCCAGGCACAAAACCAAAAAACCTTTTCCTACTCTAAAAAATAATAGTGTTTTAATGACTGAATGTGTCCCTGGCTCAGCATACTCGGGGTTGTAGCTCCTTGGTAAAGTCTACAAGTCTCTGCTCACACAAACTGGCTGCACTGGTTGCATTTTGCTTACAACAAGCAGCAGTATTTTATTATCAGGAAGTAACCAGCAGCCTGCGTTGTAAAAGGATGGTCAATACTCCCAGTGTATGAGAAATAAAAATGCAGTGTGATTTACTGCAGACAGGGAATATAAAAAGCAGGGAAGTGTATAGGCATTTGCTTATAGATGGAAAGAATAGTTTGTTCCTCAACAATCCATCATTACAGGGATTGTATATTGTCATCTGAGCATTAACCACTTCAGCCCCGGAAGATTTTACCCCCTTCCTGACCAGAGCACTTTTTGCGATCAGCACTTTGTCATTTTAACTGACAATTGCGCGGTCGTGCAACGTGGCTCCCAAACAAAATTGACGTCCTTTTTTCCCCACAAATAGAGCTTTCTTTTGGAGGTATTTGATCACCTCTGCAGTTTTTATCTTTTGAGCTATAAACAAAAAAAGAGCGACAATTTTGAAAAAAAAAAGCAATATTTTTTAACTTTTTGCTATAATAAATGTAGTGCCCACACTTTATTAACTAGTAGCCGACCGCCCACTGTCAATTGACGACGGAGCGGTGTGGCTCTTGTGGCGGGACGGCGTCTACATTTTGGCCACTAGGGGGAGCGTGCGCAATTTTTTTTACCAAAAATATGTAGAAGAATACTTATCGGCCTAAACTGAGGAAAAAAATTGTTTAAAAAAAAAAAATTGGATATTTATTATAAAAAAAGTAAAAAATATTATGTTTTTTCAAACTTTTCCTTATTCTTTTGTTTATAGTGCAAGAAATAAAAAAACGCAGAGGTGATCCAATACCACCAAAATAAAGCTCTATCTGTGGGGAAAAAATTATAAAAATGTTATTTGGGTACAGCTTGCATGACCGCGCAATTGTCATTCAAAATGCGACAGCGCTGAAAGCTGAAAAATGGCTTGGTCAGGAAGGAGGTGTTCGTGCCTGGTAGGCAAGTGGTTAAAGTGTGTGCTATCAATGTAAATTTCGTTTTTCCCAGAACTGTAACAGAGCAACCCATGCAAATGAGCCCCAAGTCCTAATTTGCACGCAAAACTTTATTTGTTAACAACAGTTTAAAACAGTTTTGTCTTTTCAATTTAACAGGAATTTCGTAAGTTATTGTAAGTTATGTTATGTTTGTGTCCGCTTATATTGATCTTAATGTATTTTTTGTGAAAATATCCTTTTGATATTTTTCGGGGAGGGGGGCCTTGTCAGGTAGGCTATACGGGCCCCCCGTGATTTCTAACCGCAGCCCTAAATGTCATCAAAAGGATGACGGTAGGAGACTGATGGTCTCAGGCCCCATCACAGAGCTGGCTTAGTAGGCCCCGCACCAGAAACAGCAGCAGTAGAGGATCTGAATGGGAGACTTAGGGGAGTATTGCTAGCTTCCCAAGGTAATGGGGGCAAAAAAACCTATCATCATAGACTAGAGCAAGGATTTACAAACTTTTCAAGCAAAGGGCCACTTTATTGTCCTTCAGACTTTAGGAGGGCCGGATTGTGGCCAGCAGGGGCAGAAAATGTCACGGGCCCAGCATCAGTGAGAATAAATATGGCCTCAGGGTTGGTGATCAATAGGAGGAGTATTCCCCCTATTAGTAGGAGGAATAGTATTCCATCATTGGTAAACAGCAAAACACACAACAAATTCTCCTGCGCTCTGGTGTCTAGTCTCTTTCTTCAAGATGTGAAAAATTCCTCAAGGTAATGTCTAGCGTCTTGCAGCCCTTCTCAGAACAATGGGTGTTCATAAATACTAGAAAAAAGAAAAAACAGAAGGGCGCACCGACCTTTGTGCATTACCACTAAAAAGGCTTTATTAAAAAGAATAAAACAGCAGATTTTCTACTCACAAACGAGTACAAGTTGAAGGCAAATGCATAGATGAAAACGTCCACAGCTAGGAACTTCCAACCTCTAGTCTTGGATACCGAGGGAATCTGATGCTTCCTCTAGCGAATGGCTGACACGTTTCTGGGGCGCACCCCTTTCCTCAGAGCCTACAGGCGGGCACTGGTCTCATCTCCCCCTATTTACCTCTGCTCTCCTTTTGTAAGAAGAGTGCACAAGTGGGCGTGATCAGGCACCCCCAGGCCCCTCCTCCTAGTACGTATACCTATCTCTCACAGAATGTATATTAGGTAATAGGTGAGTCATACCTCTATAAGCCAGTAACAGTCTTCTGTTTTTTCTTTATTCCATCATTGGTATCAGTGGAAGATATAGTTCCCCATTGTTGGTGTCAGTGAGAGGAATACTGCCTCATGTCAGTGGAAGGAGTTGTGCCCCAAGGGCCACATAAAGGCTAGCAAAGGGCCACATCTGGCCCTTGGGCAGCAATTTGGAGACCCCTGGACTAGACGGAGGTGTGAGGAAGGGGTGGTAAAAAAATGTAGATGTATTCCCCGAATGGGGCTTTAATGGGATACTACGCATGGCGGCTCTAATGTAGGATTTATTCAAGTCTAAGGGGAGCTACTGCTAGTGTCAAGGATGTAAACATTGGAGGGTTCTAGGTTTTGGGGGCACAGGAGGATGGGCTGGTGCCCTTTAAATTGATTCAGCCACAGGTTTCCAAAGAAATTTATAGCTTTGGCCATGGGTGCTTTCAATAAAGATTAAGCTTTTTGACAGACAAAGTAAAATGGCCAAGCTAAGTAAAACAGACCCATGAAAATAATCTGATTTTTTTTTCTGAGGAGCAATCAGGTAATAAAATATATGGCACCATCTGTCGCATTTTAGATGTCCTAAGGGTTCCACACATACATACCTTTTTATGATTACTGCTCCATAAACCATATGTGCTGTACCCGTGCCAAGCCATACAACGCCATTAATCTCTAGACAACTCAGACACTTTATGGACACAACATAAACCTTCTTCGCCTGCAAGGAGTGAATATTAACACGGTAACATATGGAATATATCTCCCAAATTGTCTTTATCAACTTGTTCATCAGACATTTTTTCCTCGTCCTTCTCTAAGAATTAACTTAAATATATATTTATTTAACTAAAGAAAACTTTCATTCCTAATCAGTATTCCACCAATGCCGGCTGAAATTGCCCTCTTCCTGATTATAAATCAGTCTATAGAAATATGGAGAGGTCTTGTGGTGGAGCCGACGCATTTGAATATGGATGAAAAGGAGATTTAAAAGATTTATTCTGTTTTTTTTTTTTTTTTGCTGCTCATCCTATGCCGATTGAATACATTACTTCACAATAATTAATTTCAAAAGGTCCAGTGGGCAAAGTTAAATATGAAACCCAGGGAAACAGCTAAAATCCAGCTGAAATACATAGAAGAAAACTTTTATTATGGACATCCTGTTCTGCATTTCTTGTGATTCAGGCACCCCTGCCAGACAGTGCAAACAAATTGGCCACCGCCCCCACCTATAACTGGCCTTTGCAGCAAGGAGCACATTGAAGGGTGACTTGGTTGGTTGGTAATTGTTAATTTGGTTGGTTGCAGCTCCACTTACCCTGCAACCAACCAGATTATCCTGTCCAACATTATGTGTTAACCACTTGACCTCCGGAAGGTTCTACCGTCTTCATGCCCTGGCCATTTTTTGTGATACTGCACTGTATTACTTTAACTGACAATTGTGCGGTCGTGAGGCGCTGTACCCAAATAAAATGTATGTAATTTTTCCCCCACAAATAGAGCTTTCTTTTGGTGGTATTTGATCACCTCTGCAGTTTTTTCTTTTTTTTTGCGCTATATACAAAAAAAGACTGACAATTTTGAAAAAAAAAAACAACAATATTTTTTTACTAGTAATGCCGGTGATCAGCGACTTATAGGAGGACTGCGATATTGCGGCTGACAAAGCGGACACCTAACTGCCACTTTTGACACTTTTTGGTGGGGACCAGTGACACTAGTACAGTGATCAATGCTAAAAATATGTGTAGTGGGGACACTTTTACAAGGTGTCCGCTATGTGTGAAAATTTAGCTTTTTCCTCAGAACAGTAATGGGGTTCTGAGGGTAAATTGTGCAGGTTTACTTTGGCATCAGTTTGGCTGGGCTGTGCTAGGGTTCTGCCTAGTCATGGGTACAGTCAGGTACACATGACAGGCCTAGAACCAGGCCTGGTTGGACGTTTTGAGTATCAGTCTTCCCCGGAGCCAATCAGTGGGTGCGTCTGGCACCGCTGTGTAGTCTGGGGAAGGGTACTTAAGGTGCTGAAGTCACGTGTTCGGGGTTCGGCCGTAGCTGCCTGTTCCTGAATCTGGACCTGGTCAGTTTGACTAGCCCCACAGACCCGCATGGTCTGGGGCAAAGTATCCATCTGTTCCCGAGTCTCGGAACCGGCTGGTCCGAGGCACAGTAACTGAAGGAGGATTCAAGGCGTCCGGGTGTGCTCTCAATCTTGGAGGGGCACCGCAGCTCGTGTAAGCGACCGGGGGAGGACCCTTCGGAGGAGGGCCAACAAGCTGGCATCTCAAGAAGACACTGGTTGCTGGGTTGTTATGGACACTAACGAATCCACAGTTTCGCAGTACTGCCAAGGAGAAAGTTCCAGGTACTGAGAAAAGGTTCCTATTCACTTTCGGTTGAAATTTTATTCTGTGTCAGAGACTTTACAAGTTTCCGGATCAAAGTGTTGACTGCCATAATCTCTGACTAGAGATTTGTTCAGCATTAAAGTGCCCAGCTGCGAGTGGCTGCTCTCTGGGTTTTTGTTAGAGACATTTCAGTTGTCAGCAGTTCAAGGTGCCTGAGTTTCTTCATCCTTACCCTCTGTTCCTATTCGAGACTATGTTTGTTGGATGTTACCCCTTCAAATAAAAACCTTCTAAAAGGACTTTTATGGTGTCAGCATCCGAAGTTGTTGGGTACAAACCCTGGGAACCCCTGGACATGGATTAACAAGCCAAGTGGAGGTAACCGATAAGCCCAAAAGTCAAGGCCGCCCCATTGAGGGTTATGGCCGCTACATACGCTAAGTGGTTAAAAACAGGGGTTTCATTTGCACACATTTGCAAATACATGCATAAACTGAAGAGCCACTTCTGGGGTGCTATGAAGTGGCTATGCACCTTACGCATGTATTTGCAAATGTGGGCAAACTAAACCCCTGTTTTTAACACATAAAGTTAGGCAGGATAATTTGGTTGGTTGCAGGCTGGTCAGTAAGTTGATCTGCAAATTTTCTTTGGTTTTGTTAGACATATGCTCCTTGCTGCAAAGGCCAGGTATAGTTGAGGGCAGTGGCCATTTGTTTGTACTGTTGGAATACTGGTGAGGGGACGCACAGGACACCTTTGCTGCCATTGTGCTATATGCTGGGTGTCCTGTGTGTCCTGTGCCTTTGAGGGGTGGTTTCCCTCCAGGCGCACCTGCCCTCTGCCTATCCATTATAATGCATGTGCTTCTACTATGGAGGCTCTCAAATTTTAGAGTTAGCACTGCAGATAATACTGGGGTACAATGAAGTAGCTCTGCAGCTTACGCATGTATTTGCAAATGTGTTCACATATATTGTGATATATTACCTGCTGCTGATCCAAACAAATTAGGTCCCTTATCCGTGGTGTGGATTTACTATACATTCATTGAGACTTTAAAACTGATTGGTCCGATGGAAAGTGGTTAGCAATAGACTTGTGCACAATGGAAAATTTAGTTTAGTTTCGTTTCGTTTTCATTCATAAAATACATAATTTCCTTTGCAAGATCCTTGATTTACAAATTCTTAATGATATTTTTGTTTATTAGTTAAGGATTTACTAATAATTTACCATGTATGTCTTTAACCCCCCTGGCGGTATTCCCGAGTCTGGCTCGGGGTGGAACTTTAGTACCATAAGCGGTAACCCCGAGCCAGACTCGGGCTCGCATTGCAGGATACAGGGAGACTTACTTACCTTGTCCCCTGGATCCTGCGATGTCTCCCCGCTGTGTGTGCGAGCCGTCTCCTCGCTCGATTCACACAGTGCCCGAGTGCCGCTGATCTCTGTTTCCTGCGACGTTACGACGCACGGGAGCGGAGATCGGCGCCGAATTCAAAAAAGTTAAAACACACAATACACATACAGTACTGTAATCTCACAGATTACAGTACTGTATAAAAAAAATACACATCCCCTTTGTCCCTAGTGGCCTATCCAGTGTCCTGCATGTCATTTTATTTAATAAATAAATAAAATTCTGCCTGGAAACTGGAGATTGTCCATAGCAACCAAAAAATGTCCCTTTATGTCAAAAGTGGTTTTAGACCAGCTCGAAAACAGCGATAATAAATTAGAATCACAATTTATCATCAAACACTAAATTTAATGACAGAGACAATTCTGCAACTGAGCAAATTTCTGTGTTTTTGATTTGATTACATTATTGAAATTTTTTTATAGTTATTTATTATATTATAATTTATGATTTTGTGTTTCAAACTTTATCATACCCGGGATGTCTACTAGACTCTGGTTTGGACAGATTTAAATGAGTTATTCATAAGAATTGCATGCCTACAATATAAAACGCCAAATTTCCATGCAAAATAATTGTACCGCTTTTGGTACAAAATTCCAGACATAATCATACCGCCAGGGAGGTTAAATGGATTCAGATAATGATAATAATACATTTGGATCTGTGTGAGTAAACTTCATTACCTTGATTGTATAACCATTATTGTAACTAATATGTATGTCATTTGTACATGCAATAAAATCTTTCAACAAGGAAAATACATAATTTTGTTCTGTTATATTCGTTAGGTTACGTTAATTAGTTTTCGGATAATTCGTTATTTCTGTAGTGTCAAAATTTGTTATATCAAATCTATTTGTTTTGTATGTATATCGATTGGATTAGATATTTATGTATGTATATTGATTCGTGATAATGATTTGTAGTTTGGAAAGTCGTTTGTTTATTGAATCCATTAACACACACAATGACAATATATCTTCTCCTCGGCTCAAATACAATAAAACACCCTTCTCACTCAGATCTCAGGAATGCACTTTGCCAAAATTGCCAGTAATCCAACCTCCAGCACAAAATGAATCAGCTGATTGGGCTGTAAGCTTTATCCCTGGTTCACATTGGAGCGATTTGTAATGCGATTTGAAATGTCAAATCGCATGCCAAATTGGCGCGAATTGCCGTCAATTACACCGTCTGAATCTGTGCGATGCCGCATTTGCGGCACCGCACCAATTCCCAAAAGTCGTTTCTGTACTACTTTTGGCGACTTCGGGGTGCGGATTCTATAGACATCTGTGCAGCAACCCGCACAGATGTCTCTGATGCGGGAATGAAATCGGGTTCAGCTGAACCCGCTGAATGAAAGAAAAAAAAATGTGCAATACAGTGCCAGGGATGTCTAAAAAAAGAGATGATCTAAAAAAAGACTAAAGATCGCAGCTGCTCTAATTAATGGCAGAACCAAAAAACTGAAAACAAAGATTGGGAAAAAGCAGCGCTGATCAGGCTAACTTTAACAGCCTAAGGCCCCTTTCACACTTGTGCGACTTCAAAGTCGCGCGATTTTACCGTGATTTTGCCGCGATTTCAAGGAATGCCTGTGTAAGTGGCATCAAAATGGGACCAAAGTAGTGCAGGGACTACTTTGAAGTCGGAACGACTTGAAGTCGTGCTAATATGAATGGCTGTCATTGGAAATCATGGGGAACGACTTGTCATGCTACTTTGCAGTCCCAAATCGTGGGACAAGTAATATAAGTGTGAAAGGGGCCTAAGTGTGCTAATATATTATTAAATAAGAATTCATCCACATTATTGCACAGCTCAGTAAACAATTGATATGGATGCAAAACATTAAAGTGCAAAGTGCTTGAAAGAATTCATAAATGCAAAAAACCTTTAAAGTCTATAATAAATAGTGCTCTAAACAATACGTGAACAAAGCTGAAACCAATGTAAAATGTGACAGTGAAAATATATTATTGTTCCAAAAAAAGGAAAAATATATTATTATTCCAGAAAAAAAATAAAAATATTTTCATATACGTAAAAAAACAATTTTTCAATAAACGATGTATAGTGGTGACATTCAGTGATACCTTGTATGTACAGTGCCTTGCAAAAATATTCACCCCCCTTGGCATTTTTCGTGTTTTGTTGCCTCACAACCTGGAATTAACATGGATTGTTTGAGGATTTGCATCATTTAATTTACAAAACATGCCCACATCTTTGAAGATGTTTGTTTGTTTTTTTTATTGTGAAACAAACAACAAATACGACAAAATAACAGTCAATGTGCATAACTATTCAACCCCCTAAAGTCAATACTTTGTAGAGCCGCCTTTTGCGGCTATCACAGCTCCAAGTCTCTTTGGATAAGTCTCTATAAGTCTGCCCAGTGCACACCCAAAGGGGAGGTTGCTCCAGAAGAGGGTAAGCATAGTCCCTAAGCTGTCCCTACTCATGCAGAACCTCTCCCTAGTTCTCAATACTTTCCCTGACAGACGGGGACCTATACCTACACTCAACACTTGCAAAACTTTGCGTCAAAACCCAGGAGCCTGTGTCTTAAAGACAAGACACTGCTCTGACCCAAGATGGCCATGGGGTCAGCCAAAGCAGCAGCGTCCAATCAGACAGCTACTTCCCTGATGATGGCAGGAAGTTGCAGAGGAACTTTCACCTTCCTTCCCTTTCTGTATTGCCACTGTGACCCATTGCCACCTACAGATGGGAGGACAGACTGCACCTGCCTACAAGCTGCCTGGACCGCAATGGAACCAAGAATGGTTGGAGGCAAGGCAATTTACACCAGAAACCCAGTTCACTGCAACAAAGTATTGTATGTGGCACAAAGGTTGAGTAATAGTTGCTTCCATCACAGGCTTGGTACATAAGCATTTTATTTTGTGTTATGCTCCTTTAAACGCGGCCACTCAACAAGTCTGACTTTTCATGCAAAACTTCAGAAATGATCCTCGCTACAGCAATGCGGCTACTCTTACACCAATCTCAAGACCACCAATCTCTCTAAGCACAATGAAACATTTAGGACTGCAATCTAATCTGATGTTCAGTACCGCCCCCCCACCATGGTACTAAACCATTAGAGTGACTCCCCATTGAGTTACCAGAGAATGGAACAGTGTGTCACGGACAACCCTGATTGCTTGTCCCTTACCTTCATCATAATTTAGTTCTACTTTGTCTGGCTTTTAAACTTTAACAAAAAGTTACTTTTGGATCCAGAAAATGGATTAAGGCACATTTTACTAAGGAAGCCTGCAGTTTAAAGTGCTACAGCATAGCTGGGATAAAATAAGAAAAAAATGGATGAAATCCTGGTATCAATGCACTTGAAGAACAGACTGTATGGGGAAAAAAAGCTTATTATCTCTATAGAATAAAAGATAAGCACAAACTTTTCTTTTACAAACTTACCTCTTTAACCCAAGAAGCCAAGAACAAAAATGTAATTTATTTCAGGTTACCCATTCTTAGATGTAGTGGCTGCATTAGTTTTCTTCTTTTATTTTCAGTTGGTGATTCTGCCAGTTACATATGTCCTGACATAGGCAGGCCATACACAGTGCGAATTTCTTTTCTGCAATCATGGGCTGTAGGAAAGAAATTTGCATGATTCCCCATCAACACAGACAGTGTTGAAGTGGATTTTTGAGACAATGTTTGAACTTTCGACCGTCAAGAACGCGGTGAGGTACAACACTACGACGAGCCGAGAAAATTAAGTTTCAATGCTTCTGAGCATGCGTAGGAATTTTGCGAGTCGGAATTGCTACAGGCGATCGGAATTTCCGATCTGAACTTTTTTCAACAGAAAAATCTTGGATGGTTTTTCCGACGGAATTCCACTCAAGCTTGGCTTGCATACACACGGTCACACAAAAGTTTGCTGAACTTTCGACCATCAAGAACGCGGTGACGTACAACACTAATATGAGCCGAGAAAATTAAGTTCAATGTTTCCGAGCATGCATCTAATTGTTTTCGAGCATGCTTAGGAATTTTGCGCGTCGGAGTTGCTGCAGACAATCTGAACTTTTTCCGACCGAAAAATTGATAACCTGCGCTTTTTTTCTGGCTGGAATTTGGGTAGCAAAAGTCCGATGGAGCATACACACGGTCGCATTTTCCGACCAAAAGCTCTCATCGATCTTTTGCTTGCCGAATTTCCAATCGTGTGTACGCGGCATTAATCAACATAGTAGGTCCAGGAAATGGAAAGTAGGAATCTCTCCCATGCACTCAAGAGGACTTGTGTTGACAGTGGAATCAGCAACTGTCTTCTCTAAGTGGTGGGGGGGAGCGGTAGGGGGCGGTGGAAGCCATCCCAACTTGTAGAAACAGCAGGCTGGTTGTACCCAAGTTGATTGTTTCATCAACTTGGTATATTCAGCCTTAATGGTTTGGATCTTGACCGGTTCCTGCTGAACCGATCGAGATTTGAACTGTGTATGGCCAGCCTTAGGGGGACAGCGCTCACGTTCTGTACTATAGTTATTGAGGAGCACCCTTGTTACTGTAATGTGGAGGAGTGTCCTTGTAGTACACAGAGATAGCTGGGAAGAATGCTAATTGATAAGAGTGCCACATAGGCAGAGAGCATAGGAAATTTTCAGCTGACAAGATTTCAGGGAAGAATCAGCACATATTGTATGCACTTAAAGTGGTTGTAAACCCACTTAAAAAAAAAAAAAAAACTAACACCTGCAATACAAAGGTATAATGAGCTAGTATGCATAGCATACTAGCTCATTATGTAATACTCACCTGAGATCGAAGCCCTTGCTGCGGCGTACACTGCCCCGGTGGCCGACATCACTCTCGGGGGTTACTTCCAGGTATTGCGGCTCCGGGGCCGCAACGACATCACTCCCGGTAACAGCACACATGTGCAGTTTGCATTAAACAAAACGTTGAAATCTGCTCCATCTTTGTGAATAACCCTGTATAATATCATATAAAATTTCATACATAGTAACGGGGGAAGTAGCAGCTCTATATTTATCACCAACTCTCATGGCATTTTTTCTGCTGCCTTGGTACACTAGTTTCTCTTATAGCTCCTTCAAAGTTTAATAGCTCTGTTTTGCAGTCACTGAACTCAATGTGTGTGGTGTTGTTACATCAACATTACCAGCCTGGGGAGTAATTGGCCAAAATCCCAAGAGGGGTATAATAACTCTGCAGTAGTACAAGAACATGTCATTAATAAAGGTGAGCATGCATGACGCAGCTTGAGCGCGTTCCATCAGCCATTGCAAAACCATTTCACCTTATTCTCGCCTGAAGACACAATCCAGCTTTTCTGTGCTGACTCCCCATGTGCAAGCATTTTATTTACTAAGTGTGAACGAGGCAGGAAACTGTGCCGCAATGGCTCCTTATAAATAGTCGTTCTGTTTCTTCTCAGAATCAACAGTTGAACGGTCACAGACCCGCTTCACAGCTACAGATCTTCAGATTGCTCATAACATTTCAGAGCTCCTTTTCTCTATAGTTTCTGATAGCGGAGTTGTTTGGAATTTTAAATTGACTAATCGGAATTATGGTCGGAAAAATTGACACGATAAATTGACACGATCGGAATTATGGTCGGAAAAAGCGCTGATGGTTTTCCCGACGGAATTCTGACAGAATCTCCGCTCATGCTGTCTTGCCTACACACGGTCACACCAAATTCCGACCGTCAAGAAGGCGGTGACGTACAACACTACAACGAGCCGAGGAAAAATCAAGTTCAATGCTTCCGAGCATGCGTCAAATTTTTTCTGTGCATGCGTAGGAATTTTGCACGTCGGAATTGCTACAGACGATCGGAATTTCCGATCAAAAGTTTTTCCGTCGGAAAAATTGAGAACATGCTCTCAAATTTTTGCTGGTGGGAATTCGGTCAGCAAAATTCCGATGGAGCATACAAGCGGTCGCTTTTTCCGATGAAAAGCTCTCATCGGTCTTTTGCTGGCCGAAATTCCGATCGTGTGTAGGCGGCATCAGAAAAAGCTTGCCTAATGCCGCGTACACACGATCGGAAATGCGGCCAAGAAAAGACAGATGAGAGCTTTTGGTCGGAAAATGCAACCGTGTGTATGCTCCATCGGACTTTTGCTGGCCGAATTCCAGCCAGCAAAAGATTGAGTGCAGGTTCTCAATTTTTCGGTTAGAAAAAGTTCCGATTGTCTGCAGCAACTCCTACGCATGCTCGGAAACAATTTGACACATGCTCAGAAACATTGAACTTAATTTTCTCGGCTTGTCGTAGTGTTGTACGTCACTGCGTTCTTGACGGTCGAAAGTTCAGCAAATTTTTGTGTGACCGTGTGTATTCAAGCCAGGCTTAAGTGGAATTCCGTCAGAAAAAACATCCAAGATTTTTCTGATGGAAAATCCGCTTGTGTGTACGGGGCATAAGTCTGGCCATAGGGTAATCAGTGGCGGCCCGTACATTAGGGGCACCCGGGCGCTGCCCCCTCTCTCACGCCACACCCCTAAATGCATTATGGATAGATTCATGCATGCATGGTATGGATCTATCCATGGCTGCGGCGGCCACCCCCTGTTCATGTGCCTGGCCCCTTTCGGGTCACCGGGAACATGAATTACAGTGGCAGGGAATTCTTTTTTGAAGCACCTGATTAAAGCTACGGACTCTAAAAGGCTTCAAAATAGGGTGGGCTTGGGTCGGAGAGCAATGTGAGACCCATTTTCCGATTAGCCTAAAAGAGAAGACTCCCAATTGGTCACCAAGGAGAAGAGAGGAAACGGAAGCCACCGCCGCAGAGAGCAGGAGTATGGGAGGCCGCCAAGCAGGGGGAAACCGCCACCACCATGGAGAGCAGGAAAACGGGAGGCTGCCGAGCAAGGGGAAGCCGCCACTGTGAACAGCAGGAGAACGGGAGGCCACTGAACAGGGGAAGCCGCCGGTGAGGGAGAGCAGGAGAACTGGAGGCCGCCGCCCAGCACTGGTGCTACCGACTGACTTGGGTTGGTGGGGTACTGTTTGCTGCCATCCAAAAAAAATTTCCACCAGCTGCCTCTGATGCTAATAGATTTTAAACGTTCATAGTTACAAAAATTTGTACAAAAATTTTTAGTACTTTTGAAAATGCTCCAAAATTGTGTTTGCATTTAATGTTCCATTTTGGAACAAATGGACTTTACCAGACGAAGACGACATACACTTAGAGAAGTTTGTTTGTTGGAGAATAATTATCTATCCTTCTCCTTCAAATTTTTTTCATCACTGTGGTCGAAAATGAATGCCGAATTGACCTCACTAGCGATCAGGAAATCATACGAACAATTGTCAGTTAAAATAATGCAGTGCCGTTTTGCAAAAAATGGCCTGGTCATGAAGGGGGTAAAACTTTCCAGAGCTCAAGTGGTTAACCACTTCTGGACCACACACTGTCGTTATATCGGTCGGCACTTTGAAGAGGAATATCGTTGTTATGGCAGCAGCTAGCTCTTCTTCAGCAGGTGGTCCGCTTCAAGAGAAAAGTGGTCCTGTGACAGATTCGCCATGAGATATCTTCTATCGGCGGCGGGAGAAGGCACCCCCGCCGCGCTCCGGTGCCCTCCGCCACTTACCGGAGCCGTCGGCAGCGGCGGAGGCGATGAGATCTTCTCTCTTGTGTGACATGGAGACGAGTGAGGAGAAGATGGCCCCCACCCGTCTCCATATCAATGCAGGGCGGAAGCAAAGTCAAAACGTCATTTCTGCCCACAGCTCTTAAAGGGCCATTTTTTTTTTTTTTAAATGACAAAATTATTTATTTATTTTTTTTTATTGCATTTTTGTGCAAATATGAGATCTGAGGTCTTTTTGACCCCAGATCTCATATGTAAGAAGTCCTGTCATGCCTTTTTCTATTACAAGGGATGTTTACTTTCCTTGTAATAGGAATAAATGTGACACTGCATTATTTTTAAGAACAGTGTAAAAATAAAAGGTAAAATAAATAAGATTTTTTTTTTTTAAGGTAGGTAGAGCGAGAGCAATAATTCTAGCCCTAGACGTCCTCTGTAACTCAAAACATGCAACCTGTAGAATTTTTTAAACTTTACCTATAGAGATTTTCAAGGGTAAAAGTTTGTCGCCATTCCGGGCACAATTTTGATGCGTGACATGTTGGGTATCAATTTACTCGGCGTAACATTATCTTTCACAATTTAAAAAAGAATTGGGCTAACTTTACTTTTGTCTTATTTTTTAATTCAAAGAAGTGTATTGTAAGGCCGCTGCGCAAATACTTTGTGACAGAAAGTATTGCAACGACTGCCATTTTACTCTCTAGGGTGTTAGAAAAAAAAAAAGTATAATGTTTTGGGGGTTCTAAGTAATTTTCTAGCAAAAAAAAACTGTTTAACAACAAATGTCAGAAAGAGGCTCAGTCCTTAAAGCGGAGGTCCACACAAATTATTATTTTATCTTAATCCCATCATTGCATTAAAGAGATGTGCAAATGAAAAAAAAATATTTTTTGCTGTGTGTTTACCTTTCTAGCTGTCTTTATTGTGGCACTTCCTGTGTCTGACCCCCGCGGGAGTAGGCATGTATCTTAGGCATGTATCTTCTTCATCCCCTAGCGGCGCATTGTCGCCTGGGAGCTAAGTGTCAGCATTCCCAGGATTCAGTGCGGATCGCCTGGAAGTTTACGCGCCGTTAGACACTGAGCATGAGCGGGAACGAGCAGTGAATGCTGGCAGCACAGCATTCACTGCATCCAGGAAGTTAATGCTTGTGGGCTTCACATGCCCACAAGCAAGATGGAACCGGCCATCCTCAATTTTTAAAACTTTGTTTTTAATTCGAAACCGGACATCGGGGGAGATAGTTCACCTAAAAAGTGAGTGTTACATTGTGATTATGTAAGTGTCTGAAGGGTTGAAAAAAAAAATGAATGGTCGGTGGACCTCCGCTTTAAGTGGTTAAAGTAACCCAGTAACACAAAGCCCAAGTTTACTTTAAGGGAATCTGTACCATTTTGTAGTTCTTTAGCTGAATGAGTAGTAAGTCTGCACACAGTTGTTAAACCCGTAATGTATGATATGTGTGTGTGAGTTTAAAAGAAGTTAATATGTACAACTTGCCCTCTATCATTTATGGTCATAACAATCTAGCTACAAGCATTTACAAATGATGATAAATCACCAAAGTGACACTTGCAAATGTGTAATTAAAATGAAATTACTAAACATAAAAGATGAAGTGCCACTTTCTGCAGAGATATTTTGAGTGGCTGATTTACCAGAAGTTATATAATTTGTAATTATAATCGTGACCATGCAGAGGCTTTTCTTAAAACACAAGCGGGTTGCACAGTCATCTGGGGACATTGCTCTATTTGTTTGGAGAACAAAGTGGCATTTATTAAACTGTAGCAACATATTGAGAAATGTTACAATTGCTTTCTGGTTCCCTTGTTTCAATGCACACAATAAAAGCTAATAATAAAAATAATGAAAAAAACAAGAACAAAAAAAAACGTAAAGCTGATTTTAAAGCGTGAATAGACTGATAAATATGGGAGCTGTCGCTGCAGGCCTTGGAGTCAGCAACCTGTAACAAATATACAGAGACTTCATATTTTTCACACTTCACTGGCTGTGTGTTTGTTCCAGGTCAGCTCTGTTTAGCATGAAAAAGACACCCGTCTTCAGGGCCGTTTTTAAGGCAGGGCAAAAGGGGCAGCCCTGGGCCCTGTCATTGTTGTGGGGCCCAAAGCAGGTGCCCCATACTTGCCAACTATTCTGGTTTAAATTCCCTCGTCCCTTGAGGTTTTAGTCCTGTGCTGTGTCCCAACATCTCAGTGTGAAGTGCTGCTACAAATGCTGCCCTATAGTTGTGTACAGATGACTCACCTGCAGATCCTGTGTTTACATGTAAATTAAGGGCATTCATATGTAAATAGCAGCAGCATTCATAAGTAAATAGTGGAGGCCGGCGGCATTGATATGTATATCATGCCCCGCTGAGGTCATATCTACAGCAATCTCTAACAACCAATCAGCAAGCAGAAATCATGTGCTGTAACCTCTAGTAACTAATCAGTGAGCTGTAATGTGTGCTTTAACCTCTAGCAACCAGTCAGTGAGTGGTAATGATACACTGTAACCTCTGGCAACCAATCGCAATAGCTGCCTGATCTGATTCAGTAAACAGATTTTGAGTCTAGCTGCTATTTATTGTATGTCTCAGATCACAGGTGGAGAGCAAAACTGCATGGGGGGCCCCAAGAAAAGTTTGGCCAGGGTCCAATCAATATTAAAGACGGCCCTGCCCGTCTTTATGGCCAGTACTAGCGATAAGAAAATCAGATGAAAATTTTCGTAAGAGGAACGATCGGTCAATTATCTGTTCCTTAGTATAGTGCTTGCGACCGCTGATTACGACCGTTCAGACGGGAAAAAAAAACAAAGGCGCAAGCGACAACGTTTTTCTCGTTCATTAACATAACGTCCGATTTTCGTTCAATGTGTACAGTAATCATACGAAAATAATAGAATAAAAAATACCACGCATGATCGGAAGCAAAGAACTACCTGGAACAAGATGGCAACCAAAATAAAAATTATACACAAGAAAGGTGCTTCAAACAGTTAATAGTAGCACATTTTTTTCTGTGGCAATAATCAAGCTACATAAGAACGTAGCTAGTTTTGCCTACATCTGCCTTTGTCGTTTGTTTGTCCAGTCTTCTCATAGTGCCTACAAGGCTTTAGATTTTTTACATGTGGGTTGTATTTAAAGTAAAATACTTGACCTAAATTGTGCCTCAAAACCAGCCCCCCACCTGTTTCTCTTCTTCCTATGTTTGTGGTCTTTAACACTTCAGAGCAGCCTTTCTCAAATAGGGTTGCGTGGTACCCTAGGGTTCCTCCATGGGTTTATAGAGGTTCCTTGATCAATGACCAGTTTCTGTCTCTCACTTTCAGATATGTAACCACTGACTCCAGCTATCTGTAACGGGAAACATTCTTCTCACTGAGCACCAAGATAAGGTGCACTCTTCCCAATGACCACCAGTGTATGTAGCAGCAGTCCCTCTGACTACCAATGTAAGGGGAACATTCTTCCCACTGACTACTTATATAAGGAATATTCCACTCAGTGACCATCAATATAAAGATTATCCTTCCCACTGGCTACCAATGCAAGGAGCATTCTCCCAATGGCCACTGATATAAGGAGCATCCTTCCTACTGACCACCAGTGTTTGGAGGAAGGGATGAGAGGAGGGGACATTCTTCCCACTGAACCCAATGTAAAAAACATTCTTCCCACTGACCAATGTAAGAAACATTCTTTCCACTGACCACCAATATAAAAAACATTCTTTCCACTGACCATCAATGTAAGGAGCATTCTTCTCACTGACCACCAATGTAAAAAACATTCTTCCCACTAACCACCAATGTAAGAATGTAGGAAACATTCTCCCCACTGATTACCAATGTAAGAATGTAAGAAACATTATTCACAATGATCACCAATGCAAGAATCTTTCTTCTCAATGACCACAAATGTAAGATGTGCACCCAACTAATGTACTGTGAGCTGTAGATATCACCCCCTGAGACCTGAAAGTAATTTTTAAGGGTTCTTCCATGTTAAAAATGTTGATAAAGGATTCTAAAGAGTTTGAAAGAAAAAAACTCAAATATGGGATTTTAAAGGCAATCATTGAAAAAAATAATATATAAAATAATATTATAAACAAGAAAAATATTTATTGATAACAATATATTGAAATTTGAAGCCAATACAATTGTATAGATATAAAAGTGACAAAGTGTGGTACAATTTCACTGCATGAATAGAAATCATCCATAAGTGGGTGTCCGACGCGTTTCGATAATTATAAATAACAACAATAATCTTCATCGGGGACAAATTTTCCACTTCTGGAATGTAAAAATACAGTATAAGTACATATAGTGCATATAACATATAATGTGTGTAATATATCACAAACAGTGGATTCACATTATGATAAAGACCACTAAAAGAGGAAAAAATAATGTATTTAAGGTAAATAATCAGAAAAACATTTAAAAAAAACTTACATGTCACAAGATACAAAAGAGCAAAATGCAAATTAATCAATGCCGATAAATGCCCATGAGTCTGCCAGAACCCCTCAACATGCAAAGGAATCCAAGGATCACAGATCCAATGAAGGAGCCAATATTAGAAGTAGAGATAAATAAACTAAGCTAAAGGGAATACATATATCTACCGGACAAAAAAATCCACTTCCCGAGACCCAAAATGGAAGAGAAGAAACCATAGAATATCCCCTAGGCAACCGGGGGACAGGCCCAGGTAATTTTTCTTTCCTAAGGATTCTAAAGAGAGTATACTGCAGAATTGTACTGTGAAGCCAGGCCGATAGGCAACATTGTGATGCACCTCCAGGAGATGTGGACAGCCTGGGCTCAAAAGAAATGGGTTGAATAATAATGCTGGGCATTATTCAACCAGGTAGAGGTTTGGCGCTTGTAGAGTGATGATGATCTGAAGATATAGTAGAACAGAGGCAGTGAGCACTACAGCAAAATATGGGCTAAAAAAAACCCCCAAAAAACCTGGTGTTCCACTTTTAGTTTTTCATCTAGAAATTGCTGTAGTGAGGTGACCAGTCCACCGCACCTACAGGAATCTGGTAATGTGGGACTCCTGGGTTGTGATGCAGCAGTGGAATTCACAAACACATCAACCAAAGGGTCCTTACTGTCTTTCACGTACACAGAGCCTGATGTAAAAAAATGTCAGCACTATCAAGTTTCTCACAGCCACCCAATAATTGTAATCCTTCCTTGGAAGGTCCATGGTGTTTGCTGAACAGAATTGGTAGCTCACTATTTATTTCAATTTGCTGCCTCAAAAAGTTTTTTTTTTTAAGGCTAGTTTACTGAGTTTACTGAGTGCCAGTGGTAAGAAGAATTTGCAAGGCATCTAACAAGCGTCAAGTAATATTTTTGAAGTGTGCAAAAAGAACCTTCACCTGCACAGTGACACCCAACAACAGTTTATTCTATATCTCTGGGATTCTATTGGTAAGTACTCTGTGCTGAGTTCCCAGGACTTCACACCTACTGTAACCAACCCTGCTGGATTTGTTATATATGTTATATTATGGAACATGTAGTTGAGGTTGCTGGAACTCACAAAGGTGGGCAGAGAGACTAGACATGTGCACAACAAAAAAATTTGTTTATTTTCGTTTCGTTTCCGAAAAAAATTTGTTTATTTTCGTTTTGTTTTTTTTCGTTTCCGTTGATTCGTAACGATTTGTACATTCGTAAGTCGTCGGTGTTCGTATTCGTAACGATTCGTACATTCGTAAGTCGTCGGTGTTCGTATTCGTAACGATTCGTACATTTGTAAGAGTTATTTTTCGTTGATTCGTTTTTTCGTTAGTTTAATTTTCGTTTATTCGAAATCCGGACGCATTCGTATTTATTCGTACATTCGCAACATTCGTAGATTCGTAATCGGAGCATAATTCATAATTTTATGTAATGTGTATGCTATTATTACATTTTAATAATTTACGAATCGAAAAAAAAAAGTTACGAATCAAAAAAAAAGTTATGAATGTACAAATTTTTTCGTTCAATCTATTCGAAGCACGTTAAGCAGCACCATTGTAAGGGACACAGAAAATTACCAATTCAACAAAAAAATAATTTACAAATCGAAAAAAAAAGTTACGAATGTACGAATTTTTTCGTTCAATCTATTCAAAGCACGTTAAGCAGCACCATTGTAAGAGACACGGAAAATTACCAATTCAACAAAAAAAAAAGTTACGAATGTACAAATTTTTTCGTTCATTTTCGTTGTTCCTTTTTTGGTTTTTCGGATTTTCTTCATTCGTACATTCGTTATTTCTAATTATTTTTTTCGGATTTTCGTTGTTTTTCGGATTCGTTCGATTCAAACGATTCGTTAATCGGATTCGTACGATTCGAACGATTCGTTCATTCGTACGAAAACAAACGAACGAAAAAACGAAACAAAAACGAAAAACGAAAAAAAACGAAACGAATTGCACATGTCTAAGAGAGACACCCAAAATCCTACCTATAGTAAGCTAAAAAAGTAACTTAGACCACTAAGCTCTACATATAGGTAAAATATCACTGTTGTGTTGACTGAACCTTTAATTTTTTTTAGTAAATATACCCTTTGTTTGCTTTAAACTTCATGCACATGGCCGTACATGGGCCATACACCTCTCAGAGCCTGTGTAATTACTTTCCCAGGACGCCGTTGTGCACTGTGGGTTGCATAAAGCATGGGAAAAAACATAGGCTCTGAATGTACACTATCTGCTTTCAGAGCATACATCCGTACAGTTGCCTTGTACCCAAAACCTGGCACACAACTGTACAGCTGCATCTTCTTTTTACCGCAGAGCGACCCTTAAAATATTTTTTTCAGTCTTGGGGAACACATGATAAAACCAATTCATTGGTGGCCATTGGGGAAAATGTCCCTTTATTTGGTGGCCAATGGGAAGAATGGCCCCTTTATAGTGGTGGTCAGAATACCCCCCTTACAGACATAAGACATAAGATCATTGGTGTTATGCAGCTGGCTCTGCCAAGTGGCATAGGTCCCAGACCTATGCAGGCACCATCAAATGGGAGGTTAATCAGCCTAATGCCCCGTACACACGGTCGGACATTCCGACCACAAAATCCGTCAGATTTTTTCCCGACGGATTTTGGCCGAAACTTGTGTTGCATACACACGGTCGGACAAAGTTATCGGAAAATCCGATTGTTCCGAACGAGGTGACGTACAAAACGTAGGACGGGACTACGTAGAGGCCAGTAGCCAATAGATTTCGTCCCCAAATTTATTCTGAGCATGCGTGCCACTTTGTATGTCAGAATTCTCTACACATGATCGGAAAAAGTTCGGATTTTGTTGTCGGAAAATTGAAGGTCCCGCTCTCAAATTTTTTCAGTCGAAAAGTCCGCTAGAGCCCACACATGATCGGATTTTCCAACAACATAATCAGACTTTTCCCATCGGAATTTCCAACCGTGTGTACGGGCCATTATACACAATAGGTCTTGTGGGGATGTATTGTGCCAAAGCTTAGTAATTACCATAAAGTCATTATACCGGCAAGGGGAAAGAAACCAGCCTGAAAAAAACCCAGATGGCTGACCACCTATAATTAGGAAATGGTCCTACTCTATTAGGTGTGTCACAGATAATATTCAAAAATTCGGATTTGTATATAAGTTCTCAGATATTATCAAATTTTATCTGCATTAAGCAATAAACATCAACAACATGATCCAAAGAGGTATTTAACCACTTGCTTACTGGGCACTTAAACACCCCTCCTGCCCAGACCAATTTTCAGCTTTCGGTGCTCTCACACTTTGAATGACAATTACTCAGTCATGCAACACTGAACCCAAATGAATTTTTTGTCCTTTTTTTCCCATAAATAGAGCGTTCTTTTGGTGGTATTTGATCACCTCTGGGTTTTTTATTTTTTGCGCTATAAATGAAAAAAGACCGAAAATTTTGAAAAAAAACGCATTTTTCTTTGTTTCTGTGATAAAATTTAGCAAATTATTAATTTTTCTTCATAAATTTTGGCCACAATTTATACTGCCACATATCTTTGGTAAAAATAACCCAAATTAGTGGATATTATTTGGTCTTTGTGAAAGTTAGAGAGTCTACAAACTGTGGTGCGAATTATACAAAATTGATCACATCTGATGCACTGGTGGCCGATCTCATTTCTTGTGACCCGAACAAGCCAGGAAAGTGCAAATACCCCCCAAATGACCCCTTTTTTGAAAGTAGACATTCCAAGGTATTTAGTAAGAGGCATGGCGAGCTTTTTGATGTTGTCATTTTTTTCCCACAATTCTTTGCAAAATGAATAATTTTTTTATTTTTTATTTTTTCCCACAAAATTGTCATTGTAATAGGTTATTTCTCTCACATGGAATGTGTATACCACAAATGACCCCAAAATAAATTCTGCTACTCCTCCTGAGTATTACGATACCACATATGTGGGACTTTTACACAGCCTGGCCACTTAGAGATGCCCAACATGCAGGGAGCGCCAATCACGTGTTCTATGAGCATAAATTACACATCTAAATTGTTGACTACCTATTACACTTTTGAAGGCCCTGGAGCAACAGGACAATGACACGTGACACTGACGTGGCACTGATGACAGGTGGCACTGATGACACGTGACACTGATGACACGTGACACTGATGACAGATGGCACTAATACGGGGCACTGATGACACGTGACACTGATGACAGATGGCACTAATACGGGGGCACTGATGACACGTGACACTGACAGATGGCACTAATATGTGGCACTGCTGACAGATGGAACTTATACGTGGCACTGATATCATGTGGCACTAATAAGTGGCACTGATGAGAGATGGCACTAATACGTGGCACTGATGACAGATGGCACCGATACGTGGCACTGATGACACGTGACACTGATGACAGATGGCACTGATACGTGGCATTGATGACACGTGCCACTGATAACAGATGGCACGTGACACTGACAGGTGGCACTTTTGACAGATGGCACTGATACGTGGCACTGATGACAGATGGCACTGACGTGGCACTGATATGGCACTGACAGATGGCACTGACAGATGGCACTGACCTGGCACTGATGACAGATGGCAATGACGTGGCACTGAAGACAGATGGCCTTGACGTGGCACTGACGTGGCACTGATGACAGATGGCACTGACGTGGCACTGGGGACAGGTGGCACTGGGGACAGGTGGCACTGGCAGATGGCACTCTGGGCACAGGTGGTACTGGGGACAGGTGGCACGGATGGCACTCTGGGGACAGGTGGTACTGATGACAGGTGGCAGCGGGACAGATCACTTTTTTTTTTTCTACTTACGGTGCCGGCGCCGTTCCTCTCTCCCTCCTCACACGCTGTCTGTGTGAGGAGGCAGAGCGGCGCTGACAGATGATCTCATATGTTTGCATATGCAAACATATGAGATCATCTCTCATTGGACAGCCCGATCTCGCTGTAAACGGCCGCTGTGATTGGCCGTTTACAGCGATCTGTGACCGGCTGTGTCCGACGGACACGGCCAGCACAGAACTTCCCCGATGCGCGCTCTCAGGAGCGCGCATTAGGGAAGTAAACAGGAGGACGTCCAGGGACGTCCTCCCGGCAGGGAGCGTCCGCGCTGCAGCCGTCTTTCGGCTATAGCGCGGGCGCGTAGTGGTTAAATAGTCCTCATCATGTATATTCACTCAAATCTTTCTTTGTCAACACATGACCCACCAAGCGTGTACCAGAAAGGGTGGCCGTTGCTTAACATATCTCCTCGCAACCTCTTCCCTATGTTGGCCATACTTCAATCAACCACAACTCAAAGAACCCCTAGCAATCTCTGGAGGAACCCTAGTTTTCCATGGAACCCTGGTTGGGAATGGCTGTTCTAATGCATCTCAATGGACAGCTGAATGTGGCAGCTGCGGCTCTTGGGAGAGTAATTACACTCTGTATGGCCCCTGTACGGCTGTGTGCATAACGTCTTAAAGCGGAGTGCCACCCGTTTTTAAGACCTATATATAAAAAATAATACTCACCTTCCTCGATCCGAAACGGCAGGTTTTTTTTTTTTTTTACTTACCTTTAGTTGTTCTTCTTCTTGCCATCCATCGCTTCCTGGTTCTCGGTCCCTCTGATATGGGCGGAGATATTACAGCTATTACGTAATATCCCCTAGCCCGCACTGTCTCCTGGGAGCTTGTGTCATAGCTCCCAGGAGTCAGTGCGGCTGCCTGGCCCGAGATCGAGCGAGACTTGCGGGACTTTTGACGCCGCCGCCGCCATTGTGATGGCAACAGGAGCTGCTGACGGCGCATGCGCGAGATTACAAAGAATGGGCAACAGTGAAATCCAGGAAGAGAATGCCTGGAGGTTTCACTCGCCCACAGGCAAGATGGAGAACCGAACCAGCTTTTTTAGAAAGTGATTTTTTAATAGAAAAAACAAAAGGCACAACTGCTACAACCCGGACTGGTGAGTTAATAAATTACAAAATATATTATTTATTAAGGACTTTTAAAAAAAAAAAAACGTCAGGGGCAGTGGAGCCCCGCTTTAAACTCTTGGTCTATATGTTTAAACATTTTGTGATATAAAATACAATTTTATTTCTAAAATGTACTGATTTTTTCACATTGTAGAGCTGTGATATATTCTCTAGCTGCTGCTGGCTGATAAAGCCGAAATGTAATCTTTTCATAGCATACACATTATTTCCTCCACAATATAAACATTTAGGTATTGGAGTCTCTACTAGAGCAGAGAACCATGGCAGTTAAATTATAATCACTTTAAAAATATTGAAATAAAAATCCACAAATTTCATTTTTAATCAGATTACTGCAGAAACGATCTCTGAATGCCGTTATAGAGCTGTGCTTTATGGCAATAGAAATTGCTCAGGCTACATTGTAATCTTCTTTTCAGTTTAAACAAAATTCAACTTAAAAACACAAATACCCTTTGATCACATCTGGTCTTTTTGAAACTGCTTATGTTACAGAAATAGATAAATACCAGCACTCCAAAGGTAAAAAAAAAGCATGTTATTCTTGGCTTGCACGTCATACTGATGATGTTTTGGGGCTGCAAAGGACCCCTTTATCAAGGTGATAGATTGGTTGACACTGATAAATGAGTCCTGTGTGGCCCAGAAGCAATGTCGGTATGTTGCAGGGACGTGCGGTGAGTGGCTGGCTAGTATCAGAGCCAGATACAAAAGTGGTTTTAGACAATTCAATTCAATTCATCATCAAACACTAAATTTAATGACAGCGACTATTCTGCAACTTTTAGTGTTTTTGATTTTATTACATTATTGAATAATTTTTATATATATTTTTATTTTATTATAATTTATGATTTTGTGTTTCAAACTTTATCATACCCGGGATGTCTACTAGACTCTGGTTTGGACAGATTTAAGTGAGTTATTCATAAGAATTGCATGCCTACAATATAAAAACGCCAAATTCCCATGCAAAATAATTGTACCGCTTTCAGCACAAAATTCCAGACATAATCATACCGCCAGGGAGGTTAAGGAGGCTATCCCACAGGGTCCCTAGAAAAGTTTGAGTAAAGTGTAAAAGAATGAGAGCGCCTTGAGTTGGTGCCAATCTAGTAAAAGTTTAATACTCTTGATAAAAGGTTAAAAAGATAAAGTCAATGCATTTTGAAGACTTATGGAGGACTTTTCGACAGCAAAGGTCCGACGGAACGAATCCGTCGGACAATTCGATCGTGTGTGGGCTCCATCGGACTTTTGCTGTCGAAAAAATCCGACAGACTTTAGAAATAGAACATGTCTTAAATTTTCCTGCCAGAACTCCGCTGGACCCAGTTCCTTTTGAAAAATCTGCTCGTCTGTGTGCTAGTCCAACGGACAAACAACGACGCTAGGGCAGCTATTGGCTACTGGCTACGAACTTCCTTATTCTAGTCCGGTTGTACGTCATCACGCTCGAATCCGTCAGAATTTAGTGTGATTGTGTGTGGACAAGTCCGTTCATTCGAAAAGTTTGGCTGACCTAGTCTGTCGAAAAGTCTGCTCGTTTGTACGCGGCATAAGAATGCTCTCCACTTGCACATGCGTAGAAATGCATGCACCACAGTGTGTGAACATATGAGCACTTCCACCACAGATACCGATGCCTAGCGGGCTTTTTAATCCTCAGTTCTGCCTAGGATCATTGCTAAATGGCTTTGCATTCCGAGTTCCTGCAATTCTTCATTCTGCACCTTATGCTTGATCTTTTTATTGACCAGGCTTCAGGCTTCTGGATTACCCTTTTCTACCTATGTGGATTTGATGGTAATCAACACTATTCAAAGATCTGTCCAGGAGTTCTGATGGTTTTCCATATACAATGTTTATCGCCATAAGCCTGTTTGACTTAAGAGGTATAAGCCACTTTAAGTCCATTACTTCCAGTAAGCCTTCATGCAATTGGTGGTGGTGTCTTTTACAAGCTTCTCCTCACCGAGTCTCTTCATGCTGATGTCACTTACCTTATTTGATGTTTTTAAGACATTTTTCTGATATTATCCACTGATACCAGGACTTTCTGAATTTTATTATTCACCAATCATTATTCATCATTCTTTCACTTGGTGGATATCATTTTATATTTATATTCACACTATTTTTTCACTTGGTGGACTATTCGTATATTTAATTGTGTGTTTTACTTATCACAACATATATTGTCATTATTATATATTGTTATTTATATATATATATATATATATATATATATATATATATATATATATATATATATATATATATATATATATATATTTTAGATTGTAAGCTCTAATGAGCAGGGCCCTCTGATTCCTCTTGTACCAAATTGTTATGTAATTGTAATGTCTGCCTTTATTTTGTTAAGCGCTGCGCAAACTGTTGGCGCTATATAAATCCTGTATAATAATAATAATATATATATATATATATATATATGCGCTACATTTTATTACATGATCTAACTTTTTGCTGTTGTCTCCGGCCGTGCTGGCTGCTGTATATATATATACCTTTCTTCTTTCACAGCGCGATAATTCCCCTCCTTTTTGTTTTGCAGGGGAAGGGTGTCACCACTACAGTTGGGTCTAATGAAGATAAACCTCTTCACCAGTTAGGAAGCCACAGGTGCTGGCAATGCTTGTAGCGATAGATAGAAGATAATTCTGGACTGCCGCACTCCAAAAAATATTTGCCTTTTATTCAAAATATACCATCAAAAATACCAGCCACAGCAGAACGGACAAAAAACTGACGCATTTCGCATTACAAACAGTGCTTAATCATAGCTATGATTAAGCACTGTTTGTAGTGTGAAACGTGTCAGTTTTTCTGCTGTGGCTTGTCTTTTGATGCTATATTTTGAATAAAAGGCAAATATATTTTGGAGTGTGGCAGTCCAGAATTATCTTCTATCTATTCCTTTTTGTTTTGCAGTTAGAGATCATGGACTCATTGATAACGGGAATGAAGTTAAAGCGGAGTTCCTGCCAAAAGTAGAAGCTTCGCTTATCTGTCTCCTCTCCCCCTGTTTTTGACAGGTACCTGTCCCCACTTCCATCAGACCTTCCAGCGGCGAGGTACGTCATAAATCCGGCCCCCTCCTCCTCCTCTGTCCTCTTTCCCCCGCCGCCGGGCCAGTGAGAGAGCGCAGCGTGCTTTGCGCAGTAGGGAACTGGCTGTGAAGCCACAAGGCTTCACTGCCGGTTTCCCTTACCAGCTATTACGGTGGCAGCACCCAAAAAAATTGATGGAAACATCAGCTGGGGTGCCGACATCGCTGGATTCCAGGACAGGTAAGTGCCCTATTATTAAAAATCAGCAGCTACAGTATTTGCAGCTGCTGACTTTTATTTTTTATTTTTTGCAGGGGTGGAACTCCTCTTTAAAGAGGGACTGTACCTGAAAATTTTTTTTGTAAAGCCAGCAGCTACAAATACTGCAGCTGCTGACTTTTAATAAATGGACACTTACCTGTCACAGGTTCCAGCGATGTCGGCAGCAGAGGCCGAGAAATCGCTTGGCTCCCTGCTGTTGCCGGCGCCATTCTCGGTGAGGGAATCAGGAAGTGAAGCTTTGCGGCTTCACTTCCCGGTTCCCTACTGCGCATGTGCGAGTCGCGCAGCGCAATGAGAATCGTCCACGCTGTCTCTGGGACCCGTGTGTGTCCCGGCAGGCAGCGTGCCGTGACAGGAAATGGCGTAAACTCCCGTGGGAGTTTATGCCCGGAAGTGGGTGTAAATACCTGTGGGTGTAAATACCTGACAGGTATCTGCACCCCCCTCCCCTGAAAGGTGGCAAATGTGACACCGGAGGGGGGGAGGCTTCCGATGAGCGGAAGTTCCACTTTAGGGTGGAATACCGCTTTAACTTAAGGATAGGGAAAGGACTGTGGAGTTGATTTACTAAAGGAATATAGACTGGCCATTCTCAAAGTGCAGTTGCTCCAGAGCTTAGTAAACGAACAGAAGCTCTGCTGAATTTCATCATCAAATCATGTGCAAGCAAAAATCCTGTTTTTTTTTCCTTGCACGTGATTGGGTATTCTTTGCAAAATTAAGCTTTACCTCATTTACTAAGTTATAGAGCCACTGCTCTTTGCAAAGTGAACAGTCTATTTGCCTTTAGTAAATCAACCCCTAAATCTCTACTGGAACCATCTACAGGCATACCCCACTTTTAAGTACACAATGGGGTTTAGTTACTAAAGCTGGAAAGTGCAAAATCAGGCTCACTTCTGCATAGAAACCAATGAGCTTCTACCCCCAGCTAGTTCAGTTAAGCGTTGGTAATAAAACCTGGAAGCTCATTGGTTTCTATGCAGAAGTGACCCTGATTTTGCACTTTCCAGCTTTAGTAAATAAACCCCATTGCGTACTTGAAAGTGGGGTATGCCTGTACAGTACTATTCTACTGGAAGAATGGAATTCTGTTTTTGTGTGGTTATTAAGCTCTTGAAGTATTTATTGCGTCTACATGGAGGGAAAAATTGTGTGTGTTGAGCCTTCTCTAGATTAGAGGCACACCTATGTCCCCTTTCCCAAGACTTTCCTGGCAATGATATACATAAAGTATAGTTTGGACTTAAGCATCACGCAGCACAAATAATAACAAGAGGTGTTTCGCTAAAGCACTTTAATCATACAGTATGTGTGCAGATAATCTGCCCACACCCTGTACATGTACAATACCATCCGAAACATGCCCAGCATCTGCCAACACTTCTCATTATATTCCTATGAAGAGGTTTCCACTTCTCATTCCTTTATGTCATCACATATGAGAGAATCCACTGTTCATCAGCAAATCCAGGAAGAAAAGATTATTTTCAAGCAGCTATAATGACCAATAATTCTTCATAAATTTTATTTATGCAACCAGCCCTCACCTTATACCATGTTTCCCATCCTACATGGTTGTCTAATGCCGCGTACACACGATCGGATTTTCCAACGGCAAATGTGCGATCGGAGCTTGTTGTCAGAAATTCCACTGTGTGTAGGCTCCATCGGACAGTTTCCATCAGAATTTCCGTCGCACAAAATTTGAGATCAGGTTCTCAAATTTTTCGACAACAAAATCCGCTCGCTTATATTCCGATCGTGTGTAGACAATTCCAACACACAAAGTGCCACGCATACTCAGAATCAAGCAGAAGAGCAGCACTGGCTATTGAACTTCATTTTTCTCGGCTCGTCGTACGTGTTGTACTTCACCGCATTCTTGACGTTCGGAATTTCCGACCAACTTTGTGCGACCGTGTGTATACAAGACAAGTTTGAGCCAACATCCGTTGGAAAAAAAACATGGGATTTTGTTGTTGGAATGTCCGATCGTGTGTACGCAGCATTAGTCTGAAGAGTGTGACAAGAGTGTGGGGTATTTCTGTCAGGATCTCGCCTTCAGCTATTTGTGGTTCATTTACTTAAGGCAAATAGGCTGTTCACTTTGCAAGGGAAGTTGCACTTTGCAAAGCAATGCATCCCAGGACTTAGTAAATGAGGTGAGGTTCTGCAAAATTTCATCATCCAATCATTTGCAAGCAAAAGTGCAATTGTTTTTTTTTTTTCCTAGCAAATTTTATTCTTTGCAATGTGATCATTCACTGTATTTACTAAGCTCTGGGGAACATTCCCTTGAAAAGTGCAACTTCCCATGCAAAAGTGAATTGCCTTTAGTAATTAAACTCCATTATGTCTGCCTTAACACATCATACTCCCCAGCCGGAAACTGAAAAGTGACACTGTTATGCCCCGTACACACGATCGGAAATTCGGCCAGCAAAAGACCGATGAGAGCTTTTGGTCGGAAAATGCGACCGTGTGTATGCTCCATCGGACTTTTGCTGGCCGAATTCCCGCCAGCAAAAGATTGAGAGCAGGTTCTCAATTTTTCAGTCGTAAAAAGTTTTGATCGGAAATTCTGATTGTCTGTACCAATTCCGACGCGCAAAATTCCTACGCAAGCACGGAAACAATTCGACGCATGCTCGGAAGCATTGAACTTAATTTTCTCTGCTCGTTGTAGTGTTGTATGTCACCACGTTCTTGACAGTCAAAAGTTCAGCGAACTTTTGTGTGACCCTGTGTATGCAAGCCAAGCTTGAGTGGAATACCGTCGGAAAAAACATCCAAGATTTTTCCGACTGAAAATCCGCTCGTGTGTACGGGGCATTAGAGACAACTGGGTTTGTCGCCCACTTCTGCTCCTAATTTCATTTCAGTATCCAGTAAAGAAAATGCCACTGAGATTCTTGTCAGTAAGTGTGATAAGAATAATAGGAAATTTTATAGTAGAAAATAAACATAGACTAATATAACAAAAAAAATTAGAGAGGGGGACAAAAATAGAGAGGATTGATAGATGATATAAACTAGAACAGGGGTCTTCAAACTACGGCCCTCCAGTTGTTTAGGAACTACAATTCCCATCATGCCTAGTCATGTCTGTGAATGTCAGAGTTTTACAATGCCTCATGGGATGTGTAGTTCTGCAACAGCTGGAGGGCCGTAGTTTGAGGATCCCTGAACTAGAATAATAGATAATAGATATACTTATGCTTGTAAATCAATTATTATTGGTTTTTGGACATGTATTATATTAATAAGAAAGATAGATAGATATGTAGAGCACCCCATAAGGATTCGCAAGTAGATGGAGATCCCCCACCCTGCACAGCCAGGCACAACGATTTTCCAAAGGAACTCAGAGAACAGTCCATTACTTTGTTTTTTTTTGCTTTATTGAGGGATATAACTTGGATAGGTGTGGGAAATTATGGGATACCCACTTGACTTCAGACAACTTCAGGGACAACTTTTCCTATATACAGTCTATATACACTCCACTCCTTCCTCCAGCACTTACTTGCTTGCAGAACTCAACTGGCACACTGATAGTTAAACTGACACAGCAGATTTAGAGTAAAAGCCTGTTATAGGCAGGAACCTGAGGCCCCTTTGTGTGTAGCAAAAAGGTCAGTGCCCAGCATACATCCCTGTGGCTACTGATCCCAACACCACCTCTTCAGGCACTGCCAACCCGCCTGGCTGCAGTTGCCCCTTTCACTAGCCCTACTGGCTAACTTCTCCACAGTACTCCCAGACTGACACTCTCTCCACAGTCCTCCCAGTCTGATCACTCCCCAGCCCACCTGGATGACTTTTCAGGAGATGTCACGGAGGTGCTGACCTGCTTCCGCTCTCTTCTCACTGCTCCCGTGCCCCCAGGAAAGGATTCCTCTGTGTGTTGTAGAGGGTCCCTCCAGCACCCAAGCCCCAGACCTGAGGTCACCCCCCCAAACTAGGGAGCGCCATGCAAGGGCCTCCAACAGCCTCCTCAGCACTCCATCTCCATCTTCCACCTGACTGCCCCTGATGGCATGACTCATGCCTATTTATGAGGCGGTCTGCCACCTGCCAGCTGGGGATTGGCTGGGGTCCTCATAAATTAGCCAAACTGCTCCTCTTAGCCTCCTCCTACTACATCTGGAAGCTTTACCAAAGTTCCAGAAACAGGGGGAGACACCAGAGATGCTGCTTGCTGAGTCATCCAGCCTCCCTGAGTTACTTAATCCTGACCCAGATTCAACCCAGGCCTGCCTCTCAGCCAAACCAATTTGCTTACTCTAACAAAACTTATTTACACCTAGCACACTAGCTAGAGGATGCTGTAGATAGATAGATAGATAGATAGATAGATAGATAGATAGATAGATAGATAGATAGATAGATAGATAGATAGATAGATAGATAGACCAAGATATACAATGTGTTTTCAATTTTCTTGTAGTTCCCCTTTGCAATGAACATCTTTAGGATTACTGTATATACTTAGCTAAAGCACAGTCAGGGGAATTCAATAAAGCACTATATACAGTTGTGTGCCACTATGGCCCTTTAAGATGGACTGAAAAGAAAAAGGAGAACGGTTGGGACTTTAAATGAGGTGTAGGACGTGTAAGTCCAATGCCTCCATCCCTATTGGCAAGAAAAAAACAAGAGGATTTGTTGGGACTTTAAATGAAACATGTGTAGCGGACACTACATATAGGTAGGTGATTGAGTATTTAGTGACAGAATGTAGATTCAGGTAAATTTAGCCAGGTCTGTGATTTCAGGCAGGCCTGGTTGTTTTGATTTGGGAGTAGGAGTGTCAGAGTAGGGGGTGTGTGGCCATAGATACCTCCTCCGCTTGCAGAAGGATTTTTCCTGGAAGGGAGGTTGGGCTTGAGACCTGAGTGGCAGGCAGCTCGTGTGAGAGTATTGACCTATCATTAACCTGCATGGGCAGAGGGAGGTCTCTCATATAAGATGGGGTCATATGCTTCCCAGGGGGAGTTCGAGCCAAAGGGGGAAGTGAAGAGGAGTTTGGGGCGTGGGGTCGCAGGTGGCCGGGGGACCTGGGGCCCTGGAGGAGGAGAGTCGCCAGAAAGCTCTTAAGGGAGACCCAGGGTGGAGGCTTGGAGTACAGAGAAGACAGCATGTAGTGCTGGGAACCGTGCCAGACATTCCCAATGCGGGGATGTGCCGTGTGAGTGTGGAGGAAGTAGGAGTAAAGTGGATGAAGTAGACCGAAGTATGGACTTTCTGTGACCGGGGAACACAGAGATTTGATCGAGAGAGAAAGGTCAGTGCAACGTAAAGAAGCAAGAGGAGGAGCGAGTAGAGTAGCATGCTGTGTCGCTACGGAACACAGTATGACCCGCAACGTACAGTAACTTCCAAAGACTGAGAGGTTTTTCTGCATGGAGTCAAGGAAGATAGGCGGTACAGGCCTTTGACTCTAGGATCTATATTAAGAACTCATTTTAGTCAGAGGAATTATTCAGAGTGGTCCCTTTTGTTCAACTTGGAAGCACGGAATGGGGAAACTTATAGTTGGATAGCCCACATGGCACAAGAAGTAATAATCTCAAGAGGGGATTACTCAGGTAAAGTCCAGTTACAAAGGCCGCGGCCATGGATGATACCCTACACAGTGAAATACATTGGGGCATCTCATCATCTCATACCCTTCTCATTGATAACCCAGTTTACCCAGCAAATAAAAGGAAGAAAATGAAACTACTGACTGTTTGGTGATTTATCACTGGTGATGGGAGGTCGGAAGCAGGGTGATTGGCAAAATGTCTAAAACAGCAGCCCTTACAGGGGTACCGCGCTACACACGCAAAAAGGACGCAAATAAGCACTGTGTGTCTGTAAAGTGTTTATTCATATAACAATACAGGTAGAGTACATACACAATGCTAATCTAAAAATATTAATAAAAAAATGCTGTAAATTCATGTATATACATATGATAGCATGGCATAAAAATACAAACGGCAACATGCCCAGCACTGGCATCTGCGTTCACATGATATGTGAAGCCATACTAAATTGTATAATAGCAGCATCGTCAGACATGATTGGTAATAGGTAAATGGCATTCCATGATGTAATATAGATGTGGCTTCAACAAAGCTCGACGCGTTTCGTGGATGTATCCACTCATCAGGAGCAGATGCAACTGGAATTCCTATAGAGTATATAAATATAGTAAACCACACTCTGACTAAAGAGGGGGATATAAAGGAAGGGGGGTACAAATTATACATAAATGGTTAACCAACCATACTTACAAACAAAGATAATGAATGCGGCGTGTGGTAATGGGCACAAGGTGAGCCAAGAACATCACTTCGTCAGGGGAGCTGAGGTGGCAATATATCATGATGCAACACCCGACAGTGTTATAAAATAAGTGAATCTGGGAATATAATCCCAGTGTAACAAGCAACGATGATATAGAACTCATCAGATAGGGACATCTGGGAACAAATAATAATTATGTGTATAACTATAACAATAATAGGTTATATATATATGTAGCAATGACACCCCGAAGGAGCTGCTGGTTATTTTTGGGCTTACCGTTACCTCACCTGTTGTAGCTCTGTCTTGGGGTTCCTGTGGAAAGTAACCCAGAGAAAAGGTTGAGACTGACACTGAATCCTCTTTTAGGGTTTTTATTCAGTAAAATAGAACACAGTCTCTCAATTGAGGGTAGAGGGTTTAGGGTTGAGTTCAGGTACTTAGATTGCAGGGTGAAGATATCAGTCGCCCTCTGTGGCCCATATTACTGGAGTCTGCCATACATGGATTGTCTGCGATAGAAATCCTGACAGAGAGAAAAGACCGATGACTGTGACAAGACTATAGAGGAGAAATTACTGTACAAAGATCTGTACTAGATATATAATCATAGAGGCCCCTTTCACACTGGGGCGGTTTGCAGGCGCTATTGCACTAAAAATAGCGCCTGCAAACCGACCCGAAACAGCTGTTGCTGTGTCTCCAGTGTGAAAGCCCTGAGGGCTTTCACACTGGAGCGGTGCGCTAGCAGGACGGTAAAAAAAGTCCTGCTAGCTGCATCTTTGGAGCGGTGAAGGAGCCGTGTATTCACCACTCCTATACCGCTCCTACCCATTGAAATCAATGGGAGACCGCGGGGATACCGCCGGCAAAGCGCCGCTGCAGCGGCGCTTTGCAGAGGTTTTTAACCCTTTTTCGGCCGCTAGCGGGGGTTAAAACCACCCCGCTAGTGGCCGCATACCGTGGGTAAAACGATGGTAAAGCAGCGCTAAATATAACGCTGCTTTACCGTCGCCGCCCCGCACCGCCCCATTTACAAGGAGCAGATAAAAGGTCCAGAGTTCATTTCAAGTGTGCTATTTGCATTTGGAATCTTTTGCTTTCAACTCTCAATATGAGATCCAAAAAGCTGTCACTATCAGTGAAGCAAGCCATCATTAGGCTGAAAAAGCAAAACAAACCCATCAGAGAGATAGCAGAAACATTAGGTGTGGCCAAATCAACTGTTTGGAACATCCTTAAAAAGAAAGAACGCACCGGTGAGCTCAGCAACACCAAAAGACCTGGAAAACCATGGAAAACAACTGTGGTGGATGACCAAAGAATTCTTTCCCTGATGAAGAAAACACCCTTCACAACAGTTGGCCAGATCAAGACCACTCTCCGAGAGGTAGGTGTATGTGTGTCAAAGTCAACAATCAAGAGAAGACTTCACCAGAGTGAATACAGAGGGTTCACCACAAGATGAAAACCATGTTCTACTTTTGGTCCCTTAAAAAGTGGGAGGGACATATACAAACTGTTGTAATTCTTACACAGTTCACCTGATTTGGTTATAAATACCCTCAAATTAAAGCTGAAAGTCTGCAGTCTTGTTTGTTTCATTTCAAATCCATTGTGGTGGTGTATAGAGCCAAAAAGATTAGAATTGTGTTGATGTCCCAATATTTATGGACCTGACTGTATGTGTATGAACCAGAGTGTTGAGAAGTAAACTCCAAATAAGGAGGGAAACGCATATTCTGATACACAATACTATGTGTCAGGACTGTTTTCTCTATACTCGTTTATATGAGGTCTGGGCATGGTATTGCTCACAGGCAACATTCCCAACACTACTCTAGTGTTTTCACATGATTATTTATATACGCCTGTCCATGTGAACGCAGATGCCAGTCTTGGGCACGTTGCCGTTTGTATTTTTATGCCATGCTATCATATGTATATACATGAATTTACAGCATTTATTTATTATTATTTTTAGATTAGCATTGTGTATGTACTCTTTCTGTATTGTTATATGAATAAACACTTTACAGACACACAGTGCTTATTTGTGTCCTTTTTGCATGTTTCATTTAAAGTCCTAAAAAATCCTCTTGTTTTTTTCTTTAAGATGGACTGCACCAGATGCAAAAAATCCTTATTGTCCGAATTAGCAACTTTACGGACTTGTGCAGCAAATTCAGGTAGTTCTTATTATCGCTACTTTTACAAAGTGGCACTATTAATGCACTAAATTAACCACTTAAAAACCGAGCCTCTTTCTGAGATTTGTTGTTTACAAGTTAAAAACTTTATTTTTTTACTAGAAAATTACTTAGAACCCCCAAACATAATTTTTTTTCCCCTAACACCCTAGAGAATAAAATGGCGGTCGTTGCAATACTTTCTGTCACACCGTTTTTGCTCAGCGGTCTTACTTTTTTTGGAAAAAATACACTTTTTTGAATTAAACAATAAACAGTAAAGTTAGCCCAATTTTTTTTATATTGTGAAAGATAGGAGTGCCGTCAGGGGACCTAAGAAGAGGAAGATCAGGACTGCTCTGTGTAAAACCATTGCACAGAGCAGGTAAGTATAACATTATTATACTTATTATTTAAAAAAAAAAAAAAATAGAACTGTGCCTTTATAATGTCTTTAAAGAGTTCTAAAGAGTTCCACCCTGAAACATTTTTTTCATAATCAGACTCCTCTAAACCTATAAAAAAATATTTGGAGGAATTTTTTTTTTTTTATATACATACCAGAATTGCCCTGTTGCTATGTAGTCCTCCTAATCTGCCACTTCCTGGTCCACGGAGCTCCTCGTCACTTCCTCCGTCGCCTGTGGGCAGTACTGTGATCAGAAATCGCATTATTTCCTGACAGAAAATGACGCGATTTAAGGTGGATCACAGCGCCGAGATGTGTTTATCTATGTTTCCATAACAACGGGACCTTCCTCCGTCACCGCCCGTTGTTATGGCAACTTTGGAAACAAATGGCGCTACGGCCGCCGGTGAATCGCGCATGCGCGAGATCGAGAGGTGTATGCTTATTACCCAGCATGCCCCTCTCCTAAGCTTATCCAGCAAGAGTTATCGATTGGGCTTCACATGCCCACAATCATGATGGCAACGGCCACAACAGTATAAGAAAAACTTGTGAGTTTAACATTTTTATTCTAGCAACATTCATTATTAAAATAATATAATCGTTTAATTTAATAATTAATTATGCTCGGAGCAATAAAAAAAATAAAAATAAAAACCTGGCCAGGAACTCCGCTTTATTATTATTATATTATTATTATACACGATTTATATAGCGCCAACAGTTTACGCAGCGCTTTACAATGTATAGGGGGGACAACACAATTAAAGTACAGTTCAATACAAAAGGTACGGGAGGGCCCGGCTCATAGAGCTTACATTCTAAAGGGAGGGGGTGGTGGTACAAAAGGTAATAGCTGCAGAGAATGATTTCATGGAGGTGGTTTGGGGACAGTTGTTGTTAGGTGGGTGTGGGATAGGCTTCCCTGAATAAATGGGTTTTCAGGGATCTCCTAAAGGTGGACAGGGTAGGGGCTTTAAGGATGCTATCGGCTTCACAGGGGGCTGCCTTTAAGCAATCAGTGACCCTGCAGTGGGTAGAGCCTGGCGGGTCCATCAGGTCTGCTCTCGTCATATAAATGACAGCAGGCAGTGGGCAGATTCTACAGCCATTAGCAGATGGTCTATTGGCTAAGGATCCACCCACTGCCTGCTGTCAATCACAAAGGGAGTGGACCTGATGGGAAATTAGTGTCTGTGAATCCCCATCAGGCTCTGCCCCCTAGTTACAAAACTCCTCCCCCAGTGCGCTGTCTGACATGCACAGCAGCATGGAGGGAGCGCATTGGATATGTCATCCTCAGCGTACCTCTACACTCTGTGCAGGTCCTAGGCTCATATACTGGTCTACAACAGGTACATGACTCCAGGGCTGCTGTTAGAAATCACGGGGGGCCCCATACAGCTCTATAGCTCCCAACTGTCCCTGATTTTGAGGGACTGTCCCAGATTTGGAGCAATGTCCCTAGCTCCTCCTCATTTGTCCCTCATTTTGGTCTGATCTATATAGTTGTATATAAAATTAACTTTTTATCTATCAAAAAGTGTTTCCCAGTGCTAAACCTTTCATCCAATTTCTAAATTGCTGCATTTGTAAATTCCAAAAGCCAATATAAAGGAATAGTAGTGGTAAAAAAAGCACTTGTGGGTGAAACCAATCTTGTTTTTTGTACAATTCTCCTTTGAGGGGGTGTGGCAAGGGGTGTGTCCTATGCCTGCCTACTTTTGCTGATAGGTGTCCCTCATTCTAATCACAAAAATGTTGGAGGTATGCAGCCCCACCCTTAAAAATCTCCATAGGCGACGTTTAAAAAATTCTACAGGTTGCATGTTTAAAGTTACAGAGGAGGTCTAGGGCTAGAATTATTGCTCTCACTCTACCGATCGCGGTGATACCTCACATGTGTGGTTTGAACACCGTTTTCATATGTGGGCACTAGTCGCGTATGCGTTCGCTTCTGCACGCGAGCTCGTCGGAATGGGGCGCGTTTAAGACATTTTTTTTTTTTTATTTATTTTACTTTTTTTTTTACATTTTTACACAGTTTAAAAAAAAAAAATGGTATCACTTTTATTCCTATTACAAAGAATGTAAACATCCCGTGTAATAGAAAAAAGGCATGACAGGACCTCTTAAATATGAGATCTGGGGTCAAAAAGAACTCAAGTCTCATATTTACATTAAAATGCAATAGAAAAAAAAATTGCGCGGTCATTCTACGCTGTGACCAAATGAAATTTTTATAATTTTGTTTGCACAAATAGAGATTTCTTTTGGTTGTATTTATTCACGACTCAGTTTTTTTTTTTTTTGCGATATAAGCGAAAAAAAGAGCAGAAATTTGGGAAAAAAACGATATTTTCTTTATTCTATTTTAAAAGAAATCCAACAAAATCTAATTTTGTCATAAATTTAAGCCAAAATTTATTCTGCTACATGTTTTTGGTAAAATAAAATCCCGTTAAGTGTATAATAATTGGTTCGTGTGATCACATATGTACGCAAATGATCATGTACAGATGTGTGCAGGTGATCACGGACATATGTACGCAAATGATCATTGGGACATGTTATTTTACTGTTATATATGTGGAGACATGTGTTTTGGGGACTTGTGTTTTGGGGACTTGTGTTTTGGGGACATGTGTATTTACTTTGTGTTTTACATGTGTGGTGTGTTGTGTGTTTACACTAGACTGGTGATCAGTAAGTAAAAAGCTGTAAAAAACAGCTCATACTCACTGATCACCAGCCGGCTACAGAGATCCGCTCTCCTCTCCTCAGCGACAACTTCCGTGTGAGGAGAGCCGATCGCCTAGCAACCGGCTGTTTGTTTACATCACATGACGGCCGTGATTGGACACAGCCGTCATGTGATCAGGAGGGCCAATCACAGAGCCCTCCTGCCGATCTGGGTGACACGAGCGCGCGATCCCGCTCCTTCTGAGGGACGTTCCTGAACATCCACTCAGAAGGAGAGATAGCCCACCCGGCTGTTTATGTACAGTGGACGGGTGGGAAGTGGTTAAAAAGAAAGAAAAAAAAATTACCCTTTAAGAGCTATGGGCGGAAGGGACGTTTTGACGTCGCTTCCGCCCTGCAGTGATATGGAGACGGGTGGGGGCCATCTTCCCCTCACTCGTCTCCATACGCAGCAAGGGGACAGACGCGATCGCCTCTGCTGCTGCCGATGGCTCCGGCAAGCGGCGGAGGGCACCGGATCGCTGGGGAGGAGGGGAAGAAGCCCTCTGAGGCTTCCTGCTCATTCACAAACTGGAGCAAAGGAAACAGTTAACTATGCTTCAGTGATGAATGAACACATGAGTGATCGGTATTGGTCTCTCAATGTGTTCAATCAGGAAAGGAAGGGGCCACTAAGTGACATCTCCCTCCGTTAGGGTTGCCACTTTTTCGTCAAGCCAAACCCGAACACTTTAGCGGGGCACAGCAAAAAATATAATATTTATATATATATATATATTTTTTTTGCATTCTGTAAAGGATTGTAAAAGACCTAGGACACCTTTGGGCCCTCCAAGGAGAATAGTAATGTGGCTTGCATAGTGCCCCCTCACCCTCCTATCAGGCACTGTTCTGAGCTACATTCCTGCCTGAATATTGTGTCCGGGTTTCAGGTGGACTGAAACCTGGACACATGATTCAAAATCCGAACTGTCCGGGTGAATCCTGGACAGGTGGCATCCCTACCCTCCGTGCCTGCAGCAGCTGCCAGCAGGAGAGAAGGGAAGCTGGCAGCACTGCGGGGGAAAGGGGCACACAGGGGGGGCCCAGGCAGCAGATAAAAGGGGCGCATGTGCTAGAAGCAATCCCCTCGCAGTGCCGCCGGAGGGAGGGAGAGAAGTAAAAGCTGCCAGCGCTGCAGGGGGAGACAGAAGAGGGTCTGTGTCTGCAATAGGACAGTACAGCCTGCTTTCCTGCTCAGTAGGTGCCCGGGCCCCCCTTTTGAACTGATGCGGCCCAGGCCCAGTACAGGAGGGCTGGCTTTACTGCCTTATCAGCGACCCTGCATGATTCTGTCACCTGTACCAACAGTTGTCATGTGGGAATTTTAAAGAGTGACAATGAATGACTTTATGAATTCCTGTACAATACTAGAGGTGAAGTCTGTTGGGTCTCTTTGGGTTGCTGCACCGTCCTCGCTCTTTGCACAGCTTGGATGGATTATTCTATTTGTTTTGTGTTTGAAGATGTCAGTAAAAATGCTTTTATTTTTTTGTCTTTCATTGTTTCTTCTCGCAGCTATTCAAAGAAAATCTTACCACCTAGGAGTTAATAACAAATATTCACAATACAATCCCTGCCAGCCGGAAGGAATCAGTGCAAGCCCAGACATAAGGTTGTACTCTTATCATGGATCACACAGGTTAAATATGTATCATTCTGTAATTGTTCTGAGTCAGACATTGATTCTGATTCATGCCTTGAGTAATTGTTTTAGAATGTATTTTTCATTTTATCTGTTCTTATATCCAATATTTCCTTGGCAGACATCCCTGCGGATCTCACTAGCTAAGAGACATACAGTATAATATACCAATCTAATTTAGGACCCGAAACTGATTTTGGTCTTTGGTGGTTTCTGTAAAGCTCAAACCCCATTATTTCATATATCTTTTTGGAACTTCAATGATTATGTATCCCTAGCAGAAATTTTAATTCCATCCAACCATCACATCAATTACAAAATCTAGCAATAGCGTTACTCTTTATATATTTTATTGGATTCTTAGCCCCCATACACATGGTCGGAAACTCTGACGGAAAATGTCCAATCGGACCATGTTGTCGGAAAATCTGCCCGTGTGTGGGCTCCATCTGACTTTTTCCGTCAGAATTTTCCGACGGAAAAAATCTGAGATCCTGCTCTCAAATTTTCCGACAACAAAATCCGATCGGACCAATTGTGTGTAGAGAATTCCGACGGACAAAGTGCCACGCATGCTCAGATCAAATTACGAGACCACAGCTATTGGCTACTATGTAGTTCCTTCGTACGCAACGAACGTCACCACGTTCAGAATGATCGGATTTTCCGACAACTTTGTCCGACCGTGTGTATGCAACACCAGTGTCGGACAAAATCCGTCAGAAAAAATCTGACGGATTTTGTGGTCGGAATTTCCGAACGTGTGTACGGGGCATTAGGCTTAACCACTTAAGGACCGGGCCTCTTTTTCAGACTCTGTTTACAAGCTTGAAAATTACTTAGAACCCCCAAACATTATACATTTTTTATAAAAAAAAATTCTAACACCCTAGAGAATAAAATGGCGGTCTTTGCAATACTTTCTGTCACACCGTATTTGCGCAGAGGTCTTACAAGTGCACTTTTTTGGGAAAAAATACACTTTTTTGAATTAAAAAATAAGACAACTGTAAAGTTAGCCAAATTTTTTTTATATCGTGAAAGATGATGTTACGCCAAGTAAATTGATACCCAACAAGTCACTCTTCAAAATTGCGCCCGCTTGTGGGATGGCGACAAACTTTTATCCTTAAAAATCTCCATAGGCGTAATTTAAAAAATTCTACCGGTTGCATGTTTTGTGTTACAGAGGAGGTCTGGGACTAGAATTATTGTTCTCGCTCTTCCAATCGCAGTGATACCGCACATCTGTGGTTTAAACACCGTTTTCATATGCGTGCTCTACTCACGTATACGTTCACTTCTGCATGCGAGTTTGGCTGGACGGGGCGCGTTTAAAAATTTTTATTTTTTTTTCTTATTTATTTTACCTTTTATTTTTTATTTTTACACTGTTTTAAAAAAAAATAAAAAATTGTGTCACTTTTATTCCTATTACAAGGAATGTAAACATCCCTTGTAATAGAAAACAAGCATGACAGGTCCTCTTAAATATGAGATCTGGGGTTTCATATTTGGACTTGCAAAAAAAGTAAAAAAAATTTGTCATTTTGAATAAACGACATAAAAAAAATGTGCCTTTAAGAAGTATGGGCGGAAGTGATGTTTTCATGTTGCTTCTGCCCTGCTATGGAGATGGCCATCTTCCCCTCACTTTTCTCCATACCTAGCAAGGAGACACACGCGATCGCCTCCGCCGCTGCCGACGGCTCCGGTAAGCGGCGGAGGCCACCCCTCTCCCGCCACCGATAAGAGTGATCTAACGGCAAATCCACCGCAGAGACCACTTTTATCTTGTAGCCGACCGCCGGCCGAACACAGTGATAACGGGATTATGGCAGCTAGCTGCTGCCATAACAACGATATCCGTCCCCAAAGTAGGGACGTACCTCAGCGTGCGGCGGCCAGCAAGTGGTTAATGTACACGAGACACTTAAAAACGTTTGTTTACATGCCACGTTTAGCCGCGTTTGCGTTTAGAAACTTTTTTTTTTTTTTCAAATAGTCAAAAATGAAAAACACCTGTAAACAAGTTACCGCGTTTACACGCGTTTACAAGCTGTTACAGGCATTTGGCGTTTCAAATGCCTCTGAACATCT
Source organism: Lithobates sylvaticus (assembly GCA_028564925.1). Taxonomy (NCBI): domain Eukaryota; kingdom Metazoa; phylum Chordata; class Amphibia; order Anura; family Ranidae; genus Lithobates; species Lithobates sylvaticus. The sequence goes on along the minus strand of CM053032.1, from coordinate 253,329,641 downwards.
GCCTTGAATGCATTTTTTTTCTTTCCAAAAAATGCTTCTAAACTCAACTGCCTAGAAACGACTATAACCACTTGCCGAACGCTGCACGCTGATATACTTTGGTACAATGGCAGCAGTGGGCAAATGGGCATACCTGTACGTCCCCTTTAATTGGCCTGGTTAGCGGGCACGCACCCTGCCGCGTACAGCGTGACTGGCACTCGATGTCCGCCGGTCTCCCGGCGATCGTTTCACGTAGCCTCAGAACTGGGAGATGTCTATGTAAACAAGGCATTACTCCTTTCTGCCTTGTGACATGACAGAGATCACCGCTGTCATTGGGAGCTGTGATTGCTGTCATGGGAGTTGTAGCCCATCCACCCCACAGTTAGAATCACTCCCTAGGACACACTTAACCCCTTGATTGCCCAATAGTGTTTAACCCCTTCCCTGCCAGTGTCATTTACACAGTAATCAGTGTATTTTTATAGCACTGATTGCTGTATAAATGACAATGGTCCCAAAATAGAGTCAAAAGTGTCTGATGTGTCCGCCATAATGTCGAAGTCATGATAAAAATCGCAGATCGCCGCCATTCTAATAAAAAAAAATGAATAATAAAAATACCATAAAACTATCCCCTATTTTGTAGACACTATAACTTTTGCGCAAACCAATCAATAAACGCTTATTGTGATTTTTTTTTTTACCAAAAATATGTAGAAGAATACATATCGGCCTAAACTGAGGAAAAAAAAATGTTTTATATATAATTTTGGGGGATATTTATTATAGCAAAAAGTCAAAAATATTGCTTTTTTTTTCAAACTCGTCGCTCTTCTTTTGTTTATAGCGCAAAAAATAAAGATCAGAGAGGTAATCAAATACCACCAAAAGAAAGCTCTATTTGTGGGAAAAAATAGACGTCAATTTTGTTGGGATGCAGCGTCGCACGACCGTGCAATTGTCAGTTAAAGCGACACTGTCCTGAATCGCAAAATGTGCTCTGGTCTGGAAGGGGGTAAAATCTTCGGGGGCTGAAGCGGTTAAACAAACCTGTGTACATGTACTGATAAGATAGGATAGAGGAGAGTTCAGAGGAAGCTGAAAAAAGCGCCCAACTGCGCTTAAACATCCGTTTACCAGCAGCTGTGTACATGAAGCCTTAAAGTGGTTCTAAAGGCTCACGGTCTTTTACCTTAATGCATTCTGTACTTTAAGGTAAAAAAACCTTCTGGATGCAGCTCCACCTAATACTTACCTGAGCCCCATCTCAATCCAGCGATGTGCATGACAGCAGTGGCTCTCCCTGGTCTCTCTCTCCTTAGTGGACAGCAGCAGGAGCCATTACTTTGTGCACTGGTCCAAATCATTTGGTGGAGGGGGGGATTATGGTGTGGGGTTGTTTTTCAGGGGTTACGCTTGGCCCCTTAGTTCCAGTGAAGGGAACTCTTAAGGCGTCAGCATACCAAGACATTTTGGACAATTTCATGCTCCCAACTTTGTGTGAACAGTTTGGGGATGGCCCCTTCCTGTTCCAACATGACTGTGCACCAGTGCACAAAGCAAGGTCCATAAAGACATGGATGAGCAAGTTTGGGGTGGAGGAACTTGACTGGCCTGCACAGAGTCCTGATCTCAACCCGATAGAATACCCTTGGGATGAATTAGAGCGGAGACTGCGAGCCAGGCCTTCTCGTCCAACATCAGTGCCTGACCTCACAAATGCGCTTCTGGAAGAATGGTCAAACATTCCCATAGACACACTCCTAAAACTTGTGGACAGCCTTCCCAGAAGAGTTGAAGCTGGTATAGCTGCAAATTGTGGGCCAAATCAATATTAAACCCTACGGAATAAGACTGGGATGCCATTAAAGTTCATGTAAAGGCAGGCGTCCCAATACTTTTGATAATATAGTGTATTTCTCCTATTCTTAACTGATGATCCTGCCAATAACACACTTTCTATCGTAGGGTGACAACGTATGCCCTGTACTGTATCTATAGAGAGGCAGCTGTCAGGGCTGGGCTCAGCCAGCTGTCGGTTAATTGCCAGCTCTAATCTTTCCACAGTGACTCACCTGCTGATGATATCCTGCTCGTCAATCCTGCTGGTTACTTAAGCTGTTCAGTTCAGTCCGTCTCTGCCTTCGCCTTGGTCAACATATCAAGAGACTCTCTTCTGTGTACCTGTTAAAGACTTGCTTGGCTGACGTCCCTTCTGGTTCCTGATCCTGCTTGCTGTTCCACTACGCTGATTCGCCGGTTTCCTGATTTCCTGGCCTGTTCTGAAGTATGCTGATCCCTGATGCCCCGGCATGTCTGACTAGCCGTTCCGGTTACCAAACTCTTGCTATGTTATGACTATGTTTGCTTGGTGTACCTTTTACTATTATTAAACAAGTGTGATTTTAACTGCACGTCTGTCTCAGTCTAATTCATGGTTTCTGACATAGAGTCTGCAAAAGACTTGAGACTGAGGAGAAGGTTCACCTTCCAGCAGGACAACGACCCTAAACATACAGCCAGAGCTACAATGGAATGGTTTAGAATAAAGCATTTTCACGTCTTCCTCAGGACAATGGCAACGAGCTTATGCTTTGCTGAAATGTTGAAATAAACCTTATCACTGAGTGTTCACCTTCAAACCCTGTGAGTGCCGCCTTATCTTTTGTCTTATATGTTCTTGCTGAGCACCTGGGCCCAGATATGTGTGCAGTGCCAAGTACGATATACAGTGTATATATAGATATACTATATTAGCAAAAGTATTGGGACGCCTGCCTTTACACGCACATGATTTTTAATGGCATCCCAGTCTTAGTCCGTAGGGTTCAATATTGAGTTGGCCCACCCTTTGCAGCTATAACAGCTTCAACTCTTCTGGGAAGGCTGTCCACAAGTTTCAGGGGTGTGTCTATGAGAATGTTTGACCATTCTTCCAGAAGCGCATTTGTGAGGTCAGGCACTGATGTTGGACGAGAAGGCCTGGCTTGCAGTGTCCGCTTTAATTCATCCCAAAGGTGTTCTCTCGGGTTAAGGTTAGGACTCTGTGCAGACCAGTCATGTTCCTCCACCCCGAACTCGCTCATCCATGTCTTTATGGACTTTGCTTTTAAGTGCACAGTTCAATCGATAGTGACTTTTCCTCGTGATTTCTAGTGTAAAAAGTTGTATATCCAAGCACCGTTAAATATAGCTTCACCACGTGAGGCACTCTCCCCTCAGGGGGTTAAACTCACCGGAATGACAATTTAAACAGGCCTTAAGATATAAGGTATCACTATGGCAACCACTGCCCAGGACGCGTCACACATCCACCGTTTAAACAGTTTAAACGGTGGATGTGTGACGCGTCCTGGGCAGTGGGGAGAGTGCCTCACGTGGTGAAGCTATATTTAACGGTGCTTGGATATACAACTTTTTACACTAGAAATCACGAGGAAAAGTCACTATCGATTGAACTGTGCACTATCTTCTCAGAATCACTCAAGGACCACCTATTAGTACAATATTGTTTATGACACAGACTCATGGACTTTGCACGGAAAGATTTAATTATCTCACTGTTTTAGCGCTGTTTTTAGTATTTTATCTCACTATTACCAACGTTGGATTTTATACTATCACCAGGGCTCAAAATTTCAAGTCCTGAGCTACTAGCCAGGCCTTAAGGGTTACTCGCCACCAGTTGCCCCGCCCAACCCCTACCCTGCCCCGCCCCTAAACCCGCCCTCATAAATTATCTCATTAAAATGACACCTTTAATGTTTTATGCAATTAAGTTATAAAAATATTAACAACCTTAATGTTAATGCAGCCTGTGTCCCCCCCATGTGCAGCCTGTGCCCCCCCATGTGCAGCCTGTGTCCCCCCCATGTGCAGCCTGTGTCCCCCCCCCATGTGCAGCCTGTGTCCCCCCATGTGCAGCCTGTGTCCCCCCCCCATGTGCAGCCTGTGTCCCCCCCCATGTGCAGCCTGTGTCCCCCCCCCCATGTGCAGCCTGTGTCCCCCCCCCCCATGTGCAGCCTGTGCCCCCCCATATGCAGCCTGTGTCCCCCCCATGTGCAGCCTGTGTCCCCCCCCATGTGCAGCCTGTGTCCCCCCCCCCCCATGTGCAGCCAGCCTGTGTCCCCCCCCCCCATGTGCAGCCAGTGCCCCCCCCCCCATGTGCAGCCAGTGTCCCCCCCCATGTGCAGCCTGTGCCCCCCCCCTATGTGCAGCCAGTGCCCCCCCCCATGAGCAGCCAGTGTCCCCCCCATGAGCAGCCACTGTGTCCCCCCCCATGAGCAGCCAGTGTCCCCCCCCATGAGCAGCCAGTGTCCCCCCCCATGAGCAGCCAGTGTCCCCCCCCATGAGCAGCCAGTGTCCACCCCCCATGAGCAGCCAGTGTCCCCCCCCCCCCATGAGCAGCCAGTGTCCCCCCCCATGTGCAGCCAGTGTCCCCCCCCATGTGCAGCCAGTGTCCCCCCCATGTGCAGCCAGTGTCCCCCCCCCATGTGCAGCCAGTGTCCCCCCCCCCATTGTGCAGCCAGTGTCCCCCCCCATTTGCAGCCAGTGTCCCCCCCCATTTGCAGCCAGTGTCCCCCCCATTTGCAGCCAGTGTCCCCCCCATTTGCAGCCAGTGTCCTCCCCCCATGTGCAGCCAGTGTCCTCCCCCCCATTTGCAGCCAGTGTCCTCCCCCCCATTTGCAGCCAGTGTCCTCCCCCCCATTTGCAGCCTGTGTCCTCCCCCCCATTTGCAGCCTGTGTCTCCCCCCCATCTGCAGCCTGTGTCCCCCATGTGCTGCCTACCTGTGGAGGAGAAGAGAGGAGAGCTGCCACTGGTAGATCACAGCAGGGAACATTCAGACTTTTGTTTCATAAGCTGTGAGTGTTCCCCCGCGGCGCCGTCACATAAGCTCCTCCCCTTGTCCGGGGAAGTTTGATAAAGGTCACCCGTCCTAGGATTGGACGGGTGATCTGTCTATCAAAGTCCCGGAAAAGGGGAGGGGCTTATGTGACGGCGCGCGGCGGGGGAACACTCACAGCTTATGAAACAAAAGTCTGAATGTTCCCTGCTGTGATCCCCCAGTGGCGGCTCTCCTCTCTTCTCCTCGCCAGCCCTCAAAAATCACTCGCAAAATGCGAGTGTGCGAGTGTAATTTTTGAGGGCTGCTATCACCCATAGACTAACTAATCTACAGGGACTAGACAAAGTAATTGATACATAGATGAGATAATATATAGGCTGTAGCGGTATATTGTTGCCTACCATTATTATCGAATTCTACATTTGGCACCCCAGATGGGACATATATATATATGTATATAGTATGGTAATAAGTTGATTTATGTTATGATATAGTGTGACCTATGCGTATTGTAGGTTAATAATATGGGTGAATAAGGCCCTCCTCGAGACTTATTTAAATAATAGATCGGTATTTAAGAGCTGTTTGAGATGTTGCTCTGAATGTGTACTGGTGAATGGTGAATGAATGGACGCCCCTTGCCTGTACTGCATCCGTCCTGAAGATACCGGAAAGGAGAAGATACCAAAGATACAAACTGGTGACATGGAAGCTGTCGTTGAAGAAGGATGTGTCACTTAGTGGCAAAGCGGCACGTGTTGGGAAGCATAACACGGTAAGACCATTATGGACTGTTCCATAGGAGCTGTTTCTGCACAAGTTGTAAAAATACAACACGTTAAGACGTTTAAAGGACTGTTCTATAGGTACTGGTTCGGAAACACATGTTGGGGACAAAACAGTTATGGACTGTGCAATAGGAGCTGTGTCTGAAGAAGGGTGGAATGCGCCTTTTAGTCGCAAAGCAGAATATGTTGGATTCAATATGAACTCATGTAATGTTTCTGCGATTCACTTCCTGGTTTTTTTTACAAGCCAGATTGCCTCAGTTGAAATGAAGCATATCAAGCTTTGTACTCATAGGAACAATGGCTTGGCTCAGGCCCACCTGCTGTGAAGACGGCTCAAGGCTAATAGATACGCTGCCCCTAGTGGACAATACAGCATGCTTCCTGGATTATCTCTCGGCGATGCCTATTAGATGGAGAAATGGGGGTGGCTATGAGTGGGCGTGTATGTCTGAATGAAGGGGTCGCACACACAGGAAACACACTCTCTGTGTCTTTAGGCTTGTTGAGGAAAGCATGTCATGAGGATGTCTCTCTGCTAAGCGGCCATCTTGAGGCCTAACCATGTGGACATTACTCTCTTCCATCAGGAGACCAGCTACGAGGATTATGTTAAGTAGATCATTGTATTGTATTGTAACTGTACAGTATATCATTGTATTGTAGCCTTGCTGTATGTTATGTAATTTTGTAACCCCCTTTTAATACATGTTAGCTTTCTTATCTCCTTGGGAAATAAATGAGTTTTGATTATTGGTTTCATAACTAAATGTATTTTTGTGATACTAACAGTAGCATGCGCTCATAGTTTTAACAGACTAACTAATCTTCAGGGACTAGACAAAGTAATTGATACATAGATGAGGTAATATATAGGCTGTAGTGGTATATTGTTGCCTACCATTATTATCGAATTCTACATGTAGTATAAGATTTAAGATTCTATACTAAACAATTTTTTTTTTTTGAAAACTCTTGATAATAATTAAGACCTTTTTTTTTTTTATCGAAGGTCATCTTATATTAACCTGGTCTAAGTTGGTTTTATCCTCTCTTATACAATGTATGATGTAATCTTTTGAGTAGTTAGATCTATGCTAAAATAGTTTTAGTTAAAGGGGTTGTAAACCCTCGTGTTTTTTCACCTCAAAGGTTCACTAAAGGCAAATTATTTTTTTTTTTAAATAACAAACATGTTATACTTACCTCCACTGTGCAGCTCGTTTTGCACAGAGTGGCCCCGAACTTGGTCTTCTGGGGTCCCTCGGCGGCTGTCTCAGCTTCCTCCCGCAAGGACTCCACAACTTCATGCAAGCTCCCTCGCATGGTGTGGAGTACTTGCGGGCGTGCTCCCGTGATACAGCTGGCGGCCGTAGCCGCTCATTGTATCACTCGGCCCCGCCCCCGGCGCGCTGCGTCATTGGATGTGATTGACAGCAGCGCGAGCCAATGGCTGCGCTGCTTTCAATCCATCCACTCTAGCCAATCAATGGCCACGGTGAGCGGTAAAGAGGATGTCGGGGGCGAGCGCAGGACTTTCAAAGGGTCAGGTAAGTGAAACGGGGGGGGGGGGGGGGCTGGAGGGGCCGGCATTGTCATTGTCAGCGTTGTTTTTTCACCTTAGGCCCCTTTCACCTTTGGCCCCAGACCCCTTTCATGTCCGTATTTCATCCATCCGCTTTCGCATGAAATACGGACATACATGCATCCCTATGGGATAGCGGGTGTCAGCGGATGAACATCCGCTGACATCCGATATCGTCTGTTTCCGCTGTGGTCCGATTCTGCAAACGGAAGAAAATCCTATTTTTATATCCGTCTGCAGAGCGGATTGGATGAACACGGACAGTCGGTCTATGTTCATCCGATCCTCCATAGAGGAGAGTGGAGATCTGACAGGGCGGTCCCTGCACAGTGTGCAGTGTCATCCGCCGGCTCAGCGGGAATCAACGGAGCAATCCCCGCTGAGCAAGCGGATGTTTACGGGGCGGATCATTACGGATCCGTCCCGTGTGAAAGGGGCCTTAATGCATAGAATGCATTAAGGTGAAAAAACTTTTACCTTTACAACCCCTTTAATGCATCCTATGCATAGTAAACTCAAAACTATTTTTTTTTTAAATGACACCCTGCAAGGCAAAGGCAGAGATCGAAGCCCCCGCAGCGGTCCTCGGCGCCCTCCTCCGTTGCCGCCATGATACGCGGAGTGACTTCCGGATATTGCAGCTCCGGCGCTGTGACTGGCCGGAGCCGCGATGATGTCACTCTGGCGCATGCGCGTTAGCCGTCATTGACGGCCTCTTACCTGAACCCTGGAATTTCACTTGGTGGAGACGCGCTCTTCCTCTGCCTGGGGTTCTCGGCTCTTGATTGGATATATTGATAGCAGCACAGCCATTGGCTCCCTTTGCTGTCAATAAAATCCAATGACGTGGGCGCCGGGGTCGAGTCCGGCATTCGTGCCTATGGACACAAATGCTGGGCGTGGGAGCGCACCTGCAAATTAACCCCCTGCCCTGGGAGAGCACTTCTCCTAGGGGGTCATCTGATGCGGGGAGGAGCTGCAAGAGCCACTGAGGGACCCCAGAAGAAGATGTTCGGGGCCACTCTGTGCAAAAGGAGCTGCACAGTGGAGGTAAGTATGATATGTTTGTTATTTAAAAAAAAAAAAAAAAAAAGCTTTACAATCACTTTGATATCTGCGCTAAACCCAAATGACAAATAAATTAGTGCATATATGAAAAAGTATATCTTAAATATATATATAAAACACGGTGCTGCATCTAAAAAAAAATAATATTCAGTCCATAACTGTGTACAGCAAATAAAAATGTGCAACCAAAAAAAAGGGCATATTACAATCACTTTAAACTACTTTTAGTTTATGTTGGAACTACAACGCAATACTATTACCATATAAGTGATCTTTTCTTTTGCTGCCACCATATGTACTAATGTATGCTAATTGTTAAAATGTAATAAGCAAATTTGAAATGAAATGGAAAATTAGCTTTTTCAAAAGTAGTGATTGTATATGTTTATGAACAGAGGAGTAGTGAAAAAAAATAGCAAAAAGAAGAGAAAGAAAAGAAGAAAATAATAATAAAAAAAAGGGGGGGGGGGGGCTAGAGTGTGACAAGTCTAAAAAGGCGAAGTAAAATAAGTTATATAATACTGGACAAAATTTTTAAGCACCTTTGCCCAAAAAATGGTTGGCTCAATGATGGAATTATCGAATGCTCTGATTTTTCTGAATTTAGTAGACATGTGCGCCGTCAATAAATTTGTTTTGTTCTGTTCCGTTTTGTATTAGAATGAATTCGTATTTCGTAATTCGTGTCCGAAATTTTGTACAAAATACGAATTTTCGTTAGGCTCGTTAACTTTTCGTAACAATTACGAATGTTCGTTATGATGAATTTATTATGAGGGGCTCCCACCATCCCTGTGCTGACTTCCTGGGGTTTTTAACTTTAAGGTTCGTTAACTTTTCGTAACAATTACGAATGTTCGTTAGGAATTTGGAATCCGAAATTCGTAAATTAAATTTCGTATTTCGGACAGAATTCGGAAGCATAGCAATTCGTATTTCGGATCCTCCCGAATGTACGAATTTACGGAAATTTGTACGAATTTTCTATTCGTACGAAACTAATCGCACATGTCTAGAATTTAGTACAAACGTTTGAATAAAGATTGACTCAATTAGGAAAAAAAAAAAAAAGGAAAAAAAAGTTACATATTTCCAAGGATTATTTCCCCTATGTAGACATTTTTTCATATTAACAATATGTACTTAGTGGTAAATTTATGATGTAAATCCAAATATTGGATAATACACCCACCTGTGTAAACTAACATATATGGCTGGTGTTAATCATTAAACGGTTTCTGTACAATGTTATATACTTGTATCCTCTGAGTAAATAAAGGGTCACAATTAATCTTCACAGTGTATAACGTAGTTCCTGTGCACAAGAGACATTTGTAAAGACAGCAATTCAAAGCATTCGGTGTTGTGGAACTTCACTTTTTCCGCAGCATTATTTTCTGAACAATGAATCTTCCACACATCATTCATTCTTTGTTTCATAAATGTTCTTAGAAGTCTGACTGGTATCCATGGATCAAAATTATTGCTGAGCATGGCTAGACTTGCTCAGACAGCGACTTATTTTCTAATATAAATCTCAAAGGTAAAAAAGGATAGAGATGAATAGTTTGCCTCTTTTTCGGCATTTCACAATTCAACGTATTTATAAAAATGTTGTTTGAGAATTCAGTTCCTTCATTTTTTTCACCTTTTTCATCTCCATTACATCGTTTTTTTCAATTGATTTAAAAGTAAAGGGTGGTGTTGGTGGTGAGCCATTTGCCATAATACAGGGCAAAAGAATGACCCAAATTTAAAACCTTATATCTGGACAACCACAAGCCGCCAATGAATGAAACCTGTACTACTTTAACCACTTTCAGACCGGACCAATTTGCAGCCAAAGGACCAGGCCCCTTTTTGCGATTCGGCACTGCGTCGCTTTAACTGACAATTGCGCGGCCGTGCAACGTGGCTCCCAAACAAAATTGACGTCCTTTTTTTTCCCACAAATAGAGCTTTCTTTTGGTGGTATTTGATCGCCCCTGCGGTTTTTATTTTTTGCGCTATAAACAAAAAAGAGCGACAATTTTGAAAAAAAGCGCATTCTTTTTTATATTTTGCTATAATAAATATCCCCCAAAAATATATAAAAAAAAAATTTTTTTTCCTCAGTTTAGGCCGATACGTATTCTACTACATATTTTTGGTAAAAAAAATCGCAATAAGCAATTATTGATTTGTTTGCGCAGAAGTTATAGCGTTTACAAGATAGGGGATAGTTTTATAGCATTTTTATTAATAATTTTTTTTTTTATTAGTAATGGCGGCGATCAGCGATTTTTTATTGTGACTGCGACATTATGGCGGACACATCGGACATTTTTGAAACATTTTTGGGACCATTGTCCTTTATACAGCAATCAATGCTATTTAAATGCATTGATTCCTGTATAAATGACACTGGCAGTGAAGGGGTTAACCACAAGGGGGCAGTGTAGGGGTTAAGTATGCCTAGGGGTGTGTTTCTTACTGTGGGGGGGGGGGGGCGTGGCTGTCAGCTAGTGAATGCTGATATCTGCTCCAATCACAGGGAGCAGAGATCAGCGTCACTAGTTGCTAGGCAGAATGGGGAGATGCTGTCTATTTCCGCATCTCCCCGTTCTGCCTTCCCGTGAGGCGATCGCGGGTGTCCCCACGGCGATTGAGTCCGCGGGACCCGCGGCCAGCCTCACGGGGGTCCCGACCGGCGCGGGAGCGCGCCGCTCCTGACACGCTCCCGATGGCATGGACGGCATTAAGGAGGGACTTATATATACGCCCTCCTGCCTGTCCGTGCCATTCTGCCGACGTATATCGTCGTGCGCCGGTCGGGAACCGGTTAAAGAGCATGGCCTAGACCAGTGATGGCGAACCTTTTTAAGCCCGAGTGCCAAAACCGCGACGCAAAAGCAACTTATTTCTTTCAAAGTGCCAACACAGAATTAAACAACTTTCCATGGCCTCATCGTCCAGCTCTCCCCAGGCAGTATTGTAGGAATCCCCGCCATCCAGCCGCTCCTTGATATACCTGCCGCCGGGAGATCAGCTAGAAGCCACTGCACCTCTCCCCATGGCCATGGATGATCTGCTCCGACTCCGAGCACCGACCCCCCCCCCCTCCGCTGTTTCACAGGCTGCACCAGAGGGACAGACTGAACCAAAGTCGTCCTGGAATAGGGTGCCTGTAGAAAGGAATGCCCGAATGCCTTACCGTAGGTGTAGGGGTCCGGGGGAGGCAATGAGCTGCACAATCGGGACAGTGGAGAAAGAATTTTACACCCCCCTAAACATTGCACATGGGACAAGATGACTGGCTGCCCACCCCACTGCTGACGTCACTGGCACTGGTGCCTGCACCGTCAGTGCAAGTGACTGCCTGGCTGGGTGATTCCCCTGGTGTGCCCACAGAGAGGGCTTGGCGTGCCAGCTGTGGCACGCGTGTCATAAGTTCGCTATCACTGCCCTAGACTTTCAAATGATGGCCGCTAGACATGTGCACACTGAAATATTCAGTTTAGGAATTCCGTTTTTATTTATTTTGTTTTGTTAAAAAATGCATTCGGGTGAGCCTGTGCTGCTGCTCTGATCCAGTTGGTCAGGGGGGAGCCTCTGTAATGCTATAGCTACTGGTCTACAAGCCTGACTCCCGACCATGACAAAAACCCTTTATTCCAACATTTTTCACAGATAAAAGACATCACATATTATAGGAAAAATTTGTGGTGGTACAATACAAACTCATCCATTTAGACAGATATCGAACTACAAGGTTCAACTCAAGTATAGACAGATCACAATATAATCGCATGTTACAAAAAGACCTATACTAAAACTATGTGTAAACAAATCGGCACAGGATCTTTTCAATTATTGGCGGCCTCTCCATTAGGAGTGCAGGGGCACCGCTCCCCTAATCCATGGCCTGGCCCCTAATCCACATGCAGGGTGCCGGACGCATTGGATTTTAATTAGGGTTTTTTTTTAGCACATGATTAGAGCCTGAGGCTCTAATTGGCTTCAAAAAGGGTGGGCACGGGGCGCAGAGCATTGCGCCCAGAGCCCACCCAGTTGTGTGACAATAGTGAATTAATATTCACTATTTTCTTCCTGCTTCTCCTCTCTTCCTGGGCCAACCAGGAAGCGGGTCTTAAATGAGAAGCCCAGCCAAAGCTCGTTTGGCTGTACTTCTCCTATGGATCACATTTTGCACTCCTGTAACCTGTTTTCAGCAGAGAGCGGGCTGAAGTCCGCTCTCTGCTGACGTCACAGAAATCGGTCCAGGCACCACGTCATCATGACAATAATGTCTGGATCCACCAGGTGCCTGGAACAACACCCGGCTCAGCCTCTCAAGAATTGACTGGGAGCCTGAGCTGGCTGGCCGCTCCCGCCTCCTGCATATCCCAGCGCTCCAATGTGCAACGAGGGGTCAGAGCAGAGAGCTGTCTGAGCTGACTGACAGTCTACAGCTCTCTGCTCACAGAGCTCAGAAAACCGAGCGGTCGGCGGTGTTTGATCGCATGGTTCTCAGTGCAGAGGCGCCGGGGGACAGATGCAGCATTCGCCAAGGTAAGTATGATTCTGAAAAAAAAATTAATTTACTTCTCTTTTAAGACCCGATTGGCTGAGAGGAGAAGTGACCGTATTGGCCGGGAGCAGAAGCAGGGGGGAAGCCGCCAAGAAGGAGACACAGTGGGAAGCCGCCAAAGCTGCCCGCGACCTGGATGGGGTAAGTGCCGGGCTAGTGGGTGGATGGATGAGCGACGGGGGGGTTTGTTCGCCGATCGACCGAGCAAACGGGGGGTGGGGGGGTCGGGTGGTTTGTTTGCCAACCCCCCCCCAAAATGGAGCACCAGCCATCACTGTTTTCAATGTGTTTGCGGTGAGCTTCATCAGAAAAAGGTACTATATAATAAGGATGTGTTGCCTCTACTCATAGGTCCCATGGAGCTTTACTGACGAGACATCAAGGACAACCACAACCAGGACCCCAAAACAGGGACCCGTCAACACTTGATGCATTTTATCTGTGAAAAATGTTGGAATTGTTGAAAGTGTTTTTCTAATCAATCTTTTTATAAGTATATGGAACCCTAAAACAATTTCCTTTATTTCTACTTTACATTACCCGAATCCATGATAATTTATTTTATAATAAAATGTACAGTATTCCAGTATTTAGTCCAGAGCTTCTATTACTTTTGTGACAGGTTTACATTGAAAATAGATCGTAGTAAAAATTCTTTCCCCCTCTCTTTTCTTCTTCCTTTTCTTTCACTATTTCCTTTCCTTCCTCTCCCATCCCCCTCATTGATTCTTGAAGCTCATTGTTACTAATGATGTATCTCATCCGCATTACATTGGAAACTAACATGGTAGAAATAGAGGGATACCTTTTGATAAAATGTATTGGTTCTAAAATCTCTACTTCAAGTATCCTTATTTATTTATCATATTTTATTTTATGTTTTATATTCTTATCTACTTCTGTAATAATTGAGCTTCATTCCTTATGTTAACATGTATCTATTAACATGTATGTTAAAGCGGTTCTGCACTCGTTTTTGTTTTTTTGGGCTATATGCCAAGGGCATATAGCTCAATTGGGGGACTTACCTGTTCCATCTTCCATCTCGATCGCCGCTGGTTTTCATCTTCATCTTCTTCTTGTGTTCTTCTTGTCTGCTGGGGTCCATCTTGCCTGTGGGCATGTGAAACCCCACAGGCACTTTAGATGGCCCAGCATGCACCGCCGTTACTCGCGCGTGCGCAGTAACGGCACATCTGCCGACATCTCACGAGATTTCGGGAAGATGTGGCCGAAATCTCGTGAGATTTCGGAAGATGTGGCCGAAATCTCGCGAGATTTCGGAAGATGCCCGCACTGACTCCTGGGATCAATGACACCAGATCCCAGGAGACAGTGCGGCGTGACGAGGATCCCCGCAAGACCCCGCCCACCCCCGAAGAGACAGAAGACAGGAAGTCCTCGATTACAAGGTAAGTAAAAAAAAAAAAAACACATTTCATTTAGTACTCTTTGCCTGATTTGGAAGGCAAAGAGATTTACTAAATGAAATGGGTGCAGAACCGCTTTAAGCTTTTTACTTTGAACTTAATAAAAATCTTTTGACAAGGAAAATAGATCGTAGTGCCTAAATCAGCAACTAAATAATAGTTAATAATAAGTGAATTTAGTATCTATGAGGCAGGTGAAAATTTGGAACTTACATCATTTTCTCTTTAAGATCGTTTTAGGGATGGGCATAGATTTAAAAAAAAATAATTATACAGGCATAGATTATGAAATATAATTATACAGGCATTGCACAATACAAATAAGGTCAATGAGACATTGACATCTGGAATTTGTTTTACTCCCTTTGAAGAAGTTACAAAAATTACTGATAATTACTTTCTTGCTCTGCTATATAATAATATTGATATCTTGATGATTAATGATTCTGGTGTTGTTAATAGGCCTGGGTTTTTAACTTCCCTTTCTGCTTCCAATTATACTTCTGTCCATTTATAGCCTAAAATAATACACCAGCCTGCAGTAAAACAATCCATCCTGGAATCAGCAGTTATTTGGACAGGTTCTTGGGTTTACAAGCTCGGCTTGTGCGCGATTGGTGCTATAAGTTCGCCGTTCTCATGTAATATTAATAGACAAGAAATTGAGCTCACATTTTGTTATGCCTAAACACGTCACAGACTTCAAAGTCGTTAATAACAAGAATTGCCGTTAGGATTTACAAGCTTGTCCATTATACCAATGAATTCTTTAATGGGCTTCTCGGAACCTAGGACCGATGCTTTCTTTCTCCCATAAAGCATTTCTCTAACATTCATTTATACCTTAACTATCAACTACGGTACTTAATATTCAGCAGCTGGAAGAAGTACAAAACGAACGATGCAATTTGCCATTGGCTACTGACAGCAAAGGTCAATTTCCGCTTAATATAAAGTAAACCTATGCTGAGAGGAATATATTGGCTGCCACTGCCAAACTTCTTCTACAAATGTTGGTTTCCTGGCTGTCACTGGTTTAAAGTATAACTAAAACGGGGGGGAGTTTTGGGACTTTGAGCGAGGCCTAGGACAATTACATCGAAATAGCCTCCATCCCTATCGGCACGATAAAAGAGAAGGAGTTGGGACTTTAGGAGAAGCATGCGATTTGGAGGCAAAAAAGAGAGCAATGATGGTCAGATAATGTGGATTTAACAGTAGTTAGTATCAGTTAACAGTACATTACATAGGCGCAAAGGTGCACATTCCATAAACCATAATCCATCATAATTGTTAAGTACATATATTAGAATATTGCACATTACATAGTTACATAGTTAGCTAGGCCGAAAAAAGACACAAGTCCATCCAGTTCAACCATAAAAAAAAGAAATAATAAATAAAATAAAAAAATATCGTACAATCCAATAAACCCCATTCTATACCCACAGTTGATCCAGAGGAAGGCAAAAAAAAAAAGTGCATGCTCCAATCTGCTACAGCAGGGGAAAAAAATCACTTCCTGATCCCCCTAGAGGCAATCGGATTTTCCCTGGATAAACTTTACCTATAAATGTCAGTACAAAGTTATATTATGTACATTTAGGAAAGTATCCAGGCCTTTCTTAAAGCAATCAACTGAGTTAGCCAGAACCACCTCTGAAGGGAGTCTATTCCACATTTTCACAGCTCTTACTGTGAAGAAACCTTTCCGTATTTGGAGATGAAATCTCTTTTCCTCTAGACGTAAAGAGTGCCCCCTTGTCCTCTGTGTTGACCGTAAAGTGAATAACTCAACACCAAGTTCACTATATGGACCCCTTATATATTTGTACATGTTGATCATATCCCCCCTTATTCTCCTCTTCTCAAGAGTGAATAAATTCAGTTCCTCTAATCTTTCCTCATAGCTGAGCTCCTCCATGCCTCTTATCAGTTTGGTTGCCCTCCTCTGCACTTTCTCCAGTTCCCCGATATCCTTTTTGAGAACTGGTGCCCAAAACTGAACTGCATATTCCAGATGAGGCCTTACTAATGATTTGAACAGGGGAAAAATTATATCTCTCTCTCTGGAGTCCATACCTCTCTTATACAAGAAAGGACTTTGCTTGCTTTGGAAACCGCAGCTTGAGATTGCATGCTATTATTGAGCCTATGAGCTACCAAAACCCCCAGACCCTTCTCCACTACGGATTCCCCCAGTTGTACTCCCCCTAGTATGTATGATGCATATTCTTAGCCCCCAAGTGCATAACTTTACATTTATCAACATTAAACCTCATCTGTCACATAGTCGCCCAATTAGACAGAGCATTGAGGTCGGCTTGTAAATTGGAGACCTCCTGTAAGGACGTTATTCCACTGCATAGCTTGGTGTCATCTGCAAAGACAGAAATGTTACTTTTGATCCCAGACCCAATATCATTTATAAAGATATTAAAAGGTAAGGGTCCCAGCACTGAACCTTGGGGTACACCACTAAGAACACAAATCCTAAAGCTCAGCCATCAAAATAATTAATTCTTATATAAACATATTACACATTAGGAAAATGAGTCCAATTAATTAGGTAGAAACAATACAGAATATTTAAAACTGCTTAGTTGGAAGCAATAATAGCGTCTAAAGCTCAACGCGTTTCATGGCTATCTTGCCACTCATCAGGAGCTGATGTCTGATGGAATTCTATAGGATGAGAAAATAATGTGCCAAAATTGATTAGGTTTACATAATAGATGATAGAAGGGGAGGAAGAGGGGATGTGTCAAAGCCAAGTATAACTAAAGGCAAAACTTGTCTTTTTGTTTTGGATAGGGTAGAGAGGGATTAAAACACCTGACAAAATCCCAAATTTCAGGTTGTCCCCAGAACAGGAATAGAGGGAAGACTTTACAATGGGAGAAATTGTTCTGGAGACCCTGGGGACAATGAAGGATTTCCTCACTTTGGAGGTGTAAACAATTTGAGATAGTGAAATAGTTGGGTATATTCCCAACCAAGATACAGTCTTTTAGCATATGTACTGTATACCCTCTATACCAGTGGTCATCAACCCTGTCCTCAGGGCCCACTAACAGGCCAGGATTGCAACTGTAATACATCACAGGTGATATCATTTGCTGCTCAGTGATTGCACTATTCTAGTCAGGGGCGTCTTTAAGGCAGGGCAAAAGGGGCAGCTGCCCTGGGCCCTGTCATTGTTGTGGGGCCCAAAGCAGCTCCCTCATACTTGCCAACTATCCCAGTTTAAATTCCCTTGTCCCTTGAAGTTTTAGTCCCTTGCTGTGTCCTGATATCTGAGTGTGAAGTGCTGCTACTAATTCTGCCCAGCTCTGCCCTATTGTTGTGTACAGATGACAAACCTGCAGACCGTGTTTACATGTAAATAACCGGCATTCATATATAAATAGTAGCAGCATTTATATGTAAATAGCTGCATCCGGGGGCATTGATCTGTAAATAAAGGCAGCATTCATATGTATATCATGCCCCCTGCAGTGAGGAGATGATGTGCTGTAACCTCTAGCAACCAATCAGTGAGCAGTATTACTGTACAGTAATCTCTAGCAACCAATCAACAAGCAGAAATCATGTGCTGTAACATCTAGCAACTAATCAGTGAGCCGTAATGTGTGCTGTAACCTCTAGCAACCAATCAGTAAGCGGTAATGATACACTGTAACCTCTGGCAACCAATCGCAATTGCTGCCTGATCTGATACAGTAAACTGATCTTAAGTCTATCTGCTATTTATTGTATGTCTCAGAGCAGGTGGAGAGCGAAATTGAGAGCGAAAACTTTTGCCCAGGGTCCAATCAATATTAAAGACGGCCCTGATTCTAGTCTGTATCTCCCCAAGGTAATACATAAAACCTGGCCTGTTAGTGGGCACTGAGGACAGGGTTGATGACCACTGCTCTATACTGTTTTTTTTTTGGTAGATCTTTTATTAAATAGACAATAGATCTGGCCCAAATTTATTTTTTTTCATGGACAGAAGTTCTTATTTCGGTGACCCCACTGTAGGGATTTTCCCTCCTTCCTGTGACAGCAGCATAAGAAATGGAGGGAGTATCAGTCACCGGGACAGGAAGGCATGGACACCAATGACTGGACCTCCAAATCTTCCTCACCTATGCCTGTCAGTGTTCGCTGCCCTGTGGGGCCGTGGGCGTCGCTGGAAAGGAACTGATTTGTGCCCAGGCACATAAATAGAAAGGATGACATGCTCATCCTCTCTGCTAACTTTGGGGCTGTTTTGGCGTTTTGGTCTCTCGGGTGGGTCCTATACAGATACTATACTTCCCCCTTTCCTAACTTTGCACCGGTTTATGTCCAGTATTAATGGCATATCCAATTGTGACCCATGTGTATGCTGTATTCGATTCTAGGAGCTTACTATTCACAGCAACACCAGTGAATACCTTTTTGCTTCCTCCTCATTTATCGTACCTCTGCTTGTGGGTATTAACTGATGCCTTTCTAATTATCTAAGGTGAGCAGGGGCGGACTGACTATTTGGCCACTTGAGTACTGCCCAAGGGCCCTGGGCAACTAGGGGGCCCCATCAGGGTTGCCAGCCTCAGTAAAACCAGGCACAGTATGTCAAAATCTGTGGGTTTTTTACATCTGTCTCTGAAAAGTCCCTTACCGACATCCTTTTGGTCTAAAAATCCAGAAATTATAGCTGCCCCACCTCTCCAGTACCTTCTCAGCCAATAGAAACATGTCTGTGTATACTGTGTGTACATGTCTGTGTATACTGTGTGATTGTATACTGTGTGTGTGCATACTGTGTGGCCCCATAATCTGTGATTGTCTGGGGGCCCCAGGAGTTGTCAGTCCGCCCCTGAAGGTGAGATAAATTTATCTTAAATACCCTACTAAAGAACAGTGAATGTGCGGCCCCCCTTCCCCTTTCTTTGCTTCACTCACTGATATTTTTCCTCTCTAATTTTATATTCAGGTGCTGATTTCAGATTATCTTGAAGTCCTAAACCCCATTTTAATAGCAAGACACATCCCTGTTTTTGATACGTAGACGTTTTGAGGTGGAGTATATATACTTTATATGTATATGCATGTATATGTTGGGATATATATATGCAGGCATACCCCACTTTTAAGTACACAATGGGGTTTATTTACTAAAGCTGGAAAGTGCAAAATCAGGCTCACTTCTTCATAGAAACCAATGAGCTTCCAGGTTTTATTACCCAAGCTTAATTGAAAAAGCCGAGGTTAGAAGCTGATTGTTTTTTTATGCAGAAGTGAGCCTGATTTGCACTTTCCAGCTTTAGTAAATAAACCCCATTGTGTACAAAAGTGGGGTATGCCCAGGCCCGGACTGGGACAAAAAAATAGGCCCTGCATTTTAAACTGGACAACCCGATCCCGGGGAGGTGGCGCAAATGGGGAGCAGGCGTTTGTGGGGGTGGTTTCTTGATGGGATATACATTCTGAGAGACATCCCAATCCAGTAAAGAGACATCCCCATATAGCAATGAGACATCCCCAATCCAGCATAGAGACAGCCCCAGTCCAGCAAGGAGACAGCACCAGACCAGCAAGGAGACATCCCCAGACCAGCAAGGAGACAGCCTCAGACCAGCAAAGAGACAGCCTTAGACCAGCAAAGAGACAGCCTCAGACCAGCGAGGAGACAGCCTCAGACCAGCGAGGAGACAGCCTCAGACCAACAAGGTTGACAGCCTCAGACCAGCAAGGAGACAGCCTCAGACCAGCAAGGAGACAGCCTCAGACCAGCAAGGTTGACAGCCTCAGACCAGCAAGGAGACAGCCTCAGACCAGCAAAGAGACAGCCCCAGACCAGCAAAGAGACAGCCCCAATCCCACACCCTTTCTCGCTGCTACAGAGCAGGACTTTGGCTGTAACGCACTGGATCGGTTTAGGGTTTTCTCTGCGCTCGCCTTCATCCCTGTGCATCCGTCATGGTGTTAGGAGAGAGGCCGCTGTTGTCCCCTGAGTGCAGCAATATCTCCAACAGCTGGCCCAGGAGGTGTCTGTCTCCTGCAGGCACTTCCTGTGTGTCACAGGAGCCGTCTCTCTTGCCTTCTTCTGCACCTCATAGTTTGCTGGCGCTGGCCCTGCTTTAGGCATGGCTGCATAGCAGGAGGTGAGCGGTGGCTGTGGTCTGTGCCAGCCCAGTCTGGACCGCGGTCGCCGCTCACCTACCGCTGCGTGGCCCAGTCATCAAGAGGCCACTCTTCCTAAGACATGCAGCCCGGAGGCAGCTGGCCCACCGGGCAAAAGCCCGGTGTTCCCTATGGCCAGTCCGGGCCTGGGTATGCCTGTATGTATATATGTTTTCTCCATCTACATGGGCCTTTTGGTATACCTAGGGTTGCCACCTCAACCCTTTAAACCCGAACACATATTGAACTCATATTGAATTCACAGGTTCTGTGGCTGATTAAGGTGGTAATTGAACTCACTTAGTGCCTTACCTGTATTAAATTAGCCTCAGAACCTGTGTAATTCATATGTGTTCAGGCATAAAGGGATGAGGTGACAACCATGTGGCACTGAATGGACAAAGCTGCTTACATCTGTTTCTTACCTTGAAGATTTAAACTACCTTATGGAGACCATCCTGGAAACCTTTTAGCCCCCTTTAGACTGAGCCAAGCCCCACTGGTATGACCCTATATTGTCATATACTTCTAACTATATATGCTACTTTGGCATTTTGAGCCCTTGTTTTAAATATACCAATTTTTTTGATAGACCTTTGCCTGGTGTCCTGTGCCCTGCCAGGGGCTCCTGTGCCCTCCCGGGTGGGTCATCCTCCTTTGGGCCTCCGGCAACTTCATTCTGGGTAAGATGACTGTTTCAGGGGGTCCACACAGCAGATGCTCTCTTTTTTACATTAAATAAAAAAAAAGGGTTGCACAAAAAAACTGACAGCTATGGTCTTGAGCAGCTGTACTAACCATGTGAGGTTAGCCCAGCGATCTCCCTTGCTGTGCTGACAGGGGGATAGCCCCCCCCACCAGAACACTCTGATCAGCGCTCTCAGCAGTGGCGGCACGTCCATAAGGGGCGCAGGGGCGCCCCCCCCCATCTCTTTTCACTGGCCTCTAATAACCATGCAGGTTGCCGGACGCATATAGTTCTACGTTTTTTTTTTTTTTTGTGAAGCACATGATTCAAAATGGAGGCTCTAATTGGCTTCAAAAAAGTTGGGCTCAGGGCACCACCCCCCCCCCCCCCAATTAAAAATTGGCTGAGAGCGCTGATTGGGAGTCGGTTGACTGCTGGTTTTCCAGCATGCTTGTCCGACAGAAGCCTGAACGGCCGGCTTCTGTTGGACAGACTGACACACACATGGGAAGAATGTCAGACTGTATTTTTTGTGTACGGGCTTTAGGCTGCATTCACACCTGAGCATAGCATTTTCAGGCAAAAAATTGCGCAAATTTACTGCGATTTTGCAGCGTTTTTTTACCGAGATTTCACTGCGTTTTTTACGGCGTTTTGCCGTGATTTTGTGCAGGGCAAAAGGTCACCAATGTAAAAATAAGAAAAACGCCCAAATCTGCCCGATTTGAGCGTCAAAAAAGGGTCCGGAACTTGTTTGAGCTTCAGGCGTTTGGCTTCAGGCGACATGGAGTGGAGATGTGAACCATCTCCATTGAGAATAATGGATTTTTCCCCTCTAGCGTTTTGTAGCTTCAGGCTTCAAGCTACAAAACGCTCAGGTGTGAATGCAGCCTAACTCTCAGATGTTCCCTTAATAGGTTATTTAATGTGGGAAGACAATAATCTGGTAATGATATTGAGAAAATCCCTTCACTGTGCATGATGGGTAACACATGTCTGCTCATTATTGTCACAAATTCAAGTATTTCTTCAAGTAATCTAATTGACTCGTGGCTGGCTTTTAGCGAGAAGTGTTTTTGCAAGTGAGCTAAGTGCTCTTATCTAACCCAAATATTTTCCTATTTAATTTTCACAGACTTCCCATAAAAATATGATCGGGTGATCGGGAAGGATACAGATTTCAATCATCTGCCCACGCTAGCTACACAGATTGCAGATTGTACAAAGTCTTTATTCTGTCTCTGTAACTATTATCTATTTTTGTTAATATATCATTGCAGGCTTCTGTAAGTGAAAACAAATATAAAAATATGATAAGTAAAACTAGAGCAGCCATTGCAGGCCTGGACCCAGACTCAAGCCTCTGTACCATAAAGTTGACCGTGGACTAAAGAGACCATCAAATAATGCTTACAATAACCTTTTTAGCCTACGAGCAATGAGCCCAGGTGCCTGAGGAACGATGCAGTATGTTGGTTTTCAGTGGCTAAGTGGGTAGCACTTCCACTTAGCAGCACTAGGGCCATTGGTTCAAATCCCAACCATGGCACTACCTGCCTGGAGTTTGCATGTTCTCCCTGTACCTGCATGGGTTTCCTCTTGGTACTCCACTTTCCTCCCACACTCCAAAGACATGCTGGTAGGTTAATTGGTTCCTGTCTAAACTGGCCCTAGTATGTGTATGTATGAATGTGAGTTAGTAACCTTAGATAATAAGCTCTTTGACAGCAGGGACTGATGTGAATGTATAATACATATGTATGTAAAGCGCTGTGTAAATTGATAGCGCTATATAAGTACCTGTAGTAAGGAAAGGTCAGTAAATATTTCTGACCTCAAACCCACCCCAAATGGTTAATCTAACCCTCTCGGAAAACCTAGGTGTCACATAAGTCACAGAATGACTACATTGAGCATAGCCTTCTCACACAGATATGCAGCATGAAGAAGGATATGCTTTAGGGCTCATGTGCATGGGCAGGAAAAATAAATCTGGATTCAGATCTGTATTGCATACAGCCCATTCACACATCTGCATTTTGACAAAAAAATCTACATTTGCAGTCAGATGTTGATCATGTTTTAGGCCTCACTCACACGAAGCATGCTGTAGCATACGCCCATGCAGGGCTATGTTTACCCACATGGGGATGCACAGGTGTTCCGTGTATCCCCATGTAGGTAAAGCCAGCCCTGTATGGGCATATGTCTAGAACGCCCTGTGCAAACAAGGCCTTATGCATCTAAACCAGTGGTCTTCAAACAGCCCTTTGCTTGCCTTTATCAAGCCCTTGAAGCATTATTACTGCCACTGACAACAACAATAGGGAAAAATTCCTGACACCAACGCTGGAGCACTCTTCTTACCACTGACACCAATGATGAGTCACTATTCCTCCCACTGATACCAACAATGGGACACTATTCCTCCCACTGATACCAACGATGGGACACTATTCCTCCCACTGATACCAACGATGGGACACTATTCCTCCCACTGATACCAACGATGGGACACTATTCCTACCACTGAGACCAACAATGAGGCACAATTTCTTCCCCTTATACCAAAGATAGGGCATTGTTTCCTCCAACTGGGCACAGTCCGGCCCCATAAAGTCTGAAGGACAATAAACTGGCCCTTTGATTACAAAGTTTGGAGACTCTTGATCTAAACATGATGTAAACATAAACATAAAATGACCTTGGTCTTCAAACTTTCAGAATGACTGAAGGGTAAGGTCATCCTGCATCTCTGCTGCTACCAACACTGCCTAGTGAATGATTTATTCAGGGCCAGTAGGGAGAAGTAAATATCAGTAATATGTACACAGTAATGGTGGTGCAGGCGCAGGATGACCCCGGCCTTCAGTCATTCAACTCATACAGACATGAGTGCACGTATGTTCATATGAGTTGAGATGCACTTAACAGGGGATGTGCCATCAATAAGGTAAAGGTAAAACTGAAGTGACCTTCCTCCAGCACTGTGGCCAGAGTGTACGTACCAGACACTATTTTCCCACTGCAGCTCAGTAATGGGCAGACTCCATTTTGATCAGTATGGGATCTGTCCACTGATCCCCTGTTGAACAGAGCAAAGAGGGCAGATGACAGGTCCATGTCCACTCCGTTTCTGCAGAGCAGACATGGACAGAGCCCACTCTGCTCCATGGGCGGCGAGTGTAAATGGACTCCATTGTCCGTTTACACCCGACTACCCTACGATCCTATACGCCTATATGGAGAAGGATGGATTCCTTCCATTTTTTTTAAGTGGACTGGATCAGATCAGAGGTAGACGGGTGTAAACGGACACACCTGCTGATCCATAGGGGTGAATGGACCATCTGATCAGGTCCTCCTGAAAAACTGACAAGCGGACCTGATCGGAACCCTTCATGTGAAAGGGGCCGTATACATAGGGCAGTGTTACTGAGCTGGTTGCTAGGATGCTGGCAGCTGGGTCGCATGGCCTTATTGGGTGGTATGGTGCAAGCAGCCACACATTGCACATAACAGCCAATGCCGCACAGCCGCACATTGTTATTGGATGCTAGGACACTGGCAGTTAGGCCACATTGGTTTCTGTGCTAATGTTCTAGCAACCAAAGCTGGCAGAAAATATGGTGGCAACTGGATTGTCAATAGAGTAAAATATAGAAGAATCACCAAAAGTATTCAAAAGCCGGGACGATCTCTGGCAGCTGTTTCTGCTTCTTGTTGGTGAATTTTAGGTGGGTCGCCACGGTATTCAGGGACGCTGGATGGACAACGTACATGCTTTTGAATTTTTCCTTTTCTTGTTTGCTGTATTGTAGGCGAGTTGTCATTGTAATGGAGTCGCTAGCCAGAGATCATGGTGTATTGTGGGTGGATTGGCTTTGTAACGTGGGGGCCAGTTGGAGATCATCCTGGTTTTTGAGCGTTTCAGGGAGGTGAAAATGAAAAATAACCGCCTAAGGCAGCAATTAATCTCTAGGAACACTACTGGCTCTACAGACCACTTTTTATGCTGTTTTTTGCTGCCAGATTTGCCAACTAGATCCTGCAATAATGTATATATCCATGTGCATGAGGCCTTATTCTCACTTCCATAATGAGCCACACTCTCCTCTGATTCAAACTTTGGCAGATGTACTGTACAGTCACAAATTTAAAATTCCATTAATGTCATAAACTAATTGCAGCTCTGTAATGCTAAAATACTTTAAAGGACAAAAAACTCTTAAAATCCTGGCAGCCGGGCACAGAATACAAGGAGCCTGAGGAATTTGGGATGTGTGTCTGGGATGGTGGACAGGATTTAGATGATTGCAGAGGACACGCCATGTACCTTCATTGGACCTCCAGAACTGCAGTTCTAAATAATAAAGGAGAGATACATAAATCTTGCAAAAATAATAAACAGGGGCTATCTAGGCCCAACTTGCGGCCAGGGGATCACATGCTGCACTTTCCAAATTATTGTGTTGCCCTCAAAGGAGTTTTGGTGCTTACTCAAGGCAGTGAAGGAAAATATTCCCTAGAATTGCCTCTAGTAATTAAATGGTTTGTTTTATTTCTCATTGTCTTGTTTTTCTGTGTTGTCCACCGTACTTCTCTTTGTATGTTTGTGTACTCTCTGATCTTATGTAATGGATCTTGCTAAAAAAAATACTAAATGTGACACAAGTCACTTTTAAAGTGGCTATTGGGAGTGCAAAAGTGGAAGGGGCTATAATAGCACTGATCTCCCACAGTTTCACATAAAGTGTCTTCAGTCCATGACTCTCTCCTAAAGCATGGTCCCAGTCTCCAACAGCTTCTGTATGTCCACAGTCCCTAACTATCACCTGCAGCATACCTTGACTATCTCCTGTAGCATGTCTGCACTGCAGTCTCTGAACATCTCCTGTACCATGTCTGCAGCTATGACCATCTCTTTCACCAGGGGTCAAGTCCTGGGGGAAAAAAGTGTGGGAACTCCCACCCAAGATCCACTCCCCCACCAAAAAAAATAAAAAATGATACGCTCATATGCACGAACGCTTCAAAGTGGTATTGTTCATCCAATGTTCGTATTGTGTGTATGAAGCTTAACTGTTAGTACATAAAAAAAAAAAAACAATCCTCAATAAATATAAATACGGTAATTCTATGAATAATCAGCATTCATTCAATTGTGCTTCCATGCAAATGTGAACATCATGTTCTGATCTTTATTGGGGAATTTTATTTTGTATATAGAGTGTTTATGTGGTGAGTTTACACTTTTCATTGAACAGAATTTGGATAACACAGGGTTAAACGGAAAGGTCATAAATGAACTGCACATTATCTGGACAGAATGCTTGGGGAGATAGTGATGTGTTCCTGCTTAGGAGATGTATGTTAGCTTGGGGGGGCTGCAAACTCTGCAGGGCTCCAACACACACTCGCTGCTATTCCAACCCTTCACATATTTCCATATAAACTTCCCTCCTGGCATTAAACTTTGCCAGGTATTGTGCTCAGCTTACCACCCCAAACTGATGTTCCTCCCTCAGCTCACCTCCCTCCCTGCATGTCCTGTGAGCAGAATAGCTGTGCTCCTCCTCTGGGTTCTCTCATCTTATGGCACTGAAGATAGAGGAGGGGGGATTTAGCGGGACACACAGAGCAAGTATGCAGGAGACTGGGGGGGGGGGGGAGGATGAGGAGACAGAAAATCAGGAGCGCATCACGAGAGGTCTGACTAAACACAATCTCTTAGCAGCAGGGACCTGATCTACCCGTCAGCTAGCTATGATTGACAGGTAGATCGAAGAGGAAGCTGTCATGGGACCCCCTACTGGCAATGCCTGAATGGTCAGTCCACCCCTGATGTGCGTCACTTACTATTACGAGCACCTGCCACACAGCTCGCATACTTCAAAGTCTTGCAGGACACAGCTGCTAACGGGAACTAAGTTCCTGTTATGGAAAAAGTATAGAAACTCCATTCCCATGTGTTCCCGCAGGACTTGAGCCCTGTCTTTCAGTATGTCTACAATCTCTTACGATCTCTTGTAGCATGCCTGCAGTCTCTGACCATCTTCTGTAGCATTTGAATCAAAGATGACATATATGAACCACCTATTATTCAAATAATGTAAAAGAATCCTGTGCATATCATAACAGTGAGTGAAAAATTATGATGAGGATCAAAAATGAATAAAAATCTATAAAAAGAGCCTGAAGTCTGATGTGCCGGCCGGTGCACAAACAGACAACCCGTCCTTCTGGGTAAACGAATGGAGCAGGAGGTGACATCAGCGCGTCGCTCTATTCGTTTACTCAGAAGGACGGGTTGTCTGTTTGTGCACCGGCCAGGACATTAGACTTCAGGCTCTTTTTATACTGCTACATTGTAAGTGCATTACTTTCTTTTAAACAATAAATATTTGTAAGGTTTTACACCATATGGAGCGCTTTTATTTTTTATGTACCACGTATATCCATGTGATGGTTTGACTGGCCGTGAGGTGGTTGTCAAGAATCTGTGATTGTACTTGCTCTCTTTTGGAGCCAAGTTGTGATTCATTACATGCATTCCTTGATCCTCTGTCATGGGGGATCATGGTGATTCGGTAATAGTTTATTCCTGCTGTTTTGGTGGTGGATTCAACACGGTTTCCTGCTCATAGAGTTTGAAGATTACTTTTTCACACTTACATGGACGTTTACAGTATGTCATAGTGCACTGGTTTTTATTCATTTGTTCACAATTTCTCTGATTCCTAATCGGTTCATTTTGTGCACTTTATGGACTATATGTGTTTTTTTTCTTTTTCATTAATTTCATGTTCATTTTTCATTGATTTATAATTCTCGAACACAATTTTTTGTATTATAATAATTAGTTCAGTTATTGATTTTTATTAATTTTTGATCCTCATCATAATTTTTGACTCACTGTTATGATCTGCACAGGATTCTTTTACATTATTTGAATAATAGGTGGTTCATATTGATTCTATACTTTTATGCCGCGTACACAAGAGAGGACTTTTCGACAGCAAAGGTCTGACGGAACGAATCCGTCGGACAAGTCGATCGTGTGTGGGCTCCATCGAACTTTTGCTGTCAAAAAATCCGACAGACTTTACAAATAGAACATGTCTTAAATTTTCCTGCCGGAACTCCGCTGGACTCAGTTCCTATCGAAAAATCCGCTCGACTGTGTGCTAGTCCGACGGACAAACAACGACGATAGGGCAGCTATTGGCTACTGGCTACGAACTTCCTTATTCTAGTCCGGTCGTACATCATCACGTTTGAATCCGTCAGAATTTAGTAAGATTGGGTGTGGCCAAGTCCGTTCATTCGAAAAGTTTGTTGGAACTCTGTCGAAAGTCCGTCAGACCTAGTCTGTCAAAGTCCGCTCGTGTGTACGCGGCATTAGAATCATATGGGTAGCGCGATTTAAATTTTCTTCTAATTTCTATTTTTGTATTGTATATGTGAGAATTGCAGCTCCCGATTGAATGGTTGGAAACAAGTTCTCCAACCATTGATTTAGATTTCTTAGCGCAGATTCTTTTTTCCTTCTTCTATCTTCTGTAGCATGCCTATATGTTCTGACTATCTGTCAGGACCCAGGTCTGAACCTGCAACCCTTTCTGTGTCTGGCAATGTCTCTTCTTGCTGATCCACCTGAAATGCTGGACAGCTCCCTGGACAATTCCTTGAATGATTATGCATTGAACCTGGTTTCTCTTGAACCTTGAACCCTTTGCTCTCATGTGAACTTCCTATTTTAGTTATGCCTTTGCAGTTCCTGTTTGCAAGATTACTGTTCTCTCTTTAGCCAATATCTTGCCCTTGTCACTTCTGCTGCTGACCTTGGCTTGTTCCTCGACTACTCCACCTCACTCCAAAAATTCCTAAAAGTGGTTCTAAATTCTTTAAAGTGGTTCTAAAGGCTGGATTTTTTTTACCTTAATGCAGGGGTGTCAAACTCAATTTCATCGCCAGCCGCATCAGCATTATGGTTGCCCTCAAAGGACCAGCTGTAACTGAGATGCGCTACATACGAACTGCAGGGTTCAGGAGTGTGTTACGAACAGAGTGCAGAGTACAGGAGTGCGTTACATACAGAGTGCAGAGTTACGGAGTGCATTACGTACAGAGTGCAGAGTTCAGGAGTGCGCTAAGTGCAGAGTGCAGAATGCAGGGTTCAGGGAAATTCTGTGTACAGAGTACAGTTCCACTGTTGCCCTATGCAGAGAGAGCAGAGTTCAGGGGTGCGCTACATAGAGAGTGCAGGGTTTAGGAGTGTGTTAAGTTCAGAGTACAGAGTTCAGTGTCTGTGTACAGAGTGTAGGGTTTTGGGGTGCATTATGCACAGTGTGCAACCCTAACCCCCCCCCTGCCCAAAGCTTTCTCACCTCTTTTTTGTCCACTTTTCTTACCTTCCCCAACTCTAGTACCTTCCTGTTGGTGGCTCTGCCTCACCTTGCCGGTAGATTGTTCTCTTAGATTCTGGAGATCTGTCCTCACCATGAGTGCATGCAGGGATCTGTAAGTCCTGGGTGCCACTGAGAGCAAATGCTTCTGTGTTTTCAAGTGACAGCAGGGAGCAGAGGGTGAGATCCAGAGGTGGCAAATTAGTGTTCCGCCATGTTCTGGCTGCCAAACTGGGTGTGAGGGCTACATGACAAAGTCTGGTTGGCTGGATTCGACCCACAGGCCTTGTGTTTGACATATGTGCCTTAATGCATTCTCTGCTTTAAGGTGAAAAACCTCCTGAATGCAGCCCCCAGCTCCCCTTATATTTACCAGAGCCTGATCTTGATCCAGTAATGTACATGAGAGCAGTTCTCTCTGCCTCCTCATAGGCTGAGACACCGCAGAGGGTGCCATTGGCTCCTGCTGCTGTCAATCACAGCCAGTGAGGAGGGAACGAGGGCGGGGGTCAAGCCGTGCTCTGTGTGTTTATAGACACACATGGGCAGCTGGGACTCAAGCCCCCATTACAGGTATGTGTATGTTATTTGTTGTTTGTACCCGTAGTACAGCCCAGAAGCAATGGTGTACAATGGTGTTTTGTGTCCTACTTAAAACACACTGCCACTAATGCCGCGTACACACGAAGGGACAATCCCGCGGGATTATCCTCTGGACCGAAGTCCAGCGGATAATCCCCTCGTGTGTGGGCGCCGGCGGACTTTTTGGCGCCAAAGTACGGCGGACTAAAGTTTGAAGTTTTGTTTTCAAATTATCCGCTGGACTTGGAAGTCCAGCGGACAATCCCGCCGTTAGTGGGCAAGTCCGCGGGACTTTTGAAATGAAGGGACTTGCCACTCATCGGCAAGTCCGTTCATTTAGCACGTGACTTCAGGTTACGTAGCTAGCGTAGGCAGTTACTGCCGCCGCGCTAGCTCCGTGACCTGGCATGGATTTAAAGGGACTCCCCACGCCGAAAAAACGGCGTGGGGGTTCCCCCCAAATCCATGTCAGACCCTCATCCGAGCACGCAGCCTGGCAGGCCAGGAAAGGGGTGGGGACGAACGAGCGCCCCCCCCCCCTCCTGAGCCGTACCAGGCCGCGTGCCCTCAACATGGGGGGTGCCCTGGGGAAAGGGGGCCGTGCGGCCCCCCCACCCCAAAGCACCTTGTCCCCATGTTGATGAGGACAAGGGCCTCTTCCCGACAACCCTGGCCGTTGGTTGTCGGGGTCTGCGGGCGGGGGCTTATCGGAATCTGGGAACCCCCTTTAATAAGGGGGCCCCCAGATCCCGGCCCCCCACCCTATGTGAATGAGTATGGGGTACGATGTACCCCTACCCATTCACCTAAGGTGTAAAATGTAAAGTAAAAAAAAACACCCACACTTTTGAAAAAATAGTTTATTGCACTGCTCCGGGGGTCTTCTTCCGTCTTGGGGGTCTTCTCGCCGGACTCCTCCGCTCTCTTCTGCTCTTTTACCTAGCTCTTTCACGAGCGGGGGAAGTCCGGCTACCTTCTTCGTCGTCGCCGCCGTCTGGGGGTCTCGATCCGCCTTCGGGGGTCTTCTTCCGTCTTGGGGGTCTTCTCGCCGGACTCCCCCGCCATTTACCTAGCTCTTTTACCGAGCGGGGGAAGTCCGGCTACCTTCTTCGTCGTCGCCGCCGTCTGGGGATCTCGATCCGCCTTCGGGGGTCTTCCGGGGGTCTCTTCTGTTCTTGCGGCGGTCGTCGTCTTCCGCGCCGCCGGCGCCTTCTCCTTCTTCTTGTCCTTCTTCTTGTTCTTCTTCTTCCGATGTTGACCCGACGCTCTCTCTGCCCGGAATGCCTGTGCCGCTCTGCGCTGAGACTTATATAGGGACATGGGGGACAGGGTCACATGCACATGTCACATGGTGACCCCGCCCCCTTGTGTTGTCACAGTCCCGGAGGATGCTGGGGACTGTGACATCGCAAGGGGGCGGGGTCACCATGTGACATGAACATGTGACCCTGTCCCCCATGTCCCTATATAAGTCTGAGCGCAGAGCGGCACAGGCATTCCGGGCAGAGACAGCGACGGGTCAACATCGGAAGAAGAAGAACAAGAAGAAGGAGAAGGCGCCGGCGGCGCGGAAGACGACGACCGCCGCAAGAACAGAAGAGACCCCCGGAAGACCCCCGAAGGCGGATCGAGACCCCCAGACGACGGCGACGACGAAGAAGGTAGCCGGACTTCCCCCGCTCGTGAAAGAGCTAGGTAAAAGAGCAGAAGAGAGCGGAGGAGTCCGGCGAGAAGACCCCCAAGACGGAAGAAGACCCCCGGAGCAGTGCAATAAAATATTTTTTCAAAAGTGTGTGTGTTTTTGTACTTTACATTTTACACCTTAGGTGAATGGGTAGGGGTACATCGTACCCCATACTCATTCACATAGGGTGGGGGGCCGGGATCTGGGGGCCCCCTTATTAAAGGGGGTTCCCAGATTCCGATAAGCCCCCGCCCGCAGACCCCGACAACCAACGGCCAGGGTTGTCGGGAAGAGGCCCTTGTCCTCATCAACATGGGGACAAGGTGCTTTGGGGTGGGGGGGCCGCACGGCCCCCCTTTCCCCAGGGCACCCCCATGTTGAGGGCACGCGGCCTGGTACGGCTCAGGAGGGGGGGGGGGGGGGGGGCGCTCGTTCGTCCCCACCCCTTTCCTGGCCTGCCAGGCTGCGTGCTCGGATGAGGGTCTGACTTGGATTTGGGGGGAACCCCCACGCCGTTTTTTTCGGCGTGGGGATTCCCTTTAAATCCATGCCAGCTTGCGGAGCTAGCGCGGCGGCATTTACTGCCTACGCTAGCTACGTAACCTGAAGTTACGTTCGAAATGAACGGACTGCTCCGTGTGTGGGCAAGTCCGTTCATTTTCAAAAGTCCCGCGGACTTTTGGCCGGCGGATTATCCGCTGGAGAAGTCCGTGCGTGTGTGGGCAAGTCCACACCCTCGGAAAGTCCAGCGGACCTAGCTGGAAAGTCCCGCGGGATTGTCCGCTGGACTAGGTCCGCCGGCAAAAGTCCCTACGTGTGTACGAGGCATAACTGACACTGATGCTAATAAAAATATACTGACCCTGACCCTTACTTGATCTTGTTAGTTTTCTTTGTTTACATTTTTATTATTTATTTATTTAATTATTTATTTATTTTTTACAAACACTTTTATTTTCTTTCTGCAAGAAACAAGAAAGGTACATTGTATCCTTCTTCTCCATTTACAGAAAGAAAGAAAACACAGGGGTGCGCTTCACAGTGACTGATCCCTGTTGTGGCCAATCAGAGGCTACCACAACGATCAGGTGACCTGGAATCCGGAGATCCTGGGTCCCAGTCGCCAGTACGTGAGACCCCGGTATCTGTGCTGGGAGCGTGATCCCAGCACAAAGGGAGCGACAAATATATGTGGCCCGTGTGTGGAGGGGTTAAGTATTAAAAAATGTAAAATGGCATTTTCAGACATACAACAAAGTTGGCCATACATGGATCAAATCTCGGCTGGTTCAGGAGGGACTGGACACATTTTGATCGATGTATGGGCACCCAGGTTGTGCAGAAGTTGGTTTGCCGATCGGCTTCTGTACAATCAGTCCTGTGATCATTTCCCGATCCGCCCAGAAGAACATATGCCCATCCTTGAAGATATATTTCAGCTATTTCTACTCCCTCGTTGATCTGTTATTCTTGGTAACTTGCGGCTCATTATTTGCCAGGCTTGGCAGGGATCTTCTGATTCCGCAATATTTGGAGGGATGCACCATGCCAACAATGTCAAAGTCTATCCTGCACTTATACAAGTATATTTGTGCTTTATATAGCTCTGTACATTTTTCCCAGCATTTAAGACAAACATGTGCATTTCTATTAGCACCATTGTTAAAATATTTATCATCATTCCTTTTCCTTCAGCCAAAATATTTAATTCCAGCTAAATAAACGTTTCATATCACCATCTCTCATCAGGATTTGGTGCTAAATCCGCCTCCTCTGTTTTATGTTAATGGCCAGAACCCCGAATTCCAAAGGTCAATCCCAAACGAACGTGAAACATTGTGCAGGTCACTTAAAGCACAACTAAACCCAAGAATATAAATGTAATATACAGTAAAACCTTGGATTGCGAGCATAATTTGTTTCGGAAACATGCTTGTAATCCAAAGCACTCGTATATCAAAGCAAATTTCCCCAGAAGAAATAATGGAAACTCAGATGATTCGTTCCACAACCATTTATTCATAAGTCCTTCAGTTTATAGTCCATATAAAAAGATTATAGCAATGTGATCAATTGTGTAACCATAAAATGTCCATCCACAAATGGAAGCCTCCACAAGGGGATTAGAAGCAAAATCCAGCAGGAGCTCCAGAGTATAAAAGAGAAGAGAGGCGCCTCTAAGTGTAGCAATATGGTTACATTTAATGAAGGTACAACATTTAGCAACTCACGTGGCTGCTGATTAAAAGAGGCAAATCTAAGTATGCAGGCATCCGGGGTAAAGCTGTCCACATAGACCGTCTTCCGCACCGCCGGCTTTCACTGCTGTCAGTCTGCAATCGTGACCGAGAAGACTACCCTGTAGTAGAGCGATCTGAAAGCGAGGCTCGTGGAGTGCAGCGTGGAAGAGATGGCGTCTGTGGCGGCGGGGAGGATGGTCTATGTGGACAGCTTTACCCCGGATGCCTGCATACTTAGATGTACCTATTTTAATCGTCAACTATGTGATTTGCTAAATGTTGTACATTCATTAAATGTATCTGTAACAAAACGTTCCACACTCCGCTTGAGTGCTTTCGTCATATACTGCTTTCTCCCAGTCTGACTTTCCAACCGCTGACAACCAAGAACTAGACAGTAATCGTTTGGGCTGCTGAACATGAACTATTTATTTGAACACAGGCACACAGAGATATTCAAACTTCTCATCAGTAGACAGTCCAATCAGCAGGGAGAGCCGTTGGAGGAACCCCCCCCACAGCTAATCCACATAGACATATACATCCCATAATAGGTTTCTCCCAAGGCAGTTAGACACAATAGAACAATGGGATACAGCCACACCTAACAAACACATAGCAACCCCCACCCCACCTCAAACTATGTAGCAATGGTCTCTGATGAACGATGGACTTTATCTTCATATATTCTTGAGGTCAGACTGGGGTTCTCGGTCACCCTGTGCCCCTAATAGACACAGGGTGACCTACATAACTTACACATAGGAGGGGCTTGGGGACCTGGACTAGGAACTTCCAGTGCTCTCCAAGGTAACCTGGGTTCCCCAAGCCCCCCGCCCAAAATGACTCCTGTCACAGTAACCATATTGCTACACTTAGAGGCGCCTCTCTTCTTTTTTATACTCAGTTGTGACGTGACGTTACTTGTATATCAGGTCAAAATTTATAAAAAAAAATGTTGCTTGTCTTGCAAAACACTCTCAGGCCAAATTACTCTCAATGCAAGGTTTTACTGTATTACATATATTGGTCCTTAGATGTGGTGGATGCGTTTGTTTTCTTTTTTAGGCTAAGAACATTTTCAGAAAGTGTTCCCACTTACATATATGTTTTCTAAATTGTTTTGAACTGCATTAGGTTATAATTGTTCAGTAGTATCTTGACATCAAGTTCTCCCCTCCTTTTTTTTTGTGAAAATTAGTTCAGTCCTAGCTAGACCCTTCCCATTTCTTGCGTGTTCCCTCAGTGTTAGCACTTCACAGAGACAGGTCCTAGGAAAATCATAGTCATCTTACTGGACTGGAAAACATCCTTTGTTCTGCAATTAAAGTTGTGTTGGATTCAACTTGTGTGTTTTATTGAAGAGTGAAACTGCCTGTGAATAGTGCCAAGTCAACAGGTGATCATACTGGGACTTGGTCTGACTGGGATGTCAATGCATTTTAAACAGAACAGCAACTACAGAAATTACCTGTTGATCCTACCAGAAATGCAGCGTTTTTGCCACTTCCTGCAAGATGAAATGAAAGCACAAACAATGTTCAAGGCCTCCCAATTATTATTATTATTTGTCAGAAACCATGAAATCAGACTGAGACAGAAGTACAGTTAACCACTTGCCGACCGGCGCACGACGATATACGTCGACAGAATGGCACGTACAGGCAGGAGGGCGTATATATACGTCCCTCCTTTAGCCTGTCCGTGCCATCGGGAGCGCGCCGGGAGCGGCGCGCTCCCGCGCCGGTCGGGACCCCCGTGAGTCCGGCCGCGGTCCCCGCGGACTCGATCGCCGCGGGGACTCCCGCGATCGTCTCACGGAGCGGCTGAACGGGGAGATGCCGAGATAAACAGCATCTCCCTGTTCTGCCTAGCAACTAGTGACGCCGATCTCTGCTCCCTGTGATTGGAGCAGAGATCAGCATTCACTAGCTGACAGCCACGCCCCCCCACAGTAAAAAACACACCCCTAGGCCTATTTTACCCCTACACTGCCACCTTGTGGTTAACCCCTAAACTGCCAGTGTCATTTATACAGAAATCAATGCATTTAAATGCATTAATTGCTGTAAAAATGACAATGGTCCCAAAAATGTGTCAAAAATGTCCGATGTGTCCGCCATAATGTCGCAGTCACAAAAAAAATCGCAGATCTCCGCCATTAATAATAAAAAAAAAAATATTAATAAATGTGGGTATTAACTGATGCCTTTCTAATTATCTAAGGTGAGCAGGGGCGGACTGACCATTTGGCCACTCGAGTACTGCCCAAGGGCCCTGGGCCACTAGGGGGCCCCATCAGGGTTGCCAGCCTCAGTAAAACCAGGCACAGTATGTCAAAATCTGTGTTTTTTTTTACATCTGTCTCTGAAATGTCCCTTACCGACATCCTTTTGCTCTAAAAATCCAGAGATTATAGCTGCCCCACCTCTCCAGTACCTTCTCAACCAATAGAAACATGTCTGTGTATACTGTGTGTACATATATGTGTATACTGTGTGATTGTATACTGTGTGTATACTGTGTGGCCCCATAATCTGTGATTGTCTGGGGCCCCATAATCTGCTATTGCCCGGGGGCCCCAGGAGTTGTCAGTCCGCCCCTGAAGGTGAGATAAATTTATCTTAAATACCCTACTAAAGAACAGTGAATGTGCGGCCCCCCTTCCCCTTTCTTTGCTACACTCACTGATATTTTTCCTCTATCATGCCTGGTGTCCTATGCCCTGCCAGGGGCTCCTGCGCCCTCCCGGGTGGGTCATCCTCCTTTGGGCCTCCGGCAACTTCATTCTGGGTAAGATGACTGTTTCAGGGGGTCCACACAGCAGATGCTCTCTTTTTTACATTAAATAAAAAAAAAAGGGTTGCATGAAAAAAAAAACTGACAGCTATGGTCGGGAGCAGCTGTACTAACCATGTGAGGTTAGCCCAGCGATCTCCCTTGCTGAGCTGTTGTGTTCTGACAGAGGGACAGCCCCCCCCCCCCCACCAGAACACTCTGATCAGCGCTCTCAGCAGTGGCGGCACATCCATAAGGGGCGCCGCCCCCAATCTCTTTTCGCCGGCCTCTAATCTCCATGCAGGTTGCCGGACGCATATAGTTCTAGGTTTTTTTTTTTCTTGTGAAGCACATAATTCAAACCGGAGGCTCTAATTTGCTTCAAAAAAGTTCGGCTCAGGGCACCACCCCCCCCCCCCCCCCCAATTAAAAATTGGCTGAGAGCGCTGATTGGGAGTCGGTTGACTGCTGGTTTTCCAGCATGCACGTCCGACAGAAGCCTGAACGTCCGGCTTCTGTTGGACAGACTGACACACACATGGGAAGAATGTCAGACTGTATTTTTTGTGTACGGGCTTTAGGCTGCATTCACACCTGAGCATAGCATTTTCAGGCAAAAAATTGCGCAAATTTACTGCGATTTTGCAGCGTTTTTTGCAACGTTTTTTTACCGAGATTTCACTGCGTTTTTTACGGCGTTTTGCCGTGATTTTGTGCAGGGCAAAAGGTCACCAATGTAAAAATAAGAAAAACGCCCAAATCTGCCCGATTTGAGCGTCAAAAAAGGGTCCGGAACTTGTTTGAGCTTCAGGCGTTTGGCTTCAGGCGACATGGAGTGGAGATGTGAACCATCTCCATTGAGAATAATGGATTTTTCCCCTCTAGCGTTTTGTAGCTTCAGGCTTCAAGCTACAAAACGCTCAGGTGTGAATGCAGCCTAACTCTCAGATGTTCCCTTAATAGGTTATTTAATGTGGGAAGACAATAATCTGGTAATGATATTGAGAAAATCCCTTCACTGTGCATGATGGGTAACACATGTCTGCTCATTATTGTCACAAATTCAAGTATTTCTTCAAGTAATCTAATTGACTCGTGGCTGGCTTTTAGCGAGAAGTGTTTTTGCAAGTGAGCTAAGTGCTCTTATCTAACCCAAATATTTTCCTATTTAATTTTCACAGACTTCCCATAAAAATATGATCGGGTGATCGGGAAGGATGCAGATTTCAATCATCTGCCCACGCTAGCTAAACAGATTGCAGATTGTACAAAGTCTTTATTCTGTCTCTGTAACTATTATCTATTTTTGTTAATATATCATTGCAGGCTTCTGTAAGTGAAAACAAATATAAAAATATGATAAGTAAAACTAGAGCAGCCATTGCAGGCCTGGACCCAGACTCAAGCCTCTGTACCATAAAGTTGACCGTGGACTAAAGAGACCATCAAATAATGCTTACAATAACCTTTTTAGCCTACGAGCAATGAGCCCAGGTGCCTGAGGAATGATGCAGTATGTTGGTTTTTAGTGGCTAAGTGGGTAGCACTTCCACTTAGCAGCACTAGGGCCATTGGTTCAAATCCCAACCATGGCACTACCTGCCTGGAGTTTGCATGTTCTCCCTGTACCTGCATGGGTTTCCTCCTGGTACTCCACTTTCCTCCCACACTCCAAAGACATGCTGGTAGGTTAATTGGTTCCTGTCTAAACTGGCCCTAGTATGTGTATGTATGAATGTGAGTTAGTAACCTTAGATAATAAGCTCTTTGACAGCAGGGACTGATGTGAATGTATAATACATATGTATGTAAAGCGCTGTGTAAATTGATAGCGCTATATAAGCACCTGTAGTAAGGAAAGGTCAGTAAATATTTCTGACCTCAAATCCACCCCAAATGGTTAATCTAACCCTCTCGGAAAACCTAGGTGTCACATAAGTCACAGAATGACTAAATTGAGCATAGCCTTCTCACACAGATATCCAGCATGAAGAAGGATATGCTTTAGGGCTCATGTGCATGGGCGGGAAAATTAAATCTGGATTCAGATCTGCATACAGCCCATTCACACATCTGCATTTTGACAGAAAAATCTACGTTTGCAGTCAGATGTTGATCATGTTTTAGGCCTCACTCACACGAAGCATGCTGTAGCATACACCCATGCAGGGCCATGTTTACCCACATGGGGATGCACAGGTGTTCCGTGTATCCCCATGTAGGTAAAACCAGCCCTGTATGGGCATATGTCTAGAACGCCCGGTGCAAACAAGGCCTTATGCATCTAAACCAGTGGTCTTCAAACAGCCCTTTGCTTGCCTTTATCAAGCCCTTGAAGCATTATTACTGCCACTGACAACAACAATAGGGAAAAATTCCTGACACCAACGCTGGAGCACTCTTCTTACCACTGACACCAATGATGAGTCACTATTCCTCCCACTGATACCAACAATGGACACTATTCCTCCCACTGATACCAACGAAGGGACACTATTCCTCCCACTGATACCAACGATGGGACACTATTCCTCCCACTGATACCAACGATTGGACACTATTCCTACCACTGAGACCAACAATGAGGCACAATTTCTTCCCCTCATACCAAAGATAGGGCATTGTCTCCTCCCACTGGGCACAGTCCGGCCCCATAAAGTCTGAAGGACAATAAACTGACCCTTTGATTAGAAAGTTTGGAGACCCTTGATCTAAACATGATGTAAACATAAACATAAAATGACCTTGGTCTTCAAACTTTCAGAATGACTGAAGGGTAAGGTCATCCTGCACCTGTGCTGCTACCAACACTGCCTAGTGAATGACTTATTCAGGGCCAGTAGGGAGATGTAAATATCAGTAATATGTACACAGTAATGGTGGTGCAGGCGCAGGATGACCCCGGCCTTCAGTCATTCAACCCATACAGACATGAGTGCACGTATGTTCATATGAGTTGAGATGCACTTAACAGGGGGTGTGCCACCCACCAATAAGGAAAACTGAAGTGACCTTCCTCCAGCACTCAGTGGCCAGAGTGTACGTACCGGGCACTTTTGTCTCACTGCAGCTCAGTAATGGGCAGACTCCATTTTGATCAGTATGGGACCTGTCCGCTGATCCCCTGCTGAACAGAGCAAAGGCGGCCGAGTGTAAATGGACTCCATGGGTGGCCCAGTGTAAATGGACTCCATTGTCTGTTTACACCCGACTGCCCTCTGATCCTATCTGCCTATACGGAGAAGGATGGATTCCCTAAACGGACACACCTGCTGATCCATAGAGGTTAATGGACTGTCTGATCAGGTCCTCCTGAAAAACTGACAAGCGGACCTGATCGTAACCCTTCATGTGAAAGGGGCCGTATACATAGGGCAGTGTTACTGAGCTGGTTGCTAGGATGCTGGCAGCTGGGTGGCATGGCCTTATTGGGTGGTATGGTGCAAGCAGCCACACATTGCACATAACAGCCAATGCCGCACAGCCGCACATTGTTATTGGATGCTAGGACACTGGCAGTTAGACCACATTGGTTTCTGTGCTAATGTTCTAGCAACCAAAGCTGGCAGAAAATATGGTGGCAACTGGATTGTCCATAGAGTAAAATATAAAAGAATCACCAAAAGTATTCAAAAGCCGATACGATCTCTGGCAGCTGTTTCCGCTTCTTGTTGGTGAATTTTGGGGGGGTCGCCACGGTATTCAGGGACGCTGGATGGAGAACGTACATGCTTTTGAATTTTTCCTCTTCTTGTTTGCTGTATTGTAGGTGAGTTGTCATTGTAATGGAGTCGCTAGCCAGAGATCATGATGTATTGTGGGTGGATTGGCTTTGTAACGTAGGGGCCAGTTGGAGATCATCCTGGCTTTTG
Source organism: Lithobates sylvaticus (assembly GCA_028564925.1). Lineage (NCBI taxonomy): Eukaryota > Metazoa > Chordata > Amphibia > Anura > Ranidae > Lithobates > Lithobates sylvaticus. The sequence continues at coordinate 253,288,960 of CM053032.1, read as the reverse complement.
AGCGTTTCAGGGAGGTGAAAATGAAAAATGACCACCTAAGGCAACAATTAATCTCTAGGAACACTACTGGCTCTACAGACCACTTATTATGCTGGTTTTTGCTGCCAGATTTGCCAACTAGATCCTGCAATAATGTATATATCCATGTGCATGAGGCCTTTTTCTCAGTTCCATAATGAGCCACACTTTCCTCTGATTCAAACTTTGGCAGATGTACTGTACAGTCACAAATTTAAAATTCCATTAATGTCATAAACTAATTGCAGCTCTGTAATGCTAAAACTACTTTAAAGGACAAAAAACTCTTAAAATCCTGGCAGCCGGGCACAGAATACAAGGAGCCTGAGGAAATTGGGATGTGTGTCTGGGATGGTGGACAGGATTTAGATGATTGCAGAGGACACGCCATGTACCTTCATTTGACCTCCAGAACTGCAGTTCTAAATAATAAAGGAGAGATACATAAATCTTGCAAAAATAATAAACAGGGGCTATCTAGGCCCAACTTGCGGCCAGGGGATCACATGCTGCACTTTCCAAATTATTGTGTTGCCCTCAAAGGAGTTTTGGTGCTTACTCAAGGCAGTGAAGGAAAATATTCCCTAGAATTGACTCTAGTAATTAAATGGTTTGTTTTATTTCTCATTGTCTTGTTTTTCTGTGTTGTCCACCATACTTCTCTTTGTATGTTTGTGTACCCTCTGATCTTATGTAATGGATCTTGCTAAAAAAAATACTAAATGTGACACAAGTAATTTTTAATATGGCTATTGGGAGTGCAAAAGTGGAAAGGGCTATAATAGCACTGATCTCCCACAGTTTCACATAAAGTGTCTTCAGTCCATGACTCTCTCCTAAACCATGGTCCCAGTCTCCAACAGCTTCTGTATGTCCACAGTCTCTAACTATCACCTGCAGCATACCTTGACTATCTCCTGTAGCATGTCTGCACTGCAGTCTCTGAACATCTCCTGTACCATGTCTGCAGTTATGACCATCTCTTTCACCAGGGATCAAGTCCTGGGGGAAAAAAGTGTGGGAACTCCCACCCAAGATCCACTCCCCCACCAAAAAAAAAATGATACGCTCATATGCACGAACGCTTCAAAAGTGATATTTTTCATCCAATGTTTGTATTGTGTGTATGAAGCTTAACTGTTAGTACATAAAAAAAACAAAACAATCCTCAATAAATATAAATACGATAATTCTCTGAATAATCAGCATTCATTCAATTGTGCTTCCATGCAAATGTGAACATCATGTTCTGATCTTTATTGGGGAATGTTATTTTGTATATAGAGTGTTTATGTGGTGAGTTTACACTTTTCATTGAACAGAGTTTTGGATAACACAGGGTTAAACGGAAAGGTCATAAATGAACTGCACATTATGTGGACAGAATGCTTGGGAGATAGTGATGTGTTCCTGCTTAGGAGATGTATGTTAGCTTGGGGGGGGCTGCAAACTCTGCAGGGCTCCAACACACACTCGCTGCTATTCCAACCCTTCACATATTTCCACATAAACTTCCCTCCTGGCATTAAACTTTGCCAGGTATTGTGCTCAGCTTACCACCCCAAACTGATGTTCCTCCCTCAGCTCACCTCTCTCCCTGCATGTCCTGTGAGCAGAATAGCTGTGCTCCTCCTCTGGGTTCTCTCATCATATGGCACTGAAGATAGAGGAGGGGGGATTTAGCGGGACACACAGAGCAAGTATGCAGGAGACTGGGGGGGGGGGAGGATGAGGAGACAGAAAATCAGGAGCGCATCACGAGAGGTCTGACTAAACACAATCTCTTAGCAGCAGGGACCTGATCTCCCCGTCAGCTAGCTATGATTGACAGGTAGATTGAAGAGGAAGCTGTCATGGGGCCCCCTACTGGCAATGCCTGAATGGTCAGTCCACCCCTGGTGTGCGTCACTTACTATTGCGAGCACCTGCCACACAGCTCGCATACTTCAAAGTCTTGCAGGACACGGCTGCTAACGGGAACTGAGTTCCTGTTATGGAAAAAGTACAGGAACTCCGTTCCCATGCGTTCCCGCAGGACTTGAGCCCTGTCTTTCAGTGTGTCTACAATCTCTTACTATCTCTTGTAGCATGCCTGCAGTCTCTGACCATCTTCTGTAGCATTTGAATCAAAGATGACATATATGAACCACCTATTATTCAAATAATGTAAAAGAATCCTGTGCATATCAAAAATTTATAAAAATCAATAAAAAGAGCCTAAAGTCTGATGTGCCAGCCGGTGCACAAATAGACAACCCGTCCTTCTGGGTAAACGAATGGAGCAGGAGGTGACATCAGCGCGTCGCTCTATTCGTTTACTCAGAAGGACGTGTTGTCTGTTTGTGCACCGGCCGGCACATCAGACTTCAGGCTCTTTTTATACTGCTACATTGTAAGTGCATTACTTTCTTTTAAACAATAAATATTTGTAAGGTTTTACACCATATGGAGCGCTTTTATTTTTTATGTACCACGTATATACATGTGATGGTTTGACTGGCCGTGAGGTGGTTGTCAAGAATCTGTGATTGTACTTGCTCTCTTTTGGAGCCAAGTTGTGATTCATTACATGCATTCCTTGATCCTCTGTCATGGGGGATCATGGGGATTCGGTAATAGTTTATTCCTGCTGTTTTGGTGGTGGATTCAACACGGTTTCCTGCTCATAGAGTTTGAAGATTACTTTTTCACACTTACATGGACGTTTACAGTATGTCATAGTGCACTGGTGTTTATTCATTTGTTCACAATTTCTCTGATTCCTAATCGGTTCATTTTGTGCACTTTATGGACTATATGTGTTTTTTTCTTTTTCATTAATTTCATGTTCATTTTTCATTGATTTATAATTCTCGAACACAATTTTTTGTATTATAATAATTAGTTCAGTTATTGATTTTTATTAATTTTTGATCCTCATCATAATTTTTGACTCACTGTTATGATATGCACAGGATTCTTTTACATTATTTGAATAATAGGTGGTTCATATTGATTCTATACTTTTATGCCGCGTACACAAGAGAGAACTTTTCGACAGCAAAGGTCTGACGGAACGAATCCGTCGGACAAGTCGATCGTGTGTGGGCTCCATCAAACTTTTGCTGTCAAAAAATCCGACAGACTTTACAAATAGAACATGTCTTAAATTTTCCTGCCGGAACTCTGCTGGACCCAGTTCCTATCGAAAAATCCGCTCGACTGTGTGCTAGTCCGACGGACAAACAACGACGATAGGGCAGCTATTGGCTACTGGCTATGAACTTCCTTATTCTAGTCCGGTCGTACATCATCACGTTTGAATCCGTCAGAATTTAGTAAGATTGGGTGTGGCCAAGTCCGTTCATTCGAAAAGTTTGTCAGAACTCCATCGAAAGTCCGTCGGACCTAGTCTGTCGAAAAGTCCGCTCGTGTGTAAGCGGCATTAGAATCATATGGGTAGCGCGATTTAAATTTTCTTCTAATTTCTATTTTTGTATTGTATACATGAGAATTGCAGCTCCCGATTGAATGGTTGGAAACAAGTTCTCCAACCATTGATTTAGATTTCTTAGCGCAGATTCTTTTTTCCTTCTTCTATCTTCTGTAGCATGCCTATATGTTCTGACTATCTGTCAGGACCCAGGTCTGAACCTGCAACCCTTTCTGTGTCTGGCAATGTCTCTTCTTGCTGATCCACCTGAAATGCTGGACAGCTCCCTGGACAATTCTGTGAATGATTATGCATTGAACCTGGTTTCTCTTGAACCTTGAACCCTTTGCTCTCATGTGAACTTCCTATTTTAGTTATGCCTTTGCAGTTCCTGTTTGCAAGATTACTGTTCTCTCTTTAGCCAATATCTTGCCCTTGTCACTTCTGCTGCTGACCTTGGCTTGTTCCTCGACTACTCCACCTCACTCCAAAAATTCCTAAAAGTGGTTCTAAATTCTTTAAAGTGGTTCTAAAGGCTGGATTTTTTTTACCTTAATGCAGGGGTGTCAAACTCAATTTCATCGCCAGCCGCATCAGCATTATGGTTGCCCTCAAAGGACCAGCTGTAACTGAGATGCACTACATCCGAACTGCAGGGTTCAGGAGTGTGTTACGAACAGAGTGCAGAGTACAGGAGTGCGTTACATACAGAGTGCAGAGTTACGGAGTGCATTACGTACAGAGTGCAGAGTTCAGGAGTGCGCTAAGTGCAGAGTGCAGAATGCAGGGTTCAGGGAAATTCTGTGTACAGAGTACAGTTCCACTGTTGCCCTATGCAGAGAGAGCAGAGTTCAGGGGTGCGCTACATACAGAGTGCAGGGTTTAGGAGTGTGTTAAGTTCAGAGTACAGAGTTCAGGGGAGTGCTGTGTACAGAGTGTAGGGTTTTGGGGTGCATTATGCACAGTGTGCAACCCTAACCCCCCCCTGCCCAAAGCTTTCTCACCTCTTTTTTGTCCAACTCTAGTACCTTCCTGTTGGTGGCTCTGCCTCACCTTGCCGGTAGATTGTTCTCTTAGATTCTGGAGATCTGTCCTCACCATGAGTGCATGCAGGGATCTGTAAGTCCTGGGTGCCACTGAGAGCAAATGCTTCTGTGTTTTCAAGTGACAGCAGGGAGCAGAGGGTGAGATCCAGAGGTGGCAAATTAGTGTTCCGCCATGTTCTGGCTGCCAAACTGGGTGTGAGGGCTACATGACAAAGTCTGGTGGGCTGGATTCGACCCACAGGCCTTGTGTTTGACATATGTGCCTTAATGCATTCTCTGCTTTAAGGTGAAAAACCTCCTGAATGCAGCCCCCAGCTCCCCTTGTATTTACTAGAGCCTGATCTTGATCCAGTAATGTACATGAGAGCAGTTCTCTCTGCCTCCTCATAGGCTGAGACACCGCAGAGGGTGCCATTGGCTCCTGCTGCTGTCAATCACAGCCAGTGAGGAGGGAACGAGGGCGGGGGTCAAGCCGTGCTCTGTGTGTTTATAGACACACATGGGCAGCTGGGGATCAAGCCCCCATTACAGGTATGTGTATGTTATTTGTTGTTTGTACCCGTAGTACAGCCCAGAAGCAATGGTGTACAATGGTGTTTTTTGTCCTACCTAAAACACACTGCCACTAACTGACACTGATGCTAATAAAAATATACTGACCCTTACTTGATCTTGTTAGTTTTCTTTGTTTACATTTTTATTATTTATTTATTTATTTATTTTTTATTTTTTTACAAACACTTTTATTTTCTTTCTGCAAGAAACAAGGTACATTGTATCCTTCTTCTCCATTTACAGAAAGAAAGAAAACACAGGGGTGCGCTTCACAGTGACTGCTCCCTGTTGTGGCCAATCAGAGGCTACCACAGCGATCAGGTGACCTGGAATCAGGAGATCCTGGGTTCCAGTCGCCAGTACAAGAGACCCTGGTATCTGTGCTGGGAGCGTGATCCCAGCACAAAGGGAGTGACAAATAAATGTGGCCCACCATGAAAATGCCCAGTTCAGTGAGGCCGCATACCTGTATATGTGTTACAGTCGGTGTGGAGGGGTTAAGTATTAAAAAATTTTAAATAGCATTTTCAGACATACAATAAAGCTGACCATACATGGATCAAATCTCGGCTGGTTCAGGAGGGACTGGACAAATTTTGATCGATGCATGGGCACCCTGGTTGTGCAGAAGTTGGTCTGCCGATCGGCTTCTGTACAATCAGTCCTGTGATCATTTCCCGATCTGCCCAGAAGAACGTGTGCCCATCCTTGAAGATATATTCCAGCTATTTCTACTCCCTCATTGATCTGTTATTCTTGGTAACTTGCGGCTCATTATTTGCCAGGCTTGGCAGGGATCTTCTGATTCCGCAATATTTGGAGGGATGCACCATGCCAACAATGTCAAAGTCTATCCTGCACTTATACAAGTATATTTGTGCTTTATATAGCTCTGTACATTTTTCCCAGCATTTAAGACAAACATGTGCATTTCTATTAGCGCCATTGTTAAAATATTTATCATCATCCCTTTTCCTTCAGCCAAAATATTTAATTCCAGCTAAATAAACGTTTCATATCACCATCTCTCATCAGGATTTGGTGCTAAATCCGCCTCCTCTGTTTTATGTTAATGGCCAGAACCCCGAATTCCAAAGGTCAATCCCAAACGAACGTGACACATTGTGCAGGTCACTTAAAGCACTACTAAACCCAAAAATATAAATGTAATATGCAGTAAAACCTTGGATTGCGAGCATAATTTGTTTCGGAAACATGCTTGTAATCCAAAGCACTCGTATATCAAAGCACATTTCCCCAGAAGAAATAATAGAAACTCAGATGATTCGTTCTACTACCATTTATACATAAGTCCTTCAGTTTATAGTCCATATAAAAAGATTATAGCAATGTGATCGGTTGTGTAACCATAAAATGTCCATCCACAAATGGAAGCCTCCACAAGGGGATTAGAAGCAAAATCCAGCAGGAGCTCCAGAGTATAAAAGAGAAGAGAGGCGCCTCTAAGTGTAGCAATATGGTTATATTTAATGAAGGTATAACATTTAGCAACTCACATGGTTGCTGATTAAAAGAGGCAAATCTAAGTATGCAGGCATCTGGGGTAAAGCTGTCCACATAGACCATCCCCTGCACCGCAGGCTTTCACTGCTGTCAGTCTGCAATCGTGACCGGGAAGACTACCCTGCAGTAGAGCGATCTGAAAGCGAGGCTCGTGGAGTGCAGCGTGGAAGGGATGGCGTCGGTTAGGAGGACGGTCTATGTGGACAGCTTTTCCCCCGGATGCCTGCATACTTAGATGTACTTGTTTTAATCATGAACCATGTGATTTGCTAAATGTTGTACATTCATTAAATGTAACTATAACGAAATGTCCCACACTTCGCTTGAGTGCTTTTGTCATATACTGCTTCCTCCCAGTCTGAATATAGATATCAGACTTTCCAACCGCTGACAACCAAGAACTAGACAGTACTCGTTTGGGCTGCTGAACATGTTTATTTGAACACAGGCACACAGAGATATTCAAACTTCTCATCAGTAGACAGTCCAATCAGCAGGGAGAACTGTTGGAGGAATCCCCCTCCCCTTCCCTCTCACAGCTAATCCGCATAGACATGTACATCCCATAATAGGTTGCTCCCAAGGCAGACAGACACAATAGAACAATGGGATAATGCCACACCTAACAAACACATATCAACCCCCACCCCACCTCAAACTATGTAGCAATGGTCTCTGATGAACGGTGGACTTTATCTTCATATATTCTTGAGGTCAGACTGGGGTTCTAGGTCGCCCTGTGCCCCTAATAAACACAGGGTAACTTACACATAGGAAGGGCCGGGGGAGCTGGACAAGGAACTTCCAGTGCTCTCCAAGGTAACCTGGGTTCCCCAAGCCCCCCGCCCAATATGACTCCCATCACAGTAACCATATTGCTACACTTAGAGGCACCTCTCTTCTTTTTTTATACTCAGTGGTGACGTGACGCTACTTGTATATCAGGTCAAAATATATAAAAAAATGTTGCTTGTCTTGCAAAACACTCTCAGGCCAAGTTACTCTCAATGCAAGGTTTTACTGTAATACATATATTGGTCCTTAGATGTGGTGGATGCATTTGTTTTCTTTTTTAGGCTAAGAACATTTTCAGAAAGTGTTCCCACTTACATATATGTTTTCTAAGTTGTTTTGAACTGCATTAGGTTATAATTGTTCAGTAGTATCTTGACATCAAGTTCTCCCCTCCTTGTTTTTTGTGAAAATTAGTTCAGTGCTAGCTAGACCCTTCCCATTTCTTGCGTGTTCCCTCAGTGTTAGCACTTCACAGAGACAGGTCCTAGGAAAATCATAGTCATCTTACTGGACTGGAAAACATCCTTTGTACTGCAATTAAAGTTGTGTTGGATTCAACTTGTGTGTTTTATTGAAGAGTGAAACTGCCTGTGAATAGTGCCAAGTTAACAGGTGACCATACTGGGACTTGGTCTGACTGGGATGTCCTTGCATTTTAAACAGAACAGCAACTACAGAAATTACCTGTTGATCCTACCAGAAATGCAGCGTTTTTGCCACTTCCTGCAAGATGAAATGAAAGCACAAACAATGTTCAAGGCCTCCCAATTATTATTATTATTTGTCAGAAACCATGAAATCAGACTGAGACAGAAGTACAGTTAAATCACACTTGTTTAATAATAAAAGTAAAAAGAACAAACGTAGTCAAGACATAGCCAAAGTTCAGTAATCGGAACGGATAGTCAGCCAAGCCAGAAGTCAAGGATCAAAGTAGTGGAACAGCAGGCAGGATCTGGAGCCAGAAGGGATGTCAGCAAAGCTAGTCTTTAAACAGGATTGCAGGTGATGTTTCTTGTGATGTGACCAAGGCAAAGGCGGAGATCATCTGGACTGGATGGCTTAAGTAGGCAGGACTGACGAGCAGGATCATCACCAGCTGAGTAACTGTGGAGAGAGATGGGAGCTGGCAATAGCTGAGCGGCCAGCTCAGAGAAGGAAGGGCTGAGCCCAGCCCTGACATTATTATACAGGATTTATATAGCGCCAACAGTTTGTGCAGTGCTTGGTTCAAGGCCTCCCAATACTCCTTTATCAAGAAGACAGACATAGGCTTGCGCACAGGGCAATGTGGCACAGATTCCCCTGCTGCCCAGACCCCTCCTCCCTCGTGCGACCAGTACTGATCGCTTCTGTGTCCATTCATAATGAAAGCATAGTAAACTGTGTCTCCTATGCTTCAGCTTGTGAATGACCAGGAAGCCGCTCAGCACAGAGCACTTCCCAGTCATTCACTGTCCAATGCAGCTAAGAAAGGAACTGGGAATTATCTGTCCCTGATATTTCACCAAAGCCCCTCCCCTATAAAAAATAATAACAAAAAATAAAATTGCAAAAAAATAAAATGTTTTAATTAAATTGAAAAAAAAAAAAACTATTGACCCAATCCACTGCTCTACTGACACCAACCTCTACCCTACTACACACATACACACTTGTGTGTTTGAGCTTTGGGGTGCACACCCTAATGTAATATGCTGCGCACACCTATGGAGACAGATGTCTCTCACCTTAATAAAGGGGTCCTGCGAGGCTCATAAATGTCGGTAATAAATATTTATTTTCAACTTTCCTCAAAGATGATAATCTCAATACTTTTTTGAGGTTTGGCTTTAAGTGCTGGAAATATTTGTGTTATTTGAGCAGTATCACCATTAGCCATTCATTCCTATGGCATTTTGGGTCTGGTGTCGGATGGATTTTCCTACATGTTTGAAGTTCATTCTGGGTTGCAACTGTAGCACCCTCTACCTAAAGGTAGGTGCTAGAGTAGTATTTTTCTAGCTGCAGGGCTCAGGTGCAGGTAAATTTAGCCAGGCCTGTGTTTCTTTGTAGGCCTGGATGTTTTGATCTGGGAATGGTAGTGTCAGTATAGTGGGGGGTGTGGCCACCTGTGCTCTAACTCAGAGATGCGTCACCGCTTTCAGAAGGATTGTTCTGGAAGAGGGGTTGGACTTGAGATCTGAGCGGCAGGCAGCTCATGTGAGGAGCCCTGACCAATCATTAACTTGTGTTGGCAGGCCTCCCATATACGCTGGGGTCACATGCTTCCAGGGAGGAGTTCGGGGAAGCAGATAGACAGAATGGAAGTTTGAGGTGTGGTTTCCGCACGTCCCTACGTGGGGGATGCCGCGAACGTGGAGGAGGCATGGAGGAACCGCGGGAAGGAGCTAAAGATAAGGATCTTCATCTCTGTGGAGTACATTGGGCTGCTGTGACCAGGGGAACATAGGACATAGATGTAAAGAGGAACAAGCAAAGGAAGTAGCAGTCAAGCGGAGGAGAGTGTAGCAGCATTCTGTGACCGGGGACACAGAACTGTTCTGGAAGGAGAAGGTCGGTGTAACTTAAAGGATCACTAAAGATTATTATTTTTTTTTTGAAATAACAAACATGTTATACTTACCTCCACTGTGCAGCTCGCTTTGCACAGAGTGGCCCCTGAACCAGGTCTTCTGGGGTCCCTCAGCGGCTATCTCGGCTCCCCCCGTAAAGACTCAACACCTTCAAGCAAACTCCCTCGCATGGTGTGGAGTACTTGCGGGCGCGCTCCTGTGATACAGCCAGCGGCCATAGCCGCTCACTGTATCACTCGGCCCCGCCCCCCGCATCACTGGATGGGATTGACAGCAGCGCGAGCCAATGGCTGCGCTGCTTTCAATCCATCCACTGTAACCAATCAATGGCCAGGCTAAGCAGCGAAGAGGATATCGGGGGCGAGCGCGGGACTTTCGAGGGGTCATGTAAGTAAAATGGGGGGGCTGGGGGGGGCGGTATTGTAGGATGTTTTTTCACCTTAATGCATAGAATGCGTTAGGGTGAAAAAACTTTTACCTTTTACAACCCCTTTAAGAAGAGAAACTTGTAGAATGCTGTGGCCGGGGAACACAGCATTGTTAAGTATGGACTGGCTGAAAGTAGTAGTCCGTTTGTTGCCATGTGTCCGGTCAACGGGGAGAGATGCTGTGTCGTCTCCGGCCTGGTTAGCACATTGGTAAGAACTTCCAAAGACTGGGTGACTGTCCGATTCATAGAAGCTGGAGAAGGAAGCTGTGTGCACCTCTGGTTCTTTGACTCATAAGACATTATCATTCCGGTTTACCAATGGGAATTATTCACAGTGGTTCTCTTTGTTCTTTTGGAAGTCAGTAACTATGCAGTAAAGGATTTGCACTAAGGAAAGAAGTAACAGTCAGTAAAGAAGTTAATGCACAGAGATACAAGGCCTAGGCCCCAAGTAATTTCCAGGATGTGCTGTATCATGGGCATCTCATATTTCCCTTTTTCTCCTATCCAAGTTGTACCCCACAATAAAAGCAACAAAACGGAGAAAAAATGACTGTTTATTGTCTTTAACATAGTGAATGGGAGGTTGGCAGCAGGGTGATTGGTGGATTGCTATAACCAACTCAGCAGCCCTTACGAGGGTACCGCTACACAACAATAGTTTCCTCCATACATACAGTGGAGGAGTGAGCATAAACACCCTAAAACGAAATGTGTGTTACTAGCAGGATTGCCAAAGTGAAAATAATGAAGCAAAAACCTAACAAAAGAAAACAAATGCGGCCGCCCACATCTAGGGGCGGGTAAGCTGAAATACATAACATTTTTCCTTTTGGGTTTAGATAAAGATTAACTGAATGTCACACGGTTCTGATTTCTAAATCCTCATGTCGTATCTTTATGTTCTGAATAGCCCAGAATCGAATCGCAATGGAAAATTATAGCATTTTGTTCCCTAAATCTAAGCTCATAAAAAAACAGGAATTAAGCCTCCCGGAGATTAATTTCAAATATTAAATTTTAGAGCCCCCGTACACACGGTCGGACATTCTGACCACAAAATCCGTCTGATTTTTTCCTACGGATTTTGTCCGAAACTTGTGTTGCATACACACTGTCGCACAAAGTTGTCGGAACGAGGTGACGTACAAAACGTACGACGGGACTACGTAGAGGCAAGTAGCCAATAGCTTTCGTCCCCAAATTCATTCTGAACATTATGCGTCGGAATTCTATACACGCGATTGGAAAAAGTCCGATCGGATTTTGTTGTCGGAAAAATTTTAGGTCCTGCTCTCAAACTTTTTCCGTCGGAAATTCCGACAGAAAAAGCTCGCTAGAGCCCACACACGATCGGATTTTCCAACAAAATAATCCGATCTGACTTTTTCCCTCGGAATTTCCGACCGTGTGTACGGGGCATTAGTGATGTAAGAGCAAGGGCTTCGCAAAACTGAGAGTTTTCATTTCACCAAAATGTCAACATCATTATGAAGATGTCTGTGAAATTTAAAAAATTCTGTGAAATGCATTGATGTCAAAGAAGACAGTGAAATTACAGCGATTTATGGTATTTTTTCTAAGGGTGTAATGGGCTTTAAATGGATCCTGAGGTTTACAGAAGCTTCTTTCAATTACCCTTGACAATTACCTTTACTTAATACACAAAATGACCCTTTGTTAGCCTCATTATTTTACTTTTTTTTTTTTTAAAGAAAGAAATTAAAATCGTTAGGAAAAAAATGTAAAATAAAAAAAACATAGGAAAAGTACACAGAGAACGATCAAATTAGTCCAAACTAGATGGACTTGCGTCTTTTTTCAAGCAGACTAATGCCCTGTACACACGATAGGATTTTCCGACAACAAAATCCATGGGATTTTTTTCAGACGGATGTTGGCTCAAACTTGTCTTGCATACACACGGTCACACAAAGTTGGTCGGAAATTCGTAATGTCAAGAACGTGGTGACATACAACACGTACGACGAGCCGAGGAAAATGAAGTTCAATAGCCAGTGCGGCTCTTCTGCTTGATTCCGAGCATGCGTGGAACTTTGTGCGTCGGAATTGTGTACACACGATCGGAATTTCCGACAATGGATTTATGTCGGAAAATTTGAGAACCAGATCTCAAATTTTGTGTGACGGAAATTCCTATGGAAAAATGTGTGATGGAGCCTACACACGGTCGGAATTTCCGACAACAAGGTCCTATCACACATTTTCCATCGGAAAATCCTATCTTGTGTACGGGGCATAACTATGTAAATACACAAAAACAGAAAGAAAAAAAAAAACAGAAAAGCTAAGAACACAAATACACCTCAAATGAAAACACCCTATAAATAAAGAAAAAAAGGAAGGAGTAGATCTTTTAATCACTTGACCTCCGGAAGATTTTACCCCCTTCATGACCAGGCCATTTTTACTGTTCAGCACTGCAGTAACTTAACCGCTTCCCGACCGCCTCCTGCACATTTACGTCGGCAGAATGGCACGGCTAGGCAAAAGCACGTACAGGTACGTCCCCTTTCATTACCTAGCCGTGGGGTAGCGGACGCGCCAGCGACCCGGTCGGGAGCTCCGTGACCACGGCCGCGGGACAAGCGGACCCGATCGCGGCTGGTGTCCCGCGATCGGGTCACAGAGCTGAAGAACGGGGAGAGGTCTGTGTAAACAAACCTCTCCCCGCGCTTCCTACACTGCCTGTCACTGATCTGCTGTTCCCTGTCATCGGGAAAGCCGATCAATGACGTCAGAGCCACGCCCCCTACTGTAAAAAAAACACAACACGTCACACTAACTCCTCCCCGCCCCCTAGTGGTTAACTCCTTCACTGCCACTGTCATTTACATAGGAATCAATGCATTTAAATAGCACTGATTTCTGTATAAATGACAATGGTCCCAAAAATGTGTCAAAAATGTCCGATGTGTCCGCCATGATGTCGCAGTCACAATAAAAATCGCTGATCGCCGCCATTACTAGTAAAAAAAAAAAATATTAATAAAAATGCTATAAAACTATCCCCTATTTTGTAAACGCTATAACTTTTGCGCAAACCAATCAATAATCGCTAATTGCGTGTTTTTTTTACCAAAAATATGTAGAAGAATACGTATCGGCCTAAACTGAGGAAAAAAAAATTTTTTGTTTTTATATATTTTTTTTGGGGATATTTATTATAGCAAAAAGTAAAAAATATTGCATTTTCAAAATTGTCGCTCTATTTTTGTTTATAGCGCAAAAAATAAAAACCGCAGGGGCGATCAACCACCACCAAAAGAAAGCTCTATTTGTGGGAAAAAAAGGACGCCAATTTTGTTTGGGAGCCACGTCCGCGCAATTGTCAGTTAAAGCGACGCAGTGCCGAATCGCAAAAAGGGGCCTGGTCCTTTGGCTGCCAATTGGTCCGGGGCTGAAGTTGTTAATTAGTAATTGCGTGTTCATGCAATGCTGTAACCAACAGTGGTAGCCTGTCCATTAGGGGTGCCCGACCGCTGCCCCCTCTATCCATGGCTGCAGATATGTTTTATAGCAGAAAGTAAAAAATATTAGTTTTTTTTTTTCAAAATTTTTCTTTGTTTGTTTATAGCACAAAAAATAAAAAGCACAGCGGTGATCAAATACCACCAAAAAAAAGAAGCTCTATTTATGGGGAAAAAAACAACATAAATGTAGTTTATGTACAGTGTTGCATGACCGCGTAATTACCAGTTAAATTAAAACAATGCCGTACAGCAAAAAAAGGCCTGGTCAAGAAGGGGGGGTCGATCTTCCAGAGGTCAAAAAATAGTAAATTTCAAGAGCCAATCCCAAATGCAAGCAGTGGGCTGGCTCGTGGGAGGAGTTAAGAATATATCAAAATGCCTTGATGGTATAGGGTGGGCATTCCTAGGCAGAATGCATTTGTATGCAGACCACCCTAGGTAACGCTGATCTGTAATGCTGAGCCTCCATGATTGAAATCCAATTAATGAAATGGGAAGGGCCAGGGACAGTCAGCCTGCGGAGGAAAGGGCTAGAACACATTTGTCAAACACAAGGCCAGTCCATGGTGGTGCAAAACCCTAAGGCCCCTTTCACACTTGTGCGACTTCAAAGTGAATTTTACCGCGATTTTTGCCGCGATTTTGCAGCGATTTCAAGGAATGCCTGTGTAAGTGGCATCAAAATCGGACCAAAGTAGTGCAGGGACTACTTTGAAGTCGCAACGACTTGAAGTCGTACTAATATGAATGTCATTGGAAATCATGGGGAACGACTTGTCATGCTACTTTGCAGTCTCAAATCGTGGGACAAGTCGTATAAGTGTGAAAGGGGCTTTAACGGAAAAAAGCCGTAAGCCCCCATTCACACCTGAGCGTAGCGTTTTCAGGCAGAAAATCGCGCGATTTTACAGCGATTTTGCTGCGTTTTTGCCGCGATTTCGCATCGTTTTTATGGCGTTTTGCCCAGGTGTGAATGGGGGCTAAGTGAACAAAAAACGGGCACGTGTTAACACACACTAAAGAGTGAACTTAAGGGTGTGTCTTTAGTACATCCCCCGAAGAAGTAGGACCTCTACCCTGATCCCCCGGGGCGCAAGGCTCCTGACAGGGACACAGGTCTCCAATGGTCTACCTAACCAGAAGGCCTGGCGGACCCCATTCTTCTAGGTCAGCCGACGCCGACCCTCCAGGGGCAGGGGTGGAAGGAACCTGAGGGCCACACATCCTCCCCTTAGATGTCAGGGCAAGCCAGAGGACTCACATCCTTCATCCGTGAGAAAAACACACACAAAAGTAAAAGAGTGACAAACAGTGGGAGAAAAATAAATTAAAAAAGTGGCCGGGCCCTGAGTTTGACACATAGAACAACAAAACGGTCCTTCAGCGCTAAAAATGGCAGTCATAAAAAAATCCTTATTGTGTCATGATCAATATGTAGAGATTCTCTGGAACCCAGTGCAGCTGCTAACCTCTGGAGAAAGTTCACAAGAAAAGTTGGTATCTGTTCCTGAACACTGAGTCATTGGGTTTTTCAACTTCCGGACCGGGATGTGGAACACTTTTGGTTGAGATTAACCCCTTGTCATCAGGAGCCCAGGGAGGTATTGTAATCATTAATTTCGTAGTATTTCAAGGATGAAAACTATTTTATCTGACCGAGTTAGACTTCGACATTGAATCCTTTCATCTGACTGTTGTGAATTTTAATTAACTGCTTTGCCACCGCCGGCAGTCAATTGGCGGCCAGGCGGCACAGCTCTCGTGGCGGGAGGGCGTCATATGACGTCCTGCCCTTCCCGGCCCGCCAGGGGGATCGCTCGTCGTGTCGCCGGGGACTCCGTGCGCGTGCCCGGCGGCCGCGATGTCCGCCGGGCATCCGCGATTGCCCGCTAAATCAGCAGGACCGTGGATCTGTGTATGTAAACACACAGATCCACGGTCCTGTCAGAGGAGAGCAGACCGATGGTGTGTTCTCAGTACAGAGAAACACTGATTGGTCTCCTCCCCTTGTGAATACCCTCCCCCTACAGTTAGAATCACTCCCAGGGAACATATTAATCCCCGCCAGTTACATTTATACAGTAATCAATGCATTTTTATAGCACGGATCGCTGTATAAATGTGAATGGTCCCAAAAATGTGTCAAAAGTGTCCGATGTGTCCACCGCAATATCGCAGGCACAATAAAAATCGCAGATCGCCGACATTACTAGTAAAAAAAAAATAATAAAAATGCTATAAATATATCCTCTATTTTGTAGACGCTATAACTTTTTTGCGCAAACCAATCAATATACGCTAATTGCGATTTTTTTTTTACCAAAAATATGTAGAAGAATACGTATTGGCCTAAACTGAGGAAAAAATTTTTTTTTAAGAAAAAAAATTGGATATTTATTATAGCAAAAATTTAAAAATATAGTTTTTTTTCAAACTTTTCCCTCTTCTTTTGTTTACAGCGCAAAAAATAAAAAACGCAGAGGTGATCAAATACCACTAAAAGAAAGCTCTATTTGTGGGGAAAAAATTATAACATTTTCAGTTGGGTACAGTGTTGTATGACCGCGCAATTGTCATTCAAAATGTGACAGCGCTGAAAGCTGAAAAATGGCTTGGGCAGGAAGGGGGTGAAAATGCCCTGTACTGATGTGGTTAATTGATTTTTTGTGCATCTAATTAAATGAACTTTTTACATTATTTTTATTAGCTTCCTAATTTCTGGTCCCTTTGAGTGCTGTTATTTTGTGTATTTTTCCTGAGTTTGACACCCCTGGGCTACAAGATATTGGTCAACCTCCAGCCAGTAAAAAAAAAGATGCCCCAGTTTAAGTCTGTATTAGACGAAACGCGTCGGTCAAGGTCATACCTATTCCCACACTGCTTTTTTATTGTGATCACTTTTATTCATCATTTTTTCTTATGTCGGTTTTTATGAATAAACCTTCCTTTTTTGATCTGCACCATTGGAGTCCCCCCCCCCCCCCCCCCGCTTCTTTCTTTGCTTTTCTACGGTTTGGAAAACATCTGGGGAGTTATGGTTTTCACCATACCAGTTGTGGTGATTCAACATCGGTACCAGTTACTTCTGTTTTTGGATTCATCATCCTGAGCTTGCGGTTCCTGCTCCACGGCTGCGGTCTACATTCCATTCGGGTCATCTATGGTCGGACCATCCGCATCGCCTCGGTGAAGTGGGGACAAGTTCCATAGATTTCTTCCGTCTGCTTTTGGGTGTCCAGTTCGCCGGCCTTCTCCAGTGTCCTTATGCCTGTTTGACTCTCTGTCGCTGACATGGAGTCCACCGGTTCCGGTAAGCACACATCTATTTCTGTTCCATCTCAGAAAGTGTTGTATGAGAGGATTCGTTTCAAGACACCCATGTTTTGACACCATCATTTCACCCCTTCCGGACATTTATGCATTGATTGTTTTCACTGCATTTTCACATTGGACATTTTATGTTCCTAATTAGTTTATCACATAGAGAAATTCTATGTTTGTCATTGATTTGATTTCTTTTTGGCACTGTTCATTGGTTTCACACTTACCGTATTTATCAGCGTATAACACGCACTTTTTCCCCCTTAAAATCAGGGGAAAGTCATGGGTGCGTGTTATACACCGATACCCCCCAAAAAAATGACAAAAATGGCAAGCGTCGCCGAAAAATAGCGAGCGCTGGCGAAAAAGACCGAATCGCGCCCGAAAAAAACGAAGCGGCTCCGGAAAAGACCGAGCCGACTGTTCGGCTCTGCTCGTAGTCCCGCCTCCCTGCGCTCGCTCCGGAAACAGCAGGGAGGCGGGACCGCGAGCGGAGCCGAACAGTCGGCTCGGCTTTTTCCGGGGCGCTTCGGTCTTTTTCGGCCACGCTTCGGTCTTTTTCGGCGGCGCACTCGACAGAGCGTCTCGGCGGCGGGAAATTTAAACCCGGACAAGACTGAAAATGACGCTGGCAAGCTACAATGACACTGGGCAAGGCTGCAATGACGCTGGGCAAGGCTGCAATGACGCTGGGCAAGGGACAATGACGCTGGGCAAGGCTGCAAATGACGCTGGGCAAGGCTGCAAATGACGCTGGGCAAGCTACAATGACACTGGGCAAGCTGCAATGACGCTGGGCAAAGCTGCAATGACGCTGGGCAAGCTACAATGACACTGGGCAAGCTGCAATGACACTGGGCACGCTGCAAATGACGCTTAAATGTAAGTTTTTTTTTTCCCTAAACTTCCCTCCTAAAATGTTTTTTCCTTAAAATGCCCTCCTAAACTTGGGGTGCGTATAATACGCCGGTGCGTGTTATACGCCGATAAATACGGTATTTACATATTTTAGTGCTACATTTTCACTCACACAGTAAAAAAAAAAGGCGGGCTCCATCTGCCTTGCTGCAGCTTCTAATGCACATTGTTAGAAGCTCACAGTGTGCAGTGAAATCCGAGTAAGAGATTTCAGTCCAGGAGAGGAGCCGGTACAACCGTGCAAGACTGATAGGAAGGCTGGAGGTCAGATTTTGGATTATTTTTTTTTAATCTTGATTTTACGAGTACACCAGACTTTTCTCTGATGTTAGGCAGCCGATAAAGTCTTGTCGGTTTTACGATGATGCCTTGTTATAAAACGCGTAGCCCGCCTAGCGCAGGGATGCTGTTTTTATAATATTTCAGATTGCCTTGTGAATAAATCCAGCGCTTGGGGAATAAATGAGGTCACTGGCAGCTTCTTGTCCTGGTGGGGGAATACCATTGTGTGTGTGAATGACTGCGTTGTGTTATACGTAGGACGGATGCGCTGCGCTGTCACAGCACATTAGCCAAGCTTACTCCTATAAATCATTTCATTCTCAGTGCATAACTTTACTGAAGATTCATCTCTGGAAAATGATGTGCTGAGGAGGACTCTGGGGAGCGGGGGGACGGAGGAGAGAATTTTGGAGTCTATAAATAAAGGATATGGAAAGGAAAGCATAATGTGTGTTTATGGAGCGCAATCTGAGTTATCAATGCAACAGTATCTTGAAAATACATTTTGATGAGTTTTATTTGCTTGCTGTAATATAGTTTTATTATAGTGCATTATTCAAAGTTGAACACCAGGCAAAGATCCTTGTATTTAAATACAGTGCCTAGAAAAAGTATTCATATACCCCTTGACATTTTCCACATTTTATGTTACAACCAAGAAAATGAAATGTATTTTATTGGGATTTTAAGTGGCTCATAATTGTGAAGTGGAAGGAAAATGATAAATGGTTTTCCCAATTTTTTTTTTACAAATAAATATGTGAAACGTGTGTGGAGTGCATTTGTATTCAGCCCCCTTTACTCTGATACCCCCAACTAAAATCTAGTGGAAACAATTGCCTTCAGAAGTCACCTAATTAGAGAGCAGAGCTGTGGGAAGAACCCAGCAGTCCCCCACCCACTACAAGCTACAGGAGGGGGCAGTCATAAGACCAGTCACCCTGCACAAGTAGAAAGAGCAGCAGTAACTGGTGGGAGGGGCCCAGCAGGCTCCACCCACTACAAGCTACAGGAGGGAGCAGTCATAAGCAGTGATGTAAGTAACTCAGTTAAAATAAACAGGGTTACTTATTGCAGTTACTTTAGAGGGTAACGAGTAATCTAACTGAGTACTCTTCCCCTCATGGTAACGCAGTTCCCATTACTTGGGCGGCGTTACTGCAATTACATCTACCGCCCGGGAGACCCGCCGTGGCGGCGCTGCCTGGCCGTTCGTTCCGCCGCGGGGAGGGGGCCTTTCGCCCGCTGAGCTGAGAAGAGGCTGAGACTCAGAGAGACTGTCTGGACCGCCCCATCCCACCCCGCCTATCCAGAGAGAGAGAATGTAGGGAGGTGGGGCGGACACTGAAAAATGAAGTCAGCTGACCAGCTGACACCAATCGAGTGAAGGGGAGGGTCTCTCTCTCTCTCCTCACAAGGAAAGGCATCCCTGGAGGCATTCAAGTAAGTGACTGTCTGACGATTCGAATTGCAGTGCACTCGATCTATCCCAAGTCCTCCACCACCTCTGCTTCTTACTGATCCCATCCCTACCCACCCATCATCACTTCTACAACAGAGGTGATGGGGGGGATAAGGTAGGGATGAGATCAGTGGTGGTGGGGGGTGGGATCAGTAAGAGGCAGAGGTGGTGGTGAGAGAGGATGGCACCACCACTGCTGCCACCCCCCCCCAAGTACCACTGCTGCCAACCACACCCCCTCCCAAGTACACCACCGCTGCCACCCCCCAAGTACTGTACACCACCACCACCCCCCCAAGTACACCACTGCCACCCCCCAAGTACCACCGCTGCCACCCCCCCCCCCAAGTACCAGCGCTGCCACCCCCTCAAGTACCACTGCTGCCACCCCCTCAAGTGTCACCCCTGTCACAGTTACTTTGCTGAGTAACTAATTACGTTTCCAATGTAGTAACTGAGTTACTAACGCAATTACTTTTTGGGAGAAGTCATTTGTAACTTAACTAATTACTTTTTTAAAGTAAGATGACCAACACTGGTCATAAGACCAGTCACACTGCACAAGTAGAAAGAGCAGCAGTAACTGGTGGGAGGGGCCCAGCAGGCTACACCCACTACAAGCTGCCTGCAGGAAAAACTACAGGAGGAGGCGGAGACAAGACCAGTCACCCTGCACATGTAGAAAGAGCAGCAGTAACTGGTGGGAGGGGTTGAAAATCAGGAAGAACTCCGGACAGCCGCACACCGGGAAAATTAAAATTCAAAAAGGTTTATTTAAAAGCCAGAATCACTTCAATACAAAACTCGACAAGAAAGGGGGGTACAGAGCTGACGCGTTTCGCACTGTATGTCAGTGCTTACTCATAGCTGATATACTCTCAAATGAACATCAAATATATATGGTTACAACATATGTCTCACATAATTAAATAATAGAAAAAAGCTGTTGAAAACAGCCGGAGTCTAGTATTAATTGGATCTCAACATGTGTTGCTGGGATGGACCTTCAAATTGAGTATAACCAATTGGAAAACAAGATAAAACATTATAGTGAAAAAGATATGGAACGTGATGTGAAAAAGAATGTGTATATTTATCAACGTGTATACGTGAATGTATAAATATACGTAAAAATTAAATTAAATAAATCACTTAGAAAAAATCTGAATTTTAGTGATGTTTTAAAGAAGTATGTGCTATTTGCAGGTGTGTTTATACTTATTCTCATAGTATGGTATGTGAATAATGTAAAAAAATGTGATTGTAATAATTCAATCATGTGGATAAGTAAACTAAATAAATAAATAAAATGGGATTATAATAATTGAATGAACTTGCTGGGGAAAGCGTGTCTCTTAGTTAAAAGTGTACGTGAAAAAAGGTGAAAAAGGAATAAAGTGGAGTAAAGTAAAATAAAGTAAAGTCAAATGGAATGACTCTATGCGTATAGACCTAGTCTGTCATCCATGTTAAATATATCCGTTAACCGAATTCCTTAAGCGGAGCCCACCAAGCAACACATATGGAAATTCAAACAGACTTACAAAAATAATATAATCATAATGATAAAAGTGTACAGTATGTCATAAACTGACAGTGTTTCCTAAAGAAATAGTGTCGAAACAATTCATATACATTATATTATATGGATATTATGGCTTTTCATTTAATAATCCCAATAAAGTGAAATGGCAAAAAATGGGTGACTCACAATTAATAATAATAGTAACCCAATCGAGCTGAAAACTAATAATAAATAAAATAATAAATCATTAAACATCAATGAAATCGGCAACTATAGACCCTATGAAGAGTGTATTTATGTCACCTACCTATCAGTAAGGGGCGGGTCTAGTATTACTGTAACCAAGAGGCGCATTTATTATTATTGTATTAGTATTATTAGTGTGATTCTACCCCATTGGTAACCTGCATAAGACACAGACAGCTGTATCTTTATAATTGGTTATTAATAATGATAGATAGGTGACATAAATACACTCTTCATAGGGTCTAGAGTTGCCGATTTCATTGATGTTTAATGATTTATTATTTTAAGAGTTTTCAGCTCGATTGGGTTACTATTATTATTAACCACTTTAAGACCAGCCTCGTTTTGGATTTTAGGTGTTTACATGTTTAAAACTAGAAAAAAGCTAGAAAAAAACTTAGAACCCCCAAACATTATATATTGTTTTTTTTCTAACACCCTAGAGAATAAAATGGCGGTCGTTGCAATACTTTTTTTTCACACCGTATTTGCGCAGCGGTCTTGCAAGCACACTTTTTTTGGAAAAAATTCACTTTTTTGAATAAAAAAATAAGACAACAGTAAAGTTAGTCCAATTTTTTTATATATTGTGAAAGATAATGTTACGCCGAGTAAATTGATACCTAACATGTCACGCTTCATAATTGCGCCCGCTCGTGGAATGGCATCAAAGTTTTACCCTCAAAAATCTCCATAGGCGACGTTTAAAAAATTCTACAGGTTGCATATTTTGCGTTAGAGGAGGTCTACGGTTATAATTATTGCTCTCGCTCTACCGATCGCGGCGATACCTCACATGTGTGGTTTGACCACCGTTTTCA
The DNA here is from genome assembly GCA_028564925.1 of Lithobates sylvaticus. Classification (NCBI taxonomy): domain Eukaryota; kingdom Metazoa; phylum Chordata; class Amphibia; order Anura; family Ranidae; genus Lithobates; species Lithobates sylvaticus. The sequence goes on along the minus strand of CM053032.1, from coordinate 253,266,535 downwards.
TATGCAGGCGCTACTCATGTATGCGTTCGCTTCTGCGCACGAGCTCGTCGGGACGGGGCCCTTTAAAAAATGTTTTTTTTGTTTTTCTTATTTATTTTTCTTGATTTTATTTATTTTTACACTGTTTTTTAAAAAAAATTTAATTGGCTCACTTTTATTCCTATTACAAGGAATGTAAACATCCCTTGTAATAGAAAAAAGCATGACAGGTCCTCTTAAATATGAGATCTGGGGTCAAAAAGTCCTCAGATCTCATATTTGGACTTCAATGAAAAAAAAAAATAAAAAAAATGTCATTTAAAAAAAATGACATTTGTAAATTTCTCTTTAAGACGTATGGGCGGAAGTGACGTTTTTGACGTCGCTTCCGCCCTCCTATGGTATAGAGATGAGTGGCGGCCATCTTAGCGTCACTCATCTCTATGCACAGGCAGGGAACGGACCCGATCGCCTCCGCCGCTGCCGACGGCTCCGATAATCGGCGGAAGGCGCGGGAGGGGGGGGCACCTCTCCCGCCGCCGATATCGGTAATCTCGCGGCGAATCCGCCGCGATGACCACCATTATCGGAATGCTGACCGGCGCCTGAAGAGATGGCTATCAGCTGCTGCCGTTACCGAGATATCCCTCTTCAAAAAAGGGACGTACATCGTCGTGCGCCGGTGGGAAAGTGGTTAATTGTGAGTCACCCATTTCACTTTATTGGGATTATTAAATGAAAAGCCATAATATCCATATAATATAATGTATATGATTTGTTTCGACACTATTTCTTTAGGAAACACTGTCAGTTTATGACATACTGTACACTTTTATCATTATGATTACCGTATTTACCGGCGTATAACACGCACCCCAAGTTTAGGAGGGCATTTTAAGGAAAAAAAGTTTTAGGAGGGAAGTTTAGGGAAAAAAAAACAACTTACATTTAAGCGTCATTTGCAGCTTGCCCAGCGCCATTGCAGCTTGCCCAGCGTCATTGCAGCTTGCCCAGCGTCACTGTAGCTTGCCCAGCGTCATTGCAGCCTTGCCCAGCGTCATTGCAGCCTTGCCCAGCGTCATTGCAGCCTTGCCCAGTGCCATTGTAGCTTGCCAGCGTCATTTTCAGTGTTTTCCGGGTTTAAATTTCCCGCCACCGAGACGCTGTCGCGTGCCCTGCCGAAAAAACCCGAAGCACGGCCGAAAAAGACCGAAGCGCCCCCGGAAAAAGCCGAGCCGACTCGGACGGCTAAGCTCGCGGTCCCGCCTCACTGCTGTTTCCGGAGCGAGCGCAGGGAGGCGGAACTACGAGCAGAGTAGAGTCTGCTCGGCTTTTTCCGGGGGCGCTTTGTTCTTTTTCGGCCGCGCTTCGGGTTTTTTCGGCAGCGCTCGCTATTTTTCAGCGGCGCTTGCCTTTTTTGTAATTTTTTTTGGGGGTATCGGCGTATAACACGCACCCACGACTTTCCCCCGATTTTAAGGGGGAAAAAGTGCGTGTTATACGCCGATAAATACGGTATATTATTTTTGTAAGTCTGTTTGAATTTCCATATGTGTTGCTTGGTGGGCTCCGCTTAAGGAATTCGGTTAATGGATATATTTAACATGGATGAAAAACTCACTAAAATTCAGATTTTTTTTCTAAGTGATTTATTTGATTTAATTTTTACGTATATTTATACATTCACGTATACACGTTGATATATATACACATTCTTTTTCACATCACGTTCCATATCTTTTTCACTATAATGTTTTATCTTGTTTTCCAATTGGTTATACTCAATTTGAAGGTCCATCCCAGCATCACATGTTGAGATCCAATTAATACTAGACTCCGGCTGTTTGCTGTTTTCTATTATTTAATTATGTGAGACATATGTTGTAACCATATATATTTATATATTTGATGTTCATTTGAGAGTATATCAGCTATGAGTAAGCACTGACATACAGTGCGAAACGCGTCAGCTCTGTACCCCCCTTTTCTTGTCGAGTTTTGGATTGAAGTGATTCTGGCTTTTAAATAAACCTTTTTGAATTTTAATTTTCCCGGTGTGCGGCTGTCCGGAGTTCTTCCTGATTTTCAATCTGCTGTGCTATTAGCCAGCACCTGGGGCTCTCACACAGGAGCAGGAGCATTCGCTTAGAAGGAAAGTCCTAGAGCGGTGGTTATCTGTTTCTATCAACAAAAAAATCTCTGGACTCAACTGGTGGGAGGGGCCCAGAAGGCTCCACCCACTACAGGCTGCCTGCAGGAAAAACTACAGTCGGGGGCGGAGACAAGACCAGTTACCCTGCACAAGGAGAGAGAGCAGCAGTGAGCGGTCTTTATTACAGGAAGCTCCTTCACAGAGGGAAAGTCTCACACTGGATTACTGCACAGATCTGGAAGAAATACACAATGTACATCAAGGTTCAATGAAGAATATACACTCACTGGCCAATTTATTAGGTACACCTATTCAATTGCTTGGTAACACAATTTGCTGATCAGCCAATCACATGGCAGCAACTCAATGCATTTAGATGTGGTGAAGACGACTTGCTGCAGTTCAAACTGAGCATCAGAATGGGGAAGAAAGGGGATTTAAGTGACTTTGAACGTGGCATAATTGTAGGTGCCAAACGGTCTGGTCTGAGTGTTTCAAAAATCTCCTGGGATTTTCACACACAGCCATCTCTCGAGTTTACAGAGAATGGTCCAAAAGAGAGAAAATATCCAGTGAGCGGCCGTTGTGTGGAGGAAAATGCCTTGTTGATGTCAGAGGTCAGAGGAGAATGGACAGACTGGTTCGAGATGATAGAAAGGCACCAGTAACTCAAATAACCACTCGTAACACCTAAGGAATACAGAATACCATCTCTGAATGTACAACACATCGAACCTTGAAGCAGATGGGCTACAGCAGCAGAAGACCACACCAGGTGCCACTCCTGTCAGATAAGAACAGGGAACTGAGGCTACAATTCACACCGGCTCACCAAAATTGGATAAAAGAAGATTGGAAAAATGTTGTCTGGTCTGATGAGTCTTGATTTCTGATGGTCGGGTCAGAATTTGGTGTAAACAACACGAAAGCCATGGATCCATCCTGCCTTGTATCAACTGTTCAGGCTGGTGGTGGTGTAATGGTGGGGGGGGGGGGGATATTTTCTTGGCACACTTTGGGCCCCTTAGTACCAATTGAGCATCATATAAACCCCACGGCCTACCTGAGTATTATTACTGACCATGTCCGTCCCTTTATGACTACAGTGGCCACACAGCAGCATTGACTTCCTGGGGTGGCCTCTTCAATTGGCCTCATGGGTGGCACATCCAAAGGTCCTAATTGGAGATTGTGCAAACATGGCTGCCTAAGGGGGGCATCCATCCCTGACTGACCCACAACTGTTGTTCAAGCCATCTTATTTTAGTTTGTTAAAATGTACATACAGTATATATGACCCTCTCCCTCTCTAGATCTTGTCCCATTATTTATTTTTTCTTTTACCTTGTTCCTGTAGTGAGAAAAAGTGTTTATTACCCACTGTGACATCATCAACAAGCGCGCAAAATTCTTGCAGGGGCAGTTCTTGGGAGCTGGCGTAGCTGACATAGACACACCCCCATAACTACCGTACATCTCCCCAGAGCCCTTTTCCCAAACACAATATATGGGCACGCTCTTGGGAGTCAGGGCAGCAGCCTTGTTATAAAACATGTAGCCCGCCAAGCGCAGGGATGCTGTTTTATAATATTTCAGATTGCCTTGTGAATAAACCAACCAAATAAATGAGGTCACTGGCAGCTTTGTGGTGGGTGAATACCATTCTGTGTCTGAATGACTGCATTATGTTATACGTAGGACTGATGTCACAATAAGCCACTTTAGCCAAGCTTACCTCTATAAATCATTTAACCCTCAGTGCATAAGCTTGTAAAATTCTTGCAGGGGGAGTTGTTGGGAGCTGACGTAGCTGACAGCCCCAGAACTACATCTCCCCAGAGCTTTTCCTACACACAATGTATGGGCAGGCTTTTGGGAGTCAAAGGAGCAGCCTTGTTATAAAACGCGTAGCCTTGCAAGCACAGGGATGCTGTTTGTATAATATTTCAGATTGCCTTGGGAATAAATCCACCGAATAAAAGGGGTCACTGGCAGCTTCATGTCCTGGTGGGTGAATACCATTCTGTGTCTGAATGACTGCGTTATGATATATGTAGAACAGATGTCACAATAAGGCACATTAGGCAAGCTTACCTCTATAAATCATTTAATCCTCAGTGCATAAGCTTGTAAAATTATTGCAGGGGGAGTTGTTGGGAGCTGACATAGCTGACAGCCCCAGAACTACATCTCCCCAGAGCTTTTCCTACACACAATGTATGGGAAAGCTTTGGGAGTCAAAGGAGCAGCCTTGTTATAAAACGTGTAGCCTTGCAAGCACAGGGATGCTTTTTGTATAATATTTCAGATTGCCTTGTGAATAAATCCACCAAATAAAAGGGGTCACTGGCAGCTTCATGTCCTGGTGGGTGAATACCATTCGGTGTCTGAATGACTGCATTACGTCTTACGTGGGACAGGTGCGTAATTCTCAGTGCACAAGCTTGCGTAATTCTCAGTGCACAAGCTTGCAAAATTCTTGCAGGGGCAGTTGTTGGGAGCTGACGTAGCTGATATAGACACCCCCCCAGAACTACATCTCTCCAGAGCCCTTTTCCTACACACAATGGTTTTGATTTACTAAAACTGGAGAGTGCAAAATCCGGTGCAGCTCTGCATAGAAACCAATCATCTTCCAGATTTTTTTGTCAAAGCCTAATTGAACAAACTGAAGTTAGAAGCTGATTGGCTACCATGCAGAGCTGCACCAGATTTTGCACGCTCCAGTTTTGGTAAATTAACCCCAATGTGTGGGCAAACCGCATTGTTTTTCTGCAAGAGAAATCCATGCATTCAAGTGGAGAGGGACATAGAGAGGTGGGGGATAGGTGGAGATCTGCAGTAAAGCAAGAAACTAGGCCCCACGCATGCATGGGGCTGCTTGTGATTAGATGTGGGAGACCCAGAAAGGGTTCCTTGTGATTAGCTGTGGGCGGGAAGCCCTGTGCCCAGGTCCCAGCATTTGCAACTAATTGCTCCACAAATGAATGCATGTGAGCAGCCACAAGTAGTGATTAGATAAATAAGTATTGTGTAGGTAACATTTTTGGTGAGCAACATTGAGTTTACGTGACCATCAAAATAACAGACTCTTGCCAATCATTCTGTACTGAACAACCTCCCTCCCAGACAGCTACATTTCTCTTTATGGGTGTGAGAGAGAGAGAGGAGTGGCGCCACTTTGAGTGCAGTATGTCAGTTAAAATTCAATGTTTAATAAAAAGTAAGATCAACTAACATTTTGGTGAGATATGATGTGTATGGCATAAGTAGTTTGGGCTCCTGTAGTCCAGCTAGGCAGCAGTGGTGGTCAGCAGTTCCCTTGGTTCCCGAGGCTCTGAGGCTGAAGACGTCACACAACAAGCACGTCAGCAGTGATAGACGGGAGGAGTGGTTGAGCTTGTGTTCGGAGCATGCGTGCTCCTTTATCAGGCATATGCCACCACTGCTGCCCAGCTGGACTACAGGAGCCTAAGCTACATATGCCATGCACATTATATCTCACCAAAATGTTAGTTGATCTTACTTTTATTTACCATTGATTTTTTAACTGACATACTGCACTGAGAGTGGCGCCGCTCCTCTCTCTCACCCATATCCACAGAGTCGCTTCTGCTCTCTACAGCTGGCTGTACACACTGACAACAGACCAGAACCCCTAAACCCTGGTCTGGTCTTGGCAGTGAATGAACTTTGCCTACTGGCACACCTGGACCTTGGAACTATTTCCATATCGCACTAGCTGGGTTTCTAGTGCTCCATCTTTTTTTACATTTCTCTTTATGCAAACTATGGAATTTTTTAGATGTAGAAGAAAGGTATTGTAAGTTTCTTTTATAACAATGGATGTGCAGCGTTAGATCACAGAGGCTTTTATAGGCCAAGATGGGAACAGAACCACAGGCTGGGAATTAGATGTTCCCAGGACACAATGTTACTGGCAATCCAAAGTTTTTAAACCTTGGTGTATCTAAACCTAGGTTTGTAGGCTGTGTCCTTAGCATGCACTGTATGTTCCACATCTTTCAGTTTGAATGGAATGTTACTTAAAAAAAAAAGATTTTTCCTCAGAAGATCGCTGCTGAAATGGATAATAGGAAACAGATGTGGCAAGGTGAACCATATGTATAGGTGGTGAGTATCAGGATGGATGTCTGGAGGACACCATGTCAAAGGTTTAAGAAAATTTCAGCACGTTTCTAGGCTCAAGAAGAATAAGGCCATCAGATGTAGATAACGTTTCACATATGTTTTAGGTTAATGTTCACAAAATATAATCCTACTGAGCAATTTCCTGGTCACAAGATGGTTGAAAGAAGAAGTTCCACGTAACATGTTTACCTGGAGAAAGCTTGGAACACATGGAGGATATCCATATTTACTGTATATATCAACTTCCTCTATATGATGTGGGAAACAATGGAGACAAGAAATGAGACCTCTAATTCTATAGATTGCCCACAAAGCCATCGTTGGCTGCCTTTACTTGGATGCTTAAGAAAAGGCAAGAAAAGGCAACCAATCATTGGCTTTGAAGCTTTGAAGCTAAAGCCAATGATTGGTTGCCTTTTCTTAAGCATCCAATCTGAGGCACCCTAGAACGGTAGAAAAGTTAGTATTAGGGGAAACTTTGTAGTTTTTTTTACAGATTAGGAAAGGCTGGTGATAAAGTAGACATTTATTCTTAGTCCACTTTGAAACAAACCTTAGGGGTGGCAATAATTACTAAACAGCAGAACTAGAGAAACAAAGGTAACTAAACTCTTCCTTGATGAGGACAAGAGCCTCTTCCCGACAACCCTGGCCATTGGTTGTCGGGGTCTGCGGGCATGGGGCTTATCGGAATCCAGGAGCCCCCTTTAATAAGATTCTAGTCCACCGGATAGTCCGATCGTGTGTACGGGGCATAAGAGTAGAAAAATGTTTTAACTATGTAACAAGGCTGCACTCTCAACAGCCCGATCTCAGATAATAGTAAGGAATGTGCTAAGCCTCGGCTCCTCCCCAGCCACACCCCTGCTGGTGCATTTCTCCCTGCACCAAGGGCTTAGTCATAGAAGTCTATGGATAAGCCCTGGGTGGGGCAAAACGCATGAGTGGGCATGGCTTGGGAGGAGATGAGGCCGCTAGTTACTATTATTTGAGATCAGGCTGGGAGTGTGGCACTTTTACATTGTTTATACATGATACTTCTGGATGAGTATTAGAGAAGCTGGCATCCATATCAGTGTGGATCACCGGAACAGGGGTTTTAGTGCTTTAGAGCGGCTCTCTAAGCATTTTAATACATGTCGTAGTTAAATGTTTTCCTTTAAAACTCAGCACAAGGAGCAGTTCCTACATTAAATGAGACGTGTCCCTTCTACTGGTGGCTGTTGGTCTAGTTGAAATATTCCATCCTCTGTCCCCCACAGAGGCAATCTTCTAGTACTACGGGAGTTATAACAGCCACTAGACCTGTCATAGGCACTTCATTAAAAATGGCGACTATCCTCCCCCCACCCCGTCCACTTATAGAAGCTGTTCTATAGCTTTAATCAATGAAAAGCGTTCTTTGGAGGGAGGACAGGTAGGTGAATGATTGGTCCGCCTCCCCCATTCATAGAAAGCTTTTCATTCAGGAATAAGATGTAATACTTGCCCTTTTCTATGCTCGGCAGGCTTCTGGTACCATTTTGCGATGCTGTGGGTGTGCCCTCACCATTCTCACATACAATGCAGGGCTAACAGTTGGTCCTGCATTGCACTTAATAATGCCAGCTGGCTGGACATATATTCTTGGATGTGTACTGAGGAGCACCTGGTCCAAACATTCATCTCATTTTAAGGACTTTGGGAAACATTTAAAGGATAAGAGCATCAAATACAGCCAACCCATTAGAGGAAAAAATCTCTTCTTCAGGGCTTGAGCAGCAAGTTAATAAAAACGTAAAAGAGGCCTTCATGGAAATTTAGTACCAGCCACTCCTCCGTACACATCCAAGAACGTACCGTCTGGTGAGCGTTCCCTTTGCTGCTATCATGGCGGTAGCAGCCTAGGACTAGAGTAGGATATACCTATATTATATTCCAAGCACGGATCTGCTTGTTTGAAGAAAAATTACTTTATAGTAGATCCATCAGAAACTATTTTCGGACCCCTCCAGTGCTCCTCTGCCAGTGTTCCCGTCAGTCACAGGTGCTGCCATCTTCTCCCAGTCTTCCTTCTGGGTTTTGGACTCCTTGGCTGCAAAGATGACCAAGTCATAATGACATCACTCCTGCTCATGCACCTGAGATTCACATCATGGCACAAAGCGGTGCTGTAAATGTACACAGGGCTGCAAGTGTGCAGCTCAGTGTAGATAAACACTAGCAAGCATAGGGAAGGGTTATTGACAGAAGAGACAAATAAAGACCAATAATGACCAATGCTACCTGTCACCGTATTTTTTAGGTTTAAAATGGTTGTAAACCTCTAAAATGTAAAAATAAAAAGCATATCCTTCTATAGTGTGTACTAACCTCAATCCAAAGCACGGAGTGTGGTTATTTTCTGCTCTCCCTCTTTGCATGAGTCATTTCTGATAGGGTTACACTGACACCACAGAATTCTGGAGGGGTATGTCCTGCCCACCCTCCAACATACAGAAGGTGGTCGACAGCCTTAGCTGTGAATGTTTCCCTATGAGACTGTGTAGAAGGGGACGTATCCTTTCCCTCCACTCAGGTCTCAAATTACACTCAGCTCTGTTCTCTATGCTGTGCAGTGTGTGACATTAGATCACCCCCCACATGCTGATAAATAGCCTTTGGTCTGTGTAGTTTGAATGGTGTAGAGCACAGGTGTCAAACACAAGGCCTGCGGACCGAATCCAGCCCTCCAGGCCATTTCATGTGGCCCTCGTACATCTCCTGCAGCTGCAGGAGAGCTCAAGCTCTCCTCCAGACCCCTACTTTCTGCTTTCAAGTAATGCATCCAGCTTATTCCCAGCAGCAGGGGAGGAAAGGGGGTGCACTGTGATGTTAGGGAGAATAGGGGACTCAACTTCTGATGGTGGGGTGGCTCTTGACATCTAATGTAAGGGGAGGCGCTGGACATCTAATCTTACAGATTCAACCGGCCCTTTTGAGGACAATCATAATGCTGATGTGGCCCATGATGAAATTAAGTTTGACACCCCTGGCATAGAGGGCTGCAGATAAACAGGTACAACATATGCAGAAGGATGTTTCATCTTTGTGTGTCACCTGAGGCTTGTCACTTCACTGAGGTTATGTAAGAATTGAAACCACTTTAAATCTTAGAGGTAAAAATTTTATGTAGCAATAGAAGTACTGTATATACTCACGTATAAGCCGAGTTTTTCAGCACATTTTTTTGTGCTGAAAGTGCCCCCCTCGGCTTATACTCGAGTCAAGCACTTTTCTGCAGCAGAGAATTACATTTTCCGACCCGACTTCGGGGTCCCGTATCTCGGGGCCACTTGGTGCTAGGAACCTAAAATTTGTAGTGCAAACCCAGTGGAACCAACACTACAACATATCCAAATGGGGTTCCTAGTACCAAGTGGCCTCGAGATGCAGGGCCCCAAATTCGGTCAACTGTGTCCATCTGCAGCAATGTCATTTTGGGTCCAGAGACCCCAAATTTTGGCTGCAGCTAGGGGGCATCTAGGAGGCCTTAACTACCAAGTTTGAAGTTCAGGGGACCTATGGCTGCAAATGGGCACAGTGAGGCTGCAAATGGGCATTGTTGACCCTCTTCCACTTACAGTAGCTGCGCATTTCTCACCCTAGGCTTATATGGGGCCACACAGTATACACACGCACAGTATACAATCACACAGTATACACAGGCATGTTTCTATTGGCTGAGAAGGTACTGGAGAGGTGGGGCAGCTATAATCTCTGGATTTTTAGACCAAAAGGATGTCGGTAAGGGACATTTCAGAGACAGATGTAAAAAAAACTGATTTTTACATACTGTCCCTGGTTTTACTGAGGCTGGCAACCCCTAGTGGCCCAGGGCCCTCAGGCAGTGCCCGAGTGGCCGAATGGTCAGTCCGCCCCTGCTTGAGTCAATAAGTTAAAATTAGGTGCCTCGGCTTATATTCGGCTCGGCTTATACTCGAGTATATACGGTATGTCATATCAGAGAAGCAACTTCTTTTTCCACAATAAAGAGTGCAATCATGCAGTGCTTATACCCATCTTCCTCTTTTCTAATAAATGCTTTATTTGCTTTTTCTGTGTCTATCGCATCGCCCTCAGGTTCTGTCATTAAGAAAAATGTATTCATACGGATCATTCTTTTCCTGAGTAATACATACTCCGAGGCTCGGTCTGACAATCTTTTATTTCCCTGCATTATTTCATCATACAGACTTTGTCATGCACTAATTAGACCCTGCCGGAAACTAAACTCTTTGGTTTGCGCTTGTCAGGCATTGACCGGGGTCTTCATACGACATGCATCACGGTAGCTCGGCTCGTATGCCTTCTTCTTGCACAACGTAACCTCCAATATACAGGCAGAATGTATGGAAATATATGATGCATCGCAGTTCATTTAAATACGTACACGTTAGAATTTTGGCACAGAGAAGTAAAAATTGTCCATCTTAGCAGCTTTGGATTCCATCTCTGGAACGATGGGCTTTTAGGCCCTTTTTTTCACATTTGAACTTGTATTTATTTTTAAAGTGTCATTCAATCCTAAAGTGATAACAAAGTTATAAATGGAGTCTAGTGCACGGAGTCATCAGCTGGGTTTTATGCCTTACTTGTGGCTCCCAGCTGCAAGAATTCCCCACCAGACCTCTATCCGATCCACCATGAGGTCTTGGGTTCCCTGTGTAGTTCTTCGTGCTTCCACTCCAACTGTTGCACTTTCCATGAAATAATCCAGCAAGAGGGACATCTTACTTGCGGCATAAGGTGTGCATGCTGGGGAATTCCATCAGATATTCTATAGTGTCCTTAAAGCCCAGATCAAAACTTTTTTAGTTTTGGATAGAATGGGGGAGAATTACAATTTATGTCAGGTTTTTATTTCTTAGTACGTAACAATTAGTAGAGTGCCACACTGATCGTTAAAAGGTCCAACATTTTTTTCTTATTAGATATTTAGTGGGATATCATTCACCATGTTATGGAGGTTCAGACACTTCCCCTTCATCAGGGCTTCAACACAAAGCTTGAAGTGTCTAAATCCCAGGAACGTGTTGGCTCTTATCCCACTGAATAACTAAAAAAAATCATCTTTGATCATTAATGAGATGGTCTTACTGCTTCTCATGTGTTTGGACTTCTCTGCAGACCCCTTTTCCCTTGGGGTGTGAGTAGCCTAACCAAAATGACTCAGCTTGATCAATGAGGTCCTTCAAATTATTGGAGATCTGCTATGTATGTACCCCAAGATTTATTCATGTCTGTGACCCCTATTGCCCCATTGGGGAGGATTTCCCTCATTTTCATTTCCTGTGACATCCGTACAAGGGGAAAGGGGCTTAAAGTGGGGTGCCCCCTATAAAAAAAAAAAAAATTTGAAAAGTCAGCAGCTACAAATACTGCAGCTGCTGACTTTTAATAATCGGACACTTACCTGTCCCAGGGTCCAGCGATGCGGGGGAACGAAGCCCCCCCCCCTCGTTCCCCGATCCGCGGGCGGGGCCGGCATTCTTACTGTGAGCACCCGGCTGTGGCTTCACAGCCGGGGCACCCACTGCGCATGCGCAAGCGGCGCCGCGCGCCGTGATACGCCGCGCAGTCATCTGGGACACGTGACAGGCCCCAGATGACTGTGCGGCGCCGAGGGGAAGTGATGTCAATGCCCGGGCACTAAAGGTGGCAGACTACGAGGGACCCCCTAGCAACAGGCATTTAGATGTGAGTAAAAAAAAAAAAAAATTCAAATTTTTTTTTTTTTTTTTTTTTTTAATGATTTTTAAGCTATTTTTTTTTTTTTCACTTTAAGGCACTAAAAGCAATAAAAAAATATTACAATTTCAGATGCTCTAAACTTTCCTCATTCTACTAAATGTGTTTTCGTCTGTTTCCCTGTTTAAGAGATGCCCGATCAGGGAAAGAAATTTCCTCAACATGGATACAGATGACCATAAAAGAAAAAAAAAAAAAAAAAAAACAATGTACTATCCCTTTAATGCCCTATTGGAAACAAATACAACATTTTGGCTGGAGTTGGGCTTTAAAAGTGCTGGATGATCCAAAATAGAAGTGTAAACATTTGGTGGATTGATCTCACACAGGCTCAGACCACCAAAAAAATATATTTAGGTAGTCAGGGGCTGGAAAGATGAATCACCCATTGGTTTGTTAGATTGCTTGGACCGTTTTAGTGTCTGTGCATGACCCCTGATGCCAGCAGCTGTCAGAGGGTACTGCCCTTTAAAGTTGAAGGACACCTAAACCTGCCATACATGCTACATAGTAGGCGAGGTTGAAAAAAAGACCATCAAGTCCAACCTATGTGAGTGATTTTATGTCACTATTACATTGTATATCCCTGTATGTTGTGGTCGTTCAGGTGCTTATCTAATAGTTTTTTTTTTTAATTATCGATGCTCTCCGCTAAAACCACTGCCTGTGGAAGGGAATTCCACATCCTAACCGCTCTTACACTAAAGAACCCTCTACGCAGTTTAACCTTAAACTTTCTTCTCATTTTAGCGAATGGCTGCGTGTCTTATTAAATTCCCTTACGCAGAAAAGTTTTATCCCTATTGTGGGGTCACCAGTATGGTATTTTCACATTGAAATCATATCCCCTCTCAAGCGTCTCTTCTCCAGAGAGAACAAGTTCAGTGCTTGTAACCTTTCCTCATAACTAATGTCCTCCAGACCCTTTATTGGTTTTGTTGCTCTTCTCTGGACTCTCTCCAGTTCTAGCACATCCTTCCTGAGGACTGGTGCCCAGAACTGGACAGCATACTCCAGGTGCATCCGGACCAGAATCTTGTAGAGTGGGAGAATTATCATTTTATCTCTGGAGTTAATCCCCTTTATAATGCATGCCAACTTGGCATTGCATGCCATTGCTGAGCCTGTCATCTACTAGGTCCCCCAGGTCCTTTTCCATCCTTGATTTTCCAGAGGTTCTCCCCCCAGTGAGTAGATTGCATTCATATTTTTGCCACCCAAATGCATTATTTTAAATTTTTACACATTAAACCTCATTTGCCATGTAGTTGCCTACCCCATTAGTTTGTTCAGACCTTCTTGCAAGGTTTCCACATCCTATTGCCCTGCTTAGCTTAGTATCGTCTGCAAATACAGAGATTGAGCTGTTTACCCCATCCTCCAGGTCGTTAAATAGGATTGGTCCCAGGACAGAACCCTGGGGGACCCCACTTTTCACCCCTGCCCATTCCGAGTGATCCCCATTTATCACTACCCTCTGAACTCGCCCCTGTAGCCAGTTTTCAATCCATGTACTCACCCTGTGGTCCATGCAACTGACCTTACTTTGTACAGTAAACATTTATGGGGAACTGTATCAAATGCTTTTGCAAAATCCAGATACACCACATCTACGGGCCTTCCTTTATCTAGATGGCAGCTCACCTCCTCATAGAAGGTTAATAGATTGGTTTGGCAAGAACGATTCTTCATGAATCCATGCTGATTACTGCTAATGATACTGTTGTCATTGCTAAAATCTTGTATATAGTCCCTTATCATCCTCTCCGAGCTTGCATACTATTGATGTTAGGCTAACTGGTCTGTAATTCCCAGGGATGTATCTTGGTGCCTTGGCTTTTCTTTAATCAGCTGGTACCATTCCAGTCTGTTCGTAAAAATTAGGAACAATGGTCTGACAATTACTTGACTGAGTTCCTTAAGTACCCTCAGGTGAAAGCCATCTGATTCCGGTGACTTATTAATGTTAACTTTTTCAAGTCTAATTCTAATCCTGTCCTCTGTTAGCCATGAGGGTGCTTCCTGTGACGTGTCATGAGGATAAACATTGCAGTTTTGGTTACTGAAACCCTCCGATTCCCTCGTGAAGACTGGAGGAGAAGAGTACATTCAATACCTTATGTGACCAATATGATCTGACCTCCCTTTCTTACTATTTATGTACTTGGGATATTTCTTACTCTCCTCTGCTATGCTGCAATCAATCTATTCAGTTTACAACCCATTAGGTAGATACACAGTTGTTAGTGTATCTAAAGAAGATTGAACAGATTGTAACATGTGCAACCAATTCAAACCCAAACCTTATTCAAAACCAGGCTGGCCATATACAAAAACATTTTGGTATTTTCAGTTAGCTTTCAGTCTTTGGAGATTTCCTGGTTTCAAGTAGCCAGGTTATAAAAAGTGGGGTGCAAGTCAATCATTAATGCCTTTTCAAGTAAAAAGGAGGTAATTTTAATCCATATCCACCCCATTTTTGAACATTTATTGTAGCTTTTCTCTACCTTTTTTTCTTTACCCCTGGGGAACGCTTAATTTAATTTTCAGGTCTTGAGGAACCCCTTCTAAACCCACTGGGAAAAATGCTCCTTGGTGGTCAATGGGAAGAATTCTCCTTACATTGGGGGTCAGTGGGAAGAATTCTCCTTACATTGGGGGTCAGTGGGAAGAATGCCTCTTACATTGGGGGTCAGTGGGAAGAATGCCTCTTACATTGGGGGCCAGTGGGAAGAATGCTCCTTACATTGGGGGCCAGTGGGAAGAATGCTCCTTACATTGGGGGCCAGTGGGAAGAATGCTCCTTACATTGATGGCCAGTGGGAAGAATGCTCCTTACATTGGGGGCCAGTGGGAAGAATGCTCCTTACATTGGGGGCCAGTGGGAAGAATGCTCCTTACATTGGGGGCCAGTGGGAAGAATGCTCCTTACATTGGGAGCCAGTGGGAAGAATGCTCCTTACATTGGGAGCCAGTGGGAAGAATGCTCCTTACATTGGGAGCCAGTGGGAAGAATGCTCCTTACATTGGGAGCCAGTGGGAAGAATGCTCCTTACATTGGGAGCCAGTGGGAAGAATGCTCCTTACATTGGGAGCCAGTGGGAAGAATGCTCCTTACATTGGGAGCCAGTGGGAAGAATGCTCCTTACATTGGGAGCCAGTGGGAAGAATGCTCCTTACATTGGGAGCCAGTGGGAAGAATGCTCCTTACACTGGGGGCCAATGGGAAGAATGCTCCTTACACTGGGGGCCAATGGGAAGAATGCTCCTTACACTGGGGGCCAATGGGAAGAATGCTCCTTACACTGGGGGCCAATGGGAAGAATGCTCCTTACACTGGGGGCCAATGGGAAGAATGCTCCTTACACTGGGGGCCAATGGGAAGAATGCTCCTTACACTGGGGGCCAATGGGAAGAATGCTCCTTACACTGGGGGCCAATGGGAAGAATGCTCCTTACACTGGGGGTCAATGGGAAGAATGCTCATTACACTGGGGGTCAATGGGAAGAATGCTCCTTACACTGGGGGTCAATGGGAAGAATGCTCCTTACACTGGGGGTCAATGGGAAGAATGCCAGCCTTACATTGGTAGTCAATGGGAAAGAATGCTCCTTATATTGGGGATCAGAATGCCACTCTTTCAGACAGCTAAAGCTCACTGGTTGCATATCACTTTGTCAAGTGGTGTAGGCCTCAGAATAATGCATGCACCATCAGATGGTAGGTCAATCATCCACAGCTCAAGAAACCCCTAGCAATGTCTGGGGGAACCCAAGGGTTCCACGGACCCCTGGTTGGAAATGGCTGATATAGCGATTCTGAAAGCAGTCTGAATGCCACCAAACTGTCATATGATTGCATAGCCAGCACAATGTAAGCTAATGCACACCTTTACATTCAAGTTAGAAGCAAGACAAACATTGAAAATGGATTGCATTTGAAGTCAGCCTGAGATTAGTTTGAGACATGTTTGAGTTGCATTCACATTTGCATATGTATAGGTATAATAGCAAAGCAATGCACTGCAAAAGGAACAATAGACACAAATGTGTACTGCTCTATAACATCAATTCTAAATTAAAACAAGGCATTCCACAGCCTTCAAAAATGCTTCAAAGACTGACATGAGAAGCATAATGCTAATTTCCCCAAGCACTGATCCACTCTGGTGGTGAGTAGAGCTGGTGGGGTGTGGAAACAAAGTGCAGCATCAAGACAGGTGGCACTAGGTGGGTGAAGTTGTTGGGTGGGTTGCAGCAGTTGGGTGGAGTTGAGGGATCTGATGTTGAAGTCTCACTTCTGAAGTTCCTTGCTCTGCAAGTGTGGGACCTGATTGTAATGTAAGCTCTTGGCTCCCAGATCCTTCCATAAAAGCACTCAATGGCCGATTCAGCCTGCCAACCTCATTCTGCAATCTGTTTGGGGGTGGATTTACCCTTGAAATCTTTTTTCCTTTTCAGCATGCAAGGCCTTCATAAATATGTCAGCCTTCTGGTTTTTTCACCTCTGTAGTTAATATGATTGCCTGATCTTTGTGGGCATCAGTGGAGCAATTTGACACGGCGTTCGCTACTTGGCAAAACTTTCTAAGTAGAATTTGCCGGAGCAAGAGGTAAACCCAAGGGTCAAGTATTTGGTTAAGGGAGGCCAGGCGTATGGCCGTCAAAAAGAAGTTACAGTCTTTTTGCACTTCTGGGCTTTGCGACGCCAAAGGTGGCCTGCAATTTTCAACTGAGGTATGATTGAAGATCATTTTTAGCATAATTACCTGTAGAGAGAAGAAAAAAAAAAATATTGCATTATTTTTTTTACAATAAAGGCAATTTTAAATGTAAAGTAGTCCAATTTTGCATATTGCCATAAGCAGTTTACATATTGGATATGTGTTGCTCCATTGGAGAGTGGAAGCATCTGGGTTAAGTTTTACCATAATACAGAATTATACAGAATTACTCTGCTTAGCTCTCTGATACGTCTTTAACCACTTGCTTACCGGGCCTATTTTGGCCTATTTTCCTTCATGTAAACATCATCGTTTTTTTGCTAGAAAATTACTCAGAACCCCCAAACATTATATACGTTTTTTTTAGCAGACACCCTAGGGAATAAAATGGCGGTCATTGCAACTTTTTATCTCACACTGTATTTGAGCAATCATTTTTCAAACGCCTTTTTTTTGGAAAAAAAAACGGTTTCATGAATTAAAAAAATAACAAAACAGTAAAGTTAGCCCAATTTTTTTATATAATATGAAAGATGATGTTACGCCAAGTAAATAGATACTGAACATGTCATGCTTTAAAATTGCGCACAATCGTGGAATGGCGCCAAACTTCGGTACTTAATAATCTCCATAGGCGACGCTTTACATTTTTTTACAGGTTACCAGTTTAGAGTTAGAGGAGGTCTAGTGCTAGAATTGTTGCACGCGGCGATACCTCACATGTGTGGTTTGAGTGGCGTTTACATATGTGGGAGGGACTTGCGTGTGCGTTAGCTTCTGAGCGCGAGCAACCGGGGACAGGGGCGTTTTAAAAATTTTTTATTTATTTATTTTTATTTTACTTAATTTTTTTTATTTTTACACTTTTTAAAAAAAAAAAAATTTTGGATCACTTTTATTACAGTTACAGTGTATCATTACCACTCACTGACTGGTTGCTAAAGGTCACAGCACACATTGCGGCTCACTGATTAGTTGCTAGAGGTTACAGCACATGATTTCTGCTTGTTGATTGGTTGTTAGAGATTACTGTGGATATGACCTCAGGGGGGCATGATATACATATCAATGCCGCCGGCCCGCTATTTACATATGAATGCTGCCTCTATTTACATATCAATGCCGGCAATTCACATGTAAACACAGGGTCTGCAGGTGAGTCATCTGTACACAACAATAGGGAAGAGCTGGACAGCATTTGTAGCAGCACTTCACACTGCGATATTGGGACACAGCACAGGACTAAAACCTCAAGGGACAAGGGAATTTAAACCAGGATAGTTGATAGTATGAGGCAGCAGCTTTGGGCCCCACAACAATGACAGGGCCTGCCTTAAAAATGGCCCTGGATACAGTGCCAAATGTTGGTGACTCATTGGTGAAGCCAGAATCACAATGACAACCTCAGAATCTACGGTTTTAATTCTGCCCGCGATTCCAAATTGTTGCAGAACGCACAACAAGCATTTATGCCGTGTACACACGATCGGAAATTCGGCCAGCAAAAGACTGATGAGAGCTTTTAGTCGGAAAATGCGACTGTGTGTATGCTCCATCTGACTTTTGCTGGCCAAATTCCAGCCAGCAAAAGATTGAGAGCGGGTTCTCAATTTTTCGGTCGGAAAAAATTTCCGATCATCTGTAGCAATTTCCGATGCACAAAATTTCTACGCATACTCTGAAACAATTCAGCGTATGGTTGGAAGCATTGAACTTCATTTGCTCAGCACGTCCTCCGTCACCGTGTTCTTGACGGTCGAAAGTTCAGCGAACTTTTGTGTGACCGTGTGTATGCAAGCCAAGCTTGAGTGGAATTCCACAGCGAAAATCCGCTCATGTGTACGCGGCATTAGGTGCCATTTAAATGTCATGCTATTTTGCCACATTTTGTGCGTAAAATCGCTCCTGGCTCAGGGCCACAATTTAGTCCCTGGGCTATTTTGGAACAACAACCGCACATAGGGCAGCCCATTCCAGTGAATGGGCTGCCCTATGCACGACACGCATTTTCACATGAGAATCGTGGTAACAAAATTGTGAGCGAGAATGCAAGTTTCCACTATGAGGACCTACCATAGCAGTCCCCACGTAACACAGTTTTATATCCTGTTGATCCTGACAGCAGATCTTTTTTCCCATTCCTGTAATGGGCCAAGCTGCCCAGTAAAAGAAACAGTTACTGAGGTTGGGATAAAACATACAAGGGCTCATGTAGATGGACTTTGGGCTGCATTGATGGCATCAGTATGAGAGGCTTCTGAGATCATTCAAAATTCACTGACAGCTGCATCTACTTGCAGTTGACCTTCTTCTGACTTGCATTTGACCTGCTTGTATGGGAATGTAAAACCTATCTGAAGAAAACAAAATACCCCTTGACACAGGCCCATACCCTGCCAGGGGTGCTTACAACAGCCAGTCACCCAATCACTTGCCCACCAAAGGTAGCAACTCCTCCTCCCACCTGACTGCCCCTTGCCATGTGCCATGGGCTCCACCGTCCCATCTGTGGACTTGTAACCAGCATAGCAGGTGTCAGTGGGTGAAATGGAGGGGAATCCCAGATGCCTCAGTATAGAGAACCTGCCACAGCAAAATTGTATCACAGAGGGTTATTGGCCGGCTATGTGACAGCAATAAAAATAATTGTAAAAATAAAATAAAAAATGTATGTATGTATGTATGTATGTATGTATGTATGTATGTATGTATGTATATGTATATATATTTATATATATATATATATATATATATAAAAAATGACAATTGCACTACACATTACAAAAAGCCACAAATGACGTAATTATAGCATTATGCGCCATTATTCACAAATACAGTGCATCCAGAAACTATTCACAGCGCTTTAATTTTTCCACATTTTTTTATGTTACAGCCTTATTCCAAAATGGATTAAATTCATTATTTTTCTCAAAATTCTACAAACACCCCATAATGACAACGTGAAAGAAGTTTGTTTGAAATCTTTGCAAATTTATTAAAAATAAAAAACTCCCATGTACATAAGTATCACAGCCTTTGCCATGACACTCAACATTTAGCTCAGGTGCCTCCTGTTTCCACTGATCATCCTTGAGATGTTTCCACAACTTGATTGGAGTCCACCTGTGGTAAATTCAGGTTCCACAGTTAACAGTGCATGTCAGAGCACAAACCAAGCCATGAAAGTCCAAGGAATTGTCTGTAGACCTTTGAGACAGGATTGTATGGAGGCACAGATCTGGGGAAGGGTACAAAATATTTTCTGCAGCACTGAAGGTCCCAATGAGCACAGTGGCCTTTATCATCCATAAATGGAAGAAGTTTGGAACCACCAAAACTCTTCCTAGAGCGGGCTGCCTGGCCAAACTAAGCGATCGGGGAGAAAGGCCTTTGACAGGGAGGTGACCAAGAACCCGATGATCATGCTGACAGAGCTCCAGCATTTCTCTGTAGAGAGAGGAGAACCTTCCAGACGAACAACCATCTCTGCAGCACTCCACCAACGCCTGTATGGTAGTGGCCAGAGGGAAGCCACTCCTCAGTAAAAGGCACATGACAGCCCTCCTGGAGTTTGCCAAAAGGCACCTGAAGGACTCTCAGACCATGAGAATCAAAATTCTCTGGTCTGATAAAACAAAGATTGAACACTTTGGCCTGAATGACAAGCGTCATGTTTGAAGGAAACCAGGCACCACTCATCACCTGGCCAATACCATCCCTACAGTGAAGCATGGTGGTTGCAGCACCATGCTGTGGGGATGTTTTTCAGCGGCAGGAACTGGGAGACTAGTCAGGATCGAGGGAAAGATGAAGGCAGCAATGTACAGAGACATCTTTGATAAAAACCTGCTCCAGAGCACTGTAGACCTCAGACTGGGGTGAAGGTTCATCTTCCAAAAGGAAAATAACACTAAGCACACAGCCAAGATAACAAAGGAGTGGCTACGGGACAACTCTATGAATGTCCTTGAGTGGCCCAGCCAGAGCCCAGACTTGAACATCTCTGGAGAGATCTGAAGATGGCTGTGCACCGACGCTCCCCATCCAACCTGATGGAGCTCGAGAGGTCGTGCAAAGAAGAATGTGAGAAACTGCCCAAAAATAGGTGTGCCAAGCTTGTAGCATCATATTCAAAAAGACTTGAGGCTGTAATTTGTGCCAAAGGGGCTTCACCAAAGTATTGAGCAAAGGGTGTGAATACTTAGGTACATGGGATTTTTTGAATTTTTTTTTATTTTTAATAAATTTGCAAAGATTTCAAACCAACTTCTTTGATGTTGTCATCATGCAGTATTAATTGTAGAATTTTGGAGGAAAATAATGAATTTAATCCATTTTGGAAAAAGGCTGTTACACAACAAAATGTGGAAAAAGTGAAGCGCTGTGAATACTTTTCAGATGCACTGTAGATCTAAACTGATTACCTGTAAAGGCTTTTAAAAAGGGATGCCTATAGACAATTTTGGATACCAAAGCCTGTCGCTGTTGCACAGCTTGACATGTTGGGTATCTATTTACTCGTCACAAATTCATCTTTTATATTTTTCAAAAATTATGGGTAATATATTGTGTTTGTGTGCACTAAAATGAACTTCAGTGTACTTTTACAAAAAATCAGGGATTGATAAACATGTGACATAAAAAATGGCCTCCAAAAAAAAAACTACCACCATTTTATTCGGAATAAGACTAGGATGCCATTAAAGCTCATGTGTGTGTAAAGGCAGGTGTCACAATACTTTTGACAATATAGTATACAGTGAGGAAAAAAAGTATTTGATCCCCTGCTGATTTTATACGTTTGCAAATGACAAAGAAATGATCAATCTAGAATTTTAATGGTAGGTTTATTTTAACAGTGAGAGACAAAATAACAACAAAAATATCCAGAAAAACGCATTTCAAAAAAGTTTTACATTTAGTTGCATTTTAACCACTTACAGACCGGAAGATTTGCACCCTTAATGACCAGGCCATTTTTTTGCGATACGGCACTGCGCCGCTTTAACAGAAAATTGCATGGCCGTGCGACTCTGTACCTAAACAAAACTTATGTCCTTTTTCCAACAAATAGAGCTTTCTTTTGGTGGTATTTGATCACCTCTGCGGCTTTTATTTTTTGCGCTATAAACAAAAAAAGCGGCAATTTTGAAAAAAAAATACTTTTTCAAAAAACTTTTTGCTATAAAAAAATAAAATGTAAAAAACGAATTTCTTCATCAGTTTGGGCCGATATATACTCTACATATTTTTGGTAAAAAAAAAAAAAAAAAAAAATCGCAATAAACATATATTGATTGGTTTGCGCAAAAGTTATAGTGTCTACAAAATAGGGGATAGTTTTATGGCATTTTTATTATTATTATTATTTTTTTTTTACTAGTAATGGCGGCGATCTGCGATTTTTAGCGGGACTGCGACATTGTGGCAGACAGATCGGACACTTTTGACACTTCTTTGGGACTATTGATATTTATACAGCGATCAGTGCTATAAAAATACAGGGGATAAAATGCTTTTTTCCCTCACTATATATATATATATATATATATATATATATATATATATATATATATATATATATATATATATATATATATATATATATATATCGCTGCGCGATTAACTGTAAGGAATCGTTATCGCGATTTTTTTTCCCCATTGCGATCTTGACAATAGTGTTTCACAATTCCATCTCTCTGCTCTTCTGAAGCCACAGCCATCAAAAGAAAGGAAGAAAAAAAACGGGCAGTCTGCCAAGAATCACAACATTCTTTAGCAGTGGAACGAAGTGTAAACATTCTAACAATTTGTCAATGGAATAGACTTGTGTGTAAATGAAGAAAGTTTAACCACTTAAACTCTAAGCCCCCGTACACACGGTCGGACATTCCGACCACAAAATCCGTCTGATTTTTTCCAACGGATTTTGTCCGAAACTTGTCTTGCATACACACGGTCGGACAAAGTTGTCGGAAAATCCAATAGTTCGGAACGTGATGACGTTCGTGACGACGGGACTACGTTCAGGCTAGTAGCCAATAGCTTTGGTCTCGTAATTTAATCTGAGCATGCGTGGCACTTTGTCCAATCGAAATTCTCTACAAACGATCGGACAAAGTCCGATCGGATTTTGTTGCCGTAAAATTTGAGATCCTGCTCTCAAATTTTTTCCGTCGGAATTTCCGACTTAAATTGTCCGACAGAGCCCACACACGATCGGATTTTCCGACAATATAATCTGATCGGACCTTTTCCGTCTGATTTTCTGTGTACTGTGTGTACAGGGCATAAACCTTTTTCTGACATTTGTTGGATTCAAGTTAAAATCTTTTTTTTTATTTTTTTTTGCTAGAAAACTACTTAGAACCCCCAAACATTGTATATATTTTTTTTAGTAGAGACCATAGAGAATAAAATGGTGGTTGTTGCAATATTTTATGTCACACGGTATTTGCGCAGCGGTCTTTCAAATGCAATTTTGGAAAAAAGTACTTTAATGAATTAAAAAAAAAAAAAAAAAAACGAACCAGTAAAGTCAGCCCAATTTTTTTTTGTATAATGTGAAAGATTTTACGTTGCGAGAATCGTGATCTTTTTATTCTAAGCAAAAAAATTGTGATTCTCATTTTGGCCAGAATCGTGCAGCTCTAATTTATATATATATATATATATATATATATATATATATATATATATATATATATATATATATATATATATATATATATATATATATATATATATATATATATATATACACACACACACACACACACACATACACACACACACACACACACACACACACACACATTAGAGCTGCACAATTAAGAAAGTTAAAAAATTGTGATCTCGATTCAACCCCCCTTACGATTTCTATTGCAGAGTTCCGATTCTTTCATATAACAAGTGGAGAGACTTATCTGCTCACTCAGCTGTCAAAATCTGGGCAGTCTGACAAGTTTTCAACATGAAACATTGTAACTAAAGCTTCCTTCTTAGATCAAGGGATACACTTCTGTGTGTAAAGAAAAACTTGGCAGACTGGCCAGATTTTTAAACAACGTGTAAATGCAGGAAGTTTAACCACTTAAAGTTTAAATCTTTTTCTGACACTTCTTTCTTAAAGAGGAAAAAAATGAAAAGTCAGCAGCTACAAATACTGCAGCTACTGACTTTTAATAATCGGACACTTACCTGTCCCAGGGTCCAGCGATGTGGGGGAACGAAGGCCCCGTTCGTTCCCCACTCCGCTCGGCGGCGTCGGCACTATTACTGTGGGCACCCGGCTGTGGCTTCACAGCCGGGCACTCATTGAACATGTGCGAGCGGCGCTGCGCGCCGTGATTGGCCGCGCAGTCATGTGGGACCTGTCACGTGTCCCAGATGACTGAGAGGAGGGAGGGAGCCCTTCCTGCGCCGAGGGGAAGTGATGTCACCAGCCCAGGCACTGAAGGAGGCAAACTACGAGGGACCCCCCTAGCAACAGGCATTTAGAGGTGAGTTACATTTTTTTTTTCCCAAATGTTTTTTTTTTGGGGGAATTTTAATCATCTTTTTTTTTGGGGGGGGGAACACCACTTTAAGTTAAAATCAATATTTTTTTGCTCGAAAATTACTTGGAACCCCCAAAACATTATATATATTTTAGCAGAGACCCTAGGGAATAAAATGGCAATTGCTGCAATATTTTATGTCACACTGTATTTGCCCAGTGGTCTTTCAAACGCAATTTTTGGGGAAAAAATACACTTCAATGAATAAAAAAGAAACAGTAAAGTTAGCCCAATTATTTTTGTTTTAATGTGAAAGATGATGTTAGGCCACGAGAATCGGGATCTATCTTCTAAGCAAAAAAATTGTGATTCTCATTTTAGCCAGAATCATGTAGCTCTAATACACATACAGTTAGGTCCATATATTTGGGCACAATTTTCATACTTTTGGCTCTGTATGCCACCAGAATAAAATTAAAACGAAGCAACCCAAATGAATTTGAAGCGCAGACTTTCAGCTTTAATTCAAGGGGTTGATCATAAATATGAAGTACAAATTTTAGGAACTGCAACCATTTTTCTTACACAGTCCCCCCATTTTCTGGTGCTAAAATGTGAATCTGTGGCAAGACTTGAAAATTGCTGTTCACAGACGCTCTCCATCCAATGTGACAGAGCTTGAAATATTTTGCAAAGAATAATGGGCAAAAATGTCCCTCTCTAGATGTGCAAAGCTGGTAGAGACATCCCCAAAAAAGACTTGCAGCTGTAATTGCAGTGAAAGGTGGTTCTACAAAGTATTGACTCCGGGGGGCGCCATACAAATGTACCCCCCCACACTTTTCACATAATTATTTGTAAAAAATTAGGGCTGTTACTGATTAAAATGTTCGTGTTCGATAAATCAATTTTTTTTTAATCGATTAATCGTCTAATTTCGATAAATTATAACGCACATACAGATCCAACTACTTTTAGCTGATCTCCTTGCATTGCAACTCTGCATTAGTCAGTGGTAAATGTGGTATATACTATATACAATCACCCGACACTAGTTCGTTTCCACAATCCATGACTTAACTTCACAGTTCACACAAATACTTTTTAAATTCAAACTGTAGCACTGACGCAAGTAATTTTTTTTTTCCACAGTAGCGCGACAATCCCTCCACCTCCGGTCTAACTAATCCCTCTCACCTTATGGCATGGACCCCTGTGCAAACAGGTGGTCATGCAAACGGGTATCAAAAGGGTTAACACGGACCATAAACTTCTCTCACGTCTCCTTAGATCTTAGCAAGGACGCCAGGTCATGGGTAGAAAGAAAAGATCTAAGTGCTCACCGCTTAAGTATAAGATTTCATTTTTGTGTTCAAACACAAACTACTCACATAAAGATGATAAAAACACAGCATGTAAAGCCGACAATCGTGTTAGTTCCGTAGGGCAGCAGCGGGTGACGCCATGCGTAGCTCCTCCCCCGTATGCGTTACGTACAATCAGAACTTCGAAGTCACCGGACTCCTCCCCCTTCCCTTCGTTAGCAGACGGAGGCATGGGGAAGGGGGGAGGAGTCCGGTGATGTCAATGTCTGTGACGTCACCGAATCTTCAACGGAACTCCCTGAAGACCCGGAAGCCGGCGGAGAGGTGAGTACCGATCAAAAGAATTTTGATCGATCAAAAAAATGTATTGATTAATTGAGGAATTAATCTTTAATTTCCGCAGCCCTAAAAAAATGTTGAAAAACATTTATCATTTTCCTTCCACTTCACAATTATGTGCCACTTTGTGTTGGTCTATCACATAAAAGTCCAATAAAATACATTTACGATTTTGGTTGTAACATGACAAAGTGTGGAAAATTTCAATGGGGTATGAATACTTTTTCAAGGCACTGTATGAAATTATATATATATATATATATATATATATATATATACACACACACACACACACACACACACACACACACCTATGTACAGTCACAAGCCCATAAAAACGATGTGTTGCTTCATAGATGGTCATTATATAAACACGTATGGGAAAGTGTTCCCGATCCCGCTCGGAGCCGGATACAATTCTGCAACTGAGACTTGATCCCTGATGATGGAATTCAATAATAGAACACCACAGAACAGTCTGTAGATTTCTAACACGGAGTTAATGTTTACAATAAAAATATGTCAGAGTAAAATAATACACAACACGTCGCAGTGCTTCATGCTCAGTCGGCAGGGTCACGGCATATAATGGATTGCATTTTTCTTCATGCTGCAGGCTAGAGGTGAAGCTTGTTGCAAGTTAAGAATCTGCGGCCTCAGATTACAGTAATGTATTCTTTTAAAAAGCAGACCTTGTACTGAAACATACAGATAGAACACAACGCTGTGTGTTTAAAGTGTTTGGAAAAAAAAAAAAACTTGTTTGCTAACATTTCCTGCTTGAACCATATCACAGGCAAAATAATTTTTCTGAGACCCCTTTCACACGGGGGCCGCCCGTGTGGTCCGAGGGACACAGCTCACCACCGATGGTGGCACTGCACGTCCCCGAGATATGGCGTCCAGTCAGAACGTGAAAGCACTCGCCCGGCCTTCAATCTACTAAAGGCCAGGTGGGAAGGTATTAACCACTTGCCAACCAGCGCACGGTGATATACGTTGGCGCAATGGCACGGCTGCGCAATTGGGCATACCCGTATGTCCCCTTTAAGACGCGGCATTGTGGGCGCGCGCGCCCGCTGTGTACTTCGTGACCGTGGGTCCCGCGGACACGATGTCCGCCGGTGTCCCGTGATCGTGTCACGGAGCGGCAAAACGGGGAGATGCCTATGTAAACAAGGCATTTCCCTGTTCTGCCTTGTGACAAGACAGAGATCACTGCTCCCTGTCATCGAGAGCATTGATCGCTGTCATGTCAGTGGTAGCCCAACCCCCCACAGTTAGAACACCTCCCTAGCACACACTTAAAGCGGAGGGCAACCCTAAAATAAAAAATAACATTAACATTCTCAAAAAAATATAAAAAAAAACATTGTAAAAAAAAAAAGATTTTTTTTACTTACCAGAAACCCCTGTTGCTAGGCAGTCTTCCTAATCTGCCTCTTCCTATTCCGCGGTGCTTTCTCCTCTTCGATGAGCTGCCCCGTTTCCTTCTGGGACATGTGTGTGTCCCAGAAAACAACAGGGCCATTCACAAAGTGCTGTGCGACTCGTGCAGTAGGAAACCGGTGTTCTGACAAGAACAGTCCGGCTATCACCAAGTGTCCGCTGTGTACTGTGCATGCGCAGCGCATGCGCAGTATGGAGAAGAAGGATTTTCGGAAAATCGACGAATATGAACGGCGCCTGCGCCGTGAGTAGATGTGTAAGCCCCACCATCCAAGTGGACATAGGGCTACACAAAATTAGAGGGCCCCTCGCGGGCTCGCTTCGCTAGCCACGCTTCAGGCACGGCCTCGCTGCGCTCGGCTCTTTTATATTCTAACTCCATGTCCACTTGGATGGTGGGGCTTGAAAGTGGACTCACGGCGCAGGCGCCGTTCATCTTCGTCAATTTTCGGAATCTGGAAGTCCTGTGTACTGCGCATGCGCAGTACACAGCGGACACTTTCTGATGGGGGACAGAAAGTGATAGTACATCAGCAGTGAAGCCACAAGGCTCCACTGCCTGTTTCCCTTTCATTAAGATGGCGGCGCCGGCACCCGATCCGATGGACGGATCGGCCTCGGGGGGGCTGACATTGCGGGCTCGCTGGACAGGTAAGTGCCCTTATTAAAAGTCAGCAGCTACAGTGTTTGTAGCTGCTGACTTTAAAAAAATAAATAAAAATTGCGGCTGGAACACCGCTTTAACCCCTTGATCGCCCCCTAGTGTTTAACCCCTTCCCTGCCAGTGTCATTTATACAGTAATCAGTGCATTTTTATAGCACTGATTACTGTATAAGTGCCAATGGTCCCAAAATAGTGTCAAAAGTGTCCGATGTGTCCGCCATAATGTTGCAGTCATGATAACAATCGCAGATCGCCGCCATTACTAATAAAAAAAAAATAATAATAAAAATGCCATAAATCTATCCCCTATTTTGTAGACGCTATAACTTTTGCGCAAACCAATTAATTTACGCTTATTGCGATTTTCTTTTAACCAAAAATATGTAGAATACATATCGGCCTAAACTGCAAAATACATTTTTTTTTATATATTTTTGGGGGATATTTATTATAGCAAAAAGTTGAAAATATAGTTTTTTTTCAAAATTGGCGCTATTTTTTTGTTTATAGCGCAAAAAAAAAAAAAAAATCGCAGAGGTGATCAAATACCACCAAAAGACAACTAATTTGTGGGAAAAAAAGGACATCAATCTTGTTTGGGTGCAACATCGCACGACCGCGCAATTGTCAGTTAAAGCGATGCAGTGCCGAATCGCAAAAAGTGCTCTGGTCAGCAAGGGGGTAAATCCTTCCGGGGCTGAAGTGCTTAACAACCCCTGCTTCCTTGGTATTGTGTATAGTCAATTTTAGATACGCTCCCACCCAGAAGAGTTGAAGCTGTTATAGCTGCAAAGGGTGGGCCAACTCAATATTGAACCCTACGGACTGAGACTGGGATGTCATTAAAGTTCATATGTGTGTAAAGGCAGGTGTCCCAATACTTTTGGTAATATAGTGTATATTTTATAACCTGATCTGTACCTCTCTGTAAATCTTTAACCTGTAGGACAAGTCATTTCCTCTTCTTCTCTCATCTATTGTCCCCATTCTGATGCAAGCCGCATTCTTTTCCCCAATGAAAAATTCCAGCCCTGCGTTCTGCCGCTGACTTCGGATGTCACAGGAATGTATTTACTTCTTTAACTACCATCCTGTGCCCTGCCAACTGACTGTGCCAGGCTCAAAAGAACTTTCAAAGTAAATAGTTTTCAAAGAGAACACGATCAGCAGATCTCTCCAAATTTTTGAAAACGCATAGCAAGTGGATGGCAGTTAAAAGTAAAAAAAAAAGTAAAATCAGCCGTAAAAGAAAGTAAGGAGGCTGGATAGGGAGTCCGGAATCATTTATATGTACCCTGGGACTTCATTTTAATAATATTTATGGCTTATATGGCCATTAACCTCTTAAAAACGCTTAATTAACCTCTTAAAAACGCTCCGGAAGGTTTACCCCCCCCTTCATGACCAGGCCATTTTTGCGATACGGCACTGCGTTACTTTAACTGACAATTGCGCGGCCGTGCGATACTGTACCCAAATGAAATTGTCATTTTTTTTCCCACATATAGAGCTTTCTTTTGGTGGTATTTGATCACCTCTTCAGCTTTTAGTTTTGCGCTATAAACAAAAAAAAAATTCAATATTTATTACTTTTTGCTATAAAATGTATCCAATTAAAAAAAAAAAAATCGTAAAAATCGAATTTCTTCATCAATTTAGGCCAATATGTATTCTGGTACATATTTTTGGTAAAACAAAAATCACAATAAGCATTTATTGATTGGTTTGCGTAGAAGTTATAGCGTCAACAAACTATGGGATAGATTTATGTCATTTTTTATTTATTTTTTTACTAGTAAATGGGGGGCGATCAGCAGTTTTTGATGGGACAGCGGCATTGCGGCGGACAAACCTGATACTTTTTGGAAACCAGTGACACTAAGGCCCCATGCACATGAGACGCCAATGCAAACTCTGCTGAACACATGTATTAAAAAGCAGAAGACTGCATTTAAAAACGTACGTTTTCATGCCGCGTTTTACCACGTTTGCGTCTATAAGCGTTTGTAAAGATAACATCATATAGACCATCCCCAAGCTCAGAAAGCATGTATTATTAACTATTTCTGCCATTTTGATCAGAGTGAGCAGCAGCAGCAGAGAGAGCCGTTGTAGGGGTTAACATCAAGGGCGAAAAAAAGGGTTAAATGTGTTCCCTGGGGGAGTGATTTCTAACTGTGTGGGGGAGGTGCTTTGATGGGGGGGGGGGAACAGATCTGTGTTCCTTCCTGCTTAGCAGAAACACAAGATCTCCATCTTCCCCTCTCACAGAACGGAGATTTGTCTTGTTTACATAGGCAGACCGCCATTCTGCCTCTCTCGGGAACGATTGTGGGGTGCCGGCAAACATTGGGTCTGCCGGACCCGCTGTGTCCAATCACAGTGGTAGCAGGTCGCCAGTGGCACGCATGCGTGCCCCAGACCAGGAACTAGAAATCACGTACAGGTACGCGCGATTTCGCCCAGAAGGGCCGCCCTGCCACAGTATATATAGGTGGGGCAGTCCGGAAGAGGTTAAAGTGATATTAAAGCCACTTCCGGATCGCCGCATGTATGATGTACTGATATACGTCCTAAATTTGAAGAGGGATATCTTTGTTACGGCAGCAATTAGCTGCCATAACCCCGGTATCCTCTTCTGCGACCGCCAGTCCGGTTTCCGATAAGAGTGGCCTCGGCGGCGGATTCACTGTGAGATCACTTTTATCAGTGGCGGGAGAGGTCCCCCCCTCCCACCACGTTCCGGTGCCCTGCGCCACTTACCAGAGCCGTCGGCATCGGCGGAGGCGATCGGATCCTCTTCCTGGCTTGGTATGGAGACGAGTGAGGGGAAGATGGCCCCCCCACCCGTCTCCATACCATCGCAGGGCGGAAGCGACATCAAAACGTCACTTCCGCCCTTAGCTCTTAAAAGGGGCATTTTTTTTTTCATTTTTTCAAATTCCCGCTGAGCTTGCGTGCAAAAGCGAATGCATATGAAAACGGTGTTCAAACCACACGTCAGGTATCGCCACGATCAGTAGAGTGAGAGCAATAATTCTAGCCCTAGACCTCCTCTGTAACTCTCACACGTAAACGTAAACATGTAACCTGTAGAATTTTTTTAAACGCCGCTCATGGAGACCACTGGCCAGGGTAAAAGTTTGTCGCCATACCACAAGCGGGCGCAATTTTGAAGCGTGACATGTTGGGTATCAATTTACTCGGCATAACATTATCTTTCACAATATAAAAAAAAATTGGGCTAACTTTACTGTTGTCTTATTTTCTTAATTCAAAAAAGTGTATTTTTTACAAAAAAAGTGCGCTTGTAAGACCGCTGCGCAAATACGATGTGAAATAAAGTATTGCAATGACCGCTATTTAATTCTCTAGGGTGTTAAAAAAAAATGTATATTGTTTGGGGTTTCTAAGAAATTTTCTAGCAAAAAAAACAAAAAAACTCAGTTTTTAACTTTTAACAATTTCTATCTGTTTTTAACAGCTGTTTTATTCACTGAGTATGCAGCTTCTGTATCTTTTACTCCCCACTTTATCTCTTAATTCTTAATCTTAATCCGGGGGACGTCACAAGGAGACCCCGCCCCCTGTCAAGATGTCTGGGTGACATCCCTGGATGGCCACGCCCCATGGCTATATAAGAAATGGCAGACACTGGACCGGACATAACAGCGAGAGCCAGCGTCGGAGGAAGACCAGGTCAACAGAGGAAGAAGTCATCAGAGGAGGGAGAAGAACGGGAGAAAAATGGAGGAAGACAGAGCTATGACGGGGGATATTCTTCATTTTTAATAAAAGGACTTTTCCAAAACCGTCTCTTTTTTTGTAACGCTACATTTGCTTTGGGTGAATTGGTAGTGGTAAAATGGGTGGAGGGTCGGGATCTGGGGGCCCCCTTGTTAAAGGAGGCTTCCAGATTCAGATAAGCCCCCCGCCCGCAGACCCCAACAACCACCGGCCAGGGTTGTCAGGAAAAGGCCCTTGTCCCCGTCAACATGGGGACAAGATGCTTTCGGGCAGGGGGTGCACCACTCCCCCATTTTGAGCGCATGTTGCCTGGTATGGTCCAGGAGGGGGGGGGGGGCGCTCACTCCCCCTCTTTCCTGACCTGCCATTCTGCATGCTTAGATAAGGGTCTGGTATGGATTTTGGGGGGACCCCATGCAGTTTTTTTTTTTTGACATGGGGGGTTCACCTTAAAATACATACCAGACCAAAGTGCCTGGTCATTAAGGGGAAATTCTTCCGGTCCTTAAGTAGTTAATCTTATACAAGTGTATCTTTGAAGGGTTTAGCTGTAGAAGATTCCAGGTGAGGACGGGGTTAATGGAGTCTCCATCAGCAGTGAAATCGCACGCTGGGTGTGCTTTGGGTGCCCTGAGATTTAAGCTGATTGTTAGTTTGTATTTTGCACCTATGAAGAGGGAGCGATGTTTCTCTAAGAACGTGTTGAGGTCATTAGTGAAGTTCTCCGCCTCATACATCGGATCATTAGTAGAGTTTATCCCACCTCAGTTTATCCTTGAGGCTGATCTTACAAGCATAATCTGCTGTAGAAACATCCGGCGTTATTCTCAGGTGATCCTTCCTACAGGCGTGCAGCTATTTTTTTTCAAACTAGCAGATAAACTTAGAAAAGATTTTCTGCTTTTTTCTAGCAAAAGTTATAGTGAATGCATTACCCGAAGATTACTGTGAGCAGACACGCTCATTGTGATTGACGTTTACACAAACCTGAATACTGTGTTGCCTCCCTGGATACATAAGGATCCAACTTTTACATAATTTTTATTGGGCTCTGAAGGCTCTCTAAAGCCTCGTACACACGATCGGATTTTCCGCAGACAAAGCATCAGACTTTTGTCCGAAGGGCGTGTGACGTGAACTTGTCTTGCATTCAAACGGTACACAATTGTCTGCCAACAAACACGAATGTAGTGACGTACTAGACGTACTGACTGCGAGCCGATAAAGAGGAGTTCAATTGTCAGGCGCCACCCTTTGGGCTCCTTCTGCTAATTTTGTGTTAGTAGAAGTTTGGTGAGTGTTGATTCACGCTTTTCATTTCACACTTTTCAGTTAGTTTCTGAATGGCCGTTTGTCAACCACACATGTTGCGGAATCGGAAAAAATAACGTGTTATTTATTATTGGCCTTGGAGTTATTGCTTTGACCTAAGTCCAGTCCAGGAACAGGAGGAGGAGGATTTATTGGACCAAAAATTGGTTGCTCTGTTAATCGTGACCAATTATGTCATATGCCTTTGCTGCGGGAGCTCCAGGAGAATAATCCAGATGATTTTTGGAATTATCTCCGGATGACGGACCCCTGCTTTCACCAACTCTTGGCATTGGTGACCCCCTATATTAAGAAGCAGGACACATGCATGCATTTCTATATTTTTGGATGCATAGAATGCACTTTTTGGTTAACCACTTTCAGACCGGACCAATTTGCAGCCAAAGGACCAGGCCCCTTTTGCGATTCGGCACTGCGTCGCTTTAACTGACAATTGCGCGGTCGTGCGATGTGGCTCCCAAACAAAATTGACGTCCTTTTTTTACCACAAATAGAGCTTTCTTTTGGTGGTATTTGATTGCCCCTGCGGTTTTTATTTTTTGCGCTATAAACAAAAATAGAGCGACAATTTTGAAAAAAATGCATTATTTTTTACTTTTTGCTATAATAAATATCCCCAAAAAATATATAAAATTTTTTTTTTTTTCTGCAGTTTAGGCTGATACGTATTCTTCTAAATATTTTTGGTAAAAAAAAAAAAATCGCTATAAGCGATTACTGATCGGTTTGCGCAGAAGTTATAGCGTTTACAAGATAGGGGATAGTTTTATAGCATTTTTATGAATAATTTTTTTTTTACTAGTAAAACTAGTTACTAGTTTGTGACTGCGACATTATGGCGGACACATCGGATCACATTTTTGACACATTTTTGGGACCATTGTCATTTATACAGCAATCAATGATCTGCAAAGAGGAGTGGGACAAAATCCCTCCGGAGATGTGTGCAAACCTGGTGGCCAACTACAAGAAACATCTCACCTCTGCGATTGCCACAAGGTGTTGGTCACCAAGCACTAAGTCATGTTTTGCGAAGGGGTCAAATACTCATTTAACTCATTAACCACTTGCCGACCCGCTGCCGTCATTATACAGCGGTGGGTCGGCGCGATCCCGCGAATCGCCGTAGGTGTAAGTCGGCACCTTTAAGGGCCATATCGTGTGCGTGGCCGGCGATAGTGATGACCGACGGCCACCCGTGATCGCGGGCATGAGAGCAAGAACGGGGATGTGTATGTGTGTACACACACATGCCTGTTCTGACAGGAGAGGAGAGACAGATCCACTGTTCCTACTAATCAGGAACAGCGATCTGTCTCCTCCCCCAGTGAGTCAAATCACCATACAGGTTAGCCTGGGTTCAGACTAGTGCGTTGCGATTTCAGGGCCCTGCGTGACTGCGCAGTGAAACGCCGGCTGTTCTGCGGATTGTCCGCGTTTTAGGTTGTGAAGCCGCTGCTAGCTGAATTCGCAACTCATTTTACTACTTCTGAGGGGGAAATCCACACCAAATTTTTTATAAAAAAACCGGCATGGGTTCCCCCCCCCAGAGGCATACCAGGCCCTTAGGTCTGGTATGGATTTTAAGGGTACCCCCTACGCCGAAAAAAAAAAACGGCGTGGGGGTCCCCCCAAAATCCACACCAGACCCTTATCCGAGCACGCAGCCTGGCAGGTCAGGAAAGGGGGTGGGGACGAGCGAACGCCCCCCCCCCCCGAACCATACCAGGCCGCATGCCCTCAACATGGGGGGGGTGGGTGCTTTGGGGAAGGTGGGCGCCCTGCGGCCCCCCACCCCAAAGCACCTTGTCCCCATGCTGATGAGGACAAGGGCCTCTTCCCGACAACCCTGGCCGTTGGTTGTCGGGGTCTGCGGGCGGGGGGCTTATCGGAATCCGGGAGCCCCCTTTAATAAGGGGGCCCCCCACCCTATGTGAATGAGTATGGGGTACGATGTACCCCTACCTATTCACCTAAGGTGTAAAGTGTAAAGTAAAAAAACACAAATTTTTTTCAAAATAATTTATTGCACTGCTCCGGGGGTCTTCTTCCGTCTTGGGGGGTCTTCTCGCCGGACTCCTCCGCTATATTACCTAGCTCTTTTACCGAGCGAAGAAGGCCGGCTTTCTTCGTCGTCGTCGTCTGGGGGTCTCGATCCGCCTTCGGGGGTCTTCCGGGGTCTCTTCTGTTCTTGCCGCTGTCGTCACGTTCTGCGCCTTCTTCTTCTTCTTCTTCTTCTTCTTCATTTGTTGACTGGTCGTTCTCTCTGGCCGGAATGGCCATTCCGGCCAGAGAGAGCGACCAGTCAAAAGAAGAAGAAGAAGAAACCCCGGAAGACCCCTGAAGGCGACGAAGAAGAAGAAAGCCGGCCTTCTCTGCTCGGTAAAAGAGCTAGGTAATATAGCGGAGGAGTCCCTGGCGAGAAGACCCACCAAGACGGATGAAGACCCCCGGAGCAGTGCAATAAATTATTTTGAAAAAAATGTGTGTTTTTTTACTTTACACTTTACACCTTAGGTGAATGGGTAGGGGTACATCGTACCCCATACTCATTCACATAGGGTGGGGGGCCGGGATCTGGGGGCCCCCTTATTAAAGGGGCTCCCGGATTACGATAAGCCCCCCACCCACAGACCCCGACAACCAACGGCCAGGGTTGTCGGGAAGAGGCCCTTGTCCTCATCAACATGGGGACAAGGTGCTTTGGGGTGGGGGGCCGCAGGGCGCCCCCCTTCCCCAAAGCACCCACCCCCCCCATGTTGAGGGCATGCGGCCTGGTACGGTTCAAGGGGGGGGCGCCCGCTCGTCCCGACCCCCTTTTCCTGACCTGCCAGGCTGCGTGCCCGGATAAGGGTCTGGTGTGGATTTTGGGGGGGCCCCACGCCGCGTAGGGGTACCCTTAAAATCCATACCAGACCTAAGGACCTGGTATGCCTCTGGAGGGGGAATCCATGTCGTTTTATTTTTCAAAAATTGGGTGTGGACTTCCCCTAAAGAGGTGGTACAATGACTTGCGAATTTCTGTTCAGAACGCAAGCCAGGTGCGAATCAGATGCGTGCCCATAGAGGATAATGGGCCTGAATTCGCACCTGATCCGCACCAAGGACGGTTGCGTGTTTGTGTCAATTCGCATTGCGCATGCACCGGACATGTGTGAACGTGCCCCATTGAAAACAATGGGTTTTCAAATGTCCTGCGAATTCGCACTATTTTGCCCCGCTGCGAATTCGCTATAGTGTGAAGGCTTAGAAGCACACATGAGGGAACACGTTTAACCCTTGATCGCCCCTAGTGTTAACCCCTTCCCTGCCAGTGACATTTACACAGTAATCAGTGCATTTTTATAGCACTGATCGCTGTATAAATGTCAATGGTCTCAAGAAAGTGTCAAAAGTGTCCGATCTGTCCACCGCAATGTCGCAGTCCCGCTAAAGTAGAAAAAAAAAAAGAATAATAAAAATGCCATAAATCTATCCCTATTTTGTAGACGCTATAAATTTTCCGCAAACCAATAAATATACAATTGTGATTTTTTTTAATACCAAAAATATGTAGACGAATATATATAGGCCCAAACTGATGAAGAAATTTGTTTTTTTTGGGGGGGAATATTTATTATAGCAAAAAGTAAAAAAATATTGTAATTTTTTTCAAAATTTTTGCTTTTTTTGTTTATAGCGCAAAAAATAAAAGCCACAGAGGTGATCAAATACCACCAAAAGAAAGTTCTATTTGTTATAAAAAGGACATCAGTTTTGTTTAGGTACAGAGTTTCACGGCCTGGTCATTAAGGGGGCAAATCTTCCAGTCTGTAAGTGGTTAAAATGCAAATTGATTTAAAACTTTTTTGAATTTTGAAATGTGTTTTTCTGGATATGTTTGTTGTTATTCTGTCTCTCACTGTTAAAATAAAGATACCGTTAAAATTATAGACTGATCTTTTCTTTGTCAGTGGGCAAATGTATAAAATCAGCAGGGGAGAAAATACTTTTTTCCCTCACTGTATATATATATATATATATATATATATATATATATATATATATATATATATATATATATATATATATATATATATATATATATATATTAGAGCTGCACGATTAATCGTCAAGAATCGTTATCGTGATTTTTCCCCGTTGCAATCTTGACAAAAGTGTTTCACGATTCTGTCTATGCAAAGAATTCTCTCTGCTCTTCTGAAGTCACAGCCATCAAAAGAAAGGAAGAAAAAAAACTGGGCAGTCTGCCAAGAATCACAACATTCTTTAGCAGTGGAACTAAGTATAAACATTGTAACAATTTGTCAATGGAATAGACTTGTGTGTAAATGAAGAAAGTTTAACCACTTAAAACACTAAACCTTTTTCTGACATTTGTTGGTTTCAAGTTAAAATAGTTTTTTTTGCTAGAAAA
Source organism: Lithobates sylvaticus (assembly GCA_028564925.1). Lineage (NCBI taxonomy): Eukaryota > Metazoa > Chordata > Amphibia > Anura > Ranidae > Lithobates > Lithobates sylvaticus. Next base: position 253,228,987 of record CM053032.1, on the reverse strand, counting down.
TTACTTAGAACCCCCAAACATTATAGATATACATTCCTTTTAGTAGAGACCCTAGAGAATAAAATGGTGGTTTTATGTCACACTGTATTTGCGCAGCAGTTGTTCAAATGCAATTTTTTGGGAAAAAAATGACACTTTAATGAATAAAAAAAAAAAAACTAACAGTAAAGCTAGCCCAATTTTTTTATATAATGTGAAAGATTTTACGCCGCAAGAATCGTGATCTTTTTATCCTAAGCAAAAAAATCGTGATTCTCATTTTGGCCAGAATTGTCAGTTAGGTCCATATATATTGGCACAATTTTCATACTTTTGGCTCCCACCAGAATAAAATTAAAACAAAGCAACCCAAATGAATTTGAAGCGCAGACTTTCAGCTTTAATTCAAGGGGTTGGTCATAAATATGAAGTACAAATTTTAGGAACTGCAACCATTTTTATACACAGCCCCCATTTTCAGGTGCTCAAATGTGAATCTGTGTCAAGACTTGAATGTTGCTGTTCACAGACGCTCTCCATCCAATCTGACAGAGCTTGAGATATTGTGCAAAGAAGAATGGGCAAAAAATGTCCCTCTCTAGATGTGCAAAGCTGGTAGAGACATCCCCAAAAAGACTTGTAGCTGTAATTGCAGTGAAAGGTGGTTCTACAAAGTATTGACTAATGCCGCGTACAAACGGTCGGAATTCTCGTCGGAAAAAGCTCTGATGGTTTTCCCGTCGGAATTCCGACGGAATTTCGCTCAAACTGTCTTGCCTACACGCGGTCACACCAAATTCTGACGGTCAATAACACCGTGACATACAACACGTTCGAGGGCACTGTAAAAGGGAAGTTAAATGCTTCCGAGCATGCGTCGGAATTTTGTGTGTCGGAATTGCATACACACGATCAAAAAATACAATAGAAAGGTTCTCAATCCAAAGTCCGTCAGAAATACCGACAGAAAAAGACCGTTGGGCATACACACGGTCGGAAAATCAGATGAAAAGCTCCCATCGGACTGTTTCCATCGGAAATTCCGACCGTGTGTACGCGGCATCAGGGGGGCTGAATACAAATAAACCCCACACTTTTTACAAAAAAAAAAATTGAAAACCATTTATCATTTTCCTTCCACTTCACAATTATGTGTCACTTTGTGTTGGTCTATCAGAAAAAAATCCCAATAAAATACATTTATGTTTTTGGTTGTAACATGACAAAATGTGGAAAATTTCAAGGGGTGAATAATTTTTCAAGGCACTGTATGTATATACACACACACATACATACATACATACAGACAGACCTATATACAGTCACAAGCCCATAAAAATGATGTGTTGCTTCATAGATGGTCATTATATAAACACGTATGGGAAAGTGTTCCTGATCCCGCTCGGAGCCGGATACAATGCTGCAACTGAGACTTGATCCCTGATGATGGAATTCAATAATAGAACACTACAGAACAGTCTGTAGATTTCTAACACGGAGTTAATGTTTCCAATAAAAATATGTCAGAGTAAAATAATACACAACACGTCGCAGTGCTTCATGCTCAGTCGGCAGGGTCACGGCATATAATGGATTGCATTTTTGTTCATGCTGCAGGCTAGAGGTGAAGCTTGTTGCAAGTTAAGAATCTGCGGCCTCAGATTACAGTAATGTATTCTTTTAAAAAGCAGACCTTGTACTGAAACATACAGATAGAACAACGCTGTGTGTTCAAAGTGTTCAAAAAAACAAACAAACTTGTTTGCTAACATTTCCTGCTTGAACCATATCACAGGCAAAATAATTTTTCTGAGACCCCTTTCACACTGGGGCCGCCCGATCGTGGCACTGCACATCCCCGAGATATGGCGTCCAGTCAGAACGTGAAAGCACTCGCCCGGCCTTCAATCTACTAAAGGCCAGGTGGGAAGGTATTAACCACTTGCCAACCAGCGCGCGGTGATATACGTCGGCGCAATGGCACGGCTGCACAATTGGGCATACCCGTATGTCCCCTTTAAGACGCGGCATTGTGGGCGCGTGCGCCCGGTGTGTACTTCGTGACCGTGGGTCCCGCGGACACGATGTCCGCCGGTGTCCCGTGATCGTGTCACGGAGCGGCAGAACGGGGAGATGCCTATGTAAACAAGGCATTTCCCTGTTCTGCCTTGTGACAAGACAGAGATCACCGCTTCCTGTCATCGGGAGCAGTGATCACTGTCATGTCAGTGGTAGCCCAACCCCCCCACAGTTAGAACACCTCCCTAGCACACACTTAAAGCGGAGGGCAACCCCAACTTACCAGAAACCCCTGTTGCTAGGCAGTTTTCCTAATCTGCCTCTTCCTATTCCGCGGTGCTTTCTCCTCTTCGATGAGCTGCCCCGTTGCCTTCTGGGACATGTGTGTGTCCCAGAAAACAACAGGGCCATTCACAAAGCGCTGGGCGACTTGCGCAGTAGGAAACCGGTGTTCTGACAAGAACAGTCCGGCTATCACCAAGTGTCCGCTGTGTACTGTGAATGCGCAGCGCATGCGCAGTATGGAGCAGAAGGATTTTCGGAAAATCTCCAAAGATGAACCGCGTCTGCGCCGTGAGTAGATGTGTAAGCCCCACCATCCAAGTGGACATAGGGCTACACAAACTTAGAGGGCCCCTCGCGGGCTCGCTTCGCTCGCCACGCTTCGGGCACGGCCTCGCTGCGCTCGGGTCTTTTATATTCTAACTCTATGTCCACTTGGATGGTGGGGCTTGAAAGTGGACTCACGGCGCAGGCGCCGTTCATCTTCGGCAATTTTCGGAATTTGGAAGTCCTGTGTACTGCGCATGCACAGTACACAGTGGACACTTTCTGATGGGGGACAGAAAGTGATAGTACACCGGCAGTGAAGCCGCAAGGCTCCACTGCCCGTTTCCCTTCGTTAAGATGGTGGCGCCGGCACCCGATCCAATGGACGGATTGGCCTCGGGGGGCCGACATCGCAGGCTTGCTGGACAGGTAAGTGTCCTTATTAAAAGTCAGCAGCTACAGTGTTTGTAGCTGCTGACTTTTAAAAAAAAAAAAAAAATCACGGCTGGAACACCGCTTGATCACCCCCTAGTGTTTAACCCCTTCCCTGCCAGTATCATTTATACAGTAATCAGTGCATTTTTTTAGCACTGATCGCTGTATGAATGCTAATGGTCCCAAAATAGTGTCAAAAGTGTCTGATGTGTCCGCCATAATGTTGCAGTCACGATAACAATCGCAGATTGCCGCCATTACTAATAAAAAAAAAAATAATAAAAATGCCATAAATCTATCCCCTATTTTGTAGATGCTATAACTTTTGCGCAAACCAATCAATCTACGCTTATTGCGATTGTCTTTTAACCAAAAATATGTAGAAGAATATATATCGGCCTAAACTGCGAAAGAAATTATTTTTTTTTATATATTTTTGGGGGACATTTTATATAGCAAAAAGTAAAAAAATATTGCTTTTTTTTCAAAATTGGCGCTATTTTTTTGTTTATAGCGCAAAAAAGAAAAATCGCAGAGGAGATCCAATACCACCAAAAGAAAACTATTTGTGGGAAAAAAAGGACGTCAATTTTGTTTGGGTGCAACGTTGCATGACCGCGCAATTGTCAGTTAAAGCGGCGCAGTGCCGAATCGCAAAAAGTGCTCTGGTCAGCAAGGGGGTAAATCCTTCCGGGGCTGAAGTGCTTAACAACCCCTGCTTCCTTGGTATTGTGCATAGTCTATTTTAGATACGCTTCCACCCAGAAGAGTTGGAGCTGTTATAGCTGGAAAGGGTGGGCCAACTCAATATTGAACCCTACGGACTAAGACTGGGATGCCATTAAAGTTCATATGCGTGTAAAGGCAGGCGTCCCAATACTTTTGGTAATATAGTGTATATTTTATAACCTGATCCGTACCTCTCTGTAAATCTTTAACCTGTAGGACAAGTCATTTCCTCTTCTTCTCTCATCTATTGTCCCCATTCTGATGCAAGCCGCATTCTTTTCCCCAATGAAAAATTCCAGCCCTGCATTCTGCCGCTGACTTCGGATGTCACAGGAATGTATTTACTTCTTTAACTACCATCCTGTGCCCTGCCAACTGACTGTGCCAGGCTCAAAAGAACTTTCAAAGTAAATAGTTTTCAAAGAGAACATGATCAGCAGATCTCTCCAAATTTTTGAAAATGCATAGCAAGTGGATGACAGTTAAAAGTAAAAAAAAAAAAAAAAAAAGTAAAATCAGCCGTAAAAGAAAGTAAGGAGGCTGGATAGGGAGTCCGGAATCATTTATATGTACCCTGGGACTTAATTTTAATAATATTTATGGCTTATATGGCCATTAACCTCTTCAGCCCCGGAAGGTTTACCCCCTTTAATGACCAGGCCATTTTTTGCGATACGGCACTGCGTTACTTTAACCGCTTCCCGACCGGCTCATGTACATAGACATGACATGTACATATACATGAGCAGAATGGCACGGGCAGGCAAAATCCCGTGCCTGTACGGGATCCTTTAAATGCCTGCCCGTGGTTCGCGTGCACGCCACCAGCGGCGCGCTCGCGACCCGGTCGGGAGCTCTGTGACCCCGGCCGCGGGACCAGCGGACACGATCGCCGCTGGTGTCCCGCGATCGGGTCACGGAGCTGAAGAACAGGGAGAGGTCTGTGTAAACAAACCTCTCCCCGCGCTTCCTACACTGCCTGTCATTGATTGGCTGTTCCCTGTCATCGGGAAAGCCGATCAGTGACGTCAGACGTCAGCCCCGCCCCCTAATGTAAAAAAACACGTCACAGCCCATAACCCCTCCCCTCCCCCTAGTGGTTAACCCCTTCACTACAACTGTCATTTATACAGGAATCAATGCATTTAAATAGCATTGATTGCTGTATAAATGACAATGGTCCCAAAAATGTGTCAAAAATGTCCGATGTGTCCGCCATAATGTCGCAGTCACAATAAAAATCGCTGATCGCCGCCATTACTAGTAAAAAAAAAAAATCAATCAATAATCGCTAATTGCGATTTTTTTTACCAAAAATATGTAGAAGAATACGTATCGGCCGAAACTGAGGAAAAAAAATGTTTTTTTATATTTTTTTGGGGATATTATAGCAAAAAGCAAAAAATATTGCATCTTTTTCAAAATTGTCGCTCTATTTTTGTTTATAGCGCAAAAAATAAAAACCGCAGGGGCGATCAAATACCACCAAAAGAAAGCTCTATTTGTGGGAAAAAAAGGACGCCAATTTTGTTTTGAAGCCACGTCGCAGGACCGCGCAATTGTCAGTTAAAGCAACGCAGTGCCGAATCGCAAAAAAGGGGCCTGTCCTTTGGCTGTCAATTGGTCCGGGGCTGAAGTGGTTAACTGACAATTGCGCGGTCGTGCCACGCTGTACCCAAATGAAATTGTCATTTTGTCCCCACAAATAAAGCTTTCTTTTGGTGGTATTTGATCACCTCTTCAGTTTTTATTTTTGCGCTATAAACAAAAACAAAAAGATTCAATATTTATTACTTTCTGCTATAAAATGCATCCAATTATAAAAAAATCGTAAAAAAATCAGATTTCTTCAACAATTTAGGCCAATAAGTATTCTTAAAAAAAAAAAAAAATCACAGCAAGCATTTATTGATTGGTTTGCGTAGAAGTTATAGCGTCTACAAACTATGGGATAGATTTATGTAATTTTTTTTTTTTTTTTTTTACTAGTAATGGGGGCAATCAGCAGTTTTTGATGGGACAGCGGCATTGCGGCGGACAAACCTGATACTTTTTGGAAACCAGTGACACTAAGGCCCCATGTACATGAGACGCCAATGCAAACTCTGCTGAACACATGTATTAAAAAGCAGAAAACTGCATTTAAAAACGTACGTTTTGCCGCGTTTTCATGCCGCGTTTTACCACGTTTGCGTCTATAAGCGTTTGTAAAGATAACATCATATAGACCCTCCCCAAGCTCAGAAAGCATGTATTATTAACTATTTCTGCCATTTTGATCAGAGTGAGCAGCAGAGAGAGCAGTTCTTTCCCTTTCTTTCTGTGTTTTTTTTTTTTTTTGGAAATGGATCCCATATTGAATATATGTCAGTAAATGCTCCTGATGTTGCTCTTGATGAGGCAGCAACATTGTCGCAAATTGTGTGAGAGGTCCAGAGTCAGAGCTCGTCGATATTGGACCCATCCGTTGATGGCACAGCGAATGTCCGTTGGATATTTCACAAACATGTATGTGCAGCTGCGTACCTACCCCGACAAGTTTTTTAATTTTACCCGTATGTCCATCGTCGCATTTGATCTGCTCTTAGAAAAAGTACGACCCGGTCTGACATGCTTGGACACCAATATGAGAAAGTCACTGATTAGATTAGAAATTGGATGAAGGGTTGGGGCAAAGAAGTGGAGGCATTCCTCAAAACTAGAGTTTTTTATGGCATTGCAGCAGTGAGTATATATATGCTCTATGAACTATCTAAAGTAATTACGACATTTTAAACCAATTTTTTTAGTATTTTTTTATGGTTTACCATCATATTTCTGAGTTTTCTGGTCCAAAAAATTGGGTTCCTTTAAAAACGCTTATAAACGCAAACGCGGCAAAAAGCAAAGTGTCTGAACCCATTTTTTTGCTTCTGGAAAAACGAGGTTAAACGCAACTGCCTAAAAACAGGAAAAAACAAGACTGTGTACATGGACACATAGGATAACATTGCATGCGTTCAGGGGCAGTTGAAAAAAAGTGTCCAACTGCCTCTGAACGCGTGTTTAACAGCGTCTCCTGTGCATGGGGCCTAATACAGTGATCAGTGCTAAAAAATATGCATTGCCACTGTACTACTGACGGTGGCAGGGAAGGGGTTAACATCAGGGGCGAAAAAAAGGGTTAAATGTGTTCCCTGGGAGTGATTTCTAACTGTGTGGGGGAGGTGCTTTGACAGGGGGGGGGGGGGGAACAGATCTGTGTTCCTTCCCGCTTAGCAGAAACACAAGATCTCCATCTTCCCCTCTCACAGAACGGAGATTTGTCTTGTTTACATCTCTCGGGAACGATTGTGGGGTGCCGGCAAACATTGGGTCTGCCGGACCCGCTGTGTCCAATCACAGTGGTAGCAGGTCGCCAGTGGCGCACGTGCGTGCCCCAGACCAGGAACTAGAAATCACGTACAGGTACACACGATTTCACCCAGAAGGGCCGCCCTGCCACAGTATATATGGGTGGGGCAGTTCGGAAGAGGTTAAAGTGATATTAAAACCACTTCTGGATTGCCGCATGTACGATGTACTGATATACGTCCTAAATTTGAAGAGGGATATCTTTGTTATGGCAGCAGCTGGCTGCAATAACCCCGGTATCCTCTTCTACTTTTATCAGTGGCGGGAGAGGGCCCCCCCTCCCACCACGTTCCGGTGCCCTGCGCCACTTACCAGAGCCGTCGGCAGCGGTGGAGGCAATCGGATCCTCTTCCTGGCTTGGTATGGAGACGAGTGAGGGGAAGATGGACCACCCGTCTCCATACCATCGCAGGGCGGAAGCGACGTCAAAACGTCACTTCCGCCCATAGCTCTTAAAGGGACATTTTTTTTTTCATTTTTTCAAATGACAACATTTTTTATTTTATTTTTTTTATTGCATTTTATTGTAAATATGAGATTTGAGGTCTTTTTGACCCCCAGATCTCATATTTAAGAGGTCCTGTCATGCTTTTTCTCTATCACAAGGGATGTTTACATTCCTTGTAATAGGAATAAAAGTGACACCATTTTTTTTTTAAAAGAACAGTGTAAAAAAAGAAATATATATATATATATATATATATATAAAAAAGGTAAAATAAGAAAAAATAAATGCCCCCCGTCCCGCTGAGCTTGCGTGCAAAAGCGAATGCATATGAAAACGGTGTTCAAACCACACATGTCAGGTATCGCCACGATCAGTAGAGTAAGAGCAATAATTCTAGCCCTAGATCTCCTCACACGTAAACATGTAACCTGTAGAATTTTTTAAAAGCCGCTTATGGAGACCACTGGCCAGGGTAAAAGTTTGTCGCCATACCACAAGCGGGCGCAATTTTGAAGCGTGACATGTTGGGTATCAATTTACTCGGCATAACATTATCTTTCACAATATAAAAAAAAATTGGGCTAACTTTACTGTTGTCTTATTTTCTTAATTCAAAAAAGTGTATTTTTTACAAAAAAAGTGCGCTTGTAAGACCGCTGCGCAAATACGATGTGAAATAAAGTATTGCAATGACCGCCATTTAATTCTCTAGGGTGTTAAAAAAAATGTATATTGTTTGGGGGTTCTAAGAAATTTTCTAGCAAAAAAAAAAAAAAAAACTCAGTTTTTAACTTTTAACAATTTCTATCTGTTTTTAACAGCTGTTTTATTCACTGAGTATGCAGCTTCTGTATCTTTTACTCCCCACTTTATCTCTTAATTCTTAATCTTAATCCGGGGGACGTCACAAGGAGACCCCGCCCCCTGTCAAGATGTCTGGGTGACATCCCTGGATGGCCACGCCCCATGGCTATATAAGAAATGGCAGACACTGGACCGGACATAACAGCGAGAGCCAGCGTCGGAGGAAGACCAGGTCAACAGAGGAAGAAGTCATCAGAGGAGAGAGAAGAACGGGAGAAAAATGGAGGAAGACAGAGCTATGACGGGGGATATTCTTCATTTTTAATAAAAGGACTTTTCCAAAACCGTCTCTTTTTTTGTAACGCTACATTTGCTTTGGGTGAATTGGTAGTGGTAAAATGGGTGGAGGGTCGGGATCTGGGGGCCCCCTTGTTAAAGGAGGCTTCCAGATTCAGATAAGCCCCCCCGCCCGCAGACCCCAACAACCACCGGCCAGGGTTGTCAGGAAAAGGCCCTTGTCCCCGTCAACATGGGGACAAGGTGCTTTCGGGCAGGGGGTGCACCACTCCCCCATTTTGAGCGCATGTTGCCTGGTATGGTCCAGGAGGGGGGGGGGGCGCTCACTCCCCCTCTTTCCTGACCTGCCATTCTGCATGCTTAGATAAGGGTCTGGTATGGATTTTGGGGGGACCCCATGCAGTTTGTTTTTTTTGACATGGGGGGTTCACCTTAAAATACATACCAGACCAAAGTGCCTGGTCATTAAGGGGGAAATTCTTCCGGTCCTTAAGTAGTTAATCTTATACAAGTGTATCTTTGAAGGGTTTAGCTGTAGAAGATTCCAGGTGAGGACGGGGTTAATGGAGTCTCCATCAGCAGTGAAATCGCACGCTGGGTGTGCTTTGGGTGCCCTGAGATTTAAGCTGATTGTTAGTTTGTATTTTGCACCTATGAAGAGGGAGCGATGTTTCTCTAAGAACGTGTTGAGGTCATTAGCGAAGTTCTCCGCCTCATACATCGGATCATTAGTAGAGTTTATCCCAGCTCAGTTTATCCTTGAGGCTGATCTTACAAGCATAATCTGCTGTAGAAACATCCGGCGTTATTCTCAGGTGATCCTTCCTACAGGCGTGCAGCTATTTTTTTTCAAACTAGCAGATAAACCTAGAAAAGATTTTCTGCTTTTTTCTAGCAAAAGTTATAGTGAATGCATTACCTGAAGATTATTGTGAGCAGAAACGCTCATTGTGATTGACGTTTACACCAACCTGAATACTGTGTTGCCTCCCTGGATACATAAGGATCCAACTTTTACATCATTTTTATTGGGCTCTGAAGGCTCTCTAAAGCCTCGTACACACGATCAGATTTTCCGCAGACAAAGCATCAGACTTTTGTCCGAAGGGCGTGTGACGTGAACTTGTCTTGCATTCAAACGGTACACAATTGTCTGCCAACAAACACGAACGTAGTGACGTATTAGACGTACTGCGAGCCGATAAAGAGGAAGTTCAATTGTCAGGCGCCACCCTTTGGGCTCCTTCTGCTCATTTTGTGTTAGTAGAAGTTTGGTGAGTGTTGATTCGCGCTTTTCAGTTAGTTTCTGAATGCCCGTTCGTCAACCAGCCATGTTGCGGAATCGGATGAGATAACGTGTTATTTATTATTGGCCTTGGAGTTATTGCTTTGACCCAAGTCCAGTCCAGGAACAGGAGGAGGAGGATTTCTTGGACCAAAAATTGGTTGCTCTGTTATTCGTGACCAATTATGTCATATGCCTTTGCTGCGGGAGCTCCAGTAGAATAATCCGGATGATTTTCGGAATTATCTCCGGATGACGGACCCCTGCTTTCACCAACTCCTGGCATTGGTGACCCCCTATATTAAGAAGCAGGACACATGCATGAGGCTTTTATTTAATTTTTTGGTTGAATGATGATTTGATTTGGTATATTTTCTATATTTTTGGATGCATAGAATGCACTTTTTGGTTAAGTTCTATTGGCAGAGAGCATGTCTAATTGTATTTGTTTTCTTTTTTTAATGCACAATAAAAAAAATTGTGTAGAATAATACTTGGCTATGTGTTTTACTTCAAATGACAGTTTGGGAGTCGGCAGTTACATTTTAAAAAATACAATGTAAAATTAACAAGGGACGCCAACATAGTTTTATCTTTGATTTTAAAAACTACGGGATAATGATGTTGTGGTAACTTGCACAAAAAAAAAAAAAAAGAAAGAAAAAAAAAAAAAGCATAATAATATTATTCTTGATATCACTAGAAAAAAAAAAAGCCTTTTAAAATATTTTTGGCAGAACTCCATCAGTATCACCAGAAAAGCAGCTTCATTATTATCCCATTAAAGAAGAGAATTGTGCGCTGCCTTTGGAGATTTCACAATTTGCCGCGTCACGAATGTTAATTCTCCATTACGAATGCTAGTTTACAAGACCGATCGCTTCTGGCTCGTCCTTGTATCCAAGCATGTGTGTTTGTACTTTGGACTTTTGTCTGACGGACTTGTGTACACACGCTCGGAAAATCTGACAACAGACATTTGTCTGCGGAAAATTTATAAGCCTGCCATCCAACATTTGTCCACGGAAAAAAACGTCAATTGTCCGATGGAGCGTACACACGGTCGGAATTTTGGCCAACAGCCTGTCATCACACAATTCCCAGCCGAAAATCCGCTCGTGTGTACGAGGCTTTAGGCCCCATGCACACGAGATGCAGATGCAAACTCTGCTGAACGCGTGTTTTAAAAAGCAGAAACCTGCGTTTAAAAACGCACGTTTTGCTGTGTTTTCATGCCGCGTTTAGACGCGTTTAGACGCGTTTGCGTCTATAAGCATTTGTAAAGATAACATCATACAGACCCTCCCCAAGCTCAGAAATCATATATTATTAACTATTTCTGCCATTCTGATCAGAGTGAGCAGCAGAGAGAGCCGTTGTACACTTGCATTTGCCTCTCTTTCTGTGTTTTTTTTTTTTTTTTTTAAATGGATCCCATATTGAATATATGTCAGGAAATGCTCCTGATGTTCTCTTCATGAGGCAGCAATGTCATCGCAAATTTGTATGAGAGGTCCAGAATCAGAGCTCGTCGATATTGGACCCATCCGTTGATGGCACAGCGAATGTCCGTTGGATATTTCACAAACATGTGTGCATTAGTGAGTATATACTCTCTATGAACTATCTAAACTAATTACGACATTTTAAAAAAAATTTCTAGTATTTTTTATGGTTTACCATCATATTTCTGAGTTTTCTGGTCAAAAAAATTGGGTTCCTTTAAAAAGGCTTATAAACGCAAACGCGGCTAAACGCAGGTGCCTGCGTTTAGACGCGTTTAGACACGTTTAGCCGCGTTTTGCGTCTGAAACGTGTAAAAGCAAAGTGTCTGAACGCATTTTTTTGCTTCTGGAAAAACGAGGTTAAACGCAACTGCATAAAAACGGGAAAAAACTAGACTGTGTACATGGACACATAGGATAACATTGCATGCGTTCAGGTGCAGTTGAAAAAAGTGTCCAACTGCCTCTGAATGCGCGTTTAACTGCGTCTCGTGTGCATGGGGCCTTAGGCTCCATTCACATCAGTGCATCTCCAAAATCACACAATTTCCAGTGCGACTTTTGATCTGACTTTATATTCTCTGCACCAAAGTTGCATCAAAAGTTGCACCAAAGTACTGTAGGCACCTTTTGACTTAAATCCCACCAATTTGAACGAATGCCTTTGAAAATAATAGGCTGCGACTTGTCATGTGGCTTTGATGTCCAAAGGTGCATGACAAGGTGCACAAGTTTCAATGGGACTTTTATTCCTTTTCCTTGCAGTACTGTTTTACTGCGTTTTTGGTGGATCAAACATTGTCTGCGACCGCGGAGAACTCCTTTGAAATTAGACATCAACTTTCCCACAAGGAAGACTATTTTGGTCCCTCCACTTATAGGGGTTTTATGGGTGGACTATCCATTCCCTGGAGACCAGTGACATCACTGAGAATGCCGCCAACTTTTTAGACTTCTGATATATATGTTTTAATATAGCAGCAGCCTGTTTGACCAATTCTAATATTGTGTTATCTAAGCGCTGGATGAGTGACATTGTTTACTTTAAGATATCGAATTCAGCCTATCCAATCACTAGAGACCAGGGACATCACTGAGAATGCAGCCTATCCATTCACTAGAGACCGGTGACATCACTGAGAAAATAGCCTATCCATTCACTAGAGACTGGTGACATCACTGAGAATATAGCCTATCCATTCACTAGAGACCGGTGACCTCACTGAGAATGCAGCCTATACATTTACTAGAGACTGGTGACATCACTAAGAATGCAGCCTATCCATTCACTAGAGACCGGTGACTTCACTGAGAAAATAGCCTATCCATTCACTAGAGACTGGTGACATCACTAAGAATGCAGCCTATCCATTCACTAGAGACCGGTGACATCACTAAGAATGCAGCCTATCCATTCACTAGAGACCGGTGACATCACTAAGAATGCAGCCTATCCATTCACTAGAGACTGGTGACATCACTGAGAATATAGCCTATCCATTCACTAGAGACCGGTGACCTCACTGAGAATGCAGCCTATACATTTACTAGAGACTGGTGACATCACTAAGAATGCAGCCTATCCATTCACTAGAGACTGGTGACATCACTGAGAAATTAGCCTATACATTTACCTGAAACCAGTGACCTCACTGAGAATGCAGCCTATCCATTCACTAGAAACTAGTGACATCACTGAGAATGCAGCCTATCCATTCACTAGAAACCAATGACCTCACTGAGAATGTAGCCTATCTATTCACTAGAGACCAGTGACATCACTGAGAATGTAGCCTATCCATTCACTAGAAACTAGTGACATCACTGAGAATGTAGCCTATCCATTCCTTACAGACTGACAAGACTAATGCCCCGTACACAGGATAGCAAATTCCGTGAGCAAAAGTCTGATGAGAGCTTTTGGTTGGAAAATGCGACCGTGTGTATGCTACATCGGACTTTTGCTGGTGGAATTCCTGCCAGCAAAAGATTGAGAGCAGGTTCTCAATTTTTCAGTCGGAAAAAGTTTCGATTGGAAATTCCGATCATCTGTACCAATTCCAACACGCAAAATTTCGAGGCATGCTCGGAAACAATTCGACACATGCTCGGAAGCATTAAACTTAATTTTCTTTGCTCGTCGTAGTGTTGTACGTCACCGCGTTCTTGATGGTCGAAAGTTCAGCGAAGCCAAGCTTGAGGCGGAATTACGTTGGAAAAACCATCCAAGATTTTTCAGACGGAAAATCCGCTCGTGTGTACGCGGCATTAGAAACAAATTGGAAGTTGTATTGCTCATTTTAATTCTGAGTCCTTCCCTAAACGCCAATAATTTACCTTTAAGCCTCGGTCATTAATTTAGTGGTGGTTAGAGGAGTTCAGATGAATTCTATTAAACATCATTAATGCAGCTCTTGCAGTTCTTTTCGCTCACATAAAAGGGATCCTTTGAGCGCTATACGTCATTGATTATTCTTCCTCTGCCAATATATCTTAACACCCCATTCAGCTGGAGCACTCTGTTTAATGAATATTACATTGAAATGAAGTGTTTAGAAGATTTATTCAGAGCAAAGTGTGTGTTGGTGACCGGTACCCTCAGAACAGGATTTGGTTAAGGACGGGAAGTTATTATAAAGTGATTACAGACTCCCATCACAGGCTCGTAGAGCACCTCAGCGTGGGTTATTATAATAATAATTTATGAATATGTCATTGGCCGAATGTCAAAAAATCGATTTTGGCCTCAAGGGAATCACCTGGCCCCATATTTAATATACTCTATACTTGAAAACTCTAAAGAAAATAGATATACCGCGCTAAATGCCACGAACGTTAAATAGATATCACATTTGAAATTGATGCGACTTTAAAGTGGTGCCACCAAAAAAAATAAAAAAATGCTTAAAAATCATAAAAAATTAAATAAAAAAAATAATTGGAAAAAATATGTTTTTACTCACCTCTAAATGCCCGTTGCTAGGGGGTCCCTCATAGTCTGCCACCTCCAGTGCCATCTGGGACCTGTCACATTTCCTAGATGACTGAGCGTCGTATCACGGTGCGTGGCACCGCTCGCGCATGCGCAGTGAGTGCCCGGCTGTGAAGCCACAGCCAGGTGCCCACAGTAAGAATGCCGGGGGCCGCGAGCGGAGCGGGAAAGAGGGGGGGCTTCGTTCCCCCGCATTGCTGGACCCTGGGACAGGTAAGTGTCCGATTATTAAAAGTCAGCAGCTGCAGTATTTGTAGCTGCTGACTTTTAAAAAAAAATTTTTAGGGGGCACCCCACATTAAATTGAAAAGATTGCTAGAAAGTCCCATACAGATTGTTTGTTGCAATCATCAATAGCCTTATGCCGCGTACACACTCTGACGGTTTTTCCGACGGAATTCCAACAGAATTCCGCTCAAGCTGTGTTGCCTACACACGATCACACCGAATTCCGACGGTCAATAACACAAGGGCATAAAACAAGTTCGACAGCACTATAAAAGGGAAGTTTAATGCTTCCAAGCATGCGTCGAATTGTTTCCGAGCATGCGTCGGAATTTTGCGTGTCGGAATTGCATACACATGATCGGGAAAATCCGATAGAAAGGTTTTCCGTCGGAAAAATTGAAAACAGGTTCTCAATTCAAAGTCCGTCGGAAATTCCGACAGAAAAAGACCGTTGGGCATACACACGGTGGGAAAATCCGATGAAAAGCTCCCATCGGACTGTTTCCATCGGAAATTCCGACCGTATTAGAGCATTAAAAGTTCCAAATCCCAAATAAAGTGTGCGTGCTCTACAAAGTGGATGCAAATCCGTGCTTGATAGGTGCTCACAAAACGGTGCCCCCACATAGATGTGAACTCACCCCTCCAAATGGACCAATTATTTCTAGTTTGGTCAATCACGCATGTGGGGCAGTCCCCATGGATTCTCTGTGGGCTGGCATGGTTTAGGATGGATGTTCCTCATATAAATGAATATGATACAGAAAGCTTCATTCCTCTATGTGCTAGCTTTGTTTGGGACAGATGTTCCTCATGTAAATAGACATGACAAAAGCCTCACTGCGCAGCAACGTTTTAAAAAATGTATTCCAGATAAAAAGAGATCACAATTAAACTCACATGTAAGGGTGCCTACAAGCCTGACACCTGGTGTGAACAGCAGGTAAGTTCCCAGGAAATTTGCCCATAGGCAGTGGTAAGCCTCCGCCGCCACGGTGTACCGGTCTATTCCCGGGACCGGAAGTGTGTCACGATAACGCGGGCCAACCTCTCTCGCGTTTCAGCCAATCAAATGAGCCATCTTTAGGAAGTTGAACCCAACTTCCTGAAGATGGCTCATTTGATTGGCTTAAAAGCGTAGAGGTTGGCCCGCACTATCGCGCCATCACGACACAAAACAATAGTGCATGCTTAACCGCTTAGGGAACGCCTCCTGCACATATACGTCGGCAGAATGGCACGGCTGGGCACATCAACGTACAGGTACGTTGTCCTTTAAGAGCCCAGCCATGGGTCCTGAGCTCCGTGACCGCGGCCGCAGGACCAGCGGACCCGATCGCCGCTGATGTCCCGCGATCGGGTCACAGAGCTGAAGAACGGGGAGAGGTAAGTGTAAACAAACCTCTCCCCGTGCCTCCTAATGACACTGTCACTGATCGTCTGTTCCCTGTCATAGGGAAAGGCGATCAGTGACGTCGCACGCCAAGCCACTCCCCCAGACAGTTAGAGAACACACACAGGGCTCACTTAACCCCTCCCCGCCCCCTAGTGGTTAACTCCTTCACTGTCAGTGTCATTTACACAGGAATCAGTGCATTTAAATAGCACTGATTGCTGTATAAATGACAATGGTCCCAAAAATGTGTCAAAAATGTCCGATGTGTCCGCCATAAAATCGCTGATCGCCGCCATTACTAGTGAAAAAAAAAATATTAATAAAAATGCTATAAAACTATCCCCTATTTTGTAAACGCTATAACTTTTGCGCAAACCAATCAATAATCGCTAATTGCGATTTTGTTTACCAAAAATATGTAGAAATATACGCATCGGCCTAAACTGAGGAAAAAAAAAATTTTTATATATTTTTTGGGGATATTTATTATAGCAAAAAGTAAAAAATATAGCATTTTTTTTCAAAATTGTCGATCTCTTTTTTTGTTTATAGCGCAAAAAATAAAAACCGCAGAGGTGATCAAATACCACCAAAAGAAAGCTCTATTTGTGGGAAAAAAAGGACGCCAATTTTGTTTGGGAGCCACGTCGCACGACCGCGCAATTGTCAGTTAAAGCAACGCAGTGCCGAATCTCAAAAAGGGGCCTGGTCCTTTGGCTGCAAATTGGTCCGGGGCTTAAGTGATTAACCACTTAAGGCCCGCCGCAGGTACTTATATTGGCATGGAGCGAGGTCGCTGAGTGGTGTCATCCAGAGGCCCTGCCCCTTATGACGTCATAAGGGGTGAGCCTCCGGTGACCCCGTCCCATGCCAAAGTAGTAGTATAAGTAGTGACACACCGCACACCCAGCATTAGAGCGGGAGAGAGCGTTGAGTCAACATCGGAAGAAGAACAGAGGGAGAAGACAGCGGAGAAGACCTGGCAAAAGAGCAAGAAGATAGTAGAACAGACCCAGCAGAGGCAGAAGACAGCGGACAGAGGTAGAACAACTGGAGAGAGCTAAAAGACATCAGCAGAGAGGGGAGAAGAACCGACAGAGGCAGAAGACGTCAGCGGAGGAGGCAGAAGAGCCGGAGAAGAAACCGGAAGAGACGACGGAGCTGCCTTAATAAATTACTTTAAAATATGTGTAATGTATTTTATTTTTGACATATTTTTTTAGGTGAATGGGAAGGGGTACAATGTACCCCATACTCATTCACATAAGGTGGGGGGCCAGGATCTGGGGGCCCCCCCTTGTTAAAGGGGGCTTCCAGATTCCGATAAGCCCCCCGCCTGCAAACCCCGACAACCAACAACCAGGGTTGTCAGGAAGAGGCCCTTGTCCTCATCAACATGCCCTGCCCCAAAGCACCCAACGCCCCATGTTGAGGGCATGGGGCCTCGTACGGTTCAGGAGGGAGGCGCTCACTCGCCCCCCCCCCCTTTCTTGACTGACCAGGCTGGTGCTCGGATGAGGGTCTGGTATGGATTTTGGGGGGACCCCCACACCATTTTTTTCAGCGTGGGGGTTCCCCTTAAAATCCATACCGAAGGGCCTATGCCCATGCCGGTTTGGTTTTTAAAATTTTGAGTGTTCCTCCTAAACATTCATACCAGACACAGTGCCTGGTAATGTCGGGGATCAAAGTTGGATCCCTGTTCATTGAAGTCGGATGCATGTCGGACTTCAAGTCACAGGGCAAAGTCGTAACCTAAGTGTGAACCTGTTTTGACATGCAATTTGACATGTCAAATCGCCGGCTATTGCCTGCAGCGGCACTGTCTGAACCAGTGCGTCGCCGCACCAATTCCCAAAAGTAGTAATACTTTTGGGGACTTCAGGGGCGATTTGAATAGATATCTGTGCAGGAACCCGCACAGATGCCTGTCAAATCACCCCCGAAGACGGACTGCATTGCTGGTTTGAAATCGTGCGAGTTCCGCTGTACTCGCATTATTTCTAACCCAATCCAAAGAATGTCTAAAGAATGTCTGCACCACCTTTTATAGATGTCAGTGGAGGGTATTGCACATTATCGCCATGTGATTTGGCGCAATTTTTTTAAAGGGCAATGCTAATCAAAGGTTTTTTATTGTATTACATTTTTTTGATATATTGGTGTGAAAGCAATTAGCTGAATGTCATTTTTTTCTTATATGTGTGTGGCCTCGTTCACATCTCACGATTTGGGATCGTGGGCAGAAGCGATGCGATTCTGGCAGAAATCCCAAATCACATGGCAATTTCAGCCCAATGCGCTGTGTGCGTTTGGGTGCCAATATTCTTTTAGTGGCACCCCAAACGGGATGCAATTCTGCTGAGATTGCTGTGTGACAGGATCTCCCGCGACGCGCAGAATTGCATGCAAAGCGCGTAGCAGGAATGTTCGTTCCCTCTACACAGGGCCTGTTTTTTAATCTGTTTTTTTTTTTTGAGGTATAGTCTGCAGTTGTAGATGCCTTGAAAAAGTATTCATACCCATTGAAATTTCCCATTTTCCCAAATTTTGTCATGTTACAATCAAAAACGTAGATGTATTTTATTGGGATTTTATGCTCAGGTGGGAGAATCTGTCCACAGGACAACTATTAGTCATGCACTCTACAAATCTGACCTTTATGGAAGAGTGGCAAGAAGAAAGCCATAAGAAGTCCCGTTTGCAGTTGGCGAGAAGCCATGTGGGGGAGGGGAGCAAACATGTGGAAGAAGGTGCTCTGGTCAGATGAGACCAAAATGTAACTTTTTGGCCTAAAAGCAAAACGCTATGTGTGGTGGAAAACTAACACTGCACATCACCCTGAACACACCATGCCCACTGTGAAACATGGTGGCGGCAGCATCATGTTGTGGGGATGCTTTTCTTTAGCATGGACAGGGAAGCTGGTCAGAGTTGATGGGAAGATGGATGGAGCCAAATACAGGGCAATCTTATAAGAAAACCTGTTAGACACTGCAAAAGACTTGAGACCGGGGCGGAGGTTCACCTTCCAGCAGGACAACGACCCTAAACATACAGCCAGAGCTACAATGGAATGGTTTAGATTAAAACATATTCATGTGTTAGAATGGCCCAAAGTCCAGACCTAAATCTAATTGAGAATCTGTTGCAAGACTTGAAAATTGCTGTTCACAGACGCTCTCCATCAAATCTGACAGAGCTTGAGATATTTTGCAAAGAAGAATGGGCAAAAATGTCACTCTCTAGATGTGCAAAGCTGGTAGAGACATCCCCAAAAAGACTTGTAGCTGTAATTGCAGTGAAAGGGGGTTCTACAAAGTATTGACTCCGGGGGGCTGAATACAAATGTACCCCACACTTTTCACATATTTATTTGTAAACAATTTGGAAAATCATTTATCATTTTCCTTCCACTTTACAATTATGTGCCACTTTGTGTTGGTCTATCACATCAAATCCCAATAAAATACATTTACGTTTTTGGCAAAAAACATTTCAAGAGGTATGAATACTTTTTCAGTCCACTGTATAACCATTACGTTTGCTGTAGGTTATAATTCTACTTTAACCACTTCAGCCCCGGACCAATTGGCAGCCAAAGGACCAGGCCCCTTTTTGCGATTCGGCACTGCGTCGCTTTAACTGACAATTGCGCGGTCGTGCGACGTGGTTCCCAAACAAAATTGGCGTCCTTTTTTTCCCACAAATAGAGCTTTCTTTTGGTGGTATTTGATCGCCCCTGCGGTTTTTATTTTTTGCGCTATAAACAAAAATAGAGCGACAATTTTGAAAAAAATGCAATATTTTTTACTTTTTGCTATAATAACTATCCCCAAAAAATATATAAAAAAACATTTTTTTTCCTCAGTTTAGGCCGATACGTATTCTTCTACATATTTTTGGAAAAAAAAATCGCAATTAGCGATTATTGATTAGTTTGCGCAAAAGTTATAGCGTTTACAAAATAGGGGATAGTTTTATAGCATTTTTATTAATATTTTTTTTTTACTAGTAATGGCGGCGATCATCGATTTTTATTGTGACTGTGACATTATGGCGGACACATCGGACATTTTTGACACATTTTTGGGACATTTGTCATTTATACAGAAATCAGTGCTATTTAAATAGCACTGATTCCTATGTAAATGACAGTTGCAGTGAAGGGGTTAACCACTAGGGGGCGGGGAGGAGTCAGTGTGACGTGTGTGTTTTTTTTTTACAGTAGGGGGGCGTGGCTGTACGTCTGACGTCATTGATCGGCTTTCCCGATGACAGGGAACAGCCGATCAATGACAGGTAGAGTAGGAAGCGCAGGGAGAGGTTTGTTTACACATACCTCTCCCCGTTCTTCAGCTCCGTAACCCGGTCGCGGGATACCAGCGGCGATCGGGTCCGCTGGTCCCACGGCCGTGGTCACGGAGCTCCCGGCCGGGTCGCGAGCGCGCCGCTGGCGGCGCGCGCGCGACCCACGGGCAGGCAAATTAAAGGGGACGTACCCATACGTGCTTTTGCCTGCCCGTGCCATTCTGTAGACGTATATCTACAGGAGGCGGTCGGGAAGCGGTTAAAGAATATGTAAACCCAACATTTCATATCCCTGATATGTGTCTGCTGTACCATGTAATTGTATGAGAAATTATCCTGTTCTCTTTGTATTGCTTCCTTTGTGTGAAATTCCTGCCAGTCCCTCTGCTTTCCTAATAAAAACTGACCATACTAGGCAGGAGAGCACAGCATGCTCAGTTTTCTGGCTGTGCCGGGAGCTAATACAGTGATCAGGCTTGTGCTGACACCCCCTTCCCCCTGCACAGCCATTTACTGGGAGGTCCAGTGTGCTGCGTTTCTCCTCCCCCATCTCTCTAAGCTTCTTATGCAGCTGAGGATACAGGGGATGTGATCACTTAAAAAAAAAAAGGGGGGGGGGAAGGTATTTATAATGTTTTATATATACATATAGATATATATCTATATATATACACATATATCTATCTATTTATCTATCTATATAAATCTTTTATGTTTTATTTCTATTTTAAACTGAATGGGTTGTTTTACAAGGTACTTTAAGGCTGAATTCATATTACAGCATTTTGTGAACACATTGGCCACCACACACACAGGGTAGCCCTTTAATTTCAGTCGGCTTCCCTACATGCAACAAATGCAGTAAAGTAGCTCATGCACCTTATGAGCCTCAAGCATTTTTTAACCCCTTCAACCCCTGGAAGGATTTACCCCCTTCCTGACCAGAGCACATTTTGCGATTCTGCCTTTTTTTCCCACAAATAAAGCTTTCTTTTGGTGTTATTTGATCCCCTCTGCGGTTTTTATTTTTTGCGCTATAAACAAAAAAAAAAGAGCGAAAATTTTGAAAAAAAAAAAAAAAAGCTATATTTTTTACTTTTTGCTATAATAAATATCCCCCAAAAAAATATATAAAAAAAAATAATTTCTTTCTCAGTTTAGGCCGATATGTGTTCTACATATTTTTGATAAAAAAAAAAAAAAAAAAAATTGCAATAAGCGTATATTGATTGGTTTGCGCAAAAGTTATAGCGTCTACAAAATAGGGGATAGATTTATGGCATTTTTATTGTAATTTTTTTTTATTAGTAATGGCGGCGATCTGCGATTTTTATCATGACTGCGACATTATGGCGGACACATCGGACACTTTTGACACATTTTTGGGACCATTGTCATTTATACAGCGATCAGTGCTATAAAAATGCACTGATTACTGCGTAAATGACACTGGGAGGGAAGGGGTTAAACACTAGAGGGCGATCAAGGGGTTAAGGGTGTCCTAGGGAGTGATTCTAACTGTGGGGGGGGATGGGCTACCACTGACATGACAGTGCTCACTGCTCCCAATGACAGGGAGCAGTAGTTCCCTGTCATGTCACTAGGCAGAATGGGGAAATGCCTTGTTTACAAAGGCATCTCTTCCACTCAGTGACACGATCACGGGCCCCCGGCAGACATAGAGTCCACGGTCACGGAGTGCGTGACGGGCAAGCGCCCACAATGCCATTGCCCATTTGCCCACCGCTGCCATTGTGCCGACGTACATCGGCGTGCGCTGGTCGGCTAGTGGTTAACATGTTTTGCTGTGTCTACTGCACGTTTTTTCTGCTTTGCCATTTTTGGGGTGCCAATAACAAAGAATGGCACGCTTTTTTGCGCATGTCCATGAAACAATATAGTGTGACTGCAGTGTAATGCACTGTACACATGATGGGATTTTTTTCC
This sequence comes from Lithobates sylvaticus, assembly GCA_028564925.1. NCBI lineage: Eukaryota > Metazoa > Chordata > Amphibia > Anura > Ranidae > Lithobates > Lithobates sylvaticus. The sequence goes on along the minus strand of CM053032.1, from coordinate 253,206,670 downwards.
GACGGATGTTGGCTCAAACTTGTCTTGCATACACACGGTCACACAAAGTTGATCGGAAATTCCGAACGTCAAGAACGCGGTGACGTACAACACGTACGACGAGCCAAGAAAAATAAAGTTCAATAGCCAGTGCGGCTCTTCTGCCTGAATCCGAGCATGCGTGGCACTTTGTGTGTCGGAATTGTCTACACACGATCGGAATTTCCGACAACGGATTTTGTTGTCTGAAAATTTGAGAACCAGATCTCAAATTTTGTGTGACGTAAATTCCTATGGAAAATGTGTGATGGAGCCTACACACGGTCGGAATTTCCGACAACAAGCTCCAATCACACATTTTCCATCGGAAAATCCTATCATGTGTAGGGGGCATAAGACTGCTATTTTTTTGTATGCAGTTCTACCTGTAAGACAAAAAGGTTGTTCACTTTTTGCACTCATTATATCATAAGAAAAACAAAAATCACCTCTCAGAAAGTCCAACTGACATTTCCAGAGCTGCACCTTCTGCCCTTGCTCATTAATAGGAGCTGAGCTGCACAAGGGGAAAGACATTTCTTTTTCTGGAACAGAAAATAACAGGCCTGGTACATGGAAATGTCTCAGAGAACCTGACAGTTAATGCCAGTGACAGGAAAAGGTTGCCAGTAAAAAATACGGATGGGATTCTTGGCTCGGAACTGTGCTGAGCAGTTCCAGTCTGATCATCCAAGTGCGTGCTACAGTGTGTTTGGGTAGCGCCGACGGGGTGCAGGCGGTGCCTGAGCGTGTTGTGTGATGTTATATTGCAAGGGAGCTGAGCGCAGCAGCCAGAGTTTTGTGTGCGGGTCTGTGGAAGGGGAGCGGGGCAAGCCAGGAGTTGTTTTATTTTGAAGCACATGATTAGAGCCTGAGGCTATAATTGGCTTAAAAAAAGGATGGGCTCTGGGTGCGCCCCGATCCCACCTAGTTGTGTGACTATAGTGAATTAATATTAAGTCTTAATTAATAAGTCTTCCTACTTCTCCTCCAAGCCAATCAGGAAGCGGGAGGAGCGCGATTGGCCGAGAGGAGAAGCAATCGTATTGGCCAGTACCAGGGGTGGGGAGGATGTATGGGGAGATCCGGAAGAGAAGATGGCCACCGTCATTGGAGCATCAGAGCGATCTCTTTGCTCTGCATCGCCGCCCGAACGCGCGAGTACCAATTTCATGTGTGTGTGCGCCTACCCGTTCTAATTTCTTGCCCTCCTGAGTCCTGTCCCTGAGCTACTTACTTACTATATTGAAAATAAAATAAGAAATATATGTTTTTTACCCTAATATCTACCTTAAAGTCACATTGCTAATTGCATATTGTACTTGTTTGTAGCCTAAATAGTGAAATTTGTACTTAAAACTGTAATATTGTAACTTTTGGAAATACCAGTAAAAACTTGGCTGTGCCAGTAAATTTTGGGTGTCGTGTCAGTAAATTTTAATCTGGTAGGTTGGCAACACTGCCGTGGAGCATCAGGAAAGAGGACCCTCCACACCACATGACTTCCAAAAAATATATACACATCAAGCTGATGAGGGTTCTACCCTTCCTATAATCTTATAAAAATACATCTGAAGGGTCTCATTTATCCAGGTCATGGTATACCTTGAAGTGCTTAGTCACATTTACCTGGACTTGTTCTATAATATTGAAGAATAGGGTCGCACCGATACTAGTATCGGTGCCTATACCGAGTATTTGCACAAGTATTGGTACTCGTGTAAATGCACTGATACCTGAAACAGATACTTTCAGGCTCAGTTCTTTGAGCTGTCAGTGGGGTCTCCCCCGTTCACAGCTAAAGTGTTAAAGAATTCCGGTAATTGGAGCTGTCAAAAAAAAATAGCAGCCGGCAATGTTTATTAACAACATTTCTCAGCAGCTGAAACACTAAAATAAAAAGAAATATTGTTTCTTTTTGTATATTTCTGTTTCTTCATCTGCAGATCAAAGGGATGAACAAACGTTCCTTTATTTAACTGCTTGCTTTTGACGGCCAGGCGGCACAGCTCTCATGGCGGGAGGGCGTCATATGATGCCCTCGCCTTTTCGGCTCACCAGGGGGCGCGTACGCGCCGCCAGCGGGGCACGCGCACCCGCTGTGTTACTGGGGACTCGGTGCACGTGCCCGGCGGCCGCGATGTCCGCCAGGCACCCGCGATTGCCCGGTAACACAGCAGGACCGTGGATCTGTGTATGTAAACACACAGATCCGCGGTCCTGTCAGAGGAGAGGAGACCGATGGTGTGTTCTCAATACACAGTAACACTGATCGGTCTCCTCCTCTTGTCAATCCCCTCCCCCTACAGTTAGAATCACTCCCAGGGAACATATTAACCCCTTCATCGCCCCCTAGTGGTTAACCCCTTCCCTGCCAGTCACATTTATACAGTAATCAATGCTTTTTCATAGCACGGATCGCTGTATAAATGTGAATGGTTCCAAAAATGTGTCAAAAGTGTCCGATATGTCCGCCGCAATATCGCAGTCACGATAAAAATCGCAGATCGCCACCATTACTGGTAAAAAAATAAAAATAAAAATGCAATAAATCTATCTCCTATTTTGTAGGCACTATAACTTTTGCGCAAACCAATCATATTGATTGCTTAGTGCAATTTTTTTTACCAAAAATACATATCGGCCTAAACTGATGTAAAAATTTGTTTTAAAAAAAAAATTGGATATTTATTATAGCAAAAAGTAAAAAATATTGTTTTTTTTTTCAAACTTGTCGCTCTTCTTTTGTTTAAAGCGCGAAAAATAAAAACTGCAGAGGTGATCAAATACCACCAAAAGAAAGCTCTATTTATGGGAACAAAATGATAACAATTTAATTTGGGTACATCGTTGCATGACCCTGCAATTGTCATTCAGACAAGATTTGACAGCGCTGAAAGCTGAAAAATGGCTTGGGCAGAAAGCGGGTGAAAATGCACTGTATTGAGATGGTTAAACCCTTATTAACCTTTAATTTACTCTAATCAGCCTTAAAGAGGATGGCCACCATAACAAAAAATATTAAGAGTCAGCAGCTACAAATACTGCAGATGTTGACTTTTAATAAATGGACACTTAAATCGTTCCAGGGTCCAGCGATGTCGGCAGCAGATGACGAGCAATCGCTCATCTCTTGGCTGCCCCACCGCCATCCTCTGTCAGGGAATCAGGAAGTGAAGCGTTGCGGCTTCACTGCCCGGTTCCCTACTGCGAATGCGCGAGTCGCATCTGTGGTTAGCTGCGGCTAGCTAGTCCCGGAAGTGGGTGCAGATACCTGGAGTATACAGTTATCTGCACCCCCCTCCCCAATTGTGACACCGGAGGGGGGGGAGGAATCTGATAAGTGGAAGTTCCACTTTAGGGTGGAGCTCCGCTTTAATTAACTCCCTATTCTCCTCCATTTAATTATTATTTTCCTGCTTTTTAAAAAAAAATAAAAAAATCCACGTCTATTTTATATACGATAAACAATTAAAACTTTTTTTTTTGTTTGCTTTGTTAGTAAATGTTTTTTACACATATATATTAACATGTATTTACACATTCCACATTGAAAAAGTGCAAAATTAAAAAAATATATATCTATTTATTGCATTTGTAAATAACTTTTCAATGCTTTGTACCATTGCTGACAGCTGAAGTGAAAACAAAACAGTTGCAGTAGGTATCAGGGAGTACTAAAAAAAAAGTATTGGTACCCGTAGTTTAAAAAAATAAAAAAAAAATAAAAAAAAATATATTGGTATCGGTGCATCCCTATTGAAGACGTTTCCAAGCTTCTCCAATCCACTTTTTCAGTTTTAATGAGTGTAAGGCCACTTTCACACTGAAGCGCTTCTAAGCTGCCAGTAAAAACACTGAGCGCTTTTGAAGAGCTTTTCAGGCGCTTTTGAAGAGCTTTCCATTCATTTCAATGGGGAGGGGAGTTTTTCACAGCCCTGCCAGCACACTGCCCCAGTGTGAAAGCGTTCATTGACTTTAATGGAAATAAGTTTTCGTGAGTTTTTTAGGCGCTATTTTTAGCGTGAAAGCACCTGAAAAGCGCCTCAGTGTGAAAGTGGTCTTAGGAACATACCCCAGCATTTATATTCACACAGGTAGCCAAGGCATCTTAATCCAATCAGCATGAAAATGTTCAGGTGTGAATCAGGTCCGAATTTTTGCCTGAATTCACAGCTGAACCGGACCCAAACACGCACAGGACCCTTTTGGAATCCATTGAGAGTCGGTCACACTCGCATGTCATGCGAATTGGATGCGGAGAAACCCGCACTGCGATCTGCGAACTGATTTGGGGGCGCACATTAACTTTACATTGACACCCACAGCAGTTCCCAGATGTCAGTGTGAACCGCCTGCAATTCAGGTGCCATGCGGGAACCCGCACAGGGATCACAGGGTTACCTGGATCGCACTAGTGTGAACCGGGACTCAGACCTTTATTTGTTGCATTCATTGAACTTTTTCCACAAAGGGAAACTTGGAACTCTACAGCTGTGATGTGCACAGGCAAACAAAATTACCAAAAATAAGTAGACGTGCACCGAAATTTAGGCAGACGAAACATATTGGTCGAAAACTGTGTTGGACCGAAAGATGAAAAGGTGCCAATAATGGCACCGAAAAGGGGGCCGTCCGCACATTGCCAGGGTGTCATCCCTCCTCCCCTCCCTCCTCCTCACGCAGAGCGGCAATCTCCCTGTGTCGCGGAGCTGAATTGTCCAGGGACTAGGGGTGCAACAGATCAAAAAACTCACGGATCGGATCGATCCTCGGATCAGGAGTCACGGATCGGATCATTTTTCGGATCAGCAAATAATAATTGAATTTGCAAAAACCTGTGAAAATTCCGCCACCATATAGTCCCCACTGTAATATCCACGTCATCTCCCCCACTGTAATATCCACGTCATCTCCCCCACTGTAATATCCACGTCATCTCCCCCACTGTAATATTGGCTGGGTATCGCAGAGTATTGGCTGGGTATCGCAAAGTATTGGCTGGGTATCGCAGAGTATTGGCTGGGTATCGCAGAGTATTGGCTGGGTATCGCAGAGTATTGGCTGGGTATCGCAGAGTATCGCAGAGTATTGGCTGGGTAATGCAGAGTATCGCAGAGTATTGGCTGGGTAATGCAGAGTATCGCAGAGTATTGGCTGGGTTATGCAGGGTAATGCAGAGTATATGCAGGGTAATGCAGAGTATATGCAGGGTAATGCAGAGTATATGCAGGGTAATGCAGGATATGTTTACAAGTGATCGCTCCGTCATTTGACGGAGCGATCACATTGTAAACAGTGGCCGGGTGTACCAAGATGGCCGCCGCTCCGGAGCTAGGCCGAAGCCGCGGCCTTTCCTAAGGCCGCCGGGTGTACAAAGATGGCCGCCGCCGCTCCGGAGCTAGGCCGAAGCTGCGGATCGCGGGGTGTGCCGATCCGAACGGGGTGGCCCGTTCGGATCACGGATCGGCGACGATCCGTTGCACCCCTACCAGGGACCGCAGTAACAATGTCCCGCCTCCTGTGATAGACGGCACACTGATCCAATGCAGGGACATTGAATCAGTGTGGCGTATCACAGGAGGTGGGACATTATTACTGCAGCAGCTCCGTGACACAGCTGGAGATTGCTGCTCTTATCCGGGCACTGGTGATGCTGCATCTGACGGCCACTGGCGAGGCTGCATTGATCTCTTCATGTATCATGTCTGCAGTCTCTGCCCATCTCATGTATCATGTCTGCTAGAGGTGCACCGAATGGAAATTTTGCTAATACTATTAGCAGTGTGTTTAAGTTTAAGTAAGCGTTTAAGACATGATACAAGAGATGATTAGAGACTGAGGACACAATACAAGAGATGATTAGAGACTGAGGACATAATACAAGAGATGATTGGAGACTGAGGACACAATACAAGAGATGATTAGAGACTGAGGACATGATACAAGAGATGGTTAGAGACTGAGGACATGATACAAAAGATGGTTAGAGTCTGAGGCCATGATAATAGAGATGGTTAGAGACTGAGGACATGATACAAGAGATGGTTAGAGACTGAGGACATGATACAAGAGATGGTTAGAGACTGAGGACATGATACAAGAGATGGTTAGAGTCTGAGGCCATGATACAAGAGATGGTCAGAGACCGATGCCATGATACAAGAGATGGTCAGAGACCGATGCCATGATACAAGAGATGGTCAGAGACTGAGGACATAATACAAGATATGGGTAGAGTCAAGACTGAAGCCATGATACAAAAGATGGTTAGAGTCTGAGGCCATGATAATAGAGATGGTTAGAGACTGAGGACATGATACAAGAGATGGTTAGAGACTGAGGACATGATACAAGAGATGGTTAGAGACTGAGGACATGATACAAGAGATGGTTAGAGTCTGAGGCCATGATACAAGAGATGGTCAGAGACCGATGCCATGATACAAGAGATGGTCAGAGACCGATGCCATGATACAAGAGATGGTCAGAGACTGAGGACATAATACAAGATATGGGTAGAGTCAAGACTGAAGCCATGATACAAAAGATGGTTAGAGACTGAGGACATGATACAAGAGATGGTCAGAGACTGCAGACTGCATTTTTCTTGAGCTTTTCTTGCAATAAAAGGTGCCAATAATGGCTAACAATAAATTCATATTAATTTATATTGATGATATTAATTAAAAAAAGTTGAATATAATACAATTATATATAAAAATATAAATATTTTTAAAACTGTCATTGTTTGACTAAAAATAAGTAATAAATAGAATTGAAAAAAAAAAAAAAATAATAAGTAATCCCACTCTATTTTATTTTGTACCTGGTGCTTTAATTGAGGCTTTAGTTACAATATACTGTTCAAGCTGCCTACAAGTGGAATATCAGGCAAATAATCATCTATTTCTGGAGCATTAATATTTATGAAGATAAAGATTGTGCAGATTGGAGAAAGAAAAGCCTCCGTTCCTTTGCCTCGTATACGGTATATAAATCCACCTTTATCCTGGAGATGCTGGAGATGTTCTGTACAGGATGAAGTGGTGTAGATGGGGGATTCACGGGATATTAGTAGAGCTCAGTACTATACCGACCTCCTGAGTTCTAATGAAAGGTAATGGGCCGGTGTGGAGCAGCAACTTAGGAGGTCAATTGCTCAATTACACACCACAATTCTAGGAATACAAGAAGAGACATATAAGCTCACCACAGATCTGAGGGCTGAATAATTGCAGCACCTGATGCTGTGAGATCCTCCCTGATATCCGAAACTGTCCTTTATATTTGTAAGTTAAACTCCAGGCAAGAAAACTTTCATTAAAGTAAATTCCCCAAAAGCCACAAAGGATGTAAATTCACTTTGTAATGGGAAGGTCAAATGTATGAGCGATATGGAGCTGCGCACCTAAAATTGAAATGGGAAAATTCCCCCAAGGGTTTTTTTAGCAGCAAATTATCGTAGTCAATCAAATGTATAAAAAGATTTTGTTAACCACTTCACCCCCAGAAGATTTGGCTGCTGAATGACCGGGCCATTTTTTGCGATTCGGCCCTGCGTCGTTTTAACTGACAATTGCGCGGTCGTGTGACGCTGTACCCAAACAAAATTAACGTCCTTTTTTTCCCACAAATAGAGGTTTCTTTTGGTGGTATTTGATCAGATCTGCGTTTTTTATTTTTTGCGCTATAAAAAAAAAATTGTGTAAATTTTGAAAAAAAACACAATAGTTTGTACTTTTTGCTATAATAAATGTCCCCGTTTTTTTTTTTTAAAAAAAGCAAATTTTTTCTCAGTTTAGGCCAATACAGGAGGTCCTCGAGTTACGAACCTTCAACTTGCGAACAACTCCTACTTACGAACGTCTTTACGTCTCTTACGTCACGGGCACATCGGAAAACTGCGTCTCTGCCTTTCTACGCATGCGCTTCCGACGTACGCACAAATCCGACTTAAGAACAAACAGGCAGTCCCTAACCAGTTCGTAACTTGGGGACTGCCTGTATGTATTCTTCTACATATTTTTGGTATAAAAAAAAAAACCCAATAAGCGTATATTGATTGGTTTGTGCAAAAGTTATAGCGTCTACAAAATAGGAGATAGATTTATAGCATTTTTATTATTATTATTATAATTTTTACTAGTAATGGCTTCTCTGATTGATTGGATGAGATGAAGAGGTGGGGCAGTGACATCACAATCTTCACTTCTTCTAATCAGAGAATGCTTTGCATTTATTGAGAAATCCCAAAGTGTTCTCTAAATGGCATCCATGCTGAGCGGCCAACTTTCTGAGTTTTGTAGGTAGCAGCCCAGCTGCTTGGTAATGGACCCGAAGGCTAGCAGAGATCACGGTAGTTATTTATTGCCTTCCTTTGCAGGTAGAAAATTTGATGACAGAATCCCTTTAAGGTGTAACATTCCAAATATCAGTTGTGTGAGTTGAAAGCTGAACTCCAGGCAGATAAAACACAAACTGTAGTGTTCTGTATGCAAAGCCAAAACCATTTTTTTCAGTTTTGGATATAGTAGGGAAAGGGGTATCAGGTTTTTATTGCTATCTCTTTCCGCACTGGATAGGTTCACTCCTCCGTGTGCCAAAATAAATGTTGGCTTTGCTTCCCACCAATCCCCCTCTTGTCTCCATCCCAATACACCTCCTGAATCCCCACAGACAGCGTGCCCACTCTGTTCAGCCCGCTCTGTTCTGCTTCCCTCCACTGCAGTAGGACAGCAAGGCTGTTTCCCCTACTGCGTGTCTTATTGCAGTGAGTTAGTTGGGCAACTGTACATGGGTGTCCGCAGGTAGGGGCAGGGGGGGGGGGGGGGAGTGCCCCCCCTGGAATCAGGGATCGGATCAGGAGTTTGTTCCCCACACGGTCTTTATCCTAGCGCTGGCGGCTGGCCCTGTCCTCACCCAGAATGAAAATGGGTCTGGACATCCTACTGGCATGCAAGGTACCGTGCTCAGCATTACACACACCACTGTAACATAGGGGCACTTAAGGGACTGCAGACAGGGCTAGGGGGTCCCTCTCTCTGACCCCCATCACCCCTCTCTGTCACCCCTCTGTCTGTCACCCAACCCCTCTGTCTCTCTCTGTCACACTCCTCGCTCTCTGTCACCCCCCTCTGTCTCTTTCTGTCTCCCCCTCTCTCTGTCACCCCCTTTCTATCTGTCACCCCCCTCTGTCTCTCTCTGTCATCCCCCTGTCTCTGTCACCCCCCTTTCTCTCTCTGTCGCCCCCCCTGTCTCTCTATGTCACCCCCCACATGTATGCAGTCTCTTGTGCCATGTCCGCAGTCTCTTATAGTCTCTTGAGCCATGTATGCAGTTTCTGACAGTCTCTTGGGCCATGTATACAGTCTCTGGTCATCTCTTGTGCCATGTCTGCAGTCTCTTACAGTCTCTTGAACCATGTATGCAGTCACTGACAGACTCTTTGGCCATGTATGCAGTCTCTGACAGTCTCTCGTGCCGTGTCTGCAGTCTCTGACCATCTCCTGTACTACGTCTGCAGTCTCTGACCGTGATAATGACATTGTCGAAAAGGGTCAGAGCAGGGGTGACCTTAAAATTATGCCCCCCCCCCTGAAAAAAGTTCTGCGGACGCCCATGCAACTGTATGCCCGTGGGCTGGGCAACTGTAAATAAAAGGGACCGCCAGCCAGGGCTACATATGTATTTCACTTATACATTTAGCTGTTTGCTTGGAGTTCAGGTTTAGCTTCCTCTTTTCTCATATACAACACCATCACATCTTCGATACAACAGTAAGGACCTGCTTCTAAGCATGGTTCGTAGAACTTTGATTGATTTTTCTCATTGCCTGGAAGTTCTGGAACTAGTTTTATAGAAACATTAAATCTGCTGGACAGCAAAGTTTGGTCCAGAGAACATATTTTTTATTAGCATTGTAGCCTGCTGAATTTCCACGAAACTTTTCTGTTCTTTTGTTACTTCAGGCGCTACCCAAACAAAACAAAAGCTTGATAACTTTTAGTAATTCCTTTACTGCTAACATTAGTCATTACAGGTCTTCTTGGCAGAACGAGGAGCTGAAGTCCCCCCAGGCTTTGATGTTAAGCCTAGCAATTAGCCCCCCACCCCAACCCGATTTAACTGGTTTATCTCTATAACAAGGAGAATGTCTACTAATTATTTTAATTATTTCTGTATAATAGAACATCAAAGTAGATGTGATCAAAGTTTAAATTAATTAGCAAAAACTGCAAGAAGGAAAAAAAGTAGTGTGGGGGTATACATTGGAGATAACAAGCTTGGAAGATATTTCTAAAAGCGAGTGAGCCTGACCACTATAGAAAACATTGAAATTTAAAATGTTTAAAGTATATCTAAAGTCATTTTTTAATACAGTAAAGCCCCATACACACGGTCGGATTTTCCGATGGATTCTGTCCTATCAGACAATGTTGTCGGAAATTCCGACCGTGTGTAGGCACCATCAGACAGTTTCCATCGGATTGTCTGACGGACAAAGTCCTATCTCCTGCTGGATAGATTTTTTGACAACAAAGTCCGATCACACCAAATCCGATCGTGTGTAGCGAATTCCGACGGACAAAGTGCTACGCATGCTCAGATCACATTACAAGACCAAAGCTATTGGCTACTAGCCTCTACGTAGTCCCGTCGTACGCAACGAACGTCACCACGTTCAGAATGATCGGATTTTCCGACAACTTTGTCCGACCGTGTGTACGCAAAACCAACATCGGACAAAGTACGACGGACATGATCCGACGGACCTGGTCCTCGGATAATCCGCGCGTGTGTGTATGGGGCTTTAAGGAGGATTAAAACTGCTGTCAGTTTGGCGGTAGATCCCCGGATGGACTCACCTCTTCTTTTTCTTTTCTTCCTTTCTTTCTCCGTCGGTTCTGTGACGGGTCCCTTCCCCCTCCTTCTCTTTTCTTTTATGTTCAAGAAACTATTAGTATCCCCCATAAATTACCAAAATGGGGAAAGCATTTGGATCTTATAACATAAGTTAAAGTGGTTATAAACCCTTTACAACCACTTTAAACTACAGGCAAGCCTATAATAAAGCTTACCTGTAGCTGCACTGGATATCTCCTAAACCTGCACGGTTTAGGAGATATCCCTGTATTTGCATGTGCCTACATCAAGCGGGACATGCACACTTAAGCCAACTGAAGCAATGGCACGTATGTGCTGTTGCTTCAGTTGTACTGTGCCGTTCGAGGGGGCTCCGGCCAATCACATCGCCGGAGCCGCAATACCCGGAAGCAAGCCGTCCCACCACCATGCTTGACTCTAGGCAAGACACACTTGTCTTTGTACTTCTCACCTGGTTGCCGCCAAACACGCTTGACACCATCTGAACCAAATAAGTTTATCTTGGTCTCATCAGACCACAGGACATGGTTCCAGTAATCCATGTCCTTAGTCTGCTTGTCTTCAGCAAACTGTTTGCAGGCTTTCTTGTGCATCATCTTTAGTAGATGCTTCCTTCTGGGAAGACAGCTATGCAGACCAATTTGATGCAGTGTGCGGCGTATGGTCTGAGCACTGACAGGCTGACCCCCCCACCCCTTCAACCTCTTCAGAAATGCTGGCAGCACTCATACATCTATTTCCCAAAGACAACCTCTGGATATGACGCTGAGCATGTGCACTCAACTTCTTTGGTCGACCATGGCGAGGCCTGTTCTGAGTGGAACCTGTCCTGTTAAATCGCTGTATGGTCTTGGCCACTATGCTGCAGCTCAGTTTCAGGGTCTTGGCAATCTTCTATAGCCTAGGCCAGGGATATGCAATTAACGGACCTCCAGATGTTGCAGAACTACAAGTCCCATCATTCTCTGCCTCTGGGTGTCATGCTTGTGGCTGTCAGAGTCTTGCTATGCCTCATGGGACTTGTAGTTCTGCAACAGCAGGAGGTCCGCTAATTGCATATCCCTGGCCTAGGCCATCTTTATGTAGAGCAACAATTCTTTTTTTTCAGATCCTCAGAGTTCTTTGCCATGAGGTGCCATGTTGAGCTTCCAGTGACCAGTATGAGAGAATGAGCGATAACACCAAATTTAACACACCTGCTCCCCATTCCCACCTGAGACCTTGTGACACTAACGAGTCACATGACACTGGATATGGAAAATGGCTAATTGGGCCCAATTTGGACATTTTCACTTAGGGGTGTACTAACTTTTGTTGTCAGCGGTTTAGACATTAATTGCTGTGTGAGTTATTTTGAGGGCACAGCAAATCTACACTGTTATACAAGCTGTACACTCAAGACTTTACATTGTAGCAAAGTGTTTCTTCAGTGGTGTCACATGAAAAGATACACCGTATATACTCATGTATAAGCCGACTTTTTCAGCACATTGTTTATGCTGAAAAAGCCCCTCTTGGCTGATACTCAAGTGAAGGTCTCCTGCTGTGTCATTCAGTCTTAACTGTTCGGCGGCCATCCACTGTAACAAAGCCCCACCTCCTCCTCATCTGTGAAAGACTGAACACTGATACAATGCCGGGAAAATGAATCAGTGTTCCGTCTATCACAGGCGAGGAGGAAGCTTTGCTATAGTGGACAGTAGAACAGTTAAGATTGCAGTTGCATGACACAGCGGGAGACACCCGCTGTTTGTAATCAAAGGTACAGATGGGCACAGTGAGGCTGCAGATGGGCACAGTGAGGCTGCAAATGGGCACAGTGAGGCTGCAGATGGGCACAGTGCTGCTGCAGATGGGCACAGTGAGGCTGCAGATGGGTTTTCCCAGTTTCTTGTGGTAAAATTAGGTGCCTTAGCTTATATTCAGGTCGTCTTATACTCGAGTATATATACGGTAGAATTTTTTTTTACAAAAATGTGAGGGGTCTACTCACTTTTGGGAGATATTGTAAATATCTGAAAAGTGTGGCGTGCATTTGTATTCAGCCCCCTTGAGTCAATACTTTGTAGAGCTGCAAGTCTTTTTGGGGATGTCTCTACCAGCTTTGCACATCTAAAGAGGGACATTTTTGCCCATTCTTTGCACAATATCTCAAGCTCTGTCAGATTGGATGGAGAGCGTCTGTACACAGCAATTTTCAAGTCTTGCCACAGATTCTCAATCGAATTTAGGTCTGGACTTTGACTGAAACATTCTAACACATGAATATGCTTTGATCTAAACCATTCCATTGTAGCTCTGGCTGTATGTTTAGGATCCTCGTCCTGCTGGAAGGTGAACCTCTGCCCCAGTCTCAAGTATTTTGCAGACTCAAGAAACAGGTTTTCTTCTAAGATTGCCCTGTTATTTGGCTCCATCTATATTCCCATCAACTCTGACCAGTTTCCCTGTCCCTGCTGAAGAAAAGCACCCCCACAACATGATGCTGCCACCAACATGGTTATGTGCAGTGTAATGCCGCGTACACACGATCGGAAATCCCGCCAGCAAAAGACCGATGAGAGTTTTTGGTCGGAAAATGCGACCGTGTGTATGCTCCATTGGACTTTTGCTGGCAGAATTCCAGCCAGCAAAAGATTGAGAGCATGTTCTCTATTTTTCGGTCAGAAAAAGTTCCGATTGGAAATTCCGTTCGTCTGTACAAATTCCGACGCACAAAATTCCTAAGCATGCTCGGAAACAATTTGACGCATGCTCAGAAGTATTGAACTTAATTTTCTCGGCTCATCGTAGTGTTGTACGTCACTGCGTTCTTGACGATCGAAAGTTCCGAGAACTTTTGTGTGACTGTGTGTATGCAAGCCAAGCTTGAGCGTAATTCCGTCAGAAAAAACTATCCCCTCGTGTGTACGGGGCATTAGTTTCCACCACACATAGCGTTTTGCTTTTAGGCCAAAAAGTTAAATTTTTGGTCTCATCTGACCAGAGCACCTTCTTCCACATGTTTGGTGTGTCCCCCATATGGCTTCCCGCAAACTGCAAACGGGACTTCTTGTGGATTTCTTTCAACATTGGCTTTCTTCTTGCTACTCTTCCATAAAGGCCAGATTTGTGGAGAGCACGACTAATGCCGCGTACACACGTTCGGACTTTGTCCGCCGGACCTAGTCCGGCGGATTGTCCGCCAGACCTAGTCCGGCAGGACTTCCCCACACACGCCCAGACTTTGTGTGTACGCGGCATAATAGTTGTCCTGTGGACAGATTCTCCTATCTGAGCTGTGGATCTCTGCAGCACCTCCAGAGTTACCATGGGTCTCTTGGCTGCTTCTCTGATGAATGCTCTCCTTGCCCGGCCTGTCAGTTTAGGTGGACGCCCGTGTCTTGGTAGGTTTGCAGTTGTGCCATACTCTTTCCCCTTTTGCACTCCGTACCCCTCTCCTGCACATACCACCCACTGCCGTACACTCCGTACACCTCTCCTGCACATAACACCTACTGCCGTACACAACGTACCCCTCTCCTGCACATAACACCCACTGTCGTATACTCCATACTCATCTGCTGCACATCATCCACCACCGTACATTCTGTACCCCTCTCCTGCACATACCACCCACTGCTATACAGTCTGTATCCCTCTACTGCAAATACCACCCACCACTGTACACTACGTACCCCTCTCCTGCACATACCATCTACTGCCGTACACTCCACATTCTTCTCCAGCACACACATACCACCCACCGCCATACACTCCATACCCCTCTCCTGCACATACCACCCACCATCATACAATACGTACCCCTCTCCTGCACATACCACCCATCGTCGCACACTCTGTATCCCTCTCCTCCACATACCACCCACCACCCACCCCTCTCCTGCACATACCACCCATCGTCGCACACTCTGTATCCCTCTCCTCCACATACCACCCACTGCTGTACACTCTGTACCCCTCTCCTGCACATAACACCCACTGCCATGCACTCCGTACCCCTCTCCTGCACATACCACCCACTGCCATACACTCCGTACCCCTCTCCTGCACATAACACTGACCGCCATACATCTGTACCCCTCTCCTGCACATACCACCCACTGCCGTACACCCTGTACCCCTCTGCTGCACATACCACCCACCGCCGTACATTCCATACCCCTTTCTTGCACATAACACCCACCATCATACATTCTGTACCCCTCTCCTGCACATACCACCCACCACTGTACACTCCGTACCCGTCCCCTGCACATACCACCCACCACTGTACACTCCCTACCCCTCTCCTGCACATACCACCCACCACCATATACTCTGCACTGTACATTTCCTATTTAACATAACCACATTCTGATGTAAGTCATCTCAGATCCTATTTAACCATACCCCCTTTAAGCCACGTCCAATATTTAGGCAACCTAAACCACGCCCACTTTTCACTACATTCATTTACCCTCGATTTCTAGGGCCCACTTTTGATCTTGTACACGAGCCAACTGTTTTCATGATACGCTCCTGCAACTAATGTTTTAAATCCTTAGACATAGTCATACTGAGGGAGGGGGAGGGAGAAGGTAGTCACTATTCTGACACATTCAGATATCTGTGTACAGTTCAGCTTGAGCTACTGAGCTCTATAAACAACAGGCCCTTTTCAACAGGAGATGTGTAATGGAAAATGTATAATGAATGACTAAGAGCTCTACCTGCTGGTTGTTAAAGAGAATAAATAGAATTAATATGCACTTTTTTACATCCACTGACTGAATCTGAGAAGTCCAGAGAAGCTCCTACAGGTCCACTGATATAGACAAGAACTTTACAGTACCTACAAGAGTTACCAAACTGCCGGTCCCAGCCTGCCGAATCAGATGATTTGCCAACATTTATCAAGCCAAGTATAAGCAGGTCAAAAGTTCCAAAACATCCTACTCTGTGACAAAGGTTTCTTCTCTAATAGACAAAATTTGTTTTGGACTGCTGATTGATTAATTACTAGGCATGCCATCTACCTCATCACACAGTTATCTACAAGACGTGGTCTTTCCAATATTAGCTTTGACATAAATGGAAAATCTCATTTATCTTCATAATTCACTCAATGACATTGCCTGCAACCCTCGTTCCATGCCAAATCCTGAATTTACATAGATGTCTTGCCAGCTTGGCTCACACATAAGAAGAAGAGCATGCAATACCAGAATGTATTACGTGTCTTTAATCAGAAAACAGTCCCACAGTTTGTTCCAAAATCTACCATTTTGAGTACCATCATATAGCAGTGAGGAACAGATCAAAGCTTACCATGCAACACGGCTAAGATGTGAAGCTATTTCTGAAAGTTTTGATTTTGTCTGTATAAAGAGGAGCATCTGCTGGAAGGGATGGGTGGACGGTTCGGCCCGAGCATAAGTTCGGGCCTAACCTTGGTTGTTCGGATGTTCTGCGAACACCGAACAATATGAAGTGTTCGGGGCAAATTCGAAAGCCGCCGGAACACCGTTAAAGTCTATGGGACACTAACTTGAAAAATCAAAAGTGCTAATTTTAAAGGCTTATATGCAAGTTATTGTCATAATAAAAGAGAGAAAAATCTGCGCTCGGTGGGTCACAATTGGGGCAGCTGGACACTATAACCCAGATACCGGGCAAAAAGCAATAAAAAAGAAAAAAAGTGCAGCGCTCAAGTGTAAATAAATAAATTGATTTGAGTGATTGCTCAGTGTATAATACCAGCAATATAACAAATATAATAAAAATTTGTGATCAAAAAAATTAACTCAGTAAGGAAAGTGTACCAGTGAACATTAGTGCAGACACATATACTAGTACATGCAAATACGTCCTAATGCTGACCACATAAATATCCACATACAAAAATAAAAATAGGTGAAAAACGTCACACATAAGAGGACTGCCAAAAACGTCCTTATAGTGTCCAAATAAATGTCCACGTACAAAATTAAAAGTAGGTGAAAAACTTAAGTGGCAAACGTGACTGAACACATTAGAAGACTCCCAAAAAAACGTTCAAAGTGCGTTTCAAAGTGATGCGATAATATGGGTTGCAATATTCACATTGACCCCACAGATACCATCATCTCAGTGTGAAATATAAGATTGGAGGCTTACCAGAACACTGGTCTTTAAGGCAGATCTAATCAGGTTATGGGTTGATCCAAGGTCATCAGGTGCTGGACCCTCTGCAGCCAGATTTTCCTGTGCTCAAGAGCTGAGCAGTGATTCCACAGCGGATATCCCAGATAGACAGGCCAAGAGGAAAGAAAGAGGCTCCAGATCGTGAAATACGTTTATAAAAGGAGACCTTTATTCCAACTCATCAGCAAAAAGCAAATAAAAAACTTTAAAATTAAGCCAGCAGTCTTTATAAACTGACAGCGGATAGCAAAGAGAAAAAAAACTCTCAGGCGAGTTTAAAACGCGATCGCGCATGCGCAAGTGTGTGGGCGTGGCTACCCAAATTTTATTTTTTTATTTTATTTGCTTTTTGCTGATGAGTGCACTAATGTCTGCACTAATGTTCACTGGTACACTTTCCTTACTGAGTTCATTTTTTTGATCACAAATTTTTATTATATTTGTTATATTGCTGGTATTATACACTGAGCAATCACTCAAATCAATTTATTTATTTACACTTGAGCGCTGCACTTTTTTTCTTTTTTAAGTTATTGTCATAAAAAGTGTTTGGGGACCCTGATCCTGCCTCAGGGGACATGTATCAATGCAAATTATTTTTTTTAAAGGGTCAGTTTTTACTGGAGCAGTGATTTTTTTAATGCTTAAAGTGAAACAATAACAATGAAATATTCCTTTAAATATTGTGCCTGGGGGTGTCTATAGTATGCCCGTAAAGTGGCGCATTTTTCCCGTGTTTAGAACAGTACCACAACAAAATGACATTTCTAAAGGAAAAATTGTCATTTAAAACTGTATGGAAAGGGAAGAAAACTGCGCTTAGAATAATAAAATTAAAATAAAAATTAGAAAAGGGAAGGGAAACTGCGCTTATGTCATCTTTGGTGCGAGCCCCCATAGAAAGCTGCTTTCGCTGGGGGCACTCATGCGTGGTCACTCCCGAGTCCCACTACTGCGTCCATTGACACAGACAGCCAGACTTAGCCTGGCTCCCTGATCCTGTGTCACAGCTTCTGATTGACAGGAGCAGGAGCCAAAGCCTCCCACTGCTATCAATCTGTCCAATGAGGAGGGAGACAGCAGCGGCAGCGGTGGCAGCAGCGGTGGCAGCGGTGGCAGCAGCGGCAGCGGCGGTAGCCGCATCGCTCGTGCTCATCGCTGGATCGGGCTCAGATAAGAAAAAGGTGGGGGCTTGGGGGGAGCTGCAGCACAGAAGGTTTTTCACCTTAATGCAAAGAATTAAGGTGAAAATTCTGAAGGCGTTAGAACCACTTTAAGAAAATAGGCTTGCTGTGCAATCTGCTGCTATCACTCTCTATTGTACATTACAAGTACTACAGCCATTAGCCATTGGCCATAGATGAGTATTTTTTTTTCATTCAGCCAGCAGGTTGAACGCACTCTTTGTGGAATCCACCCTGCTGCACTATTGTATTCTGAGAGCGGGGAGACTTCCCTGCCATTAGAATACACTGATCAGCTCTGTAGGTTATAGTGGCATCTAGTGGGCAGCAAAAATAAGCGGCGATCGAGTGTACAGAAATCGATCGCTAGATCAACTTCTGTACAACCACCCTGCCTATACATGGATCTAAGTTTGTCTAGTCCCTGCTGAACCAGCCAAATTCCAATCCATGTATGGTCAGCTTTAGCCTAGGTTCACACTGCAGCGAGTGCAGTTATGCGTGTAAAACGTACACGTTTCAGCACCGGCATGAAAAATGCGCTGCTCTTTAGCAGATGCCCCCAGGGTGTCATTAATTCTTAATAGCAACCCCATGCATCAGAACATGCAGCTTATTTATGGGTTTGCAAAACCGGTTTGTTACCACAGCACCATGCGGTTTTCTGCAGTTGTAAAAAGGATGCATTTCCCACAGGTACAGAACCCCATTCAAATGAATGGGCTGCTGTGCCCATGCTAAGGGTGCTTTCACACTGGGGTGTTTTTCAGGAGCTACAGCGCTAAAAATAGCGCCTGTATAACTCCTGAAAAAAGTGGGTCCTTTAACGTCCTGCTAGGGAGCGGTGCGCTAGCAGGATGGTAAAAAAAAGTCCTGCGCAGCATCTTTGGAGCGGTGTATTCACCGCTACTACCCATTGAAATCAATGGGACACCGCGGGAATACCGCTGTAATACCGCCGGCAAAGCCACCCCGCTAGCGGCCGCATACCGCGGGTAAAACGACGGTAAAGCAGCGCTAAATATAGTGCTGCTTTACCGCCGCTGCCCACACCGCCCCGGTGTGAAACCAGCCTAAATGCACCTGCACAAAACGTGGACCTAGCCTTAAGCCTCGTACACACTACGAGATTATCGGACGAATGATCATACGTTTTTTTTTATTTATTTTTTTTGCATGCTAGTCTCCATATTGAAAACAAATAGGTTTCAAAAGTATGAAAACTCTCGTACGACATATTAAAAATTTGGAAGTGATGTAATGTATTTGTATTTTATTTTTGGATGAAAACTACTGATTACCGTATTTATCGGCGTATAACACGCACTTTTTCCCCCTAAAAATCGTGGGAAAGTCGTGGGTGCGTGTTATACGCCGATACCCCAAAAAAAAAATTCAAAAATGTCAAAAATGGCAAGCGCCGCCGAAAAATAGCGAGCGCTGCCGAAAAAGACCGAATTGCGGCCGAAAAAACCCGAAGCCGCGCCGGAATAGACCGAGCAGACTGTTCGGCTCTGCTCGGAGTCCCGCCTCCCTGCGCTCGCTCCGGAAACAGCAGGGAGGCGGGACCGCGATCGGAGCTGAACAGTCGGCTCGGCCTTTTCCGGGGCCGCTTCGGTCTTTTTCGGCGGCGCGCGCGACAGAGAGTCTCGGCGGCGGGAAATTTAAACCCGGACCGGACTTCAAATGTCGCTGGGCATGGCTGCAATGACGCTGGCAAGGTACAATGTCGCTGGGCATGGCTGCAATAACCCTGGGCAAGGCTGCAATGATGCTGGGCAAGGCTGCAATGACGCTGGGCATGGCTGCAATGACCCTGGGCAAGGCTGCAATGATGCTGGGCAAGGCTGCAATGACGCTGGGCAAGGCTGCAATGACGCTGGGCATGGCTGCAATGACGCTGGGCATGGCTGCAATGATGCTGGGCAAGGCTGCAATGACGCTGGGCAAGGCTGCAATGACGCTGGGCAAGGCTGCAATGACGCTGGGCATGGCTGCAATGACGCTGGGCATGGCTGCAATGATGCTGGGCAAGGCTGCAATGACGCTGGGCAAGGCTGCAATGACGCTGGGCATGGCTGCAATGACGCTGGGCAAGGCTGCAATGACGCTGGGCAAGGCTGCAATGACGCTGGGCATGGCTGCAATGACGCTGGGCATGGCTGCAATGATGCTGGGCAAGGCTGCAATGACGCTGGGCAAGGCTGCAATGGCGCTGGGCAAGCTGCAAATGACGCTTAAATGTACGTTTTTTTTTTTCCCCTAAACTTCCCTCCTAAAACTTTTTTTCCTTAAAATGCCCTCCTAAACTTGGGGTGCGTGTTATACGCCGATAAATACGGTAAACAAAAGTTGTGTTTGTCCATTTGGAAAATTTCAGATGAAAGCTGTGTACAGTACTAATGATCAGATTATCCTACGATCACTTCAAAATCGATATTTTTTGTACGATATTCTGATCGTGTGTACGGGGATTAAAGGAGAAGTATGGGAATAATTTTTTTTCCCTAATCATACTTACCTAGCTGGATGCAGCATGGGGCTGATGCTGCAACTGTCCCCCACCACCTTTTCACTAAGAAACGAGCGATCGAACACTGCCGATTGCTCGGTTCTCTCGGCTCCCAGAGACAAGAGCCACTGACTGTCAATCAGCAGCTCTCCTGCTCTGCTCCTCCACGCTCACTGGAGTGCTGAGCTGTAGAGGGGTGGAGAGCGGCCATCTCAGGCTCTCAGAGGCTCACTGAGAGACTGAGACTGCCATCAGTCCAGGCACCTGGGGGATCCAGACTTCCGAAGTCGGGATGACGCGGTGCCTGGACTGAACTTGGTGACTTCAGCAGAGAGCGAACTTCAGACCGCTCTCTGTTGAAAACAGGTCACAGGAGTGCAAAACTAATTGCACTTCTGTGACCCTTAGGAAACGCCCAGCCAAAAAAGCCCAGGATGGACGTCTCCTTTAATTCAGGTTATACAGCATTGAAGCCCTAGTGATGGAAGAATGCCTAAACCCCTGAAATGGGTTGTACAGACAATGTAAACAGGGTCCTCTCTTTGTAATAAAGGGCCAAAGCTGCTACCTTATCTAGGGCTCCTTCTCCTGTAATCTGTCTTTGCCACCAGTAGTTATGCTGAGCCGGTTTCACACAGATTCCCCTATGGTATGGATTACCACAGCTAGACGATTGGAAAAACGTTGTCTGGTCTGATGAGTCTCAATTTCAGCTGCAACATTCAGATGGTCGGGTCAGAATTTGGTGTAAACAACATGAAAGCATGGATCCATACTGCCTTGTATCACCGGTTCAGGCTGCTGGTGGTATAATGGTGTTGGAGATATTTTCTTGGCACACTTTGGGCCCCTTAGTACCAACTAAACATCGTTTATATGCCATGGCCTACCTGAGTATTGTTGCTGACCATGTCCATCCCTTTATCTCTACAGTGTACCCATCTTCTGATGGCTCCTTCCAGCAGGATAATG
This sequence comes from Lithobates sylvaticus, assembly GCA_028564925.1. Lineage (NCBI taxonomy): Eukaryota > Metazoa > Chordata > Amphibia > Anura > Ranidae > Lithobates > Lithobates sylvaticus. The sequence continues at coordinate 253,184,932 of CM053032.1, read as the reverse complement.
CACCATATCACAAATCTCCAATCATCTCACCACTGACAATGAGGTCACTGTACTCCAATGGCCTCCACACTCACCAGATCTCACCACTGGACAATGAGGTCACTGTACTCCAATGGCCTCCACACTCACCAGATCTCACCACTGGACAATGAGGTCACTGGACTCCAATGGCCTCCACACTCACCAGATCTCACCACTGGACAATGAGGTCACTGTACTCCAATGGCCTCCACACTCACCAGATCTCATCCAATAGAGCACCTTTGGGATGTGGTGGAATGAGAGATTCCTATCATGGATGTTCAGCCAAGAAATCTGCAGCAACTATGTGATGCTATCATGTAACTATGGAGCAAAATCTCTGAGGAATGTTTCCAACATCTTGTTTAATCTATGCCACAAAGAATGAAGGCAGTTCTGAAGGCAAAAGGGGGTCCAACCCAGTACTAGCAAGATGTACCTAATAAAGTGGCCGGTGAGTGTATGTGATTCCAACAAAAATCTTTTAACATCTGAGGCAAATGATTTTTAATGAAACTTTAGTAGCTGTGGTGGTGGGAACATTTCCTAAAAGCAAAGGTTACCAATGTACCAAAGTACAGCCCTAATAACTTCTCATGTTGCTCACACAGTAGTCATCAAGTAGGGAATTTGAAAACACCATCTGATATTGTTGATAGACTTGGCAGCAGTGCCCTCTAGTGTCTACAAGATTGCATATGAAATATTGTTGTAGAAAACATGACACAAGACCCAGGAACAAGTATGAAAACTATCAATGTAATGTCCTGTGAGCCACCACTTGCTATAAGCCCAAAATAGGGTCTCCCAAATAACACTATATTTTTGAATCAGCAGCTAGCGTTGCACATGTCTCATAAATCATGCAAAGACCATCCAATATTCTAAAGTACGCTGCGCTTTCAAACTTAAAATCCAAATAGTGAAACGAAAAATGTGCTATATAACAACAGCAATAAAGTGATAACGTGCTAAAATACATACAATATTCCAAATAAAGTGCTTTCATGCAGGATATGATAAAACGTCCATATGGTGAGAAAAAAAGCAATCAATAAAATCCTTAAACCAATATAATGGTGAACCAAACTATAAAAATCCTTATTAAAAAAATATATACATACACACACACACACACATGTATATATATATATATACACACACACACACACACACATACTGTATTTATCGGCGTATAACACGCACCGGCGTATAACACGCACCCCAATTTAACAGGGAAGTTTCAGAATTTTTTTTTTTTTACACAGCCCCCCTGCATAGTACACGGACCCCCTGCACGACAACACATGGACCCCTGTACCACACATGGACCCCTGTACCACACATGGACCCCTGTACAACACATGGACCCCTGTACAACACATGGACCTATGTACAACACATGGTCCTCCTTTCATTATAAAGCCCCCCCCCCCCTGCACTCCCAGCGCTGCATGCACACTCCAAATTTGAGAAAACTTCACAGCATGTCAGCCCCTTCCCATACACCGCTCCTCCTGTGCCACTCACCGCAAATCAAAAAATACCGCTAATTACCTCCATCAACACCGCGCTCTATGGTGGACCCAGTCATGTGACTGCTCTTCTCTGTTTCATTGACGGTCACGTGTCCGCTCGCCTCCTCCAATCAAAAGCTACACACAAGGAGGAGGCGGAGCGGGAGGAGGAGAGCAGGCACAACGAGCGGTGATAAGGTAATCTGCATCGAGCAACACAGCCGTACACCAAGGGCTGGGCACTGCAGGAATGTCCTCCGATCCCCCAGAGCTGGCAGCGCTGTTCCACGGCCCGGAGAGGCGGGGCGGCTGGTCTGATACCCTCCCAATAGGTGGCACCCTGGGGCGGACGCCCGATCCCCGCCCCCCTGTTAAAAGAACAGATATCGGCGTATAACACACAGGCACAATTTACCCTCTATTTTAAGGGGTAAAAAAGTGTGTGTTATACGCGGATAAATACGATATATATGTGAGAAAAAAGTGCTACAATGTGCTGTGCAATCAAAAAAAGTTCAAAAGTGCTCCAATGTAATCCATGCAATTCAGTGGTTGCTGTGATATCAATCCAATATTAAGGTGCTGCATGTGCACTCAGGTGTTCCTCCCCCAGGTAATGGCCGCTCACCTTAGAGCGTGTGACCTTGGTGATTAGGCTTGGTCAATACACGCATTGGAACCTGTAAATGGTTCAGTGGTAAATCCGGATTCCTGTGGTGGCCTCACTCTGTGCTTCGATATGGTAATGGAGTCCCTTTTGTGCCTCAGTAATACCAATAGAAAAAGGAGGACTTCATAGTGTAGTATATTAAAACTTTTATTATTAACACAGTAAAAAATCCCTTGCAGGGTACTCACATTTGCATGGCGCGTCAGGGCGCCACTCTAAAATAGCATAAAAATCAAGCTGTAGCGGCTGATATCAGGGTGGTATGCGGATCGCCCTTTAGTGGGTGCACTGACTAGCGTTCCGTCCTGTCCCCTTCCCCTACGCATGTCGATACAAGGGGTAGGGTTGCCACCTGTCCAGGATTCACCCGGACAGTTCGGGTTTGAAATCATGTGTCCGGGTTTCAGACTGTCTGAGACTCGGACACATTTTTTAGACTGGACTATGGCTTCCCAGCAGGGTTGCTGGCTGCAGTTGTCTAAGCTGAGAGTGTTTTACACTCTTTCACACTGCCCAAAGCCAGCACTAACAACCCCCCCCCCCCCCCAAAAAAAAAAAGAAAAAACAGACACACAGACAGGAGAGGAGCGAGGGCTGGATCTGCACCTCTTCCCCCCACCCCTACCCCTCTTTGTCTGCCCACACTCCAATCCCTGGCACTGTGCCTCAGAAAAGGAAAGTTGGGGCTGGAAATTTGAAGTCTAGCAGCCTCAGATATATCTGGATGAGAGGTTCTGACTGTGTGACTCTGTGACTGAAATCTCCCCCTTTCTCTCTCCTGCCTCTGAGTAAGTACACTAAGGTAAATCAGGGTTCTCAGAACACCCCTTACATCAGAGTTCCCCTTTACACCAGAGACCACAGTGTTTCCCCTTACATCAGAATCTTCTTCATACATCAGAGTTCTCAGTGTTTCCCCTTAAATCAGGGTTTCCAGAGCATCCCTTATGTTAGAGTCCCCAGAGTTCTCACTTACATCAGAGTCTGCAGAGTCGCCCCCCTTACAGTAAAAGGGAACTCTGCAAGTTCAGATGTAAAAGAGGAGCTCTGTAGATTCAGATGTAAAAGGGGAACTCTGTGGACTCTGGTGTGAAGGGAGACTATTTTTATTAACTTCATATGATTAGAAATGTTATTTAATAGCAAAATATATCTATAGTTTATACTATAAAAAAAAAAAATTGCTGTGAACCGCTAAAGAAAAGGTGGCAACCCTACAGAGGGACAGCAAGTGAGATAAAATCTTTCCAGCCAGCAGGCCATAGGACAACAATACAAATTTGAAAGAAGTATTTACTTTTTGTAAGTCTACTAAAAAAAAAAGTTTACGGCAGAAACAAGGACAGCAAATAGCCAAGATATAGAGTACATATGTCAAACACAAGGCCCACAGGCCGAATCCAGCCTGCCCGGCCTTGTCATGTGGCCCCCAGTTTGTTTGCCCCCCCCCCCAAAAAAAAAATTTGAGCACCAGCGGCCACTTCCCCCAGCACATATGTAACTCTCCCTACCCCCATGCTAGCACTAGCCCTCTCCCCAGGACATAAATGACCCCTGCATTCCGTGCAGAACACTCACAATTCAGCCATGCGCACTGTTTGCTGCGGCGAGCTATGCGGTACATTACTACTCTCTTTCGGGCCACCAAAAGTGTCCCGGGTCTTTTACAATCTTCTAGCGTATACCACCCCCAAAAAAGTGCCGCCGCTAAAGTGTTCGGGGTTTGGCTTGAAGAAAAGGTGGCAACCCTAACAAGGAGTTAATTCGTATCTTCCTCAGGGGGTAATTTTACTGTATGAAAACTATGTCAAGTAAAAGTTCAGCCTTGCATTAAAGTGGTTGTAAACCCTTACAAACCACTTTGACCTACAGGTAAGCCTAGATTAAGGCTTACCTGTAGGTCCAATAAATATCTCCTAAACCTACATGGTTTAGGAGATATTTAGAAAAGAAAAGGCACCGCTATCTACGGCGCATGCACCGTAGACAGCGGCACGCAGGCGCACTGCGCATGCCGAGATCACGGCGATATGCCGCTCTCGTGCGCATGCGTGGGGGTGACGTCATCGCCGCTCCAGCAAATGACAGCACTGGAGCGGCGAGACCCGGAAGTCACTCCGGGTTTGATGGCGGCGCAGAAGATCGTGGATGAGGGGCGCTTCGTTCTCAGGTAAGTCATTCATAATGAGCTAGCTCATTATGCCTTTGCCTTGCAGGTTCCGTTTTTTTTTTTTTTTTTTTTTTTTTAAATAGGCTTTACTTCCTCTTTAACAATGTAAAATGACAATTTAAATAATGTGCTAATAGCATCCTTTAAAGTGAACCTGTAATCAATGGCAGAGGCTTCTTTGTGGGTTCAGTCAATATTACTATACGCAGGATCTTCATTAATTAGATACCACAGAATCAATGCCTGCCTGCATTGATTAATCTTTTAAGTTGGAAAACAAGCTGAATCCTAAGCAGTGAGACTTTATCTTCCTTTTATCCTACCGATGACAACAGAACTGAAATAGTGCACTTTGGTTTACTGCAAAAACATGGTCGCCCCCCTTGTCTACAAACGGGAACTCAAATTTACGCCAATTATTACGCAGACGTAATTGACACCGGCTCTCTGCGTTGAAGCAAGAGCTCAAATTAACTCTTAAATAACTAAATTATGAGCATTAGCTGACTCAGTCTTTCAGGGCTCTAACTGAATATTCATTTCAGAAATTGACAGGAAGATCACAAATGGGGTCAGTTGCTGATGTGATTTACATCACTTTCCACGCCAGATCTTGTAAAAAAAAAAAATTTTTGTTTCTAGATTTTGAGAATCTGTCTCATTGAATGTTTTGTTGTCTAGGAGATATGTGTTGTCAGTATAAACCTTCTGGACAATGTAATACATGGGAGAAGCTGAATGGTAATTACTAATGTAGTAATATATGCTAAATAAAAATGACCTACATGGAATCCAATTAAAATAGTGTGTGTAGGAGCATAATATAAGTGTTCGTGTGTTTAAAGTGATCATAAAGGTTTTTTTTTTTATTATTATTATTATTATTATTAAAATAACAAACATGTCATACTTATGGCCCGTACACACGATCCGAATATCGGACGACCGATCGTACGACCGTTTTTCGGTCAACAATCGCAAGTAGAAATTGAATAGCCAATAAAGTCACAAAAATTCTCGTACGATAGGAAAAAAAATCGGAAGTGATGTCATGTGTTGTAATGCATTTGTATTGTATTTTTGGACGACAACTATACTGACTAAACGAAAATCGTACGATCTGGAATTGTACGAGGAAAATTTCCGGTCATGTCCGATCGAATAATATCAGACGAACGGTCGTGATCGGCTGTCGGAAGTAGTGTACACACGATACGAAAACCGGACAATCCTCCCTCGGACGATCGTTTTCGTCCGATATTCGGATCGTGTGTACGGGCCATTAGATCTGGTTCACACAGGGGCAGCACGACTTGCAGCGCGACTGCCTCAGGCAACCTGCACACGATTTCAGCGGCGGCTTGCAAAATGACTTCTGTATAGAAGTCAATGCAAGTCGCCTGAAGTCGCCCCAAAAGTAGTACAGGAACCTTTTTCTAAGTCGGTGCAACTTGAGTCACTCCTATTAGAACGGTTCCATACTACAAAACGGGACGCGACTTGTCAGGCGGCTAAGTCGCCTGACAAGTCGCCCCTGTGTGACCCGGGTCTTACAGTGCATCCGGAAAACATTCACGGAGCTTCACTTTTTCTACATTATGTTACTTTACAGCAGTGGTGCCCAACCAGTGGCCCGGGAGCCCTCTGATGTGGCCCGCGAACCCCTGCTCTGGGATGGAATAGAATAGAATAGAATACTGTTATTAATAGTAAGTTTATTACTAAAATCACAGTGTATATATGGGCATATCTGTTCTGCAGTGGTTACTGGGCTACTTTCAAACTAATCCGCAGGTGCAGAGCAGTGCACCTGAGGGTTACCTGCACTGAGCCATAGGCCCCTTTCACATGGTCAGTCCGACCCAATTGGACCCCCCATTCACCTCTAAGGAGTAGCAGATGTAAATGGACTTGTGTCTGTTTATAAACGCCTACCTCCAATCCGATCCGCAAAAAAATAAATAAAAAAATGTAGTGGGCTCTATAGAGTAGAGTGGGCTGCCATGCACCCGCTCCGCTCATTGTGGCCCGCGACCGGTTACCAAGTCGCTTAGGTGGCCCTCGCTCTTCTGAAGGTTGGGCACCCCTGCTTTACAGCCTCATGCCCCGTACACACGGTCGGACAATCCGACGGGAAAAGTCCGATCAGATTATGTTATCGGAAAATCCGACTGTGTATGGGCTCTATCGGACTTTTTCTGTCGGAAGTTCCGACGGAAAAAATTTGAGAGCAGGATCTCAAATTTTCCAACAACAAAATCCGATCAGACTTTTTCCAATCGGGTGTCGAGAATTCCGACAGACAAAGTGCCACCCATGCTCAGATCAAGTTACGAGACCAAAGCTATTGGCTACTAACTTGAACGTAGTCCCGTCGCAACGAATGAACGTCATCACGCTCGGAATGATCGGATTTTCCCATAACTTTGTCCGACTGTGTGTATGCATCACCAGTTTCGGACAAATTCCGTCGGAAAAAATCAGACGGATTTTGTGGTCGGATTTTCCAACCGTGTTTACGGGGGCTCATTCAAAAATGAATCTAAAAACAATACCCCAAAATTACAACGTGAAAGAAGTTTGTTTGAAATCTTTGCAAATTTATTAAAAATGTAACATTTTAAAAAATCACATGTTTGTAAGTATTCACAGCCGTTGCTCAATACTTTGTTGAAGCACCTTGTCACCAATTACAGCCTCAAGTCTTTTTGACTACAAGCATTGGACAGTTATTTTTGGGCAGTTTCTCCCATTCTTCTATGCAGGACCTCTCAATAGACATGTGCAATTAGTTTCGTACGAATCGGAAATTCGTACAAATTTTTCAAAATTCGTACATTCGTACGAATCCGAATTACGAATTTTTACGAATACGAATTCTGTACGAAATACGAAATTTCGTTTACGAATTTCGGATCCAAATTATCTGAATCCAAACTACCAAATGATGAATTTCAACTAATATGAAAGAAATTATAGCGGATATAACGAATGATTCGAATGAATTCGAGATTCAGTATAACGAATATCGACACTCTACGAATAATAACGAATTATCCGAAAACTTATTAACGTTACATAACACAAGTCTATTGTCTATGGTTCACCAATCACTCAGAGGAAGTACGAAATATGAAATTTCGTATTCGTAAACGAAATTTCGTATTTCGTACTTCCTCTGAGTGATTGGTGAACAATAGACAATAGACTTATGTGTTATGTAACGTTAATACGTTTTCGGATAATTCGTTATTATTCGTAGAGTGTCGATATTCGTAAAGATTCGTAACGATTCGTAACGATATTAACGATTCGTAACGATTTGTACGAAATTCGTATTTCATACGAATCCGAATTAAATTTCGTACACGAATTACGAATTTTTTTTTTATATACGAAACGGAACGGAACGAAACAAAACTAATTTTTTGACGGCTCCCATGTCTACCTCTCAAGCTCCATCAGGTTGGATGGGGAGCGTCGGTACACTTTTTCAGATCTCTACAGAGAAGTTTAAATGGGATCAAGTCTGGGCTCTGGCTGGGCCACTCAAAGACATTCACAGAGTTGTCCCTTAACCACTCCTTTGTTATCTTGGCTGTGTGCTTAGGGTCGTTGTCCTGTTTGAAAATGAACCTTCGCCCCAGTCTGAGGTCCAGAGTGCTCTGGAGCAGGTTTTCATCAATGATGTCTCTGTACATTGCTGCATTCATCTTACCCTTTATCCTGACTAGTCTTCCAGTTTGTGCCACTGAAAAATATTGCCACAGCATGACGCTGCCACCGCCATGCTTCACTGTTGGGATGGTATTGGTCATGTGATGAACGGTGGCTGGTTTCCTCCAGACATGATGCTTGCCTTTCAGGCCAAAGAGTGCAATCTTTGTTTCATCAGACCAGAGAATTTTTTTTCCCATGGTCTCAGAGTCTTTCAGGTGCCTTTTGGAAAACTCCAGGCAGGCTGTGATGTGCTTATTACCGAGGAGTGGCTTTTGGCTGGCCACTCTACCATGCAGGCCTGATTGGTGGAGTGCTGCAGAGATGGCTGTTCTACTGGAAGGTTCTCTTCTCTCCGCAGAGAAATGCTGGGGCTCTGTTAAAGTGATCATTGGGTTCTTGGCCACCTCCCTGACTAAGGCCCTTCTCCACCGATCGTTCCGTTTGGCCTGGCGGCCCGCTCTAGGAAGAGTCCTGGTAACCATTCCCCCCTTCCCCCTGAAAGGTGCCAATTGTGGCTCCGGAGGGGGGGGGATAGACAAACAAGCGGAAGTTCCACCTTTGAGTGGAACTCCTCTTTAAGTTTGCCTTTAGTTGTTTATCCAGGTTTATCTAAGGTATAGACATTGACAAAAAATGTGTAGGATATCCCGCGCTACCTTGTAGGTATTGATATATGGCTTGTCTTGTGATGGGTGGCTGCATATAACCCAATTGTGTTCCCACAATGTGAATCAAATAATGAGAGTGCATGTTGTTGTGCCTAGTGCCCTTAGTAGTGTCAATAAAAAAATTGTGTTAATTATAAAGTGCAAACAAAATCGGAAACCTTCCTCCTTAGTGTCCTTGGTAAATAATATTGGTGAATACACAAATATAAGTGTACTTTGAAAAAAATCGCAACAAAATGGCATAATCGCAAAATCACAATAAAATTGCATAAAACTAAAAAAGTCCTTAAAAGTGCCACATGTGTATGCAATTCATAAGTGAGTCCATAATATTACCAAGCTGCAAACAAAGTCTGAAATCTTCCTCCTAAGTGTCCTTAGTGAATAGTATTGGTGGATCATATATAGATATCAATTGCATAAAATCAAACACTGGTTCCTAGATATACTCTAATAATAGTGCAAATAAATGTGAAACACAATGTGTACTGTGAAACAAATCCAAAACAAAATCAATCGCATAAACTGTAAAATCAGGCAATGAAACTAAGTTGTATTGCACCACAATAAACAGGGTCAGGAGCACGTTTAGCATGTTAGGGTGCATTGGCTGCCCATTCATTCCAATGGGATGCCTTAACGCACCGCACATTTTCATGCATCATAGTATGCCTTAATTAATCGTCAAGAATCGTTATCACAATTTTTGCCCCGTTGCGATCTTGAAAAAAGTGTTTCACAGTTCTGTCTATGCAAAGAATTCTCTCTGTTCTTCTGAAGCCACAGCCGTCAAAAGAAAGGAAGGAAAAAAAAACTGTCAGTCTGCCAAGAATCACAACATTCTTTAGCAATGAAACTTAAAGCGGAGTTCCACCCTAAAGTGTAACTTCCGCTCATCGGAACCCTCCCCCCCTCCGGTGTCACATTTGGTACCTTTCAGGGGGGAGGGGGTGCAGATACCTGTCTAAGACAGGTATTTGCACCCACTTCCGGGCATAGACTCCCACGGGAGTCTATGCCTTGTTGGGGAAAATGTTATGAAGATGTTTTAGATGTATTTTTGTCATAAGAGTCCCCAGTTTTCGTTCTGTCCCAGCCTACTCTAAAGAGCTGACTGGGGCAGACTGACGCTGGTTGAGACCTGAAAGTATACAGGTCTGTGATTGGTTCTTTTGAAGGAAAACAAATGTCTTTATTGGCTGTCTGTGAAGACACCACCTCCTTCTCCATTGTATTGTTTCAAATCCTTATATGGTCATTCAATTTCCTGTGAGGTCACAATCCTTTGTAATTCTGTGAATAAAAGAAGCAAGCTGGCCCATTGAAGGGGGCCAATGCTGAGATGATGATGTGAGACTTGTGGTAATGTCTGTTTTTGCTAATGGGGATCCAGGGAGACATACGATCGGAGGGTGCATTATATCATAAGATTGAAAGGCGCTTATTAGCGCAAGAGTGTGGTGAAATATCCATGACAGCCTCTTCCTGTCCCGCCGCCACACACGGGTCCCAGAGACAGCACGGAGCATTCCCATTGCGCTGCGCGACTCGCGCATGCGCAGTAGGGAACTGGGAAGTGAAGCCGCAACGCTTCACTACCTGATTCCCTCAACGAGAATGGCGGCAGCAGCAGCCGAGAACCGATCGATTTCCCTGCTTCGGCTGCCGACATCGCTGGACCCTGGAAGAGGTAAGTGTCCATTTATTAAAAGTCAGCAGCTGCAGTATTTGTAGCTGCTGGCTTTTAATATTTTTTTTTTTTTTGGTGCAATCCTTCTTTAAGTATAAACATTGTAACAATTTGTCAATGGAATAGACTTGTGTGTAAATCAAGAAAGTTTAACCACTTAAAGCGGAGTTCCACCCTAAAGTGGAACTTCCGCTTATCGGATTCTTCCCCCCCTCCGGTGCCACAATTGGCACCTTTCAGGGGGGAGGGGGGTGCAGATACCTGTATAATACAGGTATCTGCACCCACTTCCGGGACGAGATAGCCGGAGCTGTCCCGTCATTTTCCGAAGATGCCCCGTTGTGTCTTGGGAAACACAGTTCCCAGGACACAACGGGGACCAATAGAGATGTGCAGCGCGACTCGCGCATGCGCAGTAGGGAACCGGGCAGTGAAGCTGTTGCGTCTTCACTTCCTGATTCCCTGACAGAGTATGGCGGCGGGGCAGCCGAGAGACGAGCGGTCGCTCGTCACATTCTGCCGACATCACTGGAACCTGGAACAGGTAAGTGTCCCTTTTATTAAAAGTCAGCAGCTGCAGTATTTGTAGCTGCTGACTTTTAATATTTTTGGTGCGGGTGGCCATCCTCTTTAAACACTAAACCTTCTTATGACATTTGTTGGTTTCAAGTTAAAATCTTTTATTTTTTTGCTAGAAAATTACTTAAAACCCCCAAACATTATACACTAGAGAATAAAATGGTGGTTGTTGCAACATTTAATGTCACACTGTATTTGCGCAGCGGTCTTTCAAATGCAATTCTTTGTGAAAAAATTACTTTAATGAATTAAACAAAAAAAAAAAACTAACCAGTAAAGTTAGCCCAATTTTTTTTGTATAATGTGAAAGATTTTACAACGCGAGAATCGTGATCTTTTTATTCTAAGCAAAAAAATTGTGATTCTCATTTTGGCCAGAATCGTGCAGCTCTAGCCTTAATGCATGTGTATTGGAGTTAAGTTAATGGGCTCTCATGGTAACATCACATTCTAAATCTATAGCAGGTGAACCTGCTTAGAATGCGATCACATTGGTAAAAGAGGGGTCTGGAAGGTGTGTGGAGTACTTAGTGCCCAACGACACAGGAAACAGGCATTCCAAAGTGAGTGACAACTGTTCTCAAATGCCATCTGTGCCCTAATGTCACCCTGCCAATCATGGTGACACTTTTCAGAAAGAAGCGCATCGGGCGCTCAGTATTCAGGAAGACAGGGGAATTTAAATGACGACATTATAACGAAATTCTAGCACAGGCACAGAGGAATGGCTCCTAGGGGATTTGTAAATGGAACCACTCGGAGCTCAAATGGCTGTAATCAAAGTGATATCAGCAGCGAGAAACAGATTTGAAAATGAAAATGGTGCACCCGTGGTAATATAACAAAGTACATCGCTCCCGAGGGATTCAATCCAGAGGCTTAGAGAGGATTCGAGTGATCAATTTTCTTCCTACGCTAAAGCAACAAAGAAATTTGAAACAATCTGTACAAGGCACCCACTCACATTATTGTATTGCGGCAATGCGTGGTAAAACACGCGTTTCACCATACATTACCATATCACATGGCAATGCACAAATGCATTGCGGTGATATCCATTTTGAATGGCACCCCAATGCAGCCCTACTGCAAAGCACCACCTTCACATCAATTTTAACACTGGGCGCAGAGTTGGACAGGTCAAACTCACCCAATGAGTTCAATGGGGCCGCACTGCAACCGCAAGCCGAATGTTTGGCTCACAGTCGTAGCGTGGTCCCACAATTCAGAAATTTAAAAATACAAGTAAAACAAAAAAACTGTATTCAAGAGACAGCAGTAGCTCCTTCTGAAGACCTGTCAGCCACTGTTTTACCGCCAATCGTTTTTCAGAGGGAGGTAAACAGGACAGCTGATGTGAGAGTAGCCATACACACTTTGAATTTTCTCATTCGACCCTCCCAAACTAACAAGAGAAATTAATAGATTCCTCCATCCATGCTAAACAGCATGGATGGCGAAATCTCTTTGCCAGCTATTATATTCTGTGAGCCACCGACACCCACAGCAGTCACCGTTCAGCCAACCATTTTCCACCTGATTTTATATTTGAAGTTGGTTGAGCCGGTTGGTGCTGAGGAGGCCACCTACAGCTTGAATTTAGACCGATTCCTTCTAAATCAGCCAAAATTCAAGCCATGTATAGCTAGCATTAGGCAGGGTTAAACCCCTATCAGGATATTTTTTCGCTGCCTGCGTCCTGCTGGGGAGATTTTCCTTCAACTTACAACAGGAAATGAGAGGAAATTTTCCCAAGTAAGGGGATTCCCATCTTAGACAGTTGTTGCTGGAACAGGTGACCCTATTTGGTAGATTACTCTTGCCATTTGCTCTGGTGACAGTATCTTTTAAAAAAGAAAAAAAAAATGCTAATAGATGAAAATAATACATATAGCATCTAAGACCATGTATATATATATAATGCTGCCAGAAAGTGGCAAAAAAAAAAAATATTGCATGTATTACGGTATTGCAAAGAATGTTGAATGAAAAGGGCTTACCAATGACTAGAAGGTGTATGAAAAGTGAAGGTGGATAACCATTCAAGCCAGGATTTATTTTGTGTGCACTCTACATAGAAGGTAATCTATCCCCACGAACAGGACTGGCAATTGTAGCTGTGTAATTAGCCAGTAGAATAAGCTGTCCAGTGTTTGGCCAAAAAGTCAGACAAAAAATGCCTAATGATGGAACAAAAAGTAAAAAAAGCAAAGGCAAAGTTTAATAGAATATAATTACAGAGGTAACAAAGGACATAGTCCAAATGATTAACAGCTGTTAACTGGAATAGTAAGCACTGATTTACCTTGAATGGGTGATTGTAGATAACCCAGATATGAAAAGCTGCCCAACCTGCTGCAAATGGATCGGAGCAGACCCAACAATGAAGCAACCAAAAGGGGACAGATCGAAAGGGAGGTGAATGAACAACCAAACACCCTACCAATCGCCATGCACCCGGTTAAAAGAAACAACCAGGTTGGTGGCGCTGTGTGACCACAGAGGAGGAAGGAAGCCTCAAACATACCCCGGGGTCACAGAGACAGGCTGAATTCATCCAACCGGCCCAAAGAAATTAACCATCAAACATCAAAATAAGTATGAGCAAGTTACTGTAGGTGTGGCACAGACATCTACACATAACCATATAAATAAAACAAGAGTTTTATTAGTATAAATAAGCCATTCAAGACTTGATATATTAATCTGCAACAGGTATAAATAATGTTTCTAAATTTGTAGGATTTTGGAACGAAATAGCAGAGATTAATTTAGTAATCATATCAAAACAATATACAAATGAGATTTAAGGACGCACATCATGTGTTCTGGAGCTGTCCCCAGATCCGCCAGTTCTGGTCTGGGGTCACCTCCTGTATAGCGGAGATGCTGCAAGTTCCGGTACCATTAACTATTGAGGTGTGTCTCCTGGGGTTGGTAGACGAGGTAGTCCCATCAAGGGCACACAGAACCCTACTCACGATACTACTATTCTATGGAAAGAAGGCCATTCTACTTAAGTGGAAAAAAATGGGGGCTCCTGATATAACCTTTTGGAAAGGCTTGGTGAACGCAATGCTCCCGCACTACAAAGCAACGTATAGGGCTAGAGGGTGCAACAAAAAATTTGAAAAAGTATGGAGAGCATGGTATGACTCTGATCAAGCGGTGTGACGGGATAATCTTAAGCTGAAAGGATGGGAGGGTCCGATGTGTAGCCAACATGTATTCTACAACGGGTGAAGAGTAAAAGACAAATATTTTAAGTAATTGGTGAAGTGAAATGGCTTTCATCCCACAAATAATATAATTTTCGTTGGGTAATGGAACTGAGTACGGGGAGGGGGGCGGGGGGAGGGTATAATTGCTGTGGCTGTCGGTTGATGGCATTGTTAAGTTGTTAGATTACCGGCCATGTTGGCTGATTGTTTTAGCTTGGTGTTGTGCCAAGTTGTGTATGTGTTGTATGTCAAAAATTTTCAATAAAAAGAATTTTCAAAAAAAAATAAATGAGATTTAACTCAACTAAGGGGGCAGAAAGATCAGATCAGTAGAGGGTAAAGAATATAAAAGTGAATCACCCAGCAATGGAATAAATGAGCAGTGAGAGCAGAATTGGAGTTGATTGAATGAAACTAGTGAATACGATGACAATGAATAGAGCAATTTGGGAATCTCTAAAGCACAGCGACAGACTATAAGAAGGGCTTGTATGATTGCGTTTCATTCAAGCCAGGGTACCGTGTAGCATTTAATCGTTCAATCCAGAGGGTTTCTTTCTGGAGAATACGTTTATCCCATTCTCCCCCTCTGGGGTCCTTGGGGACGACGGTCAGAACATAGAATGAGACAGAGGATGTGTCCAATTTGTGATGAAGATCAAGATGTCGGCTGACAGGAGTCACCATTTTGCCATTACCAGACGTGTATATAGGATCGCTTATTCTCTGTCTCAGCTGTCTGGCCGTCTTCCCCACATAGAAAGCCCCACATTTACAATTCATCAAGTACACCACCCCCTGTGTTGCACAGGCCGCCGTGAACTTGGGGTAAAACATTTCCCCATTGGGGAGTTTGAGTTGGCGACCCAGCAAAACCCATCTGCAAAACGCACAGCCACCACACCACGAGGTGCCAACGGGTTGTGCCGGGCCGCTTGGTAAATTCCTAGTATAATGGCTTCAAATGAGCTTGTCCCTCCACGATTGAGCTCGTCTTAAGGTGATTTCAGGATATTGACCAATATATTTAATGAGGATTGGATCCTCCTGTAGTGCCAATGACTGGTCATAATGTTTCTAATTTCAACATGATGGGATGAAAACCTAGTGACGAATTTCACAGTTGGATTGATGGTAGGAGTTTTTACTTTGAAAAGTAATTTGTTTCATGTTAGGCCTGGCGAAGGAAGGATTTACTATATCCTCTGGAAAGCAATCGTCCTTGTAGAAGTTTAGCCTGTTTTTGGAAATCAACCAGATGTGTGCAATTACGCCATAATCTAAAAGATCAGTTGACAACTTGTCAACTGATCTTTTCCGCAAAACTACTGCGGGAAATACTCATTTACATGCAGAAAGCGCACATCCACCAGCCTTGATACGCAGTATACCCTACGCCCAATTTATTAAATTACGGCGTAATTGCACACATCTGGTTGATTTACAAAAACAGGTTAAACTTCTACAAGGACGATTGCTTTCCAGAGGATATATTAAATCCTTACTTCGCCAGGCCTACAACAAGGCTGCCCCGCAAACACGAAACAAATTACTTTTCAAAGTAAAAATCCTACCATCAATCCAACTGTGAAATTCGTCACTAGGGTTTCATCCCATCATGTTGAAATTAGAAACATTATGACCAGTCATTGGCACTTACTACAGGAGGATCCAATCCTCTGTAAATATATTGGTCAATATCCTGAAATCACCTTTAGACGAGCTCAATCATTGAGGGACAAGCTAATTTCAAGCCTTTATACTAGGGATTTACCAAGCGGCCCTGCACAACCCGTTGGCACCTCGCGGTGTGGTGGCTATGCGTTTTGCAGATGGGTTTTACCGGGTCGCCAACTCAAACTCCCCAATGGGGAAATGTTTTACCCCAAGTTATCGGCGGACTGTGCAACACAGGGGGTGGTGTACTTGATGAATTGTAAATGTGGGGCTTTCTATGTGGGGAAGACGGCCAGACAGCTGAGACAGAGAATAAGTGATCATATATACACGTTTGGTAATGGCAAAATGCTGACTCCTGTCAGCTGACATCTTGATCTTCATCACAAATTTGACACATCCTCTGTCTCATTCTATGTTCTGACCACCGTCCCCAAGGACCCCAGAGGGGGAGAATGGGATAAACTCATTCTCCAGAAAGAAACCCTCTGGATTGAACGATTAAATGCTACACAGTACCCTGGCTTGAATTAAACGCAATAATACAAGCCCTTCTTATAGTCTGTCGCTGTGCTTTAGAGATTCCCAAATTGCTCTATTCATTGTCATCGTATTCACTAGTTTCAGTCAATCAACTCCAATTCTGCTCTCACTGCTCATTTGTTCCATCGCTGGGTGATTCACTTTTATATTCTTCACCCTCTACTGATCTGATCTTTCTGCCCCCTTAGTTGAGTTAAATCTCATTTATATATTGTTTTGAAATGATTACTAAATTATTCTCTGCTATTTCGTTCTAAAATCCTACAAATTTAGAAACATTATTTATACCTGTTGCAGGTTAATATATCGAGCCTTGAATGGCTATTTAGGGCCATGGATGGACTGTGTGTACAACAAATAATAATATGAGATTAGAAAAAGTGAAGTAGGTGGGGCGCTGTTCGTTTATTCATATACTAAATTAGTATATGAACAAACAAACAGCGCCACACCTACTTCACTTTTTCTAATCTATTTACCCCACTTAGGTGGAAGTAATCAGTAGAGGCAGCAGTTCTCTTTTTTAGTCTTTTCTATTCTTTATAATTCATTTCTTTCCTGCTGGCATTTGCTTTACATTGCGCAGAATCAAACACCAATTTTTCTCAAATAATATGAAACTACAATAATATGAAACACATCTTATACAGGTGACAGCAGTAGGTGGTGGGTGTTGGGAGTTGGATTAGGGAGGTGGGAGCTGGGAGTTGGGTTTGGGAGTTGGATTAGGGAGTTGGAGTTGGGAGTTGGATTAGGGAGTGGGGAGTTGGAGGTGGGAGTTGGATTAGGGAGTTGGATTAGAGAGGTGGGAGTTGGAGTTGGGAGTTGGGGTTTGAAGTCGGAGTGTGTGTTGGGAGTTGGATTAGGGAGTTGGATTAGAGAGTTGGGTGTTGGGGTTGGTAGTTGGATTAGGGAGTTGGAGTTGGGAGTTGGGGTTGGGAGTTCGATTAGGGAGTTTGATTAGGGAGTTGGATTTGGGAGTTGGAGTGGGAGTTGGGGTTAGGAGTTGGGGTTAGGAGTTGGGGTTGGGTGTTGGGGTGGGAGTTGGATTAGGGAGTTGGGAGTTGGAGTTGGGAATGGGATTAGGGAGTTGGATTAGGGAGGTGGGAGTTGTAGGTGGTTGTTGGAGGTGGGAGTTGGAAAGGGAGTTGGTGCCTGTAGGAAGGTTTATAATGTTTTTAGGATCTGAGCCATATATTACATTTTTTTTTTTAAATATATTAGTAGTGCCTGAGCTGTCAATAACTATACCATACATCCACCAGAGATCACTGCACTGGAGGAACTGGAGAAAAACTTGACCTGTTAAATGACTGTAGCCAGAAATGTTTTCTCCGTTCAGTTCATTCTTTTCTTTTCTTCTTTTTTTTTCGAATTAATGAAGTGCAAGTCACTCTGGAATGCTCATTAAAAATAATAAGTCGTACTATTATTATATTAGGATTAGGCCAAAAATAATTGTCGTTAAATGGGTAAAAGAAATTAGTTTTGTTCCTTGATGAGCCAATCTTTCAAAACAATACATTTTAATTATTAATTGTATCACCAATGATTTTACTTGGGCAAGTTGTTGTCAGGTAAATAATGTACAATGGAATACTTTGTTTTGTTAAAAATTTTAAATTTATTAAAAATAAAAAACAAAAAAGTCCCATTTAACTAAGTATTCACAGCCTTTAATCAATTACAGTCTCAGGTGTTTTTGAGTATGATGCTACAAGCTTATGACACCTATTTTTGGGCAGTTTCTCCCATTCTTCGTTGCAGGACTTCACAAGCTCCATCAGGTTGGATGGGGAGCATCGGTAAACAGCCATTTTCCGACCTCTCTGGAGATGTTCAATCGGGTTGAAGTCTGGGCTCTGGCTGGGCCACTGAAGGACAGTCACAGAGTTGTGCGGTAACCAATTCTTTGTTATCTTGGCTGTGTGTTTAGGGTTTTTGTCCTGTTGGAAGATGAACCTTCTCCTCAGTCTGAGGTCCAGAGCGCTCTGGAGCAGGTTTTCATCAAGGAAGTCTCTGTAAAGTGCTGCATTAATCTTTCGCTCGATCCTGACTAGTTCAATCTCTGTTTCATCAGACAAGAGAATTTTATTTCTCATGGTCTGAGAGTCCTTCAGGTGCCTTTTGGCAAACTCCAGGAGGGCTGTCATGTGTCTTTACTGAAGTGTGGCTTCCGTCTGGCCACTCTACCATACAGGCCTTGGTGGAGTGCTGCAGAGATGGTTGTTCTTCTGGAAGGTTCTCCTCTCTCCACAGAGAGATGCTGGAGCTCTGTCAGAGTGACCATGGGGTTCTTGGTCACCTCCCTGACTAAGGCCCTTCTCCCCGATCGCTCAGTTTGGCCTGGAGGCCCACTCTAGGAAGAGTCCTGGTGGTTCCAAACTTCTTCCATTTACAGATGATGGAGGCCACTGTGCTCATTGGGACCTTCAATGCTGCAGAAATTTTTCTGTACCCTTCCCCGATCTGTGCCTCGATACAATCCTGTCTCTGAGGTCTACAGACAATTCCTTTGTCATGGCAAAGGCTGTAAATACTTATGTACATGGGATTTATTTTGTTTTTTATTTTTAATTCATTTGCTAAGATATCAAACAAACTTCTTTCACGTTGCGATTATGGGGTATTGTTTGTCGAATTTTGAGGAAAATAATGAATTTAATCCATTTTGGAATAAGGCTCTAACATAACAAAATGTCAAAAAAAGTGAAGCACTGTGAATTCTTTCCGGGTGCACTGTAAATAAACAGGAAGGTATAATCTATTTACTTGTTTTAATATTTTTTTGGATCTCTTCAGCTGCTTCCTGGTTTCTGGCCTAGGCCAAAATGATGTCATACATCCCATCCCATCTCCATGGCATTTTTTTTCTTTCATCTGGAGGAGGGCAGGAGGGGCTTTCTCAGCTAAGCACATCCTCCTGCCAGTCTGCATGCCTGAGCTAAGGGGAGATGGATCCCAAGAAGTAAATACTGCATAATTAATTTGGCCTTACTCAAGATGGCCACAGCTAGAAATGCTAGGGGGGGTTGAAAGTGATTTCTCAACAAAATAAACTATGGCGATATGGATGGATGGGGCAGTTTACTTTAAATATTAAGAATGAATGAAATAGTGTTTTCCGTTAGTGGTGCTCAGATACAGTTGAGTTTTGCTTTAAGTGGAATAAAGCTCATTGAATAGAATAATATGCCAGGCAGTGGCGGAACTATCATGGTCGCAGCAGTTGCACTGGCGACTGGGCCCTGCCGTTCTGCAGCTGTGGGGGGGGGCCCAAGACCCGGCATCCCCCTGCACCTCTGGCTGTCCGTTTAGAATGCAGGGGGGGGAGGGGGGAGGCGGCGATCGGCAGCTCTATGGTGTCCACAGGCGGCGAGATCTCCCTGGGGCTAGAAGTTCTCTATCCAGAGTGTATACAGTGGAGAGGGGAGGGGCCTCTGACCCGAGCATGTATCAGTTTCACTCTTCAGTGTACAAGTGAGTCGCTCTGCTTCTACACTCTTGCTGATACATGCTCGGGTCAGAGGCCCCTCCTCTCTCTATTGTATACACTCAGGAAGAGAACTACTAGCCCCAGGGAGATCTTGCCACCCTTTAACTCCATAGAGCTGCCGAATCCCACCTCCCCCCAGGTGGGGGGTACAGAGATGTGCTGGGGGTTGGAGGTGCACTGACAGCGAAGATCAGCCAGGTACAGGGGAACCTCTGGAGGATGGGGCGGCTGTCTGGGGACCCTGATGTAAGGAAAGGGCCCTCTGGGGACACTGATGTAAGGGGGGCCCTCTGGGGACCCTGATGTAAGGAAGGGTTATTGGGGGACCCTGATGTAAGGGGGATCTCTGGGGACACTGATGTAAGGGGGGATCTCTGGGGACACTGATGTATAGGGGAGGTCTTTGGGAACACTGATGTAAGGGGGGCTCTCTGGGGACACTGATGTAAGGGGGGCTCTCTGGGGACCCTAATGTAAGGATGGGCTCTCTGGGGACACTTATGTAGGGGGGGGCCTCTGGGGTCCCTGATATAAGGAATGTCTCTCTTGGGACCCTGACGTAAGAGGGCTCTCTGGGGACCCTGATGTAAGAGGGCTCTCTGGGGACCCTGATGTAAAGGGAAGGCTCTCTGGGGACACTGATGTAAGGAAGGGGCTCTCTGGGGACCCTGATGTAAAGGGGAGGCTCTCTGGGGACCCTGATGAAGGGGGGGGGGCTTTCTGGGGACCCTGATGTAAGGGGGCTCTCTGGGGATCCTGATGTAAGGGGAGGGGAGGCTCTCTGGAGACACTGATATAAGGAAGGAGCTCTCTGGGGATCCTGATGTAAAGGGGAGGCTCTCTGGGGACACTGATGTAAGGAAGGGGCTCTCTGGGGACCCTGATGTAAAGGGGAGGCTCTCTGAGGACCCTGATGTAAGTGGAGGCTTTCTGGGGACCCTGATGTGTACTCTTCTTTGCAAAAACATTCCAAATCTGTCAAATTGCGAGGGCATCTCTTGTGCACAGCCCTCTTCAGATCACCCCACAGGTTTTCAATCAGATTCAGGTCTGGGCTCTGGCTGGGCCATTCCAAAACTTTAATCTTCTTCTGGTGAAGCCATTTGTTGATTTGGATGTATGCTTTGCCTCTTCATGTTCAGCTTTCTAGCAGAAGCCTGAAGGTTTTGTGCCAATATTGATTGGTATTTGGAACTGTTCATAATTCCCTCTACCTTCACTAAGGCCCCTGTTCCAGCTAAAGAAAGACAGCCCCAAAGCATGATACTGCCACCACCATACTTCACTGTGGGTGTGGTGTTCTTCTGGTGTTGAGCAGTGGTGTTTTTAGCGCCAAACATATCTTTTGGAATTCTGACCAAAATGTTCACTCTTGGGTTTATCAGAACAAAACACATTTTCCTACATGCTTTTGGGAGACTTCAGATGTGTTTTTGCAAAACTTAGCCAGGCTTGGATGTTTTTCTTCATAAGAAAAGGCTTCCGTTTTGCCACTCTACCCCATAGCCCAGACATATGAAGAATACCAGAGATTGTTGTCACACCACACAGCCAGTACTTGGCACTGCAGATATTCCTGCAGCTCCTTTAATGTTGCTGTAGGCCTCTTGGCAGCCTCCCTGATCAGTTTTCTTCTCGTATTTTCATCAAATTTGGAGGGATGTCCAGTTCTTGGTAATGTCACTGTTGTGCCATATTTTCTCCACTTGGTGATGACTCTTCACTGTGTTGAATGAATGAATAATTTGAATGAATGAATAATTTGTAATTTGTAATTTGTGTTCCATGGTCTATCTAATGCCTTGGAAATTCTTCTGTACCCTTCTCCTGACTGATACCTTTTAACAATGAGATCCCTCTGCTGATGCTTTGGAAGCTCTCTGCGGACCATGGCTTTTGCTGAAGGATGCAACAAGGCTGGCCATATCCTATACAAAAAATCAGCCAAACCCATTTTCGAAAAAACAAACATTCGGCCGTGACCACAAACGATAGGGCCATCATGTAATGACCGATAAATCGTTTAGTGGACATAAATTAATGCATTTTTTGTTTGTTTTTTTTACATATACCTAGTGCAGACAGTTTGGAAGGGAAACACATTAACCTTTCAATTTATCATTCGTAGAAAATTTCCAAATATGTCCTAAAAATGTCCCAACGATTGTCGATTTTGTGCATTTAACTGACCGAAAAACTAACAAACTGTCTAAACGACCGAATTTCGGACGATTTTTCATATAGTGTTTGGCCAGCATAAAGCCCCATACATACTATTAGATTTTTTGAAGATTTTTGTATTCAGATTTACCAAAACCATGTAGTGCAAGGGCCTGCCTGATTGCCTACAAATTTAAACTCTTAGACCCCTTTCACACTGGGGCATTTTTCAGGCGCTTTAGCGTTAAAAAAGGCGCCTCATCTGCAATCCCAATGTGAAAACCCAAGTGCTTTAAGAGCCCTTTCACACTGCCAGCGCCCAAAAAACGCTCGTAAAGCGCCGCTTAAACTAGCGGTGCTTTACCAGCGTTTTTCGAGTGCTAGTGGGGTGCTTTTAACCCCTGCTAGTGGCCAAATAAAGGGTTAAAAGCGCCCACAAAGCGCGCTGCTAAAAGTGCTTTGCAGGTGCTTTTCAGGCGCTTTTCAGACGTTTTTCAGGCGCTTCCCACTTATTTCAATGGGAAGGGGCACTTTAGGAGCGGTGCTCCAAAAGCGCTCCAAAGCGCTGCAAAGACTTTTTTTGACGCCCTGCCAGCGCAGCGCCTCAGTGTGAAAGCACATTGGGATTGCAGTTGCGGCTTTTTCAGGCGCTTATTTTAACACTAAAGCGCCTGAAAAACGCCATAGTGTTAAAGGGGTCTCAGTGTGAAAGCACTCGGGCTTTCACATTGGAATTGCAGTTGCAGCTTCTTTCAGGCGATTTACAGGCGCTTTTTTTAACGCTAAAGTGGCTGAAAAACGCCTGAAATACGCCCCAGTGTGACCCCATATTATATGGTTTTGGTAAATCCGAAGACAAAAATCTGCAGAAAATCTAATAGTGTGTATGGGGCCTTAGAAAATGTAAGGAAAGACCTACTAGAACAGCTGAACTTAATTTCAGGTTAATCAGAGGCACTCTTAATGATGGCAGGTGTGTACTGACTCCTATTTAACATGAGTTTGAATGTGATTGCTTAATTCTGCACACAGCTACATCCCCAGTTATAAGAGGGTGTGCACACTTATGCAACAACATTATTTTAGTTTTTTATTTTTACTTCCCCACCCTAAAAGATTTCAGGTTGTACAGTTTATAGGTCACAATAAAAGGTGGAAAAAGTTCTAAAATTATTTATCTTTGTCTCATTTTTTTACATCACAAAAACTTGACATTTTAACAGGGGTGTGTAGACTTTTTATATCCACTGTACATGTGTATGCCCGCCCAAGTGTATGACTTTCTTTACTTCTCTGCTATGGGCTCTAGCCTGAGATCTTTTGTAGACCTAGCAATGCCCCTGGTGGGGGCCCTTCATGGTTTCTTGCATCGGGGCCTTCGGGGAAGATTCTAGTTACGCCTCTGATGCCAGGGAGTATATGATTTTAAACTCCATTGTAAACCAAGCCAGAAAAAAACATATTCATATTCAATATTCCCACGAATAATGGCCAGAAAGAAGCTAATGTGAAGACTCCAATATAACAGTATTATCATAATATAAAACTATGTATGACAATGGAAAATTTTTTACCTGATACTTACCGTGATTTTCCTTTCTTGGATCCTTCTTATGTCAGCCTACAGTGGGTCAGCCCTGCTTACGCATTACTGACTTCCTAATGCCCCGTACACACGGTCGGAAATTCCGACCACAAAATCCGTCTGATTTTTTCCGACACTGGTGTTGCATACACACGGTCGGACAAAGTTGTCGGAAAATCCGATCATTCTGAACGTGGTGACGTTTGTTGCGTACGACGGAACTACGTAGAGGCTAGTAGCCAATAGCTTTTGTCTTGTAATGTGATCTGCGCATGCGTGGCACTTTGTCCGTCGGAATTCGCTACACACGATCGGAAAAAGTCTGATCGGACTTTGTTGTCGGAAAATTTGAGAGCAGGATCTCAAATTTTTTCCGTTGGAAATTCCGACGGAAAAAGTCCGATGGAGCCCACACACGGTCGGATTTTCCGACAACATGGTCCGATAGGACATTTTTCGTCGGAAATTCAAAACATGGGCATGAATGCACAGCGTCTATGGATGCACATAGCCCAGCTTGGGAACGGGCCTGCACATGTACCCCCCATAGGAAGCAGCTTCCTATTGTGTTGCACGAGAAGGAGCAGGCAGGGGACCTCAGAAGATGGGGTTTGGGGCCACTCTGTGCAAAATTATTGTACAGAGCAGGTAAGAAAAACATATTTAGCTTAAAAAAAAAAACTGCTTTAAAGTTATTGTAAGGGTATTTTTTATTTTTTTTTAAATAACAAACATATCATACTTACCTCCGCTGTGCAGCTCGTTTTGCACAGAGTGGCCCCAAACTCGCAGCTCTTCCCCGCATCAGATATTCCCCTGGGAGAAGCGCTCTCCCGGGGATTACCTTGCGGGTGCGCTCCCGAGTCCAGCATTCGGCGTCCATAGAGGCCAAATGCCGGACTCGGCCCCGGCGCCCGCGTCATTGGATTTGATTGACAGCAGCGGGAGCCAATGGCTGTGCTGCTATCAATCTATCCAATCAAGAGCCAAGAACCCGTGGAGAGAGAGACAGCGCACCCCCACCGACTGAATGAAGGGGTTCAGGTAAGTAAAATGAGGGGCTGGGGGGCCGGTGACTGCCAGATGTTTTTTCACCTTAATGCATAGGATGCATTAAGGTGAAAAAACACAAACCTTTACAACCCCTTTAAGGCCTGTCAGAGACACACGTAGGTATACTGTGGGCAATAATTAAACATACCAATACCAGAAAGATATTTATTATGCTTTTCTTTTGTGAGAGGGAATCAAATTCCAGCTACCACAAGTCCTCACCGGTCAGCTAATAAGTTTTGACATCATCAATGAATACAACCGTTCCCGGAATTCCCTCTACCTGACTTGATGCAAAACAAACTATTCCATTGAGCATTATTTACTTGAAAACAACCTGCCCATATAAAATCATTGGTGATACAATTAAGAGCCATAGTGCAGCTTGCTGCTGACGGCAAATCCATTGTTTTGAAAAATGGGCTCAGAGAATAAAACTAATTCCCTTTAACTATTTAATTACGATTATTTTTGGCATAATCCTGAGTATGTCTTTAACATCTTGTAATTAGCATTTCAGAGTGACTTGCACTTAGTTAATTAAAAATAAGCAGTGTTATTTTCTACATGAGAAAAAAAAACTGAAGCGTACAAAAAATTCTCTGTACAATCATATAACAGGTAATTTTGCTTCCAGCAGGGGCGGATCCAGAGTCTAGTCTCGGGAGGGGCAGTGCCAGAAAAAAGCCTTTTAGCTTCACAGCCGGTCCCCTACTGCGCAATCGTGAAGCGTGCTTCGCTTTCTAATTGGCCCGGTGGCGGGGGAAGAAGGAGGGCTTAATTTCCAAAGGAACGGAGCCGTCTCCCAGAAGTGGGGATGGGTATCAGTTCTCCACCCCCCGAAAGTCACCAAATGTGGCACCGGAGGGGGGAGGAAGCAGATCAGTGGAAGTTCTACTTTAAGATTAAACAAGACAAAAATGTCAATACTAAAAAGGGCAGCATTTTTTTTCCCATAAATAATGGCATACAACCTGTATTTTGTGATTTTACACAATCCTTAATTTTTATATTAATTTTATATTAATATTAACTTTAATTATATTATTATTATATATTATTATATATATATATAATATAATATATATATATATATATATATATATATATATATATATATATATATATATATATAATTATATTAATATTAAATATTAATTTTGTATACATATTCATTAATATTAATATTAATAAAGTACTCACTTTCAGTTTCATTTTATATATTTTGGGGGGAGCGGCTCCCATTGAGGACCAATAGTGATAAGCAGGATCCGGGATTGCAGACATCATTTAATGACACACAGCCACTGCTTCATCCTGTCTTTACACCGCACTGGAGCCTGGAGAAGATCATGGAAGGAGGAGGTGGGTGGAGCTCACATTAGGCGCGAAGGAGGAAGAATTGCTGGGGCCTCACGCTCCTCCTTCTGGGCAGCGGCTTGGACGTGACTGACGTCACTGGTTGCTAGACGTCAGGCGGCACAGGTGCTAGCAACCAGTACAGTGGGCAGTAGAGGCCAGCGGGCAGCAATTTCCCCGTTGCCCCCCCCCCCGGATCCGCCCCTGTCTTCCAGTCCATCCAGTGCAGGAATCCCTGGTGGTTGTGTGGTATGCTTAAAGAGGAACTTCAGCAGGGTATTATTGTTGCCCACCATGTTTGGCAAAGATCCTTAACCACTTCAATATCAACACTTTCACTCCCTTCCTGACCAGGCCAATTTTCAGCTTTCAGCGCTGTCACACTTTCAATGATAATTGCACAGTCATGTACCCAAATTAAATTTGTAGAATTTTTTCACACAAATAGAGCTTTCCTTTGGTATTTAATCACTACTGGGTTTTTTTTTTTTTGCTAAAAAAATAAAAATTTTGAAAATAAAAAAGTTTTTTTTAGATTCTGTACATTTTGTAAATAAGCTATTTTTCTAATTCACTTATGTGTGCTGATGAGGCTGCACTGATGGGCACTGATAAGCTGTTCTGATGTGCACTGATGTACTCTTGATAAGTGCCTGTGACCGACCCCTCGGACCTATTAACCCCCACAGCACCAGCAGATGACCAATGCGGGAGTGTATGGGGTGGGGGAATTAGAGAATGGAAGATTTCAACTAAATCCACACCCATCAGCACAAGGGACACATCACAATGACTGTAAGTACCCTCCCTTTTGATGATTTTTACTAAACTTCAAACATTTTGATTCTGGGCACCCCAAAGGGGACTGGCAGACGTATTGCATAAAAATTTCTAGCAGCTAGAATAGCTCTTGCTCGCATTGGCAGAGGTCTACAGTCCCCCGGGATTTGGTAAAACACAAACTGAACTGGAATGTGATTAATTACAAAACAAATTTTAATTAACTTGGCGCCAGTGCCAATGTGTAACTCGTGCTGTCTGGTGCCTGCTGCGGAGGTCTCACCTATTTCACCTTACCTTACTTATCTTTCTTTCCCCCACCCATACCTTCTTTTTTTCTATAACCATTCATTTTTTTTAAGTTGTTACCAGCCAGCCCACTTTTTAGGCTGGTTCAGCTGTTCTCTATGTTTGCCTTCCTGGGAGATATTTGGACACTGGAGTGGATACTCTGAGTCCCAGCTGTAAAATGTTTAAGGCCTTTCTTGCCTCCCTGTGTGGACAGATGTGGGTACTTTTTTTTTTTTTTTTTCTTCATACATTTCATACATAATAAGCAGTGTGGTTAACATATCCCACTACTTACTATGCATGGTATGTGTCCATACCCCTTACCTATTCACAGCCATGAGCTTGGGGCCCCTCACCACAGCTTCAAAGAACTTTCTTTTGGGGGCGACAGCGTGCACTCAACTAGGTGGAGGGCAACATCCACAAGCAGCCAATCAGCTTGGAGGAATGGAGCTGCTTGTATAGGCTGTGTGTTTGGATTTACGCACATGCATTCAACACTAGTCCCAGCCAAGAGCGCAAACAGAAGGGAATCTCCATAGAACCCTTTAACCACTTTCAGACCGGACCATTTTGCTGGCTTAAGACCAGAGCACTTTTTGCGATTCGGCACCGCTATAAACAAAAAAAGAGCGACAATTTTGAAAAAAACACATTATTTTTTACTTTTTGCTGCAATAAATATCCCCCAAAAATATATAAAAAAACATATTTTTTCCTCAGTTTAGGCCGATACGTATTCTTCTATATATTTTTGGTAAAAAAAATCACAATAAGCGATTATTGATTGGTTTGCGCAAAAGTTATATTGTTTACAAAATAGGGGATCGCTTTATAGCATTTTTATTAATAATTTTTTTTTTACTAGTAATGGCGGCGATCAGCGATTTTTATTGTGACTGCGACATTATGGCGGACACATCGGACATTTTTGACACATTTTTGGGGCCATTATCATTTATACAGCAATCAGTGCTATACAAATGCACTGATTCCTGTGTAAATGACACTGGCAGTGAAGGGGTTAACCAGGGGGTGGCAGTGTAGGGGTTTAAGTGTGTCCTAGGGCGTGTTACTAACTGTGGGGGGGCGTGGCTGTGTGTTACTGATCACTGATCTCTGCTCCAATCACAGGGAGCAGAGATCAGTGTCACTTGTTGCTAGGCAGAACGGGGAGATGCTGTTTACTTTCGCATCTCCCCGTTCGCCCTCCCCGTGAGACGATCACGGGTATCCCCGTGGCGATCAAGTCCACGGGACCGGCGACTGGGCTCACGGGGGTTCCCGACCGGCACGCACGAGATGGCACAGCGGCATATTCAAAGGGACGTACCTGTACGCCCCTTATGCCTGTCCGTGCCATTCTGCCGATGTACATCTGTGTGCGCCGGTCAGGAAGTGGTTAAAGTGACTGTAAGTGTTCGTAAAAAAATAAAAAATAACAAACATATAATGCTTACCTCCACTGTGCAGCTCGTTTTGCACAGAGTGGCCCCGAACCTGCTCTTCTGGGGTGCCTCAGCGGCTCCTCCCCACATCAGATAACCCCCTAGGAGAAGCACTTCCCCAAGGGGGTTACCTTGCAGGTGCGCTCCTGAGTGCAGCATTCGACGTCCATAGAGGTCGAATGCAGGACTCGGCCCCACGGCATTGGATTTGATTGACAGCAGTGGGAGACAATGGCTGCACTGCTATCAATCTATCCAATCAAGAGCATAGGATGCATTAAGGTGAAAAAACAGGTAGGTTTACAACCCCTTTAAGGAAAAAGAGACATCCTAAATACTGATATTGAGGACCAGCTGAAACAACAGGAAAGAAAAACATTGGAACAAAAAAAGGCAAAATGTCAGATACATTTTAGCAGGTGAAATGTAATTTAAAAAATGTATCCTTTAGTATTACTTGAAAGGCTAACTCCACCACACTTGTATTTAGGGGGTAACTTGGTGAAAGCTGCCTGGTATGGTAAGCGTATTCCTTCTCCTCTTCTGGGTGGTGGATGCACTCGTTGTGGTGACTCCTTAACCGCTTCCCGACCGCCTCCTGTAGATATACGTCAACAGAATGGCACGGGCAGGCAAAAGCACGTACCTGTACGTCCCCTTTAATTTGCCTGCCCGGGGGGCGCGCGCGAGCCGCCAGCGGCGCGCGCGCGACCCGGTCGGGAGCTCCGTGACCACGGCCGCGGGACCAGCGGACCCGATCGCCGCTGGTATCCCGCGATCGGGTTACGGAGCTGAAGAACGGGGAGAGGTCTATGTAAACAAACCTCTCCCCGCGCTTCCTACACTGACTGTCAGTGATCGGCGGTTCCCTGTCATCGGGAACGCCGATCAATGACGTCAGACGTACAGCCACGCCCCCCTACTGTAAAAAAAAACAGAACACGTCACACTGACTCCTCCCCGCCCCCTAGTGGTTAACCCCCTAACTACAACTGTCATTTACATAGGAATCAGTGCTATTTAAATAGCACTGATTTCTATATAAATGACAAATGTCCCAAAAATGTGTCAAAAATGTCCGATGTGTCCGCCATAATGTCGCAGTCACAATAAAAATCGCTGATCGCCGCCATTACTAATAAAAAAAAAATATAAATAAAAATGCTATAAAACTATCCCCTATTTTGTAAACGCTATAACTTTTGCGCAAACTAATCAATAATCGCTAATTGCGATTTTTTTTACCAAAAATATGTAGAAGAATACGTATCGGCCTAAACTGAGGAAAAAAAAATGTTTTTTTATATATTTTTGGGGGATATTTATTATAGCAAAAAGTAAAAAATATTGCATTTTTTTCAAAATTGTCGCTCTATTTTTGTTTATAGCGCAAAAAATAAAAACCGCAGGGGCGATCAAATACCACCAAAAGAAAGCTCTATTTGTGGGAAAAAAAGGACGCCAATTTTGTTTTGGAGCCACGTCGCATGACCGCGCAATTGTTAGTTAAAGCGACGCAGTGCCGAATTGCAAAAAGGGGCCTGGTCCTTTGGCTGCCAATTGGTCCGGGGCTGAAGTGGTTAAAGTGGATGTAAACCCCATTCATGAAATTTGAGCTGGGCACATATATCTGCAGTGTTTTCTTATCTCTCTCCAAAGTCCTGTGGCTTTCTCCTGCTCCGTTCTTCTGTTATCAGCACGATAACTTCTGACAAGTTCTCCGACACGGGATAAAGCCAGCCTGAAATTTGTGTCAGGGTGAGTGCTATAAATACATTAGCAGAAGAGCTGTCCTGTGAGTAGAGCAGCTTAACAATGTCTCTGCCTATTTGGAGGGGGTGTGTGTTTTTCCTCCAATCAGCTGTCTCCCAGTGTAATTCAACACTACACTGCTACTGCTGAACAAGGATGTGAAAATTCTAATATGGTATGCACTTTCTAAATAGTATATAAAGCTGAAGACAGCAGATATACATGTAAAACTTATGTAGGGAGATTTGTTTCATCTCTGTGTATTATCCGAAGCTGTGCACGTCACTGGGTATATGTGAGGGTTTACATCCACTTTAGGTCAACTTTCGGATTTTGCCTTCACAATCACCATCTTTTCGGACTATTAAAATAGATGATATTATGTCACTTATATTAGTTTATTTGCACTGTGCACTTTGGTATGCTGATATATCACTCCCAGTCCATTGACCATCGGCGGCTTCCAGCATGCGGCTCCTGCCCTCCTCCTAGGCGTCCAATAGAATCGGCTGTCCTTTCAGCCAATCGGGTGACGGGTCTCAAAATCCGCTTCCTGATTGGCTGGGAGGAGGATCAGTGTTACAATAGCAAATATTAATTCGCTGTTGTAACACACCTGGGTGGGCTGTGAGTGCATTCTCTGCGCCCCAAGCCCACCCTATTTTGAAGCCTATTAGCGCCTAATAAGGTGCTTCAAAAAAACACCCACCCCCGCATTGGAATTCAAGCATCCGGCATCCTGAAAGGGGCCGGATGCATGGATAGGGGGAGGCGGCAGTGGATGGGGGTACGGCACCCGTGCTCCCTTAATGGACGGGCCGCCCCTGCCATTTACTGTTCCTCCAGCTCTTTTTTTAACAAGAAAGTTCCTCCAGCTCTTGAACTGAAAGCCCATACTGAGATATGGACATCGAGCTGGAGAAAGACTCTGCAGAAGCATAGTGGGAAAAAATAATAAATGTACTTTTTTTCCCTACAAATATATGTGCATTTATTTTTATTTTTTTCTAAAAGGTGGATTCAAGTGTCCATACAACCCAATGGTGAATTGAAATATTGTTCATTTGTGTTACCAGTAAGGTTTATTTTCCACTACTAATGTAGGATATTTTGTGATGTCAGTCGGTGTAGGAATATATAAAAAAAAAAAAAGGTTCACCTAGATGGCTGCAGCACCTATTTTAGTTGCAGCTGTACCCCACAGGCTGTACCCTGAGAACTGATAGATCAAACACAGCTGATCGCTCAGTTCTACCCCTCTGCTCCCTCTGAGCAGAGAGCTGTGACTTTCAGTCACCGGCTCTCTGCTCTGCCCCTCCAGTGCTCACTGGAGTGCCGGGCTGTAGACAGGGGTGGAAGTGGCTGGCTCAGGTTCTCAGTAGCATGCTAATAACTGAGCAAGCTGTCGGTCCAGGCATCAGGGTGAATCCCGACTGTAAAGAGTGATGTGCCAAGGAAGAAAATCAATAAAAATGATGAAGAGATTATTATCTGTCGTCAATGAAGCATGTAAGAGAAAGGTTGGTGTTGAGACCACCAGGCTGTACCGTGCCCAATGTGTGTATCCCATATGCCTCACGGCGGAGAAGTGACCGGTCTTGATCACCTCCCCTATTGGGTGGTCTGACGTGTTCGATTACCATCCCACATAGTTCATGGACTTGGTGCTTAGATGTCACATTGGGGGTTATTTATGAAAGGCAAATCCACTTTGCACTGCAAGTGCACTTGAAATTGCACTTGCAGTGCACTTGGAAGTGCAGTCGCTCTAAATCTAGGGGGTAGATCTGAAATGAGTGGAAGCTCTGCTGATTTTATCATCCAATCATGTGCAAGTTAAAATGTTGTTTTATCTTCCTTGCATGTCCCCCTCGGATCTACAGCGACTTTACTTCCAAGTGCACTGCAAGTGCACTTTAAGTGCACTTGCAGTGCAAAGTGGATTTTCCTTTTATAAATAGTGTAAAAGTAAAAGTGTACATACTTTCCAGGAACGTGTGCGATAGGAATATTGAAAAGGCAGCACTGATCAAGCACCAAAAATTGGGCACCACCCTGCCCATACATGGATCGAAATTCGGCCGTGCCCTGATAAACCGGCTGAATTTTGATCCATTTATGGCTGGCTTAAGAAGACTGGAATATTTGTATTGACATTGCTGCCTGCCAAAAGAATGTGTTTTTAGTCTATGTTCACAGATCTGAACAATCCTAAGTTTAGGAAAGTTTTTTGGTGTAGACTGGAAATGTTCTTTAACCTATAATTAAGCGACACTAATTAAATATTTGCATCTGGAAGCGGCTGTCTCTTAGCGTAACAAAACATGTTCTTAATTACAACAGTAAATAACATCACACAAACCAGATGACACATTACAGATGAAGATGATGTTAAATAATATTATTAGAAAGATGACATTTTCCATGAACAGAAGACTGATGATACATATTACATTATTTGTTCATTAAAACTTCAGTTTTCTACTTCTGTGCCATCTGAGGCTAGCTGGGGATCAGTATGTCTTGCAAGCAACTTGGAATAGTTTCAACCCATGAAACAATCACTATACACCAGAAACCACCGCTACAAATTCTCAAATGAAATTGGATTCCAGAAGTTTCTCAGTATGCTGGACCTTATCTCCAAGGATGATATCAATGTGAATATGAAATATTCCTTTAAATATCGTGCCTGGGGGGTGTCCTTAGTATGCCTGTAAAGTAGCACATTTTCCTGTGTTTATAACAGTACCACAACTAAATTACATTTCTAAAGGAAAAAATGTAATTTAAAACTGCTCGCGGCTGTAATGTATCGTCGGGTCCCAGCAATATAGATGAAAATCATTAAAAAAAATGACATGGCATGATCCGCCCCGTGGATTTCCGCTTGCTCAGCGGGGATCGCCGAAGCGATCTCCGCTGAGCAGGAAGATGACATCGCCGCTCTCCCCTATGGGAGTTTGGGTGACGACAGATCGTAGAGTCCATCGTCATCCGATCCGCTCTGCAGACGGATGGAAAAAATAGGGTTTTCCTCCGTCTGCAGAAACAGACCACAGCGGACACGGACGAGATCGGGTGTCAGCGCTGACACCCGATATCCCATAGGGATACATGTATGTCTGTTTTTCATCCGAAAACGGAAGGATGAAAAACGGACATACGGACCGTCCATGTGAAAGAGCCCTAATAGTATTCTTAGTTCTTGGATTTGTATTATGCTTCAGTGTTTATATGTTCCCATGGTTACCTGTTCAGTCAGCCACCTGGTATTCTGTTGAATGTGGCGTATATAAACCCTTTTCAAAGATGGCCCCCAGCAGAGCCTGAGGAAAGAGCATGCATGTTCCGAACATGCGCACCTCCCCGCTGACCTTGTACCTGGAAGTGACGTCACCCTGCAGTGTCTCTGTACTTCGTACACAGTGCATCGCTGATCTCCGTCCCAGCCTTCCGGGAGTGATGGGCACCATCAGTGCAACCGGATAACAGACAGCCACACCAGCCATTCCAGCCAGCGACACCAGGCACCAGGCAACCTCCGGGACAGCACAGATGACCCCATTATTTATGCTGGTTTATGCCGCTAGTTTGTGAGTGTTTCCATCATCATTTTAATTTAATAAATGTCTGAATTGCTACACCTAGAAGGCGCTGCTTTTGTTTTTGTTTTTTCCCCATGATCCAGAGTCTCTTCTAGCTGTAAGCTGGCAGCCTTCTTGAGATAAGCATATGTAATATCCTCACATGGACATTTGTCATGGACTTGATTAATTACACTTTTTATTGACCCCATTCCTATTTCTATTTTGTATAGTCTTATCCAGAGTGCGCCAAATTAACCCATTGTTTGCAGGTAATAGTGAGGCCCTCAAGCCCATGGCTTCTAGGCCATCTTCAACAGTAGCAATTTCTTCATGAAGTATTTCAAGGCGGTAATATCTTAGCAACTCCGCCAATGGCAAGAATACTTTCCCCTTTAAAGTTGGGAAGATGAACGGTACAACAGGGATATTTTCACTACCCGGTACATCTCGACAATTTCATGTAACAGTCACTCTATTCATCTCGTACATCTTTCTCTACCACTTTGCTTACCAGTCTCAGGTACCACCAGGGCTGAATTTGAGATTGTTCACCTTCCTTGTTTCGAGAGTGAGAGTAAGAGTGAGGGTGAGAACCGTAGGAACGCAATCCTCGGTCGCCGTTAGCCGCCAGGGTAGTAGTTGAGGCAGGCACTTGAATTTCTTTAGACGGTAGGGAAGCTGCGGGCACTAGTTGTTCCGGACTAGCAGTTGTGGTAGAATGCTCAGAGCGAGCGGTTGCAGTGGGTATTGACACTTCCACTGCGGTCTCTGTGGGGTCACCGGACGAACTGGACTCCTCAGAAGAAGACTTTGCCTAGGCGGGGTGGTCTGATCAGAATCAGCAGTAGTAGTGCTGGAGGTAGGTCCCTCCACCGTGGCATATCCATGGGCCCAGTCTGCCCGCATCACTTGTGATGGTAGTGGCGGTCTGGCAGCTATCAGTAGCAGTTCTCCACATTGATAGCACCTACTCCAAGGGTGCAAGAACAGAGCAAATCCGGAACACTGCTGACAAACGATCCCCATATTTGCAGAACTATGAGAGATATACAGAGCGATCTCTCCTCTTGGTGCCATCCGAAAACCAGTGTCAGTAATTCTGTCCCCAGAAGCAAAGAAACTGGCGATTTCCAGCGGGTCATATAAAGGGTGGGGGGCTTCAAACCCGGGAGCTACCAGATATGCAATGTTTCCCTTGAAGCCACAAGGTTTCAGCATGTGGACCCAAGATGGCAACCCAAACAGTAGTGCGTTCTCCTCCGAAGAGCGGGAACTCCTCCCCATGCCAACGGATTGGTGCAGAGGTTCTCTGGGAACTGTGGCGCCCACCTTCTTCATGCTTCGGCGCGCCAAAACTGTAATGGAGTCAATTTTGGAGTCTATGTTAACCCTCACATCGCTGATGGGAAGTGTCAAAAGACCAGGTTGATCCTCTCCCATGAGCAGTGAGACTTGTTGGTTCTTCCCCACATTGGTAGTAAACACGACAACACAGTCTATTAGAAGTATATATGCTACTTGCCACCTTCCCAAGGAGCCAGACAAAATCCAAATGGAGCGGTAGCCAGTTGCTATGGGCGACTGCTGCAAGAATAACGCCTTAGACCCATATTGGGCGCCAAATGTAACAAGGTCCCAGGCCTCCTTTGATCTAATGAGAACCTCCAGGGCCAGAGATAGCTAGCATCCTTCTGTATATGGTGGGTTGCATGGCATAGTGGGTGTAATGCAAGGTAGATTGATTGAGCGCCAGACACTTCTTGGATGCAAAAGAGATTTTATTTCTCTTAACATAACTTTTGGAGAGAGGCTTAGGGCCAGACACCCTTAGGTAGTTGCAAGATTAATTGGCAGACTCTGAGACTTCAACAGGAGGACAGCCATGCAGGGAAAGGCATCCAGCAAGACACAACATCTGCATGTATAGGAATGCTGTCTCCTATGGCAACAGTCCTTAACAAAAATGGTAACAGTTCCTTTGATTCCACTACACTACTACCCGGATGGGGGTGTGCTTCTGCGGCTGTCTAGCACTCCATTCCTCACGTCACCCAGTCGACTATTCCTCCCCAGCAGCATGTCACCCCAGCATATATAGGAGGCCCGCCCCCTGCCAACACCAGTTAGGGATTGGTCAGGGCTCCC
Source organism: Lithobates sylvaticus (assembly GCA_028564925.1). NCBI lineage: Eukaryota > Metazoa > Chordata > Amphibia > Anura > Ranidae > Lithobates > Lithobates sylvaticus. The sequence continues at coordinate 253,148,797 of CM053032.1, read as the reverse complement.
ACATGTGCTGCCTGCCACTCCAGCTCTAGGCCCAGCCTCCTCTTCCAGAACATTCTCCCTGGAAGCAGGGGAGGCGCCTCAGAACTGGAGCAAAGGTGGTCACACTCACTGCTACTCTAACCACTCCCAGCCCCAGATCAAAACAGACAGGCCTAGCTTGCAGCATAGGCCTGCCTAAATTTGCCTGTGCTGAACAACCTAGTAAAATAACCCTTACTAGCACCTACCTTCTGGTAGAGGGTGCTACATATAGGTTCTCCCAGCAGGCCAAGGGATTTAAGAAAATCCCTGCCTATTGCCTGAGATACCCCATATACCCATAATCTGACCTTGCAGTGCCCTTCTCATATCTAATGCCACCAAGTACCCGGCCACCTAGCGGCAGAATTGAAAAGAGCAGCAAGTACAGACTTAGAGTGAAATCAATTTATCCCTAACAATAGACCAAGGTAGCTATACCTGGCAGGTAAATTTAGGAGCAACCCTGTCTAAATACCAGGGTGCTACACATGAAAAAATATATCTGATGCTAGGTCCACTTTATCATCATAGATACTACAATATATACTATATTGTCAAAAGTATTGGAGTTTGTCTATAGAAATGTTTGATCATTCTTCCAGAAGCGCATTGTTCTGATGTTCTGATGTTGGATGAGAAGGCCTGGCTCGCAGTCTCCGCTCTAATACATCCCAAAGGTGTTCTATTGGGTTGAGGTCAGCACTCTGTGCAGGTCAGTCAAGGTCCTCCACCCCAAATTCGCTCATCCATGTCTTTTATGAACCTTGCTTTGTGCACTGGTCCAAATCATTTGGTGGAGGGGGGATTATGGTGTAGGGGTTGTTGTTCAGGGGTTGGGCTTGGCCCCTTAGTTCCAGTGAAGGGAACTCTTAAGCTGGGTACACATGGGGCGGAAAAAAAACATCTGACATTCAGCTTGTGTGTACGTCGGACATGCATGCTAGAAAACCAGCAGCTGACGACTCCCGATCTGCTAATGGCAGAAAGCGTTGATCAGAGTGTTCTGGCGGGGGGGGCTGCCCCCCTGTCAGAACACAACTGCTCAGTGGGGGAGGTCGCAGTGGGGGTGGCCGTTCCTTCAGAGCACATGCTCTGGTGACATCAGTGGCTGTATATACAGTAAATATCTCCTAAGCAGTGCATGCATAGGAAATATTTACAGTACCTATAAGTAAGCTTTATTATAGGCTTACCAATAGGGAAAAGTCAGAGATGGGAGTTTAATCCCACTTTAAGGTGTCAGCATACCAAGACATTTTGGACAATTTCATGTTCCCAACTTTGTGGGAACAGTTTGGGGATGTACCCTTCCTATCTCAACATGACTTCACATTAGTACACAAAGCAAGGTCAATAAAGACAAGGATGAAGAAGTTTAGGGTGGAGGAACTTGACTGGCCTGTACAGAGTCCTGACCTCAACCCAATAGAACACCTTTGGGATGAATTAGAGAGGAGAATGCGAGCCAGGCCTTCTCGTCCAACAACAGTGTCTGACACAAATGTGCTTCTGGAAGAATGGTCAAACATTCCCATAGACACACTCCTAAACCTTGTGGAAAGCCTTCCCAGAAGAGTTGAAGCTGTTATAGCTGCAAAGGGTGGGCCAACTCAATATTAAACCCTACGGACTAAGACTGGGATGCTATTAAATGTGTGTGTGTAAAGGCAGGTGTCCCAATACTTTTGACAATATAGTGTAGGTGTTGCATTGTTTGAAATGAAAACCTGATACATGCTGAAAGTGGTTTATAAAACATATGTAACATGGTAAACATGCTGTATACAATTGCAGGACACCAATGCTGTTCCAATCACCAGTTAAGATACCCCACGAACGTCTTTGAAAATAATTGTAAAGTGCATGGGGCCAAAGCTTGCCCCCTAATGATCCAAGACGTCTTTCTAGGCCCTCTTGTAATGTATTCCCTTAGGCTTGATTCACACTAATGCATTTTTGATGCATTTTGCAGAAATGCAGGGAATTTTTTTAACATGGGTTCCTATGGAACATGTTCACATCAATGCATTTTTGTGCCTCTGCGTTTTTGGAAAGGGTTGGGGACTTTTTTTCCCGCAAAATGCAGTGTTTTGCATGTAATAGAATTCAATGGGCATGCAAGAAAAACGCAAGTCCTGAATTTTTGATGCATTTTTAATGCGTTTTTGATGCGTTTTGCATTTTGCGTTTTTGAAAGCAGCATGTGCTCAAACACCTGCCCTTTAAAAAGAAACTACCCAGGATGTCTTGAGAACCAGGAAATCCCAGGTTGGACTACAGCAAACATGGTGAGGACTGAGCATTTGATCAGCCTAGTGAGGCCAAGAGCATATCTGTACACTCCTGCTGATCCCCAACACAAGGATCGTAGAAAACGGGACTAGGGGTGGCTTGAAATTGCCAAGGAGCTGTATCCACAATGGGATAGTTTCTCCAAGAAACAAGCAGACATGAAATGTAAGGCCCCTTTCACACCGGGGCGGGGAGCCGCGGTGACGGTAAAGCAGCGCTATATTTAGCGCTGCTTTACCGTCGTTTTAACCGCGGTTTTTGGCCGCTCGCGGTGCGGTTTTACCCCCCGCGAGCGGCCGAAAAAGGCTTAAACACCCCCGCAGAGCGCCGCCGTAGCGGCGCTTTGCGGCGGTATTGCCGCGGTTTTACCGCGGTGTCCCATTGTAATCAATGGGAAGGAGCGGTATAGGAGCGGTGAACACACCGCTCCTATCCCGCTCCAAAGATGCTGCTAGCAGGACTTTTTTTGTCATCCTGCTAGCGCACCGCTCCAGTGTGAAAGCCCGCCGGCTTTCACACTGGAGTTAAAGGGGCCAGAGTTTTTCATGCGGTGAACAGGCGCTATTTTTAGCGCTGCACCGCATGAAAAACGCCCTGGTGTGAAAGGGGCCTAAGTAAGATTGAAAAGGTTTACACACACTTGTTAAAATTTGAGGTTTCTGTGATGATGAAAAATGAGACAAAGAAAATTATATGAAAATTGGGACAAAATCCATGAAAATTGGGGCAAATTCCATGAAAATTGGGGCAAATTCCATGAAAATTGGGGCAAATTCCATGAAGATTGGGACAAATTCCATGAAAATTGGGACAAAATCCATGAAAATTTGGGTTAAAATCCATGAAATTTAGGACAAATTCCATGAAATTTAGGACAAATTCCATGAAATTTAGGACAAATTCCATGAAATTTAGGACAAATTCCATGAAAATGTGGCCAATTCAGCCGAATTTGTGTTGAATTCAGCCGAATTTGTGTTGAATTAAGCCGAATTTGTACACAAAATTTGTCAGAATTCAACACAAATTCAGCAGAATTATACCCAAATTCGGCAGAATTCAACACAAATTCAGCAGAATTCAACACAAATTCAGCAGAATTCAACACAAATTCAGCAGGATTATATCCAAATTCGGCAGAATTCAACACAAATTCGGCAGAATTATACCCAAATTCGGCAGAATTATACCCAAATTCGGCAGAATTATACCCAAATTCGGCAGAATTATACCCAAATTCGGCAGAATTCAACACAAATTCAGCAGAATTCAACACAAATTCAGCAGGATTATATCCAAATTCGGCAGAATTCAACACAAATTCGGCAGAATTATACCCAAATTCGGCAGAATTATACCCAAATTCTGCAGAATTATACCCAAATTCGGCAGAATTCAACACAAATTCGGCAGAATTATATCCAAATTCGGCAGAATTCAACACAAATTCGGCAGAATTCAACACAAATTCAGCAGAATTCAACACAAATTCGGCAGAATTCAACACAAATTCGGCAAAATTCAACACAAATTCGCCAGAATTATATCCAAATTCGGCAGAATTATATCCAAATTCGGCAGAATTATATCCAAATTCGGCAGAATTATATCCAAATTCGGCAGAATTATATCCAAATTCGGCAGAATTCAACACAAATTCGGCAGAATTATATCCAAATTTGGCAGAATTATATCCAAATTCGGCAGAATTCAACACAAATTCAGCAGAATTATACCCAAATTCGGCAGAATTATACCCAAATTCGGCTTTATTGAACACAAATTCGGCAGAATTGAACACAAATTCGGCAGAATTGAACACAAATTTGGCAGAACTATACCCAAATTCGGCAGAATTCAACACAAATTCGGCAGAATTCAACACAAATTCGGCAGAACTATATCCAAATTCGGCAGAATTATATCCAAATTCGGCAGAATTATATCCAAATTCGGCAGAATTATATCCAAATTCGGCAGAATTATGTCCAAATTCGGCAGAATTATATCCAAATTTGGCAGAATTATATCCAAATTCGGCAGAATTTAACACAAATTCGGCAGGATTATACCCAAATTCTGCTGAATTGGCCCAATTTGATTTAAATTTGTCACAATTTTCATGGATTTTTGCCCAATTTTCATGGCATTTTGCCCAATTTGTGTTGAATTCTGCCGAATTGGGTATAATTCTGCCGAATTTATGTTGAATTCTGCCAAATTTGGGTATAATTCTGCCAAATTTGGGTATAATTCTGCCGAATTTGTGTTGAGGTCTGCCGAATTTGTGTTGAATTCTGACGAATTTGTGTTGAATTCTGACGAATTGGTTATAATTCTGCCGAATTTATGTTGAATTCAGCCGAATTTCCGAAAACTCTTTTTTTCATAAAGACTAGAATAAAATCGAAATAATATAGTTATTCTTTCTATTTTATTATATTTTTTTATATATTTTTTTTTTTGGTTTCTATGATCATGTTTTAAATTCGATTTCTTATTTTTTTGACTTTGAGCAAATTTTTTTGTTTTTAATTTTTCTTTTTGCATTTGAATTGATTCAAATTTATGCTCAATTTCTGGTTGATTATTTAGTAATTGTTTAAATTCATTACTATTGTAAAAAAATAACAGCTAACAGCTGTATTGGTCTGTTTGAGACTAATGTTCCTTTAAAAACTTGCTTCCAAAAAAATCCAAGACAAATTAGGGTAGTTGTTTTTAATAGTATCTTAATGTCAGATACACATTTTTCCATGCAGGCAACAAAAGTAGAGCAGAGCTTTAAAAATTGAACAAACATAAACTTAACAAAAAACACATTCACAATGTTTTTAAGATCTTTCACATTTGGTATATCTAGGCTATTGCATCTAGCTGCCATGGTAGCTGACTTTCTGGAGACATGAAATATGAGCAGAAATGTTCACGGAAAGCAGCGCCACTCCTGCAGCCCCGAGTGGATCTCATGTCAGCTCTTGGCATGGCCTGATTGGCAAGGGTGTCCTCAAATTGGAACCCATCATGCTCTCTAATAAAATTATGGAGAGCACAAGTAGCTTTCACTGCCTGTATAGCTTGTTCCATTCTTGGATAGATTGGTGTGTGCAACAAATGCCATTTGTTGGCCAGTATGCCAAAAGCACATTCCACAACTCTCCTGGCCCGAGTGAGTCTATAATTGAACACCCTTTTTTCGGGGCTCAAAGAGTGGCTTGAATAGGGTCTATGAAGATGTTCCCCTACTTCATCAGCCACAAAGACGTACGGCATTGCAGGCCCACTAGTTCCAGGGAGTGGTCTATTTGTTGGTAGTCCCAGACTATTTTCAAGCATAAGATGCCCTAAGGTTGAGTGGCTAAATAATATACTTGAGTCTGAACTTCTGCCGTAGGACCCGATATCAACATATATAAAACGGTAATTGGCATCTGCCATTGCAAAAAGCACAAAAGAAAAATATTTTTTATGATTATAAAAGTTGCTGCCACTGCCTACTGGCTTCTGGATGCGTATATGCTTTCCGTCAATTGCACCCACACAATTTGGGAAATTGCACTGCTGCCAGAAGATATCTGCTATCTTTGCCCATTCATCAGCTGTAGGTTTCGGGAAGACCACCTCTTTAAGAAAGTCCCAAATGATGGAGCACGTGTCCCGGATTATGTAGCTAGCAGTTGATTTCCCAATCAAGAACTGAAAATGCAGGCTAGAAATGGAGTGTCCAGTTGCCAGGTATCTGAAATTATAACAAAAATATGTTTTCATTATTTTGCAGTAAAACGTTTGCAAACCAGATGGCGTAGCACCAAGGATAGCTTTAACAGTCAGTTAAAAAAGGAAAGGAGTCTGAGAAGTGGTTCGGCTGCAAAGTCATTCACACCATACTCGTATGAGAAAGACCTTGAATTTTTGAGACCGATTCTGGAGATGCAAATGTAATTGTCTAAAAAAGGGTATTATGAAGCTGTGTTTCTGTCCAAATATTACCCACCTCCCTAAAAATAATGGTCTGGTTTGTTTTGTGATTTGCAGCACAGACACCTGCTGGGATAATGAAGCTGCAGAAGAAGACTCATCAGCGCCAACACAGGAGCCGCCAAACCCAGGATCTCCAAATAAGCAAATGGCTGAGATAGCTGTAGAAGAGGAACAGGAGGAGGGGGGCTGCTTCACCAGTGCACAATTGGCGCACAACTAAGAAGGGGGGGGGGTGCCACCAAACGGGCAAATTAAAAAGAGTCTGAGAAAATGTACACTTTATTAACCGCTTCCCGACCGGCGCACAAAGATGTACGTCGGCAGAATGGCACGGGCAGGCAGGAGGTATATATACGCATCCCGCATCGGTCGGTACCCCCGTGAGGCCGATCACGGGTCCCGCGGACTCGATCGCTGCGGGGAGACCCGCAATCGTCTCACAGGAAGACTGAACGGGGAGATGCGGAAATAAAACAGCATCTCCCCATTCTGCCTAGTAACTAGTGACGCCGATCTCTGCTCCCTGTGATTGGAGCAGAGATCAGCATTCACTAGCTGACAGCCACGCCCCCCCACAGTAAGAAACACACCCCTAGGCATACTTAACCCCTACACTGCCACCTAGTGGTTAACCCCTTCACTGCCAGTGTCATTTATACAGGAATCAATGCATTTAAATAGCATTGATAGCTGTATAAATGACAATGGTCCCAAAAATGTGTCAAAAATGTCCGATGTGTCCGCCATAATGTCGCAGTCACAATAAAAATCGCTGATCGCCGCCATTACTAGTAAAAAAAATATTAATAAAAATGCTATAAAACTATCCCCTATTTTGTAAACGCTATAACTTTTGCGCAAACCAATCAATAATCGCTAATTGTGATTTCTTTTTTTACCAAAAATATGTAGAAGAATACATATTGGCCTAAACTGAGGAAAAAAACGTTTTTTTTATATATATTTTTTGGGGATATTTATTATAGCAAAAAGCAAAAAATATTGCATTTTTTTCAAAATTGTCGCTCTATTTTTGTTTATAGCGCAAAAAATAAAAACCGCAGGGGCGATCAAATACCACCAAAAGAAAGCTCTATTTGTGGGAAAAAAAGGATGCCAATTTTGTTTGGGAGCCACGTCGCACGACCGCGCAATTGTCAGTTAAAGCGACGCAGTGCCGAATCGCAAGAAGGGGCCTGGTCCTTTGGCTGCAAATTGGTCCGGTCTGAAAGTGGTTAAAGGATCTTGCTGATCGTTTTACCGGGCAATTGTCTATCTCCCAACAATTTGCAAACATCCTGGTGCCCTATTTTGACAAAGTGCCCGATGCCCTGAAAAAGGAGATGCAAATTTCAGTGATGCAATGCATAAAATCATATCTCCCCAGTCCCCAAACCAGTTTCCAGACAGACAGAAATCTTCCACTGCAGCCAACGCAGACAGCCAGTTATGCTTCTTTCCCAAACCCCCATTATATTTCCAGATGCCTATGCAACAAAGTTGCAGACCAGGAAATCAATACCAATCTAGACCATCTGCACTTGGGCCACCAGGATCGTGTTTTGGAGCATCAGATGGGGCAATAGGGGGCCACCTTAGCGTTTCACAAATGCTCCGTCTTGCTCAGGACCAGCACTATGGAGAAAGTGCTCCTTCTTTGTCATCCCAGCAACCTGAAGCATCCCAAGACCCATTTACTTATCATACTTTATAATTAAAAATACTTTTTTTGGGGGTTCAGAATTTCCAAAAATCTGTTGGAAACCTAACTAAAATAATTTTTGAATTTAAATAGGGATGAGACTACTACTTAGTTATTTATTTTGTGATCTGAACAATTTTGTTTTTGAAAGAATGAAGCAGTTCTACACATTATCTGTTAGTTGCAAAATTCTAACTAAAAATATAAATTTATTTGTGGAAATACACACTTACTGTGCCTGTTCATTTTATTAACACTTTGTGTGTTAAAGTATAAAACATAAAGTAAAAAATTACCTCAAGGTAATAATTAGCCTTTCAACTGGTGGAATGCAGTCCCTGAAGGATGTGTTCTGATGTTGCAGCTTGCTGCTGAGTAAACCAAGCAAAGCGTCAAAACTGTGTGGGGAAAAAAAGGGCATTGATAAAACCACAAGCACTATGTCCCCTATACAAGCACCTACATTAAGCCTATTTAGTCATGAGATTTTACTTTAAAATGTGTCTTAGTTTTAACCCTAACCCTAACCCTACTTTTAACCCTAACCCGACTGTTAACCCTAACCCTAATTTTAACACTAACCCTAACCCTACTTTTAACCCTAACCCTAACCCGACTTTTAACACTAACCCTAACCCTAATTTTAACACTAACCCTAACCCTACTTTTAATCCTAACCCGACTTTTAACCCTAACCCGACTTTTAACACTAACCCTAACCCGACTTTTAACCCTAACCCTACTTTTAACCCTAACCCGACTTTTAACACTAACCCTAACCTGACTTTTAACCCTAACCCCAACCCTAATTTTAACACTAACCCTAACCCGACTTTTAACCCTACTTTTAACCCTAACCCGACTTTTAATACTAACCCTAACCTGACTTTTAACCCTAACCCCAACCCTAATTTTAACACTAACCCTAACCCTACTTTTAACCCTAACCCGACTTTTAACACTAACCCTAACCTGACTTTTAACCCTAACCCCAACCCTAATTTTAACACTAACCTTAACCCTACTTTTAACTCTAACCCTACTTTTAACACTAACCCTAACCCGAATTTTAATACTAACCCTAACCCTAATTTTAACCCTAACCCTACTTTTAATCCTAACCCGACTTTTAACACTAACCCTAACCCGACTTTTAACCCTAACCCTACTTTTAACCCTAACCCGACTTTTAACACTAACCCTAACCTGACTTTTAACCCTAACCCCAACCCTAATTTTAACACTAACCCTAACCCGACTTTTAACCCTACTTTTAACCCTAACCCGACTTTTAACACTAACCCTAACCTGACTTTTAACCCTAACCCCAACCCTAATTTTAACACTAACCCTACTTTTAACTCTAACCCTAACCTGACTTTTAACCCTAACCCCAACCCTAATTTTAACACTAACCCTAACCCGACTTTTAACCCTAACCCTACTTTTAACCCTAACCCGACTTTTAACACTAACCCTAACCTGACTTTTAACCCTAACCCCAACCCTAATTTTAACACTAACCCTAACCCTACTTTTAACTCTAACCCTACTTTTAACACTAACCCTAACCCTAACCCAAATTTTAACACTAACCCTAACCCGACTTTTAACCCTAACCCTACTTTTAATCCTAACCCGACTTTTAACACTAACCCTAACCCGACTTTTAACCATAACCTGACTTTTAAAAGTAACCTAACTGTAAATCAGAGTAGGGGTAGGTAATGGTACAAAATCTTGAACTCACCTTTTAATAGACATCCATGTGTAATCCAAAAACTTGTCTTCATGGGCTCAGAGGTCGTTGTAATTTATCCAGAATTGCCCTCTCTGCTCCCTATTGGCAATCACTGGATGCACTCAAAATCAACGTTTTCTCCTTTGTTCCTCTTCTCTGGCTTCCTCTTCAAGCAAAACTGCAGCAGTAGCTGTGGCTGCTGCTAGAAAAAAGGACATTGAAGCCATGATATTCTAACCACCAAAAAACACCAAGACTAGGGAGGAAGCAGGAAGTACAAATGTCACCTGACATTCTTTGATATAGCAGTAATGTTTTACAATTGGTCCTTTTAAAAACGCAAGTTGAAAACTGCAAAATGCAAATCGCTGTAAAAACGCGTGTCCAAAAACGTGGCAAGCACCACAAAAAGCACTGCAAAAACGCTCAAAAGCAACATGCATAGATGTAAATCGAGCCTTATGATATCCTGAGGGCTCACTATAAAATGATTTTCCAACATGAGAAAGAATATTTCCGGAATCAACCAGAAGAAAAATGTTTTGTTGTCCAAATGCCATCATATCCAGGAGCCCCAGGGGAATTTGCATTTGTTGAACGATGCCCTTGAACATCGGTCTCATCAGAGATTTAATATGAAAAATACCAATGAGCACAGCAGGCCCCAGGCAGACTCCTGGCCTCCCCAACAAGCTTCTGTTGTCCATTTTTTTTCAATCAACAAATATTCAAAGGTCAGAAAATCCAAGACCTCACACTGTGTCACAATATATGTTCTCCTGATCTCCAAGAACTCCGCCAAGCTCAATTTACATCTCAGCGGCCATGTAACATCATATCACCCTGAAGCAATTACAGAAACATGACAATGTTTTTTGGGAAAATAACTCTGGCAGTATACCGGGTATGAGAACTAGCTTCAAATGGTAGAACTTTTAAGGACATTTCCACTTGATTTTCTTCTTTTTTCAACAATTATAATACCAAGCACTTTTACCCCCTGCCCAGGGTCAATTTTCAGCTTTCAGCACTGTCACACTTTGATTGACAATGCAACACTTTACCCATATGAAATTTTTATTATTTTTTTCCACACAAATAGAGCTTTCTTTCTTTCTTTCCATGGCAGCATATGTATAGTTATCCAGGCATCCTCTCCACACCTATTGGACCCCGCACCCATAAATGTTTGCTCTGAGCCAGAGGTCGGTTCCTTTTTTTGTCCTCCTCTTAAGGACCAGAATGGTTGAAGTCTTACCTTGGATAAAGTGTCCACGATCGAGGCCTGGTTGTTCAGCAAGCTGTACACCGGCAGACAAGTGGAGTCTCCAGCAGTCCCCAGCTATTAGCGGGGTGGAGGAGGGCAATGGATGCGGTGCCATGTGGAGTCTCCAGCAGTCCCCAGCTATTAGTGGGGTAGAGAAGGGCGATGGATGCGGTGCCATGTGGAGTCTCCAGCAGTCCCCAGCTATTAGTGGGGTGGAGAAGGGTGATTGATGCAGTGCCATGTGGAGTCTCCAGCAGTCCCAAGCTATTAGCGGGGTGGAGAAGGGCGATGGATGTGGTGCCATGTGGAGTCTCCGGCAGTCCCCAGCTATTAGCGGGGTGAAGAAGGGCGATGGATGCGGTGCCATGTGGAATCTCCAGAAGTCCGCAGCTTTTAGCGGGGTGGAGAAGGGCGATGGATGCGGTGCCATGTGGAGTCTCCAGCAGTCCCCAGCTATTAGTGGGGTAGAGAAGGGCGATGGATGCGGTGCCATGTGGAGTCTCCAGCAGTCCCCAGCTATTAGTGGGGTGGAGAAGGGTGATTGATGCAGTGCCATGTGGAGTCTCCAGCAGTCCCAAGCTATTAGCGGGGTGGAGAAGGGCGATGGATGTGGTGCCATGTGGAGTCTCCGGCAGTCCCCAGCTTTTAGCGGGGTGAAGAAGGGCGATGGATGCGGTGCCATGTGGAATCTCCAGAAGTCCGCAGCTTTTAGCGGGGTGGAGAAGGGCGATGGATGCGGTGCCATGTGGAGTCTCCAGCAGTCCCCAGCTATTAGCGGGGTGGAGAAGGGCGATGGGTGCGGTGCCATGTGGAGTCTCCAGCAGTCCGCAGCTATTAGCGCAGCAAAGAGAACGCATACGGAAGTTGCGCCCGCATATGTAAACAGTGTTCAAATCACACATGTGAGGTATCACCGTGATCGTCAGAGCGAGAGCAATAATTCTAGCACTAGACCTCCTCTGTAACTCTAACCTGGTAAAAAAAAAATTAAAGTGTCGCCTATGGAGATTTTTAGGTACCGTAGTTTGTCGCCATTCCACGAGTGCGTGCAATTATAAAGCGGGACATGTTTGGTATCTATTTACTCGGCGTAACATCATCTTTCACATTATGAAAAAAAACAAAAAAATTGGGATAACTATTATGTCTTTTTTTTAATTCATGAAAGTGTCCCTTTTCCCAAAAAGTTGTGTTTAAAACACCGCTGCACAAATACTGTGTGACATAAAATATTGCAACAATCGCCATTTTATTCTCAAGATTCTCTGATAAAATATATATATATATTTTTATACAATCGGATTACCGTTAAAGAAAAAAAACCTTGATGCTTCTTCCATCATGTCATATTAGCGGCTCAGAGAGAACACGCAGCAGGGCACAGAACAGGTACAAATATTGCTTTTCACAGCTGTCAGCGCTCCGAATCATATTTCCGTAAAATAAAAATGTTGTCTATGTAATATAAAAGTTTTGTGTTGGGGTTTAAAGTGGAACTCAGGGCAAAAGGCAAAATTTACTGAAATAAACATCATGCTTTCACTAGATGACAAAAAAACTTGGCATGATTAACAGTCCTATCATTTTAATCATTGCCAGTGCTGCTATTATCCCCTTATTTTCTGGCAAGGGCAGATGGGGTCAGTGGAGAGCTGAGGACGGGTTCACTTTAACCACTTCAGCCCCGGAAGATTTTACCCCCTTCCTGATCAGAGCACTTTTTACAATTTGGCGCTTTAACTGACAATTGCGCTGTCATGCAATGCTGTACTCAGACAAAATTAGCGTCCTTTTTTTCCCCACAAATAGAGCTTTCTTTTGGTGGTATTTGATCACCTCTACAGTTTTTATTTTTTGCACTATAAACAAAAAAAGAGCGACAATTTTGAAAAAAAAAATATATTTTTTATTTTTTACTTTTATATATATATATATTATAAGTTATAATAACTGATAATAAATATCTCCCCAAATTAAAAAAAAACAAAACAAATGTCTTTATTAGTTTAGTCCAATGAGTATTCTTCTACATATTTTTGGTAAAAAAATTGCAATAAGCGTATATTGATTGGTTTGCGCAAAGAAGTTATAGCGTCTACAAACTATGGAAAGATTTATGGAATTTTTAAGGCATAATATTATTATTATTTTTTTTTTTACTAGTAATGGCGGTGATCTGCGATTTTTTGTGGTATTGCGGCAGACAGATCGGATACTTTTAACACATTTTTGGGACCATTAACATTTATAGAGCGATCAGTGCTATAAATATGAACTGATTACTATATAAATGTCACTGGCAGGGAATGGGGTTAACACTAGGGGCGATCAAGGGGTTAACTGTGTGTTCCCTTACTGTTTTCTATCTGTGTGGGGATGGGACTAACTAGAAGAGATGACAGATCGCTGTTCCTACTTTGTAGGAACACACGATCTATCTCCTCTTTTCTGACAGCACAGGGATTTGTGTATTTGCACACACAAATCCCCATGCTGGCTCTTGTACACGCGATCGCACATGATCACCAGCATTCGCTCCCGCTGACTATGCACATCGGTGTCCCCCGCTGTGCAGCGGGCGTAAGCGCGCCTTCTGGTGGCTCTCCTGGGCAAAGCCGTATTTTTAAGGAAAGGAAATCTGTGAATGTAGCCCCAGAACCTGCATCTTTTAAGGATAATAATTCTAGTGTAAGTCCAGGCATGATTGGTTCTTAAAGAACAGAATGATAAGCCCAATTTGGCTACATCATTTTTTTTTTTTTTTTTTTTTTTTATGTAGCGCTGGCTCCTGACGAGCACACGCTATGTGTTTTTCAAAGTTAAATGTTATTAATTATGCCAAATTATGGTCTCAGTATCAGTCTAGCTGGAATTGCACTGAATTCTCCTTTGCCGCAGGTGTCGCTGTCACCGCCGGCAAGTATGAGAATGCAGTTTGGCTGGATGTATTGGATATCTCTCTTTCTCTCAGAACCAGCCCAGTGGGAGTGTCATCCTGCTGTGAATTCTGGGAGAAGGTATTTAAGGTACTGATATCACGTGTTTCCTGGTTCCGGTCCAGTCCAGAAGATATTTTCTGTCTGTTTGGTCCTGGTCCTCCTGACCAGCCCCCATGGCCCTCCTGGCCTGGGGTGCGGATCCATGCAATTCCGAGTCTCAGGGCTGGATAGCCCGAGGCAAAGCAACTGCAGGGACAGGCCCGAATGGATATCAGGGCCTAATCTTTCAAAAATGGTCTGGTGCCGTCTCATCTAAGGAGAGGCCCAGCAACTGGAGAAGCATCCAGGGGAGGACTCCTCGGGAGAGGGCGATGCACAAGACTGGTTCCTCAGAAGGAGCCTGGAGGCTCAGTTGAAGGACACTAAATGGATCTACACTCATACGGTATCGCCGGACCGGCTGCAAGATACTGGTACCGTATGATAGCTCTCTAAAGCTGTCTAAGTCCCTCAGTTCTACATTCAAATCTGTGGCAGAGACTTTTGCTCAAGTGTTCTACAACCAAGTCTGTGGCAGAGACTTTGCTTTATCTAACACGCTACCGGCTGCTAGGCCTAGTGAGAGGAGGTCTATCTGGTGGTTGTGGGAATCCAGTTGTGAAACGGTAATTCTCTGGATTTCTATAGTGAGAGACTTTCTACCTTTGCATTTCCAAAGTACCTGAACTTTCACCCTAACCCTCTACCATACTTATAAGAGACTGTTTTATCTTTTTGAATAAATAACCCCAACAAAAAAAAGGAACATAAAGTGTCAGTTTCTACATTTCTTTGGGCCATCTACCACGGGAACCCCTAGACGAAGACGAGGTGAAGAAGGTAACGTAAGCCCAATAAAACCAGCAGCTCCTTCGGGGGTCAGTGCTACATTTAATTTTGGGTCAAGTGACTGCCAATACCTTGCTAGGTCTTCTGCCTTTCAGGAAGGTGGGTGGTCTCTACTCCTACATCATCACTTACTGCTCTCACTTGCTCTCCTCCTATGGCGGACAATGACTTTAGGGTAGATGTGTTTTATTGAACTGCATCAGGTTACTGTATTATTGGTCTGTAGTATGCTGACATCTAGTGGTGATTTAGAGCCACTAAAATGTATTTACTGTGTGAATCTGAAATGGCGGTCTCTTCTCTCCTGGAGCCCTTTACAGTTCCAGAGATAGACAAGATAGCATCAGACAGAGAGTAACAGCAGCACACTGGACGGGTTGTGGCCAGTGGGAGCAGGAAATGTCCTGACGTCAGTGGGAGTAAACAATGCCCCATCATTGGTATTAGAGGGAGTAATAGTGCCCCATCATTGGCATTAGGGGGAGTAATAGGGCCCCATCATTGGTATTAGGGCAGGGCTTGATGAATTTGCTGGGGTACCGAATTATGGTCTTGAGGTAGTCACAAAGTATATGTGGTCTATGCTATTTTAAAAGCAAAGGACTGCTGGGCACTCGATTGGCTGCAAGATCTCAAGCCAGGCACCGCAAGGTTGCTATGGCTAAGTATACCTGGGCCAAAGTAGGTAAAAAGCTGGAGGAGTGGAAAGGATAATGAAATAATATTAGACTAGGGTGTAGATCTAGAGGGGTTTGTTAAGTATTGGTGATTAATGGGCACTGACGAGGTGGCGCTGATGAGGTGGTACTAAAAGGTGGCACTGATAAGGCCGCACTGATGGGCGCTGATGAGGCTGTGTTAATGGGCATTGATAAGAACTGATGAGCTGCACCGATAGGCTGTAGTGATTGGCACTGATAGGCAGCACTGATGACTATTAATAGGTGGCACTGATAGGCACAGACAGGTGGCACTGACGGGCACTGATAGGCAGTACTGATAAACACTGATAAGATGGCACTCCCCATCCACAGTGTCGGTAAAGAAAAAGACAAACCGATCAAGCCTGCAACCTCAACCCCAGCTGTTAAACTGGGAAGATGATGTCAGAGGTGGGCAGGCAGTGAAAGCAAGCCTCGCTCATCACAGCACCGCTCACCAGAGGAGGGCGCTGCTTCGCAGAAAGTAGCATGTATCCCACTCCAGCAGGCCTCAAAGCAGCAGCCTCAATTTTGGTCAGCCCAACATAAGTCCGCCAGTGGGGGGGCCACATGTGAGGAATCCAGACAGCTGCTGCGGTGTAGCCCAGGCGCCAGGACACAACTTCCAGTCGCCACATTTCTAGATGTTCCTTATAAGAATATCCTCCTTCATGTCCACTTTAATGTAATGGCCAATCATGAGCAATCATGAGCAATTTTGATGCAAATTTGGATGGGTACAACTTGGATACGACTTTGGCTTTGACCAGTGATAATGGACTGTTGCATTGTATAGCATCCCCTGGCGCAATGGTTTATTGCAGGGGTGGGGGGCACTGTTGCATTGTATAGCATTCAGGTACGACTTTCATGCAACTTTTGAGGGTTAACAAGGTATTAACAAGGGGATGGACACACCATGTAAATTTAGAAAATCCAAACTCAATTCACTGAAAACAAAAGGCAGACCCTTTAGAGTTGTTTTTAAAAAAGCTTTATTTAAAAAAATATAAAACTTGGTTCTGTACACAAGACATCAATTTTCCTTGCCCAGCAGGAAATCATCCATACAGCTCTGCGAGGGGAAAAAAAGAAGTCAAATCTTAACTCCAGGATAACTCTTATTGTGTAGAATAGGAAGATATTAAAGTAGACTTTACAGGAAAAAATTATTCCACCCCACACAAATGAAAGAAAATGAACAGAAGTAAGGAGGGGGACACAAAAACAACCTGGGTTTTTAATCGCTCCCGTAGGAGGTTGCATTTTCCCGGGATCCTAGGAACACCAACTGCCCAAAATCTTGTGAGAGGTGTAGGAGCGACTTCTTGCTAAATTTATGCTCCACCTTCCCTGGATCCCTGGATAAGGCAAAGTAGCTGCCGTCATCCTTGCCAGAAGCCGGTTGTGAAGGAGAGTATTTATTTTGAGAAAGGCTATATATGTACACACAGTATTTTTATATATATATATATATATATATATATATATATATATATATATATATATATATATTGGGGCTGTGGAAATTAAAGATTAATTCCTCGATTAAGCGTACATTTTTTTGATCCAGGTATTCAGGGAGTTCCGTCGGAGATCCGGTGACGTCACGGACATCGACGTCACCGGACTCCTCCCCCCTTCCCCAAGTGCCTCCGTCTGCTTATGAAGGGAAGGGGGGAGGAGTCCAATGACGTTGAAGTTCTGATTGAACGTAACGCATACGGGGGAGGAGCTACGCATGACGTCACCTGCTGCTGCCCTACGGAACTAACACGATTGTCGGCTTTACATGCTGTGTTTTTATCATCTTTTATGTGAGTAGTTTGTGTTTGATCACAAAAATCAAATCTTATACTTAAGCGGTGAGCACTTAGATCTTTTCTTTATACCCATGACCTGGTGTCCTTGCTGAGATCTAAGGAGACGTGAGAGAAGTTTATGGTCCGTGTTAACCCTTTTGATACCCGCTTGCATGACCACCTGTTTGCACAGGGGTCCATGCCATAAGGTGAGAGCGATTAGTTAGACCGGAGGTGGAGGGATTGTCAAGCTACTGTGGAAAAAAAATGACTACAGTTTGAATTTAAAACATATTTGTGTGAACTGTGAAGTTAAGTCATGGATTGTGGAAACTAGTGTCGGGTGATTGTATATAGTATATACCACATTTACCACTGACTAATGCAGAGTTGCAATGCAAGGAGATCAGCTAAAAGTAGTTGGATCTGGATGTGCGTTATAATTAGTCGATTGATCGATTTAAAAAAAAACGATTAATCGAACACAAATATTTTAATCAGTAACAGCACTAATATATATATAATTAAATAAAATGTTATACGTGCCTGCTCTGCACAGAGCAGCCTCAAACCTCCTCTTTTGGAGTCCCCCTGCTGGTGATGTCCGCTTCTCCTTCCTACAAGTGCCCCTTCTGCAAGCCATGTGCTGAGGGAGGGTCCCCCCAATGTGGACACACTCTGAAGCCGGGCTGTGTGCTTCCATAGACACGCACACAGCGTGTCTAACCACACCATTATCTTAAAGCGGTGTTCCAGCTGCAAAATTTTATTTATTATTTTTTTTGTAAACACTGTAGCTGCTGACTTTTAATAAGGACACTTACCTGTCCAAGGAGCCCGCAATGTCTGCCCCCCGAAGGCCAATCTATCGGATTGGGTGCAGGTGCCGCCATTCCAACTAAGGGAAACCGGCAGTGGAGCCTTCAGGCTTCACTGACGGTTTCCAACTGCGCAGCGCTTTCTGAGTGAGTCCCGTCGTCTTCTGGGACACACACAGGCTCCAGAAGGCAGCGGGGGAGAAGAGAAAATGACACCCTGGGCCGCAGCCAAGCTACGACGGAAGTACACTCAGTAAAGGCAAGAAAGAAAAGAAAATAATAATAATTAAAATCGAGTGGTGGAGGAGTGGCATTTCAATCAGAACACCAATGCATTGTTGTATGAAGATGCTTGTGAAGACAATAAATTAGTAATACAGGCCGTCCCCGGGTTACAAACAAGATCGGGTCTTTAGGTTTGTTCTTAAGTCGAATTTGTTTGTAAGTTGGAACAGGTACTTTTTTTAAGTCTAGCTCCAGCCAAAAAATACGTTTTTCATTTTTTTTTTGATAGCATAGGGAAGGGTTAACACCCCTGTGTCATTTGTTTTGCTGTCTGTGCCCCTGTTCAGAAGATTTCACCTCACTTTCTGTCCCAATGACAATTGGATTTTGAACATTTTGGGTTGTTGTGGAAACAAGCCTTGGTGATAAAGCTTCAGTGGAGACACCCTTTTCCCATGATAACTCTTACAGGAGTGAATTTCCCTTCCTAGGAGTAGATTTCCTCTCACTTCCTGTTGTCTCCCTCCATTTGTAAGTAGGAGTCGTTTGTAAGTCTGGTGTTTGTGTAGCATGGCCCCCTTGAGCAGGGGCATTGCTAGGTGGCAAAAAGACCAGGGGCTTCAGCCCAGTCGAAGAACCGGGGGGGGGGGGGGCACTTTTTTTTTGGCCTGGGTGGTGGGATGTGTGACTTACTGAATAAATACACCTACCTGACACTGACCATTACACTGACCTGCCTGACCTACATACACTGACTTGCCTGACCTACATACACTGACCACTGACCTGCCTGACCTACATACACTGATCTGCCTGGCCTACATACACTGACCGGCCTGACCTACATACATTGACAGTGACCACTGACCTGCCTGACCTACACACACTGACCTGCCAGACCTACATACACTGACCACTGACCTGCCTGACCTACATACACTGACTTGCCTGACCTACATACACTGACCACTGACCTGCCTGACCTACATACACTGACCTGCCTGACCTACATACATTGACAGTGACCACTGACCTGCCTGACCTACACACACTGACCTGCCAGACCTACATACACTGACCACTGACCTGCCTGACCTACATACACTGACCTGCCTGACCTGCCTGACCTACATACACTGACAGTGACCACTGACCTGCCTGACCTACACACACTGACCACTGACCTGCCTGACCTACACACACTGACCTACACACACTGACCACTGACCTACACACACTGACATACATACACTCTGTGTTAGTGTCTGACCTACCTCAGCTCAGCCGTGGTGTGAGGTCACAGCAGGCAGGCAGTCAGTCACTGGGGAGAGGAGCCGAGCCAAGGAGGAGAGGAGAGCCGAGCCGCCCGCCCAAGCGGGGATGTAGCGTTCCCACCTTCTGGAGCCTGCAGGCTAAGATTGACGTCACGTCACACGTCCCGCTCCAGAAGGCGGGACGAGCAGCACTCGGCCACTTTTGGACACTTTCGACCACTTTCGGTCTCTATGGCACTCGGCTAATTTCGGCCGCCGGGGACCAATCTGTTAGCGAGTGCGGCCGAAATTAGCCGACGGCGCTCGGGGCTAACAATGGAATGCTGGCATTCCATAGACTCTGGGCTTTTCGGGGTCACATTCGGGGCTTCAGCCACCCCTAGCCACCCCCTCCCGACGCCCCTGCCCTTGAGGACTGCTTGGATTTACCTGTTCATCTGCATCGCCATGACCCTATGAACATTCCAGGGCCAGAAGAAGGCCCGAGAGTTGGGGGACATTAAGTTTAATGGGGTAAAGGTTTCATTATACCCTGACTTCTCGCCAGATCTTCAAAAGTGTAGAGCGGAATTTACACCGATCAAACGTAGCCTGATGAAATATAAGGTTGCATATGCATTGCTCTACCCGGCATGCCTGCGGGTGACAGCATTGGGCGGAACTTTGTTTTTAAATCCCCTGGCTGACGCAGTACATTAGTTGGAGGAAAACAAGAAGGACTTATAGCGCTGTAGAACTTTGAGGGCATGGAACTGCGGCTGTCTTGACTTGACTATGGGTTGGGGGGGTGGGCTGTTTATTTGTTTACTGGCCCCTCTTTCCCTGCCTCCTGCCCCCTTCCCCCTCCCCTTCTTTCTTTCCCCCCTTTTCTTTTTTTGCTATTTGCATGCGTTTTTGTATTTTTTTTATTTTTATTATCCCCCCCCCCCCCCCCCCACACACACTTTTTTTTCTCTGGCCTTTGTTTCTATAATCACAAGAATATCACAATAGTATTACACTAATAATAGGGGTTCACTAGAATTTATGGAGTGGAGGAGAGGGAATGCAGGGAATGCAGGGAGATTTGAATATTTAGTAGTATATAAGAATGAGAGTGAAGGCGCAAATGTAGCTCCCATATTGGTTATATTTAGCACTAAAAATGTTAAGATTATTGGTTTGGAATGTGAGTTGGGGACAGGTCACGGGTGAACCCCCTAGGGGAAGCCCAGTTGGGCAGGGGTGGGAGGTATGGGAGAGAGGGAGGTGGTAGGTGAAGGGGATAGGGATAGGGTGGGTAGAGTACGAGATAAAGGTTACACACCACAAATATTAACACGATCCAAGATAAAACAGTCATGGATGCATCAGTGACCTTGGATGAAGTTCAGCGAGCAGTGGGCGCGATTTGGGAGGGAGGGAGTGGGGTAGATAAAGCAGTAATAACACCATGTATTGTAAGACATCATGCAATATTTTATAATGCTGTATTTTTTAACATTTCTTTGTTACCCGTGTAATAATAATATAACAAACAAATAAAAAAGTATTGAATTAAAAAAAAAAAAGAAGAGAGATCAGACAGAATAGGGATAGAATAGGGCTCTTTAAATGGTAACAACAGCAGTGTCAAAGATGCAGGCCTGATAGTCTTCACCGGCAGTTGGAGCTCATTTGATTATATCCAATAAGTCACAGTGATGTGATAACAGGCTAGTGGTACTTCTTGAAGTGGTTGTAGGTAAAGGTGTCTATGTACAGTGTTCAAACAGAAGCGCAGTAAAGTGTTCCCAAGGTAAAGGTGTCTGTACACAGTGTTCAAATAAAGTAACAGGGAAGGATTGCAAAAGGAATTGCCCTCTCACCAACGACCGGACTGGCTAAACGCCTTGCAGACAGCGACCCGGGAAGAGACGTTTTTCAGTGAAGCGACCAGCAATGACCCACAGCTGCTGAGTGTGGACGACGGTAGTGTCGACCTGCTGGGTTGGTGCCACGTAGATGTCTGACGAACAGCAGGCAGAGTTAGGCCCTTGGGTTGGAATCACTCGATCACAGTATGGTAGGCCACAGCCTCTCTCTCCGCCACAGAGATGTGCACTCGGCAAGGCCCAGGAAGAAGAGACCGCGGGCGGATCTCCTGACTCTTTTATAGTTCCTCCCAGGAGTCTCCTTGGGTTGTAGCATGTGTAGGATATGTAGTCCAGATGTAATGTCACGCAACGGACTACTAGTCCCACAATCCTTTTGGTCAGGCTCACAGATATGACAGTCACTTGCGCCCAGTGATAGAGGGATATAACTATAAGTGAAGAAAGACGGGGAAATTGCACAATATTATGACTGTAGTCTACATCGCTACATTTGTAACCCGGGAACCGCCTATATAAGCAAAAAACATTTGGAGTGCAGAGACCCTTTGTAAAATAAACTGTATATACTGCGTGTATATATATATATGTAGCAGGGTCCCAGGCCTCCTTTAGTCTAATGAGATCCTCCAGAGCCAAGAGCTGCTGACATCTTTCCATATAGAGTGTGTTGTAGGCATTGTGTGTGTAGTGTAAGGTAGATTCATGGGCGCCAGACACTTCTTGAATGCATGGGGATTTTATTTCTCTTAAACAGAACTGTGGGAGAGAGGGTTGGGGCCAGGAAACCCTTAGGCAGTTGCAATGTTAATTAGCAGACTCCGAAACTTTTATAGGTAGATAGCCATGCAGGGAAAGACATCCAGCAAGACACCGCATCTGCATGTGTAGGAATGCTGTCTCCTATGGCAACAGTCTTAGAACAGTCCCTAACACAAATTGTACTTTTATACAGTCACTTCTTGTAGGTTCTCAACCCACTGAGCTCCCAGTCTCTCTCACTAGACTTGCTGATTTACTGCCACCGAATCCCTTGAGCTCTTCCAATCTTCACTTAAGTATCTTCGTCAAGCATCACCCCCCCCCCCTCCTTCTATCTGGGTCCCTAGCTTGGCACTCAGATACTTCTCAAGCTTCACCCCACTGACCTGCTCGGTTTGTGGCTTGACACACAAGGCTGCTCTGCAAGCGTCACATCCGCTGGCTTGACACCTGCTGAAGTTTCCCGATTCTTCACTGTCCCCAGTTGGTGAGAATACTGCTCCGTTACTTGCTTCAGCTACTCACTGTGGTCCCTGGTAATAAGGTGGATGGTCCCTTAGTGGCGACAGCTTCCCCTCTACCTCTGAGCAGGACAGGTTCTTGCCGGCAGAACCATCACTTTTGGTTGGACTTCAAGCCGCAATCCCAACCCTACGCTGCTCTCTTGCTTCTGGATAGGCCCTCAGACAGCCTAGCAGCCAGATGTGCCTGGGATAGGCCCCATCTCCGGCCTAGCAGCCCGGGCAATACAACACACATCCACCCAGACAGCTGTCCATGTGGCACAGAACCGATCACCTGACTCCACCCAAATTTTATATGTTCTCCCAGCGGGCCAAGAGAATTAACAAAACCCCTGCCCATTGGCTGAGATAGTCCTAATCTGTCCTTGCTTTGCCCTTGTCTTATCTAATGCCACCAGGTACCCAGCCACCTAGCGACAGAAGAGCAGCAATTCCAGACTTGGGGTGAACTCAATTGATCCCTAACAATGAGCCAAGGTAACTACACCTGGCAGGTAAATTTAGGATCAACCCTGCCTAAACATCAGGGTGTTACATTATATATATTTATATTTATATATATATGTAGCGCTGGCTCCTGACGAGCAGACGCTATTATTCTTCAAAATTAATTTGCCGGTGGCCACAGTTGGGCTTCAGGCTAATTTCTCTGAATTACTGGTTTCTGTACCAGTCCAGCTGGGTTGCACTGGGTTCTCCTTGACCGCAGGTGTCGCTGTCACCGCCGGCAAGAGTAGAAACGCAGTTTAGCTGGATGCATTGAATGCCACCTATTGCTCGGGAACCAGCCCAGTGGGAGTGTTTTCCTGCTGTGCATTCTGGGGGTGGTACTTAAGGTACCGACGCCAGGTTGGCGGGGTTTTGTTGCTGTTTTTTTAGTTGGGTTATCGGGTCCTTCTTGACCCAGGCCCTCCTGTGTCTCAGGGCCGGCTGGCCTGAGGCAGTGCAACTGAGAGGATAGGCCGAAGCGGATATTGGAGCCTTTTGATCTGAATGGAAAGGACCAGAAACTGAAGGACCCAGGGGAGGACTCTTCCAGGAGAAGACCGTGCACAAGGCTGGTATCACTGGAGAAGCCTTGTGACTCAGTTGAAGGACGCAATCCGAATCATTATACCTACAGTACCGCCGGTTCGGCTGAAAGAGACTGGTATTGTATGGAAGTATTCTTAAATCTCTCAGTTACACTTAAGTTCAAAATCACAAGTCTGTGGCAGAGACTGTGTCAAATACCCCACCGGCTGCAACGTGCAGTGAGAGGGGCTTATCTGGTGGTGGCTGAATCTAGTGAATGGAACCATTGCTTTCTTGATCTAAAAAGAGATCTTAACCACTTCAATACAGGGCTTTTAAACACCCTTCCTTACCAGAGAACTTTTTGCGATTCGGCACTGCGTCGCTTTAACTAACAATTGCGCGGTCGTGCAACGTTACACCCAAACAAAATTGACGTCCTTTTTTTCCCACAAATAGAGCTTTCTTTTGGTGGTATTTGATCGCCCCTGCGGTTTTTATTTTTTGCGCTATAAACAAAAGAAGAGCGACAATTTAGAAAAAAAACACAATATTTTTTACTTTTTGCTATAATAAATATCCCATTTTTTTAAAAAAAACAATTTTTTTTTCCTCAGTTTAGGCCGATACGTATTCTTCTACATATTTTTGGTAAAAAAAAAAAACGCAATAAGCGTATATTGATCGGTTTGCGCAAAAGTTATAGCGTCTACAAAATAGGGGATAGATTTATTGAATTTTTTTATTTTTTTTTTTTTACTAGTGGCGGCGATCTGCGATTTTTTTTTTCGTGACTGCGACATTGCGGCGGACACTTCGGACACTTTTGACACATTTTTGGAACCATTCACATTACACAGCGATCGTTGCTATAAAATTGCAATGATTACTGTGTAAATGTGACTGGCAGGGAAGGGGTTAACACTAGAGGGCGCTGGAGGGGTTAATGTGTTCCCTGATAGGAGTGATTCTAACTGTAGGGGGAGGGGACTCAAGGGGAGGAGACCGATCATGTGTTCCTCCGTACTGGGATCACATGATCGGTCTCCTCCCCCGCTGACAGGACGTGGAGCTGTGTGTTTACACACACACAGCTCCACGGTCCCGCCCGGTCCCGTTGTTTTAACGGGCAATCGCGGGTGCCCGGCGGACATCGCGGCCGCCGGGCACTCGCACCGGGTCCCGAGCGATGCCGCGGGTGCGCGCGCCCCCCAGGCGGCCGGGAATCCGAGGACGTCATATGACGCCCACCCAGGATGGTAGATCCACCTTGTGGGCGTCATATGACAATACGCGGGTATTGAAGTGGTTAAACCTGCAGTACCAGGTGCCTGAACTCATCCTTAACCCTCTGACCCTTTTATTGAAAGACTTTGCTTTTATCCTGAATAAATAACCCTAAAAAGGACTAAGTATTGGAAATTCACATTCTTTGGGTTACTTTCCATGGGATCCCCAAGACGGAGATGCAAGCAGGTGAGGTAACGGTAAGCCCAAATAAATCCAGCAGCTCCTTCGGGGGTTAGTGCTACATATATATATATACACACTATATGGTCAAATCTGTTGTGTCAACTTCAGAAGTGATGTAATGTGTTGAATAGTTTTGTATGTGTTTTTTTGTTTCGGAACATGCGTAGTCTTGCTCTTACAATTTTTTTTGGGATGAAAATCGTACTAACTAAGCGAAAATCGGACGTTGTGCTCACATCTGAAGAAAAAGTTATAGTCTGCACATCCAGCTTTTGAATGACGAAAAAGCAAAAAAATCGGCTGTCGAAAGCACCGTACTAACGATCCGAAAATCAGCAGATCTTCGTCAGACGAAATTTTACTTCTGATTTTCATATCGTGTGTACGGTCTGTAGGGTTCAATATTGAATTGGCTCACCCTTTACAGCTATAACGGCTTCAACTCTTCTGGGAATGCTGTCCACAAGGTTTAGGAGTGTGTCTATGGGAATTTTGACCATTCTTCCAGAAGCACATTTGTGAGGTCAGGCACTGATGTTCGACGAGAAGGTCTGGCTCACAGTCTCCACTCTAATTCATCCCAAAGGTGTTCTATCGGGTTGAGGTCAGGACTCTGTACAAGCCAGTCAAGTTCCTCCACCCTAAACTCGCTCATCCATGTCTTTATGGACCTTGCTTTGTGCACTGGTGCTTAGTCATGTTGGAACAGGAAGTGGCCATCCCCAAACTGTTCCCACAAAGTTGGCAGCATGAAATTCTCCAAAATGTCTGACGCCTTAAGAGTTCCCTTCACTGGGCCCAACCCCTGAAAAACAACCCCACACCATAATCCCCCCTCCACCAAATGATTTGCACCAGTGCACAAAGCAAGTCCATAAAGACATGGATGAGTGAGTTTGGGGTGGAGGCACTTCTCGACTGGCCTGCACAGAGTCCTGACCTCAACCCGATAGAACAACTTCGGAATGAATTAGAGTGGAGACTGCGAGCCAGGCCTTCTCATCCAACAGTGCCTTCATGTGGGTGTAAAGGCACGCATCCCAAAACTTTGGGCAATATAGTGCGTGTATATATATGTGTGTAGCGCTGACATCCTTGCCTATTGATGTGGTTATGTATACTTTAATGTAAGGTTCAGGGACATTACTGTGGTTCTGTGCCCACAGCCATCTAGTGATCAAATATAGGTAACGCACTTGTGTATTATTATCTCTGAACAACCTAAAGACTTGTATAGGAAGTGACTGTTGTTTTGACTCAGAAGTTTGAACTTTTTTACCCAGAAGTCTGTGTGACCTACCCATGAACACTCTCTTACGTAGTGCATGCTGGGTAGGGGATAAAAGGAACCTGAGCGGCCATTTCAGGTCTCTTGGGATCACGTTGCCTGCCTGTGCGGATCTGTGAGGAGGTTTCCCAGAGACAGAGGCCTACAGCTTAATACAGAGCGGAGACCTGCCTGTTTGCGAAGTGACCTAACGGAGCCTGAGAGACAGTGACCGAAGAGAGAAGGTTCAGAGACACTCATCTGAGCATCGGAGGACCGGATCCATCGAGTGGAGCGGTACAGAGTGTCTGGCCCAGCTGGCAGGGAAGCAAGCTGCAGTCAACGGACCACAATCATCACACGGATCCAGTTGGTGAGCGGGTTACGGCCCACCGTTTGTTAACTTGTTACACGCAGTTAGACTCACTCACAGGCCTCGCTGGAATCTGTAGTTCCACGGAGGAGTAACAGAGAAACTGACACTGAGCAGGCTTGGGGCCTATTCACTCTGGCGCCCAAGCGTTGTAAATAAGTTATTGGAGTTACACCCAGAGTACCTTGATCTAGCTTTCCACATACTTTGGATTACAAATTTCAAAGGAGTCATTTTGAGCTAGCGAAGAAAGAAGATCCAGGTGAAAGTACTTTCAGTGAGATCTCACGCTTAGCTTTTAAAGTAGGGGGAGCTCCCAGGTTTAAACATACCTATATATATATATATATATATAACATATATATATATATATATATATATATATATATATATATAATCTTATATTGTTTTATATTGAAATATATTGTGCGGTCGTCCCATGTTGGGATGACAGCACAATTTCTCTAACGACCTGTTAAATATTCTTCAGTTAAAATATATCTGATTAAGTATCCAGTTGCGTGGCATACTGTTTTCTCCCACCAGGTGGAGCCAGTGTATCCTGAGTTCATAATATAGGTATTTTACGTTGTTTCATGTTATACTGTATTGCATTGCACCACAGCTGTGCCAAGGGGGATTGAGTCAAGTTAGTGGGGTTTCTTGGTAGAGTGCAGGCCCAATTCAAACCAGCAGCTCCTTCGGGGGGTCAGTGCTACATATTTATATTTATATATATATATACACACGTACTGTATATACCAGGCATGTCCAAAGTCCGGCCCACGTTCCAGTTTGCTGTGGCCCCCACTTGGAATTTGCATATATGTACATTTGTGGCCCCCAAAGCTCGAGCGTGTTATGTTTTTTATGCTGGTAATGTATCCATCTTTTTTAGCCTAACAAATCCCGAGCGCCGTGTGGCTGGGCGTGTTCACAAGTCAATGTGCCGGAGCCGCTATGAAGCTGACAGCGCTAAGAGCCAATTACAGGCACTGTGACTATTCCTGATCTCTGCATCTGCGGACTGCAGATGCAGAGATCGGGAAAATGTCACAGTGCCTGTGATTGGTGGTGGCGCTGCACGCTGTCAGCTTCCTTGCGGGATCGGGCACATAGACTTGTGAACACGCCCAGCCACACGCCCCGGCTCATACTAAGAATGAGCGCAACGCTCTGGGATTTGTCAGGCTAAAGAAGATGGATATATTAACAGCATAAAAAAACATAACACACTCGATCTTCGGGGGCGACAGATGGATATAATTGGGGGCCACATCAAACCGGAACGCGGTTCCTTTCCTTGAGAGAGAGAGACAGAGAGAGAGCGAGACAGACAAAGACAGAGAGAGAGAGAGACAGAGACAGAGAGACAGAGACAGAGAGACTGAGAGACTGAAAGACTGAGAGAGAGAGAGAGAGAGACTTAGATATTTTTATCTAAGCTTTTTATCTGAGCTCATTGTTACCCGGAGCGGAGAAGGGAAGATATATAATGTATGTATGTATATATATATATATATATATATATATATATATCATCATATGTTGTCATCAATGTTATGAAATTAATAATATGCGGTTTGCAATAAAATTTGCATAAAATATTTAATTTGCATTTCATTTTAATGGTTCAAAAAATGGTCGGCCCTCACACATGTTCACTTCATGAAATCTGGCCCTCTTTGAAAACAGTTTGGACACCCCTGGTATATACACAGTATATATAGTCCAAAGGGTAGCCACGGCAAGCAAGTGTCCAGGTACTCACCCACAAAGTAATCCAAACGAATTCAAAACTGGTATAGAGGCACTCACAGGTCTTGCAGAGGAGATAGATCAAAACAGCCGCATTCTTATTGTCTACAACAAAAATGCTGCAGTTTTGATCTAGCACCTCTGCAAGACGCGTGAATGCCTCTATACCAGTTTTGGAGATATATATTATAAACATTTTGTACATTGCATTTTGGCAGCAATTTCAGCCATACATCCTAATAAATGGCCATTTGCAAGAGCCCTTAAATGAGCATCTGAAAACTTCCATGCAATGTTAACACAGTGTATATATTACATTATGTACTTTTGGCAATAATTTCATAGCTGACGCTCTTAGCCTGCTGTAATTCCATCTCTCATATTGCTTTTTTCTTTAGGCAATAGAGATTCATAGAAATGTGATCATAAAGGTCTATCTTATGATAGAAAACACTGAACGGTAATAAAGTACAGCGAGCCCTGCTCTCTAATGGGAGACTACCATTATGAATTCGTTCGGCTCAATGCTAATTTGAAACGCTTATATTTGAAAAGTCCGCAAACAGCGCTGGCCATGGTCTGAAGTAATTAAAATCAGTTGTAAAAGTATGATAGAATAGGAATACAAGCTGGTCGGCATTGCTGTAGGATGTGCACAGTTCCCAGCAACGTGATGAATTACCAGGAACCGAGAACGCAGCACCCAACACCTGCTGTATGCATAGAAACATCAGAACTGAATCTCACCTTTAACCAGGTAATTTCCCAGAAATCTGTTTAAAGGGCATGAGTGAGCATTTATTTACATCTAAGGTGGCCCGATAATAAAACCCTAATGTTGTTTTAGAAAAACAATGGTTCTATATGCAGAAACAGAGCCGGACAAACAGCCAAATACACCATTTAAAGTGTATATAAATGCACAAATATATGTAATATCTTGCAGCTTATCTTTCCATACATGTGGTGGCTACATCCCCATAATGTCATTAAATATGTATGAAATGCCTCCCTCTGTACTGCCTGTCACCACCATCAACTGCCCCTCTGTATTACCTATCCACACCATCAACTGCCCCTCAGTACTGCCTGAACCTACCATCAACTGCTCCTCAGTACTGCCTGAACCTACCATCAACTGCCCCTCTGTACTGCCTGTCACCACCATCAACTGCCCCTCTGTATTACCTATCCACACCATCAACTGCCCCTCTGTATTACCTATCCACACCATCAACTGCCCCTCTGTATTACCTATCCACACCATCAACTGCCCCTCAGTACTGCCTGAACCTACCATCAACTGCTCCTCAGTACTGCCTGAACCTACCATCAACTGCTCCTCGGTACTGCCTGAACCTACCATCAACTGCCCCTCGGTACTGCCTGAACCTACCATCAACTGCCCCTCAGTACTGCCTGAACCTACCATCAACTACCCCTCAGTACTGCCTGAACCTACCATCAACAGCCCCTCAGTACTGCCTGAACATACCATCAACTGCCCCTCAGTACTGCCTGAACCTACCATCAACTGCCCCTCAGTACTGCCTGAACCTACCATCAACTGCCCCTCAGTACTGCCTGAACCTACCATCAACTGCCCCTCAGTACTGCCTGAACCTACCATCAACAGCCCCTCAGTACTGCCTGAACCTACCATCAACTGCCCCTCAGTACTGCCTGAGCCTACCATCAACTACCCCTCAGTACTGCCTGAACCTACCATCAACTACACCTCAGTACTGCCTGAACCTACCATCAACTACACCTCAGTACTGCCTGAACCTACCATCATCTATCCCTCAGTACTGCCTGAACCAACCATCATCTACCCCTCAGTACTGCCTGAAACAACCATCAACTACCCCTCAGTACTGCCTGAAACAACCATCAACTACCCCTCAGTACTGCCTGAACCAACCATAAACTACCCCTCAGTACTGCCTTAACCAACCATCTACCCCTAAGTACTGCCTTTCCCTACAATCGACCTCCCCCTTTGTACTACCTATCCTCACCATCAACTGCCCCTCTGTACCTCCTGCCCCATCAACTGCCCCTCCGTACTACCTGCCCCCCATTATCAAATGCTCCTATTTACTCACTGCCTGTCCCTCTACAAATCCTGTACTAAGACTCCCTGGCCAATCAGGTCTCAGGACCCACTTTCTGATTGGCCAGGATGAGAAGCAGGAAGACATTAGCGAATATTAATTTGCTAATGTCACACAAGTGGGAGTGAGTGGGCCACCACTGCTGGGACATTGTTTCTTTCTGGTTATCAGCGCAGCCCCCCCCCCCCCCCCCCCTCAGATGCCCACACTAGACCACCATCCCCCATGGCCACCCACATGTAAAAAAAAAAAAATGCCCAAAAAATGCCAATCAGTGCCCACAAATGGGCACTGACTGGCACCTCAAATTAACTTTACAATACAGGGATGGCCAGCAATGCTAACCCATCAGTGCCCATCCATGTCACCTATCAGTGCCACCCATAAGAATGCATCTATGAGTGCCCATCAGTGCCACCTATCAGTGCCCACTATACACATACACACACATATACATATACACATATATATATATACATATACATACATATATATATATATATTATATATATATATATATATATATATATATATATATATATATATATATATATATATATATATAGCTTGAAAAGTTGGACAGCTGAGCTATTGCTGGAAAAATAGCTTTGTGTGTTATAATATCTTCTTCACTTTGTATAGAAGTTACTCAGTAGCTCAGACATACCAGTACATGATGCCCATATAAATCTAGCCTAGATAATGTACATCTTTCTATATTGCAATACATCTGTGTTGTGGCCATATTTTGATGTTGATGAAAACAACCCATACAGTATAGGCTGTTTTCATAAAGATCAAAATATGGCCACAACAGATGTATTGCAATATAAAAAGATGTACATTCTCTAGGCTATATTTATATGGGCATGGAGTGAAGCTGAATTATCTCAAGAGCTATTTCACACTGCCATCTGGCCACGTTATTGGTAAAACGCTGCTAGTTTTAGAGGCACTTTACCATAATTTTAGCTGCGCTATTCGGCCACTAGTGGGGCGCTTTTAACCCCCACTAGCGGTTGAAGAAAGGGTTAAATGCAACTGTGTATCGCCGCTGACGAGGCACCACCCCTCCCCCCTGAAAAAAGTTCTGCGGATGCCCATGGTCCTGGCGATTACCTGCGGAAGGCAGCCCCATTAAAAGGAAAGGCTACTGGCTCCCACAGTTAATTGCAGCCACTCCCAGGTAATCCCTGTATAGTGATTAAATGCATAAATAGGAAAAAAATAAATGAATAGATTTTACAGTGAAAACTTTATTTTTATTAATTTTTTTAATGAAAAAAAAAGGGGGGTGCATAGTTGACATTTTTAGATATAACTGAAGAGATGAGACTTTTAAAGTTTTAATATTTTTATATTTTGCCTTTCCTGGTTCGCTTTTTCCTCCTTATCAACATGCTAATGAATTTTTAATTACATACTTTATTTTAGACCCGGTGACATCATCACTGGGAGTCTTTGCTTTTCTATGTAACACTGGCACATCATGGCTGGTGGGAGGGACCACCAGGGTTTTGTACACCCGCAATTCGCATCTAAAGAGTCCTCAGCGAGCAGTGGGCTGGCTCTTGGGAGGAGTTATGTGAATATTCACGACTTGTGTGGATGTCAGTCTAAAGAATAATGGGCGTTCCTAGGCAGGCGGTATTTGCATGCAGACTAGCCTAGGTAACACTTCCTTTTAAAATATTTTATTGTTTTGGAGTTAAATATAGTTCAGGTTTACAAAGAAAGATAATAACATTCTTGTATATATAAGGTAACATGCAATTGTAATGCATCACATAGGCGATTATGTTATGAAAAGTAACACACGATATATCATAAACATTTTTATCATCTAAAGTGAATACAGAAAACAAGAATTATACAAATGTAGCGCCGGTACTCCTGATGAGTACACGCTATGTTTTCAAATTTATTTTTTTCCCAAAACTCTAGTTGAGTTTTGGGGTTAATTGTGTTAAAGCGGAAGTAAACCCATCGATTTAACAGTTTAAAAAAAAAAAAAGGCATGTCGGGAATGCTAACTGCACATTGGCTGTGCTCTCAACCAAACAGTCAAACCATCCAATGGCTGGTGTCATAACGGATCACATGTGCAGCACCGTGGCAGTTGAAGATTAAACAGAGGCAAAGATGCAGCTTCCTTGGCTGAAAACGATAGGGGGGGGGGGGGGTTTACTTCCACTTTGAATTATGCTTTGGCATCAGTTTGGCTGGGCTGTATGGAGGTTCTGCCTGGTCATAGGTGGGGTGAGCACCCGTGACAGGCCTCAGAACGCAGTCTGGTTGGATGCATTGGGTACCAATCTCTGCTGGGAGCCAATCAGTGGGCACGTTTGTCTCGCTGTGTATCCCGGGAGAGGGTACTTAAGGTGCTGAAGTCATGTGATTCGGGGTTCCAGACCTGACCAGGACCCTAAGGGGTTCCGGTCCAGAAGTTGCTACCGACTCTGAGCCTGGTCTTCCTGACCAGCCCCAAGAGGCCCTCATGGCCTGGGGTGCTGATCTATCTGTTTCCGAGTCTCGGAACCGACTAGTTCGAGGCGCAGTAACTGAAGGATTCTACAGTGTTCCGGTGCCGTCTCGGGTTTGGAGAGGCCCAGCAACTCTACAGGTAAGCAGGGGAGGACTCTTCAGAAGAGGGCCATGCACGAGGCTGGCTGTTCGGTAAGAGCCTGGAAGCTGAGCTGTAAGGACACTAATTGAATCCGCATTTCTTACGGTATCACTGGACCGGCTGCAAGATTCTGGTACTGTAAGAAAGTTCCTAACTTTATCCTTCTGTTGCAACTAAGTTTCTGTGAGAGATTTTTGTGTTCATCTAAACTTTCACAACCAAGTCTGTGGCAGAGACTTTGCTAAGCTAAAATCACTTGTTGGCTGCTAGATCTACAAACAAGGATTTATCCAACAGTTGAGTTATCCAGTTGCGAGTGGCTACTCCCTGGATCAGATAAAGAGAGACATTTATTGAGTGTCCGCAGTTCCATAGTGCCTGCGCTTCTATATCCTTACCCTCTATTCCCAACTTAGAGACTGTGTTTCTGTTCAATGTTTTAAGCAAATAAAAATTCCTAAAGGAATTCAGGTGTCGGTCTCTACAGTTACTGGGTGTCAACCCTGGCAACCCCTAGACAAGAACAACGAGTTACGAGCTGGAGGAGGTAGCGGTAAGCCCAGAAAAATTCAGCCGCTCCTTCGGGGGTCAGTGCTACACAAAATAAAGGTAAAGTATAGGAGGTATGAGTGCCTAGGTAATCCATGTGATGCTTAGCCTCCATTGTTGAACTAGAATCCAATGAATGAAAGTGGCAGGCCAAGGAATTAGTCTAGAGGAGGAAAATAATTAGATGATGCTAGACAGCCAAGAATTGAGGTGGGCTCTATCTGGCATGCTGCAGTTTCTAATACACACAGTGAGAAGCTCACAGAGTGCACTAATATCAAAATAAGTATTTTCACAACTGTGCAAGCTTGAAGAAAGGCTGAAAATTCAGCTTTAAAGCTAATCTAAAAGGCATTGATTGAAAAAAAAAAAATAAAGAACCCAAACAAATACAGCTCTGTATTATTGAGTCCTATATATAGAACTGTACAATACAAATAATTACTTCCGTGTTCGGTACATCTGGGAAAAGTATGATTCACGTTAAGAGAAAAAAAAAATTGTTTACTCTATTGGAAATAGATTTAACACTCCAGGAATAGTTAATAACATTTTGAAGTGTATTCCTAGGAACACTGAGGAGTTTTTGTGCTTTGGATAAATCACATACCCCGTCGTCTGTTAGGACCATACTCATTTTCCAATTAACCCCCGACAATGGTGAGAGCTGTTCCTTTAAGTGGACTGGGACATCCAAGGCCAGTAGGAGCACTGCAATTGGCTGCACAGTAGTGATGTAATCAGAAGCCCAGCCTACTAGCTCCAATTGTTGGTAGTTGACTATAAGCTGTCGGCGACAGCTTGGTCACAATTCGGGGGGCACCAAATGAGGGCGCCCCCAGAACATAGAGATGTGAACATTTTGCCGCATATATGCATAAGGCGGTGATAAAGGGGCGAAAGACCTGAATTATGGCACTCATAGCCCCAAAAAGTAAGCAAAGGACTAGTCACTAGCCGTGCCTGAGGTCTCCTTACAGCTGATCTTCTCCCAATTACTGACCATTATTACCATGCTTCATTCTATGCTGTACACTATTCTGAAATGGTGGTGCGCTGGGCTTCCAAGCTTGGTAGAGATCAGTGGTGGCCCGTCAACTTTGCAAACAGCCGACTGCAACCTGGGAAGCAGATTTGCCCGTGTTTAGGGAGTGTTCGGGGCGCAAACGATAAGCCCGCAAACACTCCCACTCATTTGTCCCTTTTGGCTCCTAGTCTCTGTTTGATTGTCGTGGAACCAGAGGACAGTGGGCGGTGCTTTATGCTGCATCACTTCCGGTCTCCGGTGTGCGACTGGTGTGGTGGATTGAGGAAGGCCTGTGAGTAACGGTAGGTGCCGGAGCCATTATTTGCAACTTGCAACAAATTGCTGCAGGAGGTTGGCAACACTGCAGGGGTGAGTTTCACTGCAACGGCTGTGTTTTAAAATGGGCATTCAGGCAGGGAAGAAGTCACCAGACATGACTGTAGGGGGGGGGGGGGAGAAACATGCCAACTCCATCATATTACAGGCGGTACAGCGCTAAAAAATTCTGAAAAAAAACTGCCCCATTCAATCCAGTGTGAAAGCCGGCGGGCTTTCACACAGGTGCGCTGGCAAAAAAAGTGAGTACACCCCTAAGTGAAACTGTTGAAATTGGGCCCAATTAGCCATTTTCCCTCCCTGGTGTCATGTGACTCATTAGCGTTACAAGGTCTCAGGTGGGAATGGGGAGCAGGCGTGTTACATTTGGTGTGATCGCTCTCACTCTTACTGCTCTCTGGAAGTTCAACATGGCACAGAGCTCTGAGGATCTGGGGGGGGGGGGGGGGAAGAAAAAAAAAAAAAAAAAAAAAAAAAAAAAAAAAAAAAGGAATTGTTTCTCTACATAAAGATGGCCTAAGGTTAGGCTATAAGAAGATTGCCAAGACCCTGAAACGGAGCTGCAGTACAGTGGCCAAGACCATACAGCAGTTTAACAAGACAGGTGCATAGACCTTACGCTACACACCGGAAGAAACAACTTATAAAGATGCATAAGAAAGCCCGCAAACAGTTTGCTGAAGACAAGCAGACTAAGGACATGGATTACTGGAACCTAATCTGTGGTCTGATGAGACCAAGATAAACTTATTAGGTTCAGATGGTGTCAGGTGAGGAGTACAAAGACAAGCGTGTCTTGCCTACAGTCAAACATGGTGGTGGGAGTGTCATGGTCTGGGGCTGCATGAGTGCTTCCGGCACTAGGGAGCTACAGTTCATTGAGGGAACCATGAATGCCAACATGTACTGTGACATTCTGAAGCAGAGCATGATCCCCCTCCCTTCAGGGACTGGGCCGCAGGGCAGTATTCCAACATGATAACGACCCCAACCACACCTCCAAAGTCTACCACTGCCTTGCTAAAAGGAGATGACTGGCCAAGCATGACCTAAACCCTATTGAGCCTCTTTGGGGTATCCTCAAATGAAAGGTGGAGGAGCACAAGGTCTCCAACATCCACCAGCTCCGTACTGCCATCATGGGAGGAGTGACGCTGTGAAGCTCTGGTGAACTCCATGCCCAAGAGGGTTAAGGCAGTGCTGGAAAATAATGGTAGCCACACAAAATATTGACACTTTGGGCCCAAGTTGGACATTTTCACTTAGAGGTGTACTCACTTTTTGTTGCCAGCGGTTTAGTTGTTAATGGCTGTGTTGGAGTTGACAGCAAATTTACACCGTTATACAAGCTGTACACTCACTACTTTACATTGTAGCAAAGTGCAATTTCTTCAGTGTTGTCACATGAAAAGATAGAATACAAAAATGTGAGGGGTGTACTCACTTTTGTGAGATGCTGCAATATACCATACCTGTGCGACCCAAGTGGAAGCTGGAGAAAACTGGTATGTACCACTACTGCAGGGCAAGCAGCTGCTCTGCTGCATTGTGAATACAGAAGGTCGCCGACTTGGCATGGGCGCCATTCAAAGAAAACATTGATTACATGCAATGAGTTAAAAGCATTCCCCAATTCGAGGAAGTGGGGCAGTGCTCTTGCAATCGCCAGAGAATACTTTGCATTCATTGAGAAAATGTATAAATCGAGTAGTAGGCTAGGCGCAAAGTATTATTCTTGGATAGAATCAAACAACCATCTAGGACTTGGAGACAGCTCAGATGCAGATTGTACTCTGAGAAACAAGACTTTGCCAAGTGCTCTCTGAATTGTTCCCATGCCAAGCAGATAACCTCATGTGTTCAACAGGGCAGCCGCTTGGCATGGGGCTCAGAAGCTAGTGGAGATCACTGGAGTAGTGGTTCCTACTACAGCGGTTTCCAGCTCCCACAGATATGGTATATAGTTGTGGGATCCAGCCTGCAC
This sequence comes from Lithobates sylvaticus, assembly GCA_028564925.1. NCBI lineage: Eukaryota > Metazoa > Chordata > Amphibia > Anura > Ranidae > Lithobates > Lithobates sylvaticus. The sequence continues at coordinate 253,111,483 of CM053032.1, read as the reverse complement.
ATCTGTATTTGCAACCTATATGACGCGATTTCTGTTTTTTGGACAATGTGGTGGGTCAGCAGCTGGTGAGTCACTATTGGACAGTGTTTGATAATCCATTGACCCTGTACTATTGTTTTTGGGCTGGAGTATACCGTATGTGCCAAGATCATACACATGTGGTTTTGTGATGTAGTTCATTTAGGTTGATGGGTTTATATAAACAATGTTTCTCCCCCCCCAAATTGTATTTTTGCACATCAAAAAAGGAAGTTTATATTATTTTATATCAAAATTTATTTTTTGGCTTAATTGATGGTGAAGAGGATAGTCACCGGTCAGGGGTGGCCCTGACCAAGGGCTCTTTAGTGGGGGAGTGTGATGTGCAAACACTCGAATAGTGGGTCACTGCATGGTTGGGTTAGCTCTGAGGAAGGGGGCCTGTCCCCAAAAAAAAAAAACACAAAGCTTCTGTGTTGCATTGGATGAGGATACCAGCCCCACCTGCTGAAGCAGTGCATTTGCAAAGCCTGATTTAGGTTTGCGAGTATATATTTCTTTTTCAATAAATGATTATGGCAGTAATGCACTTGGTATTTGTACCCTCTTGTGTGTTTTTACATGGTATATACTTACATTGAACCAGCTTTAAAATCCTGGAATAAGCACCTATCCAAGTCTTGGATTTGCACAATAAATGTTCTCTATATTGAGAAAGAAACACCAGTGCTAAATTGACTTGAATACTTTAATTTTATAAATTATTTTTACAAAAGCCATTTTGACATTAGCCTTTTGGCAACAATACCGCATACTTCATAAGAGACCAATCACAAGTGCCGAACCATGGCTGCCCCTGGAAAATCTGCTTCCATCAGACTTAGACCAGTTTAACTTACTGAAAGCTGAATTCTGACTGGTTGCCAAGAAAAGCCTTGGCATATTACTTTACTTTTAAAAAGTGCATGGGTGGTATATAAAATAAAATACTCAAACCACAGCTCTCAGCATTATTAGTTTACCATACCATGCTCCACTTTTGCCCATGAAATAGACCTTCAGATTATAAAAAGGGCCAACAGCCTCATCAATACTAAAGCCTGAAGGGGTCCCTTTGGTAAGGCCAACAATTGGGACTGGCAGAACCTTCAACGGACCACAATTGGGAACAGCACTTAGACTTTTTAAAACCTCAAGTTGGACCAGATTTGGGGAGTTCTGATTAAGTAACCCATATAACAGAATACCACTGATCTTTGTACAGTTATATTAAATTAATCCATTTGACTTATAAAGAATTTCCTTGCCACTATTGAAGGTACAGTTGCAGTCTTTAGACAAATTTATGCATTTTACAATTACAGCATCCATTTGACTTGCTAGCAGTGGTTTAGAAATGTGCTTCAGGATCTGCACAAAACCCTCAGCTCTCCTATCATTCTAGGGTAGCATACACTTTAAAGAGTACCAGTCAAAAATGGGTTTATGCAGTAATGCATGACTTGTATAGCGCTGCAAAAGCAAACTGAATCGCCTCAAGGTGCTTGTTGAAATGAGATTATTCAACTTTAAAAAAAATAGGGGGGACTATGTATAAATCTTAGTGATAAATTGAAGCCCAATTCCAGCTTAAATATCACAAAATACTTTGGGCCAAGCTAGCCCAAATCATTCAATTTTCAGGATTTTTATAGCACCAATAGTTTGCACAGCGCTTTACAATTTAGGGAGACAGTACAGTTACAATAAAATACAAAAGGATCAAGAGGGCCCTGCACATTAGAGCTTACAATCTAATAGGGTGGGGCAAGTGGTGCAAAAGGCAATAACTGTTGAGGGATGAGCTGATGGAAGAATTACAAGTTCAGTTATGTGGGAGGCAGTATAGGCTTCCCTGAGAGATGAGTTTTCAGAGCGGCCGGACTAGGAAACAGCCGGAGATTGAAGTAGAGTTCCAGAAGATGAGAAGCTCTGGAGACTAGCACGGGAACAGACAAGCAAGCTGGAGAGCAGGCGGTCTTGAGAATTGTTTGGGTGAGATTTGGAAACAAGATTGGTACTGTAGCGCGGGGAAGAGTTGTGCATGGCTTTGCATGTTGATGTTAGTAGTTTGAATTTAATTCACTGGGCAAAATCAGAAGGAGGGATTGGCAGAGTGGTGTGGCAGACACTGAACAGTTGGTACGTTAGAGGAGTCTGGCAGCAGCATGCATTATAGACTGGAGGAGATAGGCCTACCTTTTTATGCAGGATAGGAGAAGGGAGTTGCAATAGTCGAGGTGAGCGCTAAGAGGGCTTGGTGGTTTCCTTTACCGACACATACAGCTGCTGTCAGAGCTCTGCTACAGGGACGTTCCCTTCTGGAACAAAACCAGCACTGCTCAGCCATTCACAGGAAGCTTTGCATTTTATAAATACAAGGCTTCCTCTGTTTGGCTGAAGTAGAGAGGTGGGCAGATGACATCACAATCGTCATCTCAGTCATTCACAGGACGCCTTGTATTCATTCATAAAAATGCAAAGCTTCTCATGAATGGCAGCACTCAGTTCGACTTGTCTTTGTTCCAGGGACGGGATGGGAAGTCTCTGTACAGTACTTTAGCTATACATCGCTGACAGTGGGCGCATGCGTCCAAGGAAATGGATTGCTTGGACCAGCTTGGCTGGGACTCTGAAAGTCAGAAATTATCTAAAAGTCAGACAGCTGCTTCTCTGCCAACTACAGAGCTTATAGTGATACACACACCTATGGCTTGAGTGTGCACAAACAGTATCCTATAGATAATCTTTTCCTTAATATAAAAAAAATAAAAAAAGGAATGTAAAAAAAAAAAATTGCAAGGTGCTCAGTTTTAAATTATAGTTACTTATTTGCCATCAGTTTAGGTAGGATAGGAACTGTCAAACCCCAGTGGGCTTCTCACCTCTAACCCTTGGCTACAAATGTCAAGCTCAGATAAAATAAAGCTTTATAAAAAGGGTTAAGTGTAAACCTTTCAATGTTATAATACTGAAGGCCTAATACTTTTGGACCCTTGTGAAAGGCAAATTATGCCTGGCTCTGTAAATGTGAATGTTTTTATATTTAACAATTGAACTTTAAATGTTCCAGCAAGTCTTCCACCTTGGTCGGGTTTTCAAAGCCTGGGTGCTGTAAAGGCAAAAGAGATAATTAGAATTTAGATTTAATGTTCCACAACCCTGAGATAATTAGAATTTAGATTTCACCCTGCACCTCTAGACCCCTTTACATTACACAAAACACAAAAAGGCAGTAACAGATTACACAGCACCCTGAAACAATGCTCAGTATTCTACAGTACAGACCCCCCCCTCACGACCCCCCCCCCCCCATGAGAAACAATGCTCAGTATTCTACAGTGCTCACGACCATGCTGCTTGGTAGACAGTCTTGTTTATGGTGCACTCTCCTGCTTGGTCCTATTTAGGGCTAGCAAATGTGATCCTTCAAATAAAATGTCTCCATGCGCATGTAATGTGTGGCAGCGCATTAACACAAATGTATTGCCATGCGTACTATTGTGTAAATGGAGGACCTTAAAGCCCTACTCGGGGAAACACTATCCCATGCAGTTGGGTTGCAGCCCCACTAAATGGGTTAGTTGCTCATTTAGTTCTAGGGGACTTGAGGACTTACCTGATCCTCTTGACTGGTCACTGCAATGTCTTCTCCCCTACGCTCCAGCAGTCCTGACATCAAGAACAATGCAAGATGCTAGACCCGAAGAGGCTACAGGACAGTCCACTGTTAAAGCGCGCAGTCTGCCGGAGGATCAGTAAGTAAAAAAAGTGCTTCTCCTCTCCCCTAGACTAAATGAGCAATTAAGCCTTGCAGTGCAGGTGCAGCCTCTAATGCAAGTGAGGATTTTCAGAGTTGGGCTTTAAGTGTAGTAAGGGCATCTATACCAAAAATAATGGACTATACTACAAAATTTTTACCTAGGATTCTTGGATAGCTGACTGGACAGATGACACTGTCCACTAGGTAGATGATTTCCTATTAGGATATCATTTTTAGAGGCCCATATGGACCCAAGGCTGGAGATATACAGCTTACTCCCCCAGGTCAGCAGTCTTTTTACACCCCACTAGTTAGGCCCCTTTCACACGTGCGGACAGTATGTCCATATTTCATCCATCGGTTTATGGATGAACTACGGACATACATGTACCCCTATGGGATAGTGGGTGTCAGCAGATGAACATCCGGTGACACCCAATATCATCAGTCTCCACTATGGTCAGATTCTGCAGACGGAGGAAAATCCTATTTTTCTATCCATCTGCAGAGCGGAAGAACATGGACAGACGGTCCGTCTTCATCCAATCCCCCATAGAGGAGAGCGGAGATCTGACAGGGCGGTCCGCCCTGTCATCTACCGGTTCAGCGCGGGGGGGGGGGGGGGGGTTCAACGGAGCGATCCCCGCTGAGTAAAAGGATGTTCACAGGGCGGATCATTACGGATCCGTCCCGTGAGAAAAGGGGCCTTAGGCTTAGTATCTGATGGTTCACCAAGTCAGACAGAAAAGCCAACAGGCATTTTCCTTCAGTTTTAGTTCACAGCCGAACAGATCACTGGAAATGCAAGGAAAAAAAATAAATAAAAAAAAAATAAATAAATAAATGTCAACCATTTTGCAGTTTGCTTCTAGTCTAAGTATACAGTACAGGCCTTCATCAAACTGTGCTGGGACAATGAGGATGTATACAGATTTCACTGGTTGGGATGACATGTTCAAGTGACCATATGCCTTCCCTGGAAGTTTGGAGCCTCATTGCCCATGTTGGCTATGCACAAATCCAGCCCTGTTTGGACCACTGCTTCTTGGCCTAGATCAAGTGTAGCAATCTTTTAATATCATTCTCATTACTTTCTAGACATAGAATGTGCAACGAAACCCTGTTTTAAAGTTAACTGTTAGACTGGGGCAATTTGGTTTGTTGGCAGGCAAGCTGTAGGTGTGCTAGGGATTTTGTTTTATTTGCGAGCCAAAAGACCTAATCTATATTCCATCAGCATAGCAACCATATCATGTACCCTTTCACTGAAAGGGTACAGCACGGTCTCCTATGTAGCCAAAAGGCTTCATTCACTGGCAATACTTACAGCAGCCCTCAATGCCTGATCCAAGTCTCCAATGAGATCTTCTGTGTCTTCTAGGCCAACAGAGAGACGGATAAGGGAGTCACTGATCTTGAGGAGGACCCGGTCTTCTTCTGGGACAGAGGCATGTGTCATTATTGCTCTGCGGAAAGACACCAAGAAATTTGAAACCCCAGAATACACATATTCATATACATGTTAGCGCAGCTCCCTGTGGCCAAGATAGTATTGCTGTCAACTACCCCTCCCTTGCTCCCCTCCCCCCCTTGCAGTCGCCACTCTAATGCATCACAAAGTTGTTCCATCGGGTTTAGCTCAGGACTGTGCAGGCCAGTCAAGTTCCTCCACCCCAAATGCCCTCATCCATGAATTTACATGAACCTCACACTTCCTGCCTAGGCCAATTTTCAGCGCTGTCACAATTTTAATGACAATTGCGACTGCACCCATATGAAATTTATAGCCCCCCCAAAAAAAAAAAAATATATATATAAAAGAAGGAAGATTGGTGCCATTTGATCACCACTGGGTTTATGCTACAAATTAAAAAAATAAAAATAAAGTTGCTTTTGTCCGATATCTTTTGTAAATAAGCAAGTACGTTTTCTCCTGCACTGACAGGCATTACTGATAATCAGTGTGCCGATTATCAGCACAGACCCCACCCCCCCCCCCCATCAGGAGAGCCGCTTATGGGCTCTACTTGCACCCTGTCAGCGCAAGTAGAGGAAAGCTGATAAGTGGCACTTCCTGGTTATGATGCGATTGGACACAGCTGATCATATGGTAAAGAGCCTACGTCATAGGCCCTTTACTGAGATCTGAGATGGTGTCTCAGTGGCACACCGAACTATCACCATGCTGCGTGCCCCAGGGGGGCGCATACAAGCAGCTTATACTGCTGGATGTCATAGGATGTCCAGTCAGAATATGGAAACCCTGCCCAGCCATCACTATGCTAAAGGCCGGGCGGGAAGGAGTTAAAGTAGAACTTTAGGCAAAATTGTGTTTTTTTAACTTTCAATGATAAATGGTAAACGGTAAACAGGACAAATTGGAAGGGTAAATCTCCCTAATGGGGGCACAGACAGCAAAAAATAAACTGACAGGGGTTCCAATCCCTCCCCACTCAAGGCAAAACTTTTTTAAATTTTGGATAAAGGCCCCTTTCACACTACTTGTCCTCACTATTTGGGACTGCAAAGTAGCATGACAAGTCATTCCCCATGATTTCCAAAGACAGCCATTCATATTAGTGCGACTTCAAGTCATAGTCCCTGCACTACTTTGGTCGATTTTGATGCCACTTACACAGGCATTCCTTGAAATCGCTGCAAAAATCGCGTGACTTTGAAGTCGCACAAGCGTGAAAGGGGCCTTTTTTTATTCAGATAATAAAAGTATAAAACTATGTTGTATTGTTCTACTAGCTAGGTGTTGCAGCCATTTTCATTTTTACCTGCACTCTCGCATAAAAAAAAATAAAATAAACCAAACACCAAAGCAAGAGTTGAATAACTGAACTACAGCAAACAGATTCATAGCTGCATTTAAAAATATAAAACCCAATTGAATACTATGGGTAACTGCTCCAGTTTTTGATCATCTCCCTCATTGAATTAAATTGGAATTGACATCAAGAAAAGAAATAAAAAAAAAGTCACATTTCAGCTTACTAAATAAAAAATATTTCTGCTCCTGTACCCCCTCTACCTTTAGTGAAGGTCATTGGTTTCTTGCCATTTAAAAGCATTCTGGGAGTTTATCATGAAAGTCTATTGAATTCAATTACGCAATATCTTGGTAGGCTTGCAGCAAGTTACTTTTCTTAAATTCTTTATTTCAAAAGAAGCTTAAGAGAACAGACAGTCATGGACAGTGCAGTCAGGCAATATTGAATTGCCATAGTAATGGCAAAACATTAGTACAGGAAATGTATTCAAATATGAACTGTATTAAAGTGTATATTCATCTATAGGTAAAGATGGTACATGTGTTGGTTCCACTTTATTTTCCTTTTTTTTTTTTTTAACAGGATTAGGGAGGTAAATTGGAATAAGATACAAAAAGCATAACCAGAAAGGGGCGGAGGGTCAAAGCCCAATAAGTAGGAGGAGGCAGGATCTTTGGGGGGGGGGGGGGGGGTAGAAAATGTAAGGAAGAGGGACGCACAAGTTCTGATTCGATATAGTTCTCTACCACCTCCTGTCCCATCTATGGTATGGACTCTATACAGGTTCTAGATTTAAAAACACTTTTCGGTCCAGTCTTTACTTCCCGCAGTATGTTACGTTCCATTAACTGACTATTGTTCTATTCTAGGTGGACATGTATTTCTGGCACCAAAAATAAAAAAAAAAAGGTTACCGTATATACTCGAGTATAAGCCGACCCGAATACAAGCTGAGGCACCTAATTTTACCACAAAAAAAAAAAAACTGGGAAAACGTATTGACTCGGATACAAGCCTAGGGTGATAAATGCGCAGCTACTGTAAGTGGAAAAGAGGGTCAACAATGCCCATTTGCAGCCTCACTGTGTCCATTTGCATGCCATAGGTCCCCCGAACTTGGTAGTTAAGGGTTCCTAGATGCCCCCTAGCTGCAGCCAAAATTTGGGGTCTCTGGACCCAAATGACATTGCTGCAGATGGACACAGTTGACCGAATTTGGGGCCCCTTGGTGCTAGGATCCCCAAATTTGGATATGTTGTAGTGTTGGTTCCACTTGGTTTGCACACCAAATGGGGTTCCTAGCACCAAGTGGCCCTGTGATACAGGGCCCCAAAGTCGGGTCGGAAAACTTAATTCTTTGCTGCAGAAAAGTGATCGACTCGAGTATAAGCCGAGGGGCACTTTCAGCACAAAAAAAAAAAAAAATGCTGAAAAACTCTGCTTATACGCGAGTATATATGGTAGCTACATAATCAGGTGCTAGTTTGTACAAAAGGATCAGGTCTTTTATGCAGGCCTTTACAGCATTCAAGAGGCATTTTAAAAGATTTTTTTATGATGCTTTATGGACATTGGAGTTAGCAAGTTGCCCTTTTATAAATGCGTTCCCCCCCAAACACGGTCATCTTCCAGTGGGAGATTGTGTGTGTTTTCTCACAATGGAGTAAAACCTCTACACACACACACACACACACACACACACACACACACACAAACTTTAAAAAAAAAAAATGTATTTCACTTTTTAATGCATTTAGTTATATTTTTACTTAAAATCTGTTATACTTACGGATGCTCAGCCAAACTTTCATATCCACCAAGACTTTCCGCCAGAGCAAAAACCTATTAAGACATTTTGTTAGCTGTATGAACACCACATTAACACATATATACACACACACACAGTACAAATAAAGTGCTGTGACTACGGTGCTAAATGCAGATTTAGTTAGGGAAATTCTTACATTAGGAATAAGCTTCACAAAAGCGTATTGTACTGCTTAGGTCTGCTAGACCATGTCCACAGGAGCTTAGCCTTGTATTTGACCAGTAGGGATCCTTCTGGCCCTGTACAGGCGATGGCCTGCTCAGGTGGGTTCAATCAGCTGCAGCATTTCCCACCAGTATACGAGTGTATGCGGGGCAGGGAATGCATCAACCACCTATGATTGGCATAGTATAGCGACAGCTTCCTGGGGGCTTGCTCAGATGGGTTTGGATTGGGATCCATGCATGAGCTCATCACTACTGGTCAAACACAAAGGTGAAGCTCATGTGAAAAAAAAAAAAAAAAAAAAAAAAAAAAATTTACTTTCCAACTATCATATTTAAAAGACAATAGCCCCAAGTTCTGCCATTTGGACAGCACGTAGCTAAGTGATAAGCACTTCTGTTTAGCAACACTAAAGTAATCTGTTTGAATCCCAACCACGACAGTACCTGCCTGGAGTTTGCATGTTCTCCCTGTGCAGGTTTCCTCCCACACTAAAGTAATCTGTTTGAATCCCAACCACGACAGTACCTGCCTGGAGTTTGCATGTTCTCCCTGTGCAGGTTTCCTCCCACACTACAAAGACATGCTGGTAGGATAATTGGCCCTAGTATGTATGTATGTATGTATGTATGTATGTATGTATGTATGTATGTATGTATGCATGCAAGATAGGGACCTTAGTTTGTAAGCTCATTGAGGGCAGGGACTGATGTGAATGTACAATTTAGATGTAAAGTACTGCGTAAATTGACAGCATTATACATGTAAAAAATATAGGTTCTATTCTGTACAATAAATGCATACGGCCTGCCCAAGGGTCCCTTTAATGTCTATTGCTTTATACAATAGACATTAAAAAAAGGACATTTGCTCTTTGTCACTATACAGAACGTTCTGACAGCTAGCATGCTTTATGCTCATACAGACACCCTTGTACCTAGTGAGGATAGGTCTGTGGGTCCCTGCCACACTGTATACCAGGGCAGAAGAGCAACTGCCCTTCACAAGCTGCTGGAATATGTAGTGCATAGAGTCAGAATGCAAGTCAACAATATATTACCACACATTATTCAGCCTGTATGCTGAGCAGCAATCAATATTCACCTTCACACTCTTAAGGAAGATCTTGGCGTGTTCCAAGTTGCCTTTGATGTAGAATGTGACCATACCAGGTACACCAGTGCACTGACGCTTGGTGAGCTCATATTGTGGGTGGGATGGCAGCCCTTAAGAAAAACAGAATATTTTATTTATATTTCTGATGCACTTTGTAGCTGCAACAATCATAGCAGAAACCAATAAATGATTGATTAGACAAATAAAAGTGGACATGATCTATTCATCATTGGTGAGAGAAGAGGATGGTGCAGTTTAGACCTGTTTAGAATGAATCAGATCACCCACTACCATACTAAAAACCCTCTTCACCAGATTGAGGTCCCTCAAAAAAATGTGGGACTTTGTTGTTGATAATTGTGCTGTTCCCTTCAAGGGCATTTCCTTTTTTTTTTTTTTTTTTTTTTATAGGTTTTCCAACCATCACCCTCTGCATAAAAAAAAATAAAAATAAAATAAATAATAATACCCCCACACAACACCTATGATAAAATGAGAGGCAGACTTGAACCAAAAATTCTCTAATGAAATGGAAGCATGCCATTAAGGTTAGTAGAATTTCCTCAGCTTGTGTCGATCATTGGGACAATTCCCAGAAGGTACATGACTTCATCCCTTGGAGAAAATGCCAACACACAGGAAATCTGCTACATACTTTAGGGAGTTGCAATTCCCTTAAAATGTTTGGAAAGAAATTTCACCCAATTTCAGATGAATCTGGCAGAAACATCGTTCTTACACCTGAATTGGCATTGCTCAGCCTAGGTTTGGTGGTTTTTACCTTAGCATTTAGAACAATCCTCCTACACATAGAAAAAAAAAAAAAAAAAAAAAAGTAAAAGCCAGCAGCTACACATACTGCAGCTGCTGGCTTTTAATAAATAGACACTTAACTGTCCTGCATTCCTTTGATGTCGGCACCATAGCTGATGTTTCCGTTGGGTGCTGCCGCCGACATTGCGGGTAAGGTAACCCGGCAGTGTGGCCTTTTGGCTCCACGCTGGGAACCCTACTGCGCATGCGTGAGGCCCCACTCCTCCTCCCCCGGGCTAATAGGAGCGAGGAGGGAGCCCCGCGGTGACATCACGGCCGGACTCCCGGAAGTGGGAAAGGACTCACTCCCCAGAAAGGTGCCAATTGTGAAACCGGGGGGGGGGGGGGGTGTGCAAGGGGGAATCCGATTAGTGGAAGTTCCATCTTAGGGTGGAGCTCCGCTTTAAGTTTATACCATTTTAGTGACTCCCTCTGTTCCCAAACCTAAGCCCTGAAGAAAGGTGGAGTTTATATATTCAGTATACAGCTTTTACACGGTTCACACTTAAACGCCTTCTCAAGTGAGATGTGTAATAGTTGTATCCTATGCTGTTTATTAAGCTCTTGCTGAGCAGATAAATTTATGCAGTAGCAAGAATGGTGGACTTTAACGCCAAGTTACCAAACATGTGTAATGGTGGCGGAAGGATGGGTCTCTTCTCCCCCTCAAAACTTTCATTTTGGTGGTATTTAACCTCCGTTTGCAAAAAAATAAATAAAACACCCCCCCCCCAAACTGTCATAGTCCATTATAACATTTTGCAAACTGGTCATTTCTCATTCACTGATGAGGCTGCACCGATGGGCACTAATGAGATGGCACTGGTAGGCGACACCGATGAGCACTGGTGAGGCTGCATTGTTGGGACTGCAATGATGATAATCCAGACACCGATAATCAGGGCCCCGATTATCACTGTACATGTCCCTTTTACAAAAGCCAGTCATCAGCGCTCTACTCCCCTCATGCAGTCAGCGTGAGGAAAGGAATGCCAATAACAGGCTTCTGTTTACATCGCGATTAGCTGTGATTGGAGGACACTGCGATTACAGAGTGTACCAAGGTGGGAACGATCGCAGGAGGACATCATATGAAGGCTTCCCAGAACTGGCCACCCACACTAGCCATCATTGGGCTATAGAGTGGTTGGCAAGTGGCTAAAGCCTAACAAAAATGCCCCCTTGGAGTGGAGCTGCCCCCACACTGCAAGGGTTAAATGATGTTCAGAAAAGAAAATGGGCTAAAGAACTTTATTCACACAGAAAAAAATGTATATGCAATTCCTCTGGACCAATGTCTTTAGAAAAACTTTATGGGATCTGCTTATAAAACCTAAAATCATTCACCTCACCTTCAGAACCTGAACTGACCCTTTAAATAGTTTGATTTCTTACCTGGGAAGACAACTTTGTCAACACGAGGGTCTTTCTCGAGAAACATGGCTACAGCCAGCGCACTGTGAAAGTGCTGCTTCATTCGCAGAGGCAAAGTCTTCAGGCCTCGGTTACAGAGGTAGCAATCAAACGGGGACGGAATGGCGCCGAGTGCTGCAACAAACAGATGTCTATCAGTCCATCATCATAGAAATACATGTCTGATGTACAGTGGGAGGTCATGTGTAGCCTGGACAGGAGGAAAATGACCTCATAATAGGATATCTCCTGCTCTCCAACCCATTAAACACTGAAGGACGACTTTAGATTAATATCATTATCCAATTATCTATTTGTACAGTAGAATCCTAGACGCTCTGTAGACCTTCGCTTCCCACTTGCTTCCTTGTACAGCAAAATAGTTTAGAAATTTAATTGTGGCAATTATGTCAACATAAATGGGGGGCATTTGTCAAGCAAATTAGCAACACAGCTAAACTCAATCAGGCTGCCTCTAGTTCAGCACAGTCGCTGCAACAGCTTTACAGTATATTTGTGCCTCTTGCGTTTCCAAGCCGTTGCAGTTGGCTGCCCAGTAATACAAAAAGGGTCTGAGATGGATGCATTACTCTTTGGGCTGATGTCAGACAAGCAATTCTGCCACTAGAGACAAAATCGACAGCGGCAGGATCGTTAGGAGGCTGCCTGGCTCCCCCTATGAAATAAAATAGATAGTATTTATTATTGCGCAAAATTACTTAATGGTTAGAGAGAAACAACTCTAAATACTGAATAAAGTACTGTGAGGATTCCAGAGGGTGGTGCTGGTGACCCAATCAGAAAAAAAAGTCAGGAATATTTGAGTAGCATGGAGATGGGACGGACGGAGAGATGTAGGACAATATTCAAAACGAAAGATACATACTATCAGGCACTGATGGAAATAGCCTATGCAGAAACATAACAGGACAACAGATCAAACAGTTACAGGGGTGGTATAATGGGATATAAATGTTGTATGAGTAAGGAATGATACGATGTAAAATGATTTAGGTTTGTAAAAAAAAAAAAAAAAAAAAAAGAATCAAAGTGATATATAAAAAATAAACTCACTTTGCTTGACTCAGATTTTTATTTTATTTTTTTTTAATCGTTTATTGGAAGTTTTTGTAAAAAAAAAAAAAAATCAGAGTCAAGCAAAGTGAGTATATATATATATATATATATATATTTATTATAGAATTCATTTTGATTCTGTATTTTTTTTTTTTTTTTACAAGCCTAAATCATTTTACATCGTATCATTCCTTACTCAAACATTTATATCCCATTATCCCCCCCATACCACCCCTGTTTGATCTGTTGTCCTATTATGTTTCTGCATAGGCCATTTCCATCATTGCCTGATAGTATGTCTGTCGTTTTGACCATTCTCCATTTTTTCCCCATATTGTCCTACATCTCTCCGTCCGTCCCATCTCCATGCTACTCAAATATTCCTGACTTTTTCTGATTGACTCATATTGGGTCACCAGCACCACCCTCTGGAATCCTCACAGTACTGCACTTTATTCAGTAGTTAGAGAGTTGTTTCTAACCATTAGTATACATTTATTAGTGTGCAAAAGTACTTATTTTATCCTTTGTTGTGTTATTGTGAACACTTTAAATTTTGCAGCAGTTTTTCTAATATATCACATTATTTTGTATATTGACAGTTTTATTTTCCCTAGTAGCGCAAGGGACACACACATTCACACTTCTCCCTATGAAATGGCGCCCTCTTTAGACAGGAGCAGCAATATGCCATCCTGTTGCTGAGCCAAATACTGTTGGATTTTGATCACTAGTGATAGGGGCGACATTGCACTGTCTCAGCTATAGAGGTAATGTTTCCATAGGGAAAAAACAGGTCATCTTAACAATCTTGCCATTGGCAATTTTAACAAAATTGCCATCAGTAAGATTGCCATTTGCAAAGTCATCAGCCCCTTTCACATGGGCAATGCTGCCAACTTGCGATCCAGTGAATTGCTTTGTCAGGGGATGGCCTGTAATCAGCAGGCGATATGCCAGCTCCTGCATGCCTGTCTAAAAAGGTATTTCACAATTAAATCTTTTCCCCGTCTAATGGGCAGCCTGCTAATCCCAGTGCATCTGCTTCTGACAAATTCCACTTCTTTGGGGCATGTTGGCAGGTGCCATCACCTAGTGAAGCCATATAGCAACTTACCATTCTGTAGGAATTTGAGTCTCTCGTAGAGTTTGTCACAGTTAACGGAAACCAGCCCCATGACAACATCACTGTGACCTAGAGGGGGGGGGGGGGGGGAGAAAAAAAAAATATTTAAAAATGAACCAGGATTCCACAAATATATAGAAAACCTTTTTTTTTTAAACACACATATCAGCCAAAATGATGGGGTCAGGAGGGGTTCCTAACCAACTATAGTCACCCATAAGATAGAAGGAAGGGAACCAAATTTAATTTACATGACATGAATTTCCAGAGCACTATAGGTTAGCTAAAGAGACTGCACAGCAGTGGCTTCCTGCCCTAAGGCTCCATTTATCTAACAAAAACTTTAGACTGAGCTATGCAGAGATCGACTTCTGTGGGGTTGAGCCACTGAACAGCCAATATGAGCCTGTAAAAATGCGATCCTTAAGAATCCTCCAGTCCCCACATCTCCCGCACCCTCTCTAGCTGGTATAACAGTTCAGCACAGGAAGCTGCATAGCAGCATATTGATCCCAATGGTGTGCACTCATTAGTCGGCACTGGCCAGGTGACCAATGAGAATCTCCTTACTTCTGAGACACCATCCCAGAAGGGGGCTCAAACAGATTTTAGTCATGTGGCCAGTACCAACCAATGAACATTTGCAACACACACACACGGTCCTGTTATACGGGCTGGAGAAGGTGTTGGTAGATGGGAATATTACAAGGTGGGGAACAGAAGAGGTGCATTCTTTTGTGAAAACATGAACATTTAAAGTAGGACAAAAATTTTAGTTGTGCATAGATTGGAGTTTGATTAGGACCCCCGTCATGTTTTTGTTGCTACCTCTGCACCCGTTAGAGAAATTTACTAGATTTGTTCTGTTTACCGTTATCAAAACTCAAAGCAAAAGAAAATGCCAACATTTTGGCTTGTCCCCAGGAATTCTGCTCATTTCCCATTTTAGTTATGGGATAGGGAAGGCAATCCCCCCACAAATAAAAAAAAAAATAAAGAATATATTGACTATAGTTCTAGTTTAAGCTTTGACCCAAATCAAAAAGTATGCTTGACAATCACTGGGCGCCAGGTCGCATTTGCCACTAGAATAAGCAACCTGGCGCCGGGGAGGCACAGCAGGGGCATCCTGTCTCCATGCGCAGCCCCCCGCCCCGATCGCGTTGAGCCGTGCCAGCCATTGAGGCCGCGGCTTTGCGGCCTTCTGCATTCCTAGGGTTCCTTCTGGACTCTGGCGTCCTCTTGTGGTGGCAATTTGTATGCCATCCAGCAAGGCTAATGGAGCTTCCCTGCCCACCCATCTCCTTCCCTTTACTTAGAACCCCCCAAACATCATATATATTTTTTATGCCAACACCCTAGAGAATAGAATGGCAGTCCTTGCAATACTTTGTCACACCGTATTTGCGCAGCGGACTTACAAGCGTCATTTTTGGGGGCAAAAAAAACTTTTAATTAAAAATAGTAAAGTTAGCCCAATTTTTTTTTTTTTTTTTATATATATTGTGAAAGATTGGTACTCCGAGTAAATTGATACCCAACCCGTCATTCTTCAAAATTGCGTCCGCTTGTGGAATGGCGACAAACTTTTACCCTTTTAAAAAAAAAAAATCCTACAGGTTGCATGTTTTGAGTTAGAGGAGGTCATGGGTTAGAGTTATTGCTTTCGCTCTACCAATCGCGGCGATACCTCCCCTGTGTGGTTTGAGCAACGCTTTCATATGCGGTCGCTTCTGCGCGCGGGACGGGGCGTGTTTAAATTAAAAAAAATTCTCTTATTTTAACTTTTAAATTTTTACTGTTCTTTGGAGAAAAAAAAAAAAAAAAAAAAAAAAAATTTTGTAACTTATTTCCAACACAAGGAATGTAAACTTCCATAAGCATGACAGGACCTCTTAAATATGAGGTCTGGGGGGTCAAAAAAAAAAGCCCCTTTCACACGGGCTGTCTGATCAGGTTCGCCTGTCAGTTTTTCAGGCGGACCTGATCAGACCCTTAGTGGGAGAGATAGATACATTTTTTTAAGTCTGCATTATCCTACAGAAAGGACCAAGGCCGGACACACACACACACACACACACACACACACACACACACACACACAATTGGCTTCAAAGTTTTCAAGCAAGGCACAAGAGCAGCCTCTAGTGGACATGGAGACAACTGCATACAGCTATAAACTACTATCAAATATCCCAAAGTGATAATACACTTACCGTTCATGTATTTAGTTGCTGAATACATACAAATGTCTGCCCCCAGGGCCAGTGGGCGCTGAAAGAAACAAAGGACAACTATTTTGCCTACAATCACATGAAGGTTCTAAGACGACATGAAATGTCAGTATTGTATTATGAAACAGGATTTTAAATATATTGCAGATAACAAATCCCTAAAACTGAAGTTTAGTGATTTCTTCTTTTTAAACAGCACCAGGGACGGTACTTACTATGAATAAGAGTGTCCTGTGTGCAGGGGGATGCTGTGTTTAAAATCTGAAGTCATCTGTCCCCAGATACTCATAGCAGTGATTTTCCAGTGCTGTGGTGGTCAATATGAGCAACTGCACCTGTGACAGGCATGCAAGTGCCAACTATGCCCACCCTTTCTCCATTTTGCACACTTCATGGCGATTGATTAAAACAAACTCACTGCTCAAAAGGGATCTAAGCAGACCCTTGAATCGTATGCATCATTGATGCAATTGTTTTAGTGTTCTCATGCAGGGGATAGGAGAAGAATTATTCTTACTGTATACATTTTTTTTTTTTTTGCAGAGAAAGGATTCTACCAAAAAAAAAAAAACAAATAAAAAAAAAAAAAACAAGTGATCCAAGCCGATGTAGAGCCTCCTAATCACATGGCATTTGTTGTGGTCCCAGGAGAAGCAGGAGAGCCCAGGAACCGAAGAAGGTGCTTGGTGAGTGCAGACCCCTTCACTGCCAGACCCCCTTCGTGGGTTCCTGGGCTCTCCTGCACCTCCTAGGCCCACAAATACTTTGAGGATGTTAAAGCGGTTCTGCACACATTACATCAAGTTCCTCTATCGATTCTAGAACATCTTAAATTACAGAATTGGTGGTTCAATTCTGCATCTGTAAAACTTACCTGGGCGGGCTCTAAGCGGGGATCCACGTCACTTCCTTCCTCCTATCTCGCCGTGTCTCCTGGGATCTTGTGTACTTAATCCCAGGAGACATTGCGGCGGTCAGACGCAAAACCTCGCGTGATTTCGATGGCGCATACGCACTAACACGCTGTGAATCTTCGGAGACTTTTGGCGTCTCCTTTGCAATGCCTTGTACGCAAGCGCGGCGCATGCGCACTGCACAAGGGACACTTTTTGATAGGCGGACTGATTCTGTCAGAACACTGCTCGTAGCTGTAACTGTGGCATGCTCAGTGGCTTCCACTGAGCATGCGCGGGAACCGGTATTGAATGCTGGTTCCTCAAAACGAAGGGAACCAGGAAGTTTGCTTGTGGGATTCAAATGCCCACAAGCAAAATGACATTGCTCTGGATATTTTTTTATAAGAACTATTTAAAGAGAAAAAAAACGGACATAGAAATGCTGCAGCTTTGAAACAGATTAGATTATTCTAAGATTAATATCTTGCACATTGATAAACTAAAAAAAAAAAAAAAAAAAAATATATATATATATATTTTGTCAGTGCAGAACCTCTTTAAGCACTCAGAGTTGAGCACTTCCAGGTTCAGAGCAGTCACAATCCAGAGGCTCTAGCTGGGAAGACAAGGAGCTCTGAGCACTGCACTGGAGTACAAAGAAGTCATAAGGGGTCTAGTATAGAGTACCTGTCTTTTCATCCATTTTGTGTTTGAACCACTTGCTTACTGGGCACTTAAAACACCCTATCCAGACCAATCTTCAGCGCTGTCGCATTTTGAATGACAATTGCGTGGTCATACAACGTTGCACCCAAATTAAATTTATCATTTCCCCCCCCCCCCCCCCCCAAAAAGAGCTTTCTTTTGGTGGCATTTGATCACCTCTGCGATTTTTATTGTTTTATCGATTTTAAAATTTAAGAGACCAAATTTAAAAAAAAATACAAGTTTAAATTTTGTTTTAAAAATTTTAAATAGGTAATTTTTGTCCGTCATTGATGTACGCTGATGAGGGGACAGTGACGGGCACTGATAGGCGTCAGTAATGGGCAGCACATGAGGCATAATTGCCTCTGACTTTTCGGGACCGATGTCCCTTTAAAATGAGCCGGTGATCGGCTTTTTTTTCTCCTCCACTATCAGCGTGAGGAGAAAAAAAAAAAAAAATAAAAAACGATCACCGAGGTTTTGTTTATCATGTGATCAGCTGTCATTGGCTGACAGCTGATCACATGGTAAGGGGCCGGGACCCGCCCCTTACGCAGATCACCTGAGTCTCGGTGATCACAGCGCGCCCTGCAGGGCGTACGCAGGGAGCGTGCACAGGAGAGGCCGTCATATGACGGCCTCCTGGGAATTGACATCCGCGCTGTGGCCGTCATTCTGCTATAGCGCGGATGTAAAGTGGTTAAACATACTATATACTCAAGTATAAGCCGAGTTTTTCAGCACATTGCTGAAAATGCCCCCCTCGGCTTATACGCAAGTCAAGCATTTTTCTGCAGCAGAGAATGACATTTTCCGAACCGACTTTGGGGCCCCCTGTACGGTGTCCATCTGCAGCAATGCAATTTCAGGAGCCTTTGTGTTCAGAGACCCCAAATTTTGGCTGCATCTAGGAACCCTTAACTACCGAGTTTGAAGTTTGGGGGACCTATGGCTGCAAATGGGCATTGTTGACCCCATTTTCCACTTACAGTAGCTGCGCATTTCTCACCCTAGGCTTATACGCGAGTCAATAGGTTTTCCCAGGTTGTGGTAAAGTTAGGTGCCTCGGCTTATACACGAGTATATATGGTAATCTTGAGTAAAAAAGTGTTGCATGTAAACTTGTATTGTAATTGTACTGCCCCCCTCATTGTAAAACACTGTACAAACTGTTGGCACAATATAAATCCAGAATAGACTGCAGAACAAAAAGTGCATTAAAAGCTCAGCTAGCAAGAGAGCTTTAAAGAGGATGAGGCAATTAATCAGGCTTTAATTAAATTAAAAAATTTGCATTTACCAAAAAAATAAATTCATGTGAAATTCTTGTGCATAACACACACAATTTTTTATTTCTTTTTTTATTTTATTTTAAACACCAGTGTTGCTTACCTGGAAATATGCCGACATGAAAGTGTTGTCTACCGCCAGGATGACATCTTTATGTTTGTGGACAATATCAGCGCACCCTTGGATGTCGATGACACTCAATGTTGGGTTTGTTGGGGTTTCAAGCCACACAAGCTGAAAAATTAAAATTGCCAAATAAACTATAGAATTACCGGCATACTTTGTGCAGAAACATCACCTTACAGCTACAGATTAAAGGCGCAATTCCCCCATGCTGTCAATGTTTGATATAATGGATTTGGTTTAGCCATGCCACTTATTTTCAACTCCCACTGGCTGTCATCGCTGAAAATTAAAGTGGACCTAAACTCAAAAGTTTTAAATCCTTAAAAAGTAGAACTATAGGCAAAATTCTCTACTTTGGATAGGAGTAAGGGAGGCTTATAACCTCTGTAAGGTTTTTTTTCCCTGCTTTGTCCCATTGTAGGAGATTTCCCCTTTACTTCCTGTCCCATAGCCAAAACAGGAAGTGAGAGGAGATCCCTGCAAATTAAGGTAATCTGTTGGAGACTCCTAGATCAGAACTAGTGTCCCAATTGGAATATTTCCCCGCTATTACTTTTCTGGGGACAACCCAAATTATTTTCTCTCTTCTTCCTACTTTTAAATAATGGTAAACAGGATGGGGGGGGGGGGGGTCTCCCTATCAGGGGCACGGACAGGCGTTCTATCTAAAATTAAATGTTTTGCCTTTAGTTCTACTTTTATACACAAACACTACCTGTTCTACAGTTTTACTAAGACTCAGTCTCAAAGTTGGAAAACGGTTCATGCATCAAGGTTTGTTTCACCATCAAGTTTGGGGGGGGGGGGGGGGGGGGGGGGTTTGCGCGATTAAGAGCGGTGGCATGGTAAACATTTATGAAATGCCGATGATGCTTATTTCTGCACCCACATTACACAGCTCAGACAGACAATGTAAAGAGCCAATCAGGGAGGCTCTGTACATTGGTCATCACTGATGACCAATCACAGATGTGTTTACATCTGAGAGCCCCCAAAAAAAAAAAAAAAAAAATTTATAAAAACCAAAAAAAAAAAAAATTTTAAATATATATATATATATATAAATTTAAAGTGATTTAGCGCTAAAATAACATAAAAGCACACAATAAGAATATCACATCTAATAAAACCAGTGAAAGGATCAATAATTAAATAAAAATATGTATAGGAGGCACGTAATTGATAACACAAGTGGGCTAATAATGAAGGTGGTCTACGAGTCTGATAAAAAAAAAAAGTCGGATATATAAAGGGGTTAACAAAGTTCAAATTAGGGGATAAATGTTGTTGGCATCATTGGGGAATAGCTCTCGATAGCATCCATAGTATAAATGGTTAAAGACGACTGTTTCAAATTTCATCCACACATATATGCTGAGTTTTTTTTCTCTTCAAAAAGTAAGGTGTTTCACAACTGTCAGCAGGGTAGGTTATCCCTAAACGGTTTCCCTAACCTCCCACCTTATATCCAAAAAGTAATGTGTTTCACAACTGTCAGCAGGGTAGGTTAGTGCAATCCTTAAGCAGTTTCACTAGCCCCTCACCTCATATACTCCTTGGTAGCGCGTGTGATATAGGAATGTTGTAGTCCTTCTCCACCATCCGAGCACTTCTCCCTTTCAGTGGCTTGTCACCACACAGTGGAAACGGAGATGTACCTTCACGTTGGGAAGTCTGTCCTCTCCATGCCGTTAAGACAACGTCTAGCTAAATGCGGGTCAATAGCCAAGTCTCCAATCCAATAAAATCACCGGGAAGAAGGGGGGGGGGGGGGGGGGGGGGGGGGGGGGGGGGGGGGGGGAAGAATGCTTCCAATGGTGAAGTATATCAAAACAAGGGGACTTTATTCGCAAAACAAAATAAAAATTGGACTCTTACAGGATAAAAATTTTCAAGCAGGCAAACATTAAAAAATGGCGTCCAAACGCCGATCTCACATCACTTCCGGTTCACTGCTTCGCGGAAGGAGTATATGAGGTGAGGGGCTAGTGAAACTGCTTAAGGATTGCACTAACATACCCTGCTGACAGTTGTGAAACACCTTACTTTTTGAAGAGAAAAAAAATAAAACTCATATACACACACACACACACACACACACACGTGTGGATGAAATTTGAAACAGTCGTCTTTAACCATTTATACTATTGATGCTATCAAGAGCTACTCCCCAATGATGCCAACAACATTTATCCCCTAATTTGAACTTTGTTAACCCCTTTATATATCAGACTTTTTTTATCAGACTCCTAGACCACCTTCATTATTTATTAGCCCACTTGTGTTATCAATTACGTGCCTCTATACATATTTTTATTGATTCTTTCACTGGTTTTATTAGATGTGATATTCTTATTGTGTGCTTTTATGTTATTTTAGCGCTAAATCACTTTAAATTATTATTCTGTTGTGTATTGTGAACACATTTAGGTTTGGCTGCTAGTAATCTATTTCATGCAAGATAATTTATCTACATTGAATCACACTTGCCATATTTATAGGAGTTATTTCTGCACTTTATATTTGACTTATATTGATAAGCGTTTATTGCACATTTTGCACTTATTTTATTTATTTACATACACGTGTGGATTGATTAAATCCACTATCCATCAGTAAAGCGCGAAGGTCATTTCCTATTTTTATAATATATAAAAAAAAAAAAAAAATAAATAAAAAAAAAAAAAACACACCCCACCCAAACAAAACACACCCCAGCACTGCAGACTGGAGCTCTCCTTTGAGGTTTCTTTACAGCACCAGCAGGTTTCATAGCATTACAGATTTATAAAAATCCCTCATAAAACACCCAAGGATTAACATCGCAAGGGATGTTGTAGTATCAGCTCCCACACAATTGTAGGTTTAGAGTTTCAGCACCCGATGTGTCATACTTACTTTTGTTTTGGGTGTAATTGCGGCCTCCAGACATTTCAGGTTGGCGCAGTCAACAAATGACACCGACACCCCCATTTCTGTTGCAATTCTTCTAAAATATCTGTTTGTGCCTGTCAAGTGGAGAAGAGTACAGAATCACAAACTTTTCTGCTCCTTAAAGTGGTGTTGACACAAAAAAAATAAATAGACACACCTATAAATGCCTGTTGCTAGGGGGTCCCTCGGAGTCTGCCTCCTTCAGTGCCGGGCACTGACATCACTTCCCCTTGGTGCCGCACAGTCATCTGGGACCTGTCATGTGTCCCAGATAACTGCGCAGCGTATCACGGCGAGCGGCGCATGCGCAGTGGGTGCTTACAGTAAGAATGCTGGCGCCGCAAGCGGAGAACGAGGGGGGGGGCTTTGCTCCCCCACATTGCTGGACCCTGGGACAGGCAAGTGTCTCCGATTATTAAAAGTCAGCAGCTGCAGTATTTGTAGCTGCTGATTTTCTCTTTTTTAAGGGGGCACCCCACTTTAGCCACTCCAGCCCCGGACCAATTGGCAACCAAAGGACCAGGCCCCTTTTTGCGATTCTGCACTGCGTCGCTTTAACTGACAATTGCGCGGTTGTGCGACGTGGCTCCCAAAACAAAATTGGTGTCCTTTTTTTTCCACAAATAGAGCTTTCTTTTGGTGGTATTTGATCGCCCCTGCAGTTTTTTATTTTTGCGCTATAAAAATAGCGCGTCAATTTTTGAAGAGTAGCAGAATGTATTTTGGGGTGTAATTTGTTGTATGCATATGCTGTCTGAAAAAGAACCTGGCGACTTTTTTTTTTTTTTTTTTTTTTTTTTACAAAAAACACCCCATCTTCATTTTGCAAAGAATTGTGGGGAAAATAAGATGAATCACATGCTACTTAATACCTTGGAATGTCTACTTTCTAAAAAGGGGTCATTTGTACTTTCCTGATTTGTAAGTGTCTCAAGAAATAAGATTTACCTGATGTACTGAAGGCCTGATCAGATGTGATCAATTTCCAGTGATTGGCACCATAGTTTGTAGACTTTAAGACCCCTTTCACAACAGCGTTTTTCAGGCGCTACAGCGCTAATAGCGTCTGAAAAAAGCGGGTCCTTTAACTCCAGTGTGAAAGCCGGAGGGCTTTCACATTGGAGCGGTGCGCTAGCAGGATGGTAAAAAAAGTCCTGCTAGCAGCATTTTTGGAGTGGTGTATTCACTGCTCCTACCCATTGAAATCAATGGGATACCGTGGCAATGCCGCCAGTGCTTTGTGGGGGTTTTAACTTTCGGCCGAATACCACAGCTAAGACGGTAAAGCAGCGCTAAATATAAAGCTGCTTTACCGCCGACACCCGCACCGCTCCAGTGTGAAAGGGGCCCCTCTTTCACAAAGACCAAATATACACTAAATTTTGGTTATTTTTACCAAAGATATGTAGCAGTATAAATATTTGGCCAACAATAATGAAGAAATAAAATTACTAATTAGCAAAATTTTATGACAGAAAAAAAAAAAAAAAAAAAAATGACGGTCTTTTTTCATTTATAGCACAAAAAAAATAAAAAAAAAAAAAAAAACACTAGTGATTAAACACCAAATGAAAGCTATATTTGTGTGAAAAAATATGCAAATTACATATGGGTACAGTGTTGCATGACTGAGTAATTGTCATTCAAAGTGTGAGTGCTGAAAATTGGTCTGGGCAGGAAGTGGATAAAGCAGGGTTAGCTTTAAATAAAAAAAAAAGAAAGCCTTACATGTATAATAAGGGAGTTACTGTATTGACAGTAGGGTGATGGTCACACCACACATCAGGGTAATACCAAGCAGGAGCAGTTGGCCTCATTCACAGGGGGTGAACTATAGTGTACACCCCTGCAGGGCTGCGTTTACCCACACAGGTGTACCGTGCAGCCCCTTGCTTGCAAGTCAATTGAGACACAGCGGCTGCTCCTAATATAACACACGTGGATGTGGGTCCCTGAACACAGATAGTATGAATTCAGGGACAAACCACTTGCATGAATCCCTGCACTCACATGGATGTCATATTGGGAGCAGCAGCTGTGTCCACACACCTGTGCATCCCCATGCATGCAAACATGGCTCTGCTATTGTACACCCCAAGTGAAAGGCAGATTGTAATAAATCTGTTGCACAAGGTTACAGCCCGGGACAAAGTTCTCCCTCAGCTGCTCTAAAGTAGCACTGACAGAATGAAACCTGACCCTGACCACCTTTCTAGTTGTGACTAAAGCCTATGTAGGAGGCTAAAATGCATCAGTTTTTAGGAATCGATTCCTTGTTATGTTTTGATTAAATAAAGATATTTTTAATGCCAAGATGCCCTGGTGCCAGATTTTTACTCTCGTCATTGACTATTAGACATTCAGTGCTACACGAGTCCGGGGCACAGATGTCTTGATCCCACCCCGTCTATCCTTATGGGATTTTGGGGTTGTAGCACTTCCTTTGTTCTAGAATTTTCCAGTTGGGTTTGTTTAGAGCAGCCCTCAAAATTTTCCACTTGCCTAAAATGGTTTATGGCGAGGAGCTGGGCTGCCTGGGGGGCACGGAGGGGGGGGGGAGGGGCGCGCGTATAACAGGCATGCAGGGTTGATCAGGAGCCGTTCTCCCATCGATCGCCCCAGGGGAAGAGAGCATGCAGCAAGATAAAAGCCTCGGGGTTACAGAGCGGATAGTACGCTGTTACAGCTTAGTTTGCATTCCAATCATCTCCCCTCCACTCATGGTTACACACAGCCCCGCCTCCTGACCCTGCGCCTGTGATAGACAGAACATGTCCCAGCATTGGACTGGCATTCTGCCTATCACAGGCGCGGGGTCAGGAGGCGGGGCTGTGTGTAACCACAAGTTGAGGGGAGATGATTGTAATGTAAAACTAAACTGTAACAGTGGACTATCCGCTCTGTAATCCCGCGGGTTTATCCTGCATGCTCGCTTCCTTGTGATGATCCTCTTGCACAGTGAGCTGAGGCTGCAATGGGGGGGGGGGGGAACACAGTGAGCCGAGGCTGCAATGGGGGGGGGGGGGGGGAACACACAGTGAGCCGAGGCTGCAATGGGGGACACAGGTGAGGCTGCACTGATAAAGTTGTTAACATTTATTTTTGTACCGTATATACTCAAGTATAAGCCGAGTTTTTCAGCACATTTTTTTGTGCTGAAAGTGCCCCCCTCGGCTTATACTCGAGTCAAACACTTTTCTGCAGCAAAAAAAAAATAAAAATTCCGACCCGACTTTGGGGCCCCGTATCTCGGGCCACTTGGGTCTAGGAATCCCAAATTTGGTGTGCCAACCCAGTTGAACTAGCACAACAACATATCCATCTTTGGATATGTTGTAGTGCTAATTCCACTGGGTTGGAATACAACATTTGGGGTTCCTAGCACTAAGTGGCCCCGAGATACAGGGCCCCAAAGTCGGTTCAGAAAATGTCATTCTCTGCTGCAGAAAAGTGCTTGAGATTTTCTGACCCGAATTTGGGGCCCCATATCTCGGGAACACTTGGTGCTAGGAACCCCAAATGTTGTATCCCAACCCAGTGGAATTAGCACTACAACATATCCAAAGATGGGGTTCCTAGCACTAAGTGACCCCGAGATACAGGGCCCCAAATCAGTCAACTGTGTCCATCTGCATGGGCACAGTGAGGCTGCAAATGGGCATCGTTGACCCTCTTTTCCACTTACAGTAGCTGCGCATTTCTCACCCTAGGCTTATACTCGAGTCAATAAGTTTTCCCAGTTGTTTGTGGTAAAATTAGTTGCCTCGGCTTATATTCGGGTCGGCCTATACTCGAGTATATACGGTAACTTTAATTCTGCATAAAAAACATTTAAGTGTCATTTCATGAGATAATTTACGAAGGCGTGTTTAGGGGGGGGGGGGGGGTTAGGGGCGGTGCAGGGATCGGTTGGGGCAACTGGTGGCAGGTAACCCTTAAGGCCTGGCTAGTAGCTCAGGATTTGAAATTTTGAGCCCTGTGTTTAGAGTGAAAAGCTGTCATCTTAAATGATAAATCTGTTTCAGACCTTTGTAAATCTGTCGCAATGGGCTTCCCAGGATTACAGATCACAGTAACACTAAATAAAATATCACACAAACTGCTAACAAAATAAATGAAAAGTCTTAATTTATGTCCAACTGGGTCACTAATCAATCACGCAAAAGTTTGCATTTACCTCCATATACATCACTTGTACAGATGATCTGGTCTCCAGATTTCAGTAGGTGAACAATGTTAAGAGTTGCAGCCAAACCAGAAGCATATGCCATACCTGGCAAGAGAAAATCCAATAGGAGTTAGCCTTTCAAAAAAATAGATGGAACATTTTTATTTCTCTAGGAAATGGCATGCAACAGAAAAATAAAATGTTCCTTACAGTATTTCGCACCATCCAAGGTAGCGACAGCTTTCTCCAGGCAGTTTCTTGTAGGATTGCCACTGCGGCTGTATTCAAAGCCCTGGAGGGTAAACATGGAAGAAAAAAAAAAAAAAAAAAAAAAAAAAAAAAAAAAATCAGAACTCTCCAAACAAATTTGCAAATACAAAAATCACTTAACTCTTGGTGGAGAAGGAAAGAGGCTTCCCACCATGAGCAACAAGAACAATGGGGGAAAGCTACTCCACATCTGCAGAGAATAAGGCTGAGTTTCAGGTGCCTTTGCTTAGAGCCCACCAAGTGCCTCAGGATGCCCCAGTCTGTCCGATCAGCCCCTACCCTGTCCACCTTTAGGAGAGCCCTGAAAACGAATTTATTCAGGGAAGTCTATCCCACAAACACCTAACAATTGTCCCAGAGTCACCCCCATCAAATCATTCTCTGCAGCTATTACCTTTTGTACCACCCCTCCCTTTAGAATGCAAGCTCTACGAGCCGGGCCCTCCTGTACCCTTTGTATTGAACTGTACTGCAATTGTGTTGTGCCCCCTATACATTGTAAAGCGCTGCGTAAACCTTTGGCGCTATATAAATCGTGAATAATAATAATAAATAATAATTAGTTTGGGGGCACTAGCTAATTGTTCAGGCCATAAGCTCCTCATGCACTCTCCAGACTCTATTCCCCTTTCATCTCAGGAGGCCCCAGGCTCAACATCACCCCCCCCCCCCCCTCCATCTCACACAGCCTAAGGGGTCAATAGCCCCTCTTCCATTTCATCTTGTGTAGTCTATAGGTTTTATATCCCCTTGTCACCAAGCTCAACATTCTCTCTTCCCCTTTCATCTCATGCAGCATCTGGCCTGAACATGAAGTGTCCTACTATCCAGGAACGTAGCTAGAACAATCTAGCTCTACATAAATAACTTAGCAAAAAGTCAAACCTTGTATCCATTTTCCCTGTGCTTAGATAGATTTCTTTACAGGCTTAGGACAATGTAAAAACTGCTTTATTTGCACTCGGCCTGAGCGGGCCAGTGACTTCACTGATGCATGAGCTCTGAAGGTCTGTTATACCTTGCCGGAACTTCAGAGCCTCAGGCTGGAACCGAGGGCCCCCGCATGCTTACGCGTGACGTCATTGCAACTCACATAGCCGGAGTTAGCGAACCCAAAAGACAGGAGAAACAGGTCAGCCCTGTGATTGGTGACATAACAGTTCGAGGGCTTCGTTCCAAGGCTCATTTGCAAAGCATTATGCCATTGCCTTGCAGGTTTTTTTTTTTTAAACATCCGTGGTTTACAAAAGCTTTAGAAAAAGCACTCGTCTAACTAAAAAGTAGGCTTTGAAGTCCCAAACATGACCCTTTATACTGAGCTCAGCAGATTTCTCTTGGGAATAATTACTGATTAAACAGCAAGGTTAAGGTCTTCACATTTCAGGTCAATCCACTTCTATAGACAATAATTACCTTTTATTGCACAGTTGAGCAAGAACAGAGTGAACCTTTGTCTCTGGTTCATTGGTTCAGAAAGAAAAATCACATGTTGCAATCACGATGTGAACGTGACCTTAAAGAACTTTTTTTAATCTGATACAGTATTACACTCCCCGCAGCTGCTGTCACATTCCAAAATCGCAGGAATCTGTGAATGAAGAAACCACAAGTCCTGTCTACCACTGTGGTAGTACTCAATGAACTGTGAAGGCACCAATAAGCCCTCTTGGTAGTTCATTGGCACAGACGTCAGCTCAAACTGAGAGCCTGTATGGAGGTCTGGGCAAGAAAGCTGGTGCAGGTGTCCGACATTGCACCAAGGATCCACTAATCGTGGGTGCAATGCTCTGCAGGTTCCTTTGGGGAAAATAAATGCACCTTCCTTTTTCCTGCCAAAATATATTCATAGAACAAAATTTTATTTTTTTGAAAAAATATAAGTGAACATCCATCAAAGTGTAAGCTCACCTTTAAAATGAAGGGTGAACAAACACCATACACCCTCTATAACACATGTCCTGGCTGCACTTAACTACATGGATGGTTAGCATTCACTGCCCAGTTGGTACAGGGGTCCAGACATTTGAAAGCTTCATTTTCTTTTACCTTTTTTGGATTATGAACTCTGAAACAGACATTCCGATTGGTGTGAGTGGTCACATGTCAGCACATGACCAATCAGAATTGCTGTGATCCGTCCCATAAGACTGCAGCTTTAGATCCCTGGACCGCCGGCATGGACAGTGAAGCCAATCATCCACATAGCTAGGTGCAGCTTGTGCTGTGCAATTTGGCCTACTCCATCACCTAAAATACCTGACTGATCCTGCTTGGTTATGCCCTCCCTCTGTAAACTGAGCAGGTTATCGTGGCTGCTGAGCCCTGACACTGGTCAGTTTATGCGTGTTTACCGCAGCTCTCCCGTCTCTCCTCTGTCAGCTCCCCCTGCCCTCCTTGCCTGTCAGCTCTGTGTGTGAGCCGCCCCTCACCTTCTAGCACCATTCCAAGCAGTGCAAAAATTACTGCCAGTATAAACCTGTAGTATACATTTTTTTATTTTTTAATTATTCATCTTCTAATTACCTCATTTATGCTCACCATTTAGCAGTCACATGACCGCCTGTCGCTCTCTTCCTCCAATGTATGCACTACAGAGGGAGGTCACATGACTGCCCAAACATCAGAGGGAGATCTCAGCCCCTCCCTAGTATACATTGGAGGAAGAGAGCGACAGGCGGTCAAGTGATTGCCAATCAGGGAGAATAAATAAGGTATTTATAAAGGCACACAGTGTATACACATTTTTATTATTAATCCTAGCAGAAGGGCTGGCAGCGATTCTGTGCACTGCCTTAAAGCGGAGCTCCACCCGCGCCAAAAATATTAAAAGTCAGCAGCTACAAATACTGCAGCTGCTGACTTTTAATAAATGGACACTTACCTGTTCCAGGTTCCAGCGATGTCGGCAGAATGTGACGAGCGATCGCTTGTCTCTCAGCTGCCCCGCCGCCATCCTCTGTCAGGGAATCAGGAAGGGAAGACGCAACGTCTTCACTGCCCGCTTCCCTACTGCGCATGCGCGAGTCTTGCTGCACGCCCCTATTGGTCCTCGTTGTGTCCTGAGAACTGTGTTTCCCCAAGACACAACGGGGCATCTCCGGATAGGGGCGGGACAGCCCAGATAATTCGTCGTCATGGAAGTGGGTGCAGATACCTGTATTATACAGGTATCTGCACCCACGTCCCCCCTGAAAGGTGCCAATTGTGGAACTTCCACTTTAACATTAGAGGTCTCATTTTGGATTCCATCATGGGAAGTTTCACCGTACTTAAACTCTGACATGTTATAACCTTGGGCAAAAATTTCCAAACCAAACATAACGGGTAAACATTAAACGATTAGTAATCATTGTGTGCTCTCAGCACCTGCAAGTGTAGATGGCTGCGTTTCTTGGGCACCTTGCCAAACTAAAATCCAAAGTCCAGACAAATTATTTTTGTGCTTAGCGCATGGAATAGTTGCATCTTCAAGTCAGGTATTAATAATAATAATAATAATAATAATAATAATAATATTATTATTATTATTATCAGTGTTTCCATCAGAAACAGCAACATTTTGTACTTAATTTCCCCTCTGCTTTGCATGCTTCATATATTCTTTTGGAGAAGCCACCAGAGGGTGATATTGTCACTCAAGGTAATGCCTTGGTTGGGACCAGGACAGGAAATGAGGGAGAAAGGCCTGACAAATTAAGGCCGCCCATTAGGGGTGCAAGATGGCCGAAGCCGCTGCCTTTCCTAAGGCCGAGGCAGCGGAGTGCTCCGCTGATCGCTTGGGGTGCCGACCCGAACAGGTTGACCGGTTCGGTTCACGGAGCGGTGACGATCCTTTGCACCCCTACTGGCCATACACAGAAAATTTCTTCCCTGCAACCACGGGTTCCAGGAACAAGATTTAGCTTGATTCCTTTACCCTCCCCCCCCTATCACAGACAGTGTTGATGCGGGAATCCCTCCTGCCGGGTCATAGTCTTCTCCGGGCAGAAGACAGCAATTATTGCTAGCTGATGAAGCTGAGGCCGTGGCTTTGAAACGTCTGATTGGCCAGACAGCATGTGGACGGCTCCCCAGTTTGACAGCACTCGACCACTCCCACCCAGAGACACACAGCCGACATCTACAAGAGGCTTAGCAAAGCTCTCAGCTGTGGCTAAAACACGGTTTGTGGATCCCTCATTAGAAACTTTCCAGTGGTCCTCCTGTGACTCTGCACAGAAGTTCCAACCCGCTCTAGCACTCTGCAAGTGCGCCAACATTTCACACAAGTTTAGTGTTTTATACTGAATAAATTTCCAAGCCATTTAAAGGATTGGCTTAGCCCTTCTCTCCTTTTCTTATTATTTCTAGCTAGCCGCTGGCAATAAAAATCGCAAGAGAACCCAGCAGGCTGGTTATACCCAAGTTGATCAATTGAGCAACTTAGTACATTCAGCCTGCCCAGACGGTTCAACTGTCGGCCAGTTCCTGCTTAAAGTGGAGTTCCACCCACTTTTACAACTCTTCAGCATCCCTCACTAAAAACTGTGCACTGTAAACAAATTGGATATTTTTATTTTTTTTTTCCCCCAGCACAGACTGTATATCTGCTGTATTCATTTTTCACTTCCTCCTCCTTGGCCGCGGCCCATCGCATCATTTCCTGTTTGCAATGCCTCCTGGGAAGGGGCAGCAACTTCCTCTCAAACTGCCGTTGCTATGGAAACCTGACCTGAAACCTATTACACTGCTTATGCTGCACTGAGCATGTACAAGATCTGCAAGGATGAGATCCAGGAAGAAATACAGTCTGGCTTCAGATGCCCACACTTAAGATGGCCACGGCCTGCTGCAAGTTTTTTAAAACAACAAACTACTGCTAAAAACTAACAAAACAGACCTTAGTTTACAGACTAACTTTACTAGAATACATTAAGCTTGTGTATTATAGGGGTATTTTTATTTAAAAAGTATAATTTTGGCCGGAACACCGCTTTAACCGGCTGAGATTTAAACCCCGTATGACCGGCTTAAATCACCCTTCCATGCATTTTAAGTGGAGTTCTACTTTCTACCTTATTTTATGTGGCACCCAATTCCAAAACTGCCCCTTGTCAGCAACTAGATTTGGATACAATACCTTTCACTGTTACAAATCATGTGGTGTATAGAAAATTCCAGCTGATGCAGATTAACTTTTTTTTATTTATTTTTTTTTTTTAAATAGCTGTTGTCAAAGAATTGTGATCCATTTTAAGTGGATGCTTTTTGACCAGGAGTTTGGGTTACTATACAAAATTGTTCATCATTTATGTTGATTTATTGTCAAACATTTTAAATTTACCGTGTTTTTATCCAATATATATTTTCTACTATTTGTGACCAATAAAGTTGGCACTTGTGCCTTATTTACTCATTTTTGATCCTTTATACCAGGGGTCTCAAACTGGTGGCCCTCCAGCTGTTGCGGAACTACAATTCCCATGAGGCATTGCAAGGCTGACAGTTACAGGCATGGCAGAGGCATGATGGGACTTGTAGTTCCGCAACATCTGGAGGGCCGCTAGTTTGAGACCCCTGCTTTATACCTTATTTCTGCCATACAAAGTCCAAGGTGGCATCTCCTAATGCACTTCTCTGCATGTTTTCTATATGATGCCATTTAGGATGTTAGCAGCATTAACACGCTATTCAATTTCTCAATATTCTTTTCTCAGCTGCAAACTCCATTCCAGCCTTTTAGGGGAGCCGGTCACCCACCCGTCACCTGCAGCTACTGGAAAGTGTTGATTTACAGTGACTAAGCAGATCACCGCCTGATGCAACGTTACATCATACAGAAAGTCTATACAACAGCCACATCACTGGCCGTACAGAGCCCGCCTGATCCTGCTGGTTCTCTATAGAGCTGCACACAATCAGCACTTGTCATGCGAGTAGGAATTGCGACAGCAGATGTTGCTGAAGTTCTTGATCTACAGGTCTGACCACAATACAGCAAACCTGCTAGAGAGCAGCGATCATAATCCGAGAGTCTTTTCCTGGAAGTCTTAGAGACTTGGCCCCCCCACAGAGACTTGGCCCCCCCACAGAGACTTGGCCCCCCCACAGAGACTTGGCCCCCCCACAGAGACTTGGCCCCCCCACAGAGACTTGGCCCCCCCACAGAGACTTGGCCCCCCCACAGAGACTTGGCCCCCCCACAGAGACTTGGCCCCCCCACAGAGACGAACATCCAAGTTCTGCTAAACACCTGGAGTGGCATTTTCACTAAAAATACTTGAGGGTGACTATTCTTCCATCACACATGGGTCGGAAAACTCAGCAACTTTTGTTTCCAACTCAAACAAACAATGAGACAGTAAGCCCTCGTACGCACGGTCGGAAATTCCAGCGGAAAATGTCCGATCGGACCATGTTGGTCGGAAAATTTCACCCTTGTGTGGGCTCCAGCGGACTTTTTCCGTCGGAAAAAAAATATTTGAGATCCTGCTCTCAAATTTTCCGACAAAAAAATCCGATCTGACTTTTTCCGATCGTGTGTAGAGAATTCCAACGGACAAAGTGCCACGCATGCTCAGATCAAATTACGAGACCAAAGCTATTGGCTACTGGCCCCTATGTAGTTCCGTCATACGCAACGAACGTCACCACGTTAGGATTTTCTGACAACTTTGTCCGACCGTGTGTATGCAACACCAGTTTTGGCCAAAATTGTCAAAAAAAAAAAAGTCTGACGGATTTTGTGGTCGGAATTTCCAACCATGTGTACGGGGGCTTAGAGCTGGAAATGTAACAGCAAGAGACAATTCCCACCTATGCATTTTTCTAAATTACATTAGCCTGCTATGGACCCGATCTCTACCTTACCGGAAAATCCACATCCAGCTAAAACACCTGGAGTGGTTAATGGTGGCAATTGTCCCACTGAAAATACCAGATGGTGACTATTCTTCCATCATGAATGGTCAGAAAACTCAGCAAATTTCCAACTCAAAACAGGACAGTTTGTGCTGGAAGTTCTCAGCAAGGGACATTTCCCACCTATGCATTTATTTAAACACGTCAACCATGGTTTTAAATGGCACGAGCCAACATCTGTGCCACACGTATTGGTGAAAAAAAAGGTCATAGCCGTTGTTTGACGCACCGAAATGCATTAACCACTTCCCACCCAGCCACTGCACATAAACGGCCGGGTGGGCTATCTCTCCTTGTGAGTGAACAT
The DNA here is from genome assembly GCA_028564925.1 of Lithobates sylvaticus. Lineage (NCBI taxonomy): Eukaryota > Metazoa > Chordata > Amphibia > Anura > Ranidae > Lithobates > Lithobates sylvaticus. The sequence goes on along the minus strand of CM053032.1, from coordinate 253,077,554 downwards.
TAAGGAACGTCCTTCAGAAGGAGCGGGATCGCGTGCGCATCGGCGCAATCCCGATGTGCTCGTGTCACCCGGACACGGCGCATCTTAGATCGGCAGGAGGGCTTTGATTGGCCCTCCTGATCACATGACGGCCATGTTCAATCACGGCCGTCATGTGATGTAAACAAACAGCCAGTTGCTAGGCGATCGGCTCTCCTCACACGGAAGTGATCGCTGAGGAGAGCGGATCTCTGCAGCCGGCTGGTGATCAGTGAGTATGTGCGTTTTTTTTTTTTTTTTACAGATTTTTACTCACTGATCACCAGTGTAGTGTAAACACACAACACACATGTAAAACAAATGTCCCCAAAACACATTTCCCCCACATATATAACAGTAAAATCCCATGTCCCAATGATCATTTGCACACATATGTCTGATCACCTGCGCAAATCTGTACATGACCATTTGCGTACATATGTCTGATCACGCAAACCAATTATTAAACACTTAACAGGATTTTTACCAAACAACATGTAGCAGAATACATTTTGGCTTAAATTTATGACAAAATTTGATTTTAATAGAAGAAAATCGTAATTTTTTTTTCAAATTTCCGCTCTTTTTTTTTTTTTTTTATTTTTTTTTTTTTTTTTTTTTTAGGAAAAAAAAATAAAAAAAAAAAAAAAACTGTCGTAAATAAATACCACCAAAAGAAAGCTCCATTTGTGCGAACAAAATGATAAAAATTTAATTTGGGTACAGCACTGAATGACCGCGCAATTCTTATTCAAAGTGTGAGCACTGAAAATTGATCTGAGAAGGAAGGGGGCGAAAGTGCCCAGTATTGATGTGGGTAAAGACTCAACTGATAACAATGGCATCCGCAGGAAATACAGCAAAAACAAAGATTTATGCACATTACTAACGCATTCATAGGTGCCCATTTTGCCCTAATGATGACGAAGAACTCAAACGCTCGTTGGGGGGTTTGTGGTCACTCAAGAGTTAAATGAGTGGGGTGGAAAGTTGTCAGCTGGACAACTTCCAATCAGATACAAGCACTGCTTGTGGGGAGGGTCCGACTGTCAGACTACAAAACTTGCAGTGGAAGATTCGTCCATCTGCGCTGCGTAGCGTGCATGGAGGAGTCTATATGGGTACGGCCAGCTTAAGGCTGGCCACACACAGAGTGAATTCCAATGGGTTGCAGGAAAGAAATTTGCTTGAATTCTCCATCAGTGTTGACACTTGTACCAATGATATGGGGATGGGGATACTATTCCTCCTACTGACACCAATGACGGGGCATTATTACCTTCTACTGACGCAAGGGCATTTTCTTCGCCCATTGGCCACAGCTCCACCCACCCCCTAAACTTTGAAGCACAGTAAACTGGCCCTTTGTTTATAAAGTTTGGTGACCCCTGCACTAAGGTGAGGCATTTTTATTGTAGCGTTCCACAACCTTGCATTTCAAAACATGAACTTTTCTATCAGGGCAGTGCCACACAATGAACGTTAACCCGCAACATAAGACGCTGTGTGTCTCCAGCTGTCAGTCATTGCCATGCTGTGTGATCAGTGACATCACACTTCACAGGAGTCGATGGGCCATTTAATTGCCAGGTAGCTGGAAGTGCGAGGTCACCATGTCTCTGGAAGTGCGAGGTCACCATGTCTCTGGAAGTGCGAGGTCACCATGTCTCTGGAAGTGCGAGGTCACCATGTCTCTGGAAGTGCGAGGTCACCATGTCTCTGGAAGTGCGAGGTCACCATGTCTCTGGAAGTGCGAGGTCACCATGTCTCTGGAAGTGCGAGGTCACCATGTCTCTGGAAGTGCGAGGTCACCATGTCTCTGGAAGTGCGATGTCACCATGTCTCTGGAAGTGCGATGTCACCATGTCTCTGGAAGTGCGATGTCACCAATCACACAGCATGGCCATGACTGACAGCTGGAGACACACGAGGTGCTGCAGCAGCTGCCTGACATGTCATACATCAGGGGGTAGGCATCCTTTTGAGCACAGTGTGGCAAAAAGTGTTTTCAAAGAAAGTGAGTGCCGATTTTATAACAAAAAAAAAAAAAAAAGTCAACTCCTCACTCAATCACAAAAAGGATTTTTTACAAAGTAAATGCTGTAAACTACTTTAGTAGTGAGAAATTAACATCCTGCAACTCCACACCTCAGATCACCGCCCCCCCCCCCCCCCCCCCCCACCACCACTGTAAGCCCATCACTGTAACCTCCCCCCCCTTCTCATCTGCCCCATCACTGTAACCCCCACCCCCTTCTTCTCATCTGCCCCATCACTGTAACCCCCACCCCCTTCTTCTCATCTGCCCCATCACTGTAACCCCCACCCCCCTTCTTCTCATCTGCCCCATCACTGTAACCCCCACCCCCCTTCTTCTCATCTGCCCCATCACTGTAACCCCCACCCCCCCTTCTCATCTGCCCCAACACTGTAACCCCCCCCTTCTCATCTGCCCCATCACTGTAACCCCCCCCCCCTTCTCATCTGCCCCAACACTGTAACCCCCCCCTTTTGCCCCCATCACTGTAACCCCCCCCTTCTCATCTGCCCCATCACTGTAATCTGCCCCATCACTGTAACTCCCCCCCTTCTCATCTGCCCCATCACTGTAACCCCCCCCCCTTCTCATCTGCCCCAACACTGTAACCCCCCCCCCCTTCTCATCTGCCCCAACACTGTAACCCCCCCCCCCCTTCTCATCTGCCCCAACACTGTAACCCCCCCCTTTTGCCCCCATCACTGTAACCCCCCCCCCTTCTCATCTGCCCCATCACTGTAACCCCCCCCTTCTCATCTGCCCCATCACTGTAACCCCCCCTTCTCATCTGCCCCAACACTGTAACCCCCCCTTCTGCCCCCATCACTGTAACCCCCCCTCTTATCTGCCCCATCACTGTACCCCCCCCCTTCTCCCCCATCACTGTAACCCCCCCCCCCTCTCATCTGCCCCATCACTGTACCCCCCCCCCCTTCTCCCCCATCACTGTAACCCCCCCCCCCCCCCCCTCTCATCTGCCCCATCACTGTAATTGGAGTGTATTAGTGTCTCGCGGACACTTCGCTGCTCTGCTGATGGGGAGGGAGACAAGTGCCGGTAAAAGAGGCTTCACTTGCCCCTTGCCCAGCCCTGTCGTACATGATACAATTCTACACACATTATAAAGTTACACAATCCCCCCCCCCCCCCTCAGCACACAGCTGGTCGGCTCACCGAGTGCTCCCCCGGGCTGTGCTGTTTGAAGGTGGTGGACAGGGAGATGGGGGGCACCAGAGCCAGAGAGTTCCATTGCTCCGGCTCCTGCCCGCTGTGGATGGCCTCGGTGGCGAAGTGCCGGAAAGGCTCCAGGTAGCCCCGGGTCACACACACGCTCCGTTCCGGGTTCTCCATGGTGCTGATGTGCAGAGAGGATGCAGCCGGTCCGCCTATATGAGCCAATCTCCGGCCAGGGCGGACTGTGATTGGCTGGTGCTGGAGGCGTTGTCCCTGCTGATGAATGATAGGAGGAAACAAACTTCACCGCCCCGCCCCCTGTGTGTGATGGAGTTATAGCAAAGGGCGGAGGGCGGGGCAGGAATGATACAATGTTACAGTATGATGCAATAATACAATACACTGCTACAGGTGGGAATGATAGCAATGGAACAGAGAGGATGCAGCCGGTCCGCCTATATGAGCCAATCTCCGGCCAGGGCGGACTGTGATTGGCTGGTGCTGGAGGCGTTGTCCCTGCTGATGAATGATAGGAGGAAACAAACTTCACCGCCCCGCCCCCTGTGTGTGATGGAGTTATAGCAAAGGGCGGAGGGCGGGGCAGGAATGATACAATGTTACAGTATGATGCAATAATACAATACACTGCTACAGGTGGGAATGATACAATCATATAATGTAGAGAGACAATACAATGATACCAAATAATAATATCATACCTTCCAATTATATAATACCTTACCATGTCATCCAATAATACAATACCATATTGTGCAACCCAATAATATAACATCATATGATACAGTAATATAATACAATACCATGTGATCCAATCATGTAATACCTTATAATACCCTGCGATCCAATATTATAATATGATATGATACAGTAATATAATACAATATTACCCTACACCACCCTTCCTGTATACACTTCCCCCTTTGACCCTACACCACCCTTCCTGTATACACTTCCCCCTTTAACCCTATACCCCCTTCCTGTATACACCCCCCTTTAACCCTACACCCCCTTCCTGTATACACTTCCCCCTTTAACCCTACACCATCCTTCCTGTATACACTTCCCCCTTTGACCCTACACCACCCTTCCTGTATACACTTCCCCCCTTTAACCCTATACCAACAAAACATTCAAAAAAACAACAAATAACACAAACCCCCAACAAACCAACACAAACCAAAACCACACCAAAAATACAAAAAAACACAAACCAACTACAAACAAAAAAAACCAACAACCACCCCACCCTCCTACACTTCCCCCCTTTGACCCTAAACCACCCTTCCTGTATAAACTTCCCCCCTTTAACCCTACACCCCCTTCCTGTATACACTTCCCCCTTTAACCCTACATCATCCTTCCTGTATACACTTCCCCCTTTAACCCTACATCCCCCTTCATGTATACACTGCCCCCTTTAACCCTACACCCCCTTCCTGTATACACTTCCCCCTTTAACCCTACACCCCCCTTTCTGTATACACTGCCCCCTTTGACCCTACTCCAGCCTTCCTGTATAAACTTTTCCCCTTTAACCCTACACCCCCTTCCTGTATACACTGCCCCTTTAACCCTACACCCCCTCCCTGTATACACTTCCCCCTTTAACCCTACACCCCCTTCCTGTATACACTGCCCCTTTAACCCTACACCCCCTCCCTGTATACACTTCCCCCCTTTAACCCTACACCCCATCCCTGTATACACTGCCCTTTAACTCTACACCACTCTTCCTGTATAAACTTATCCCCTTTAACCCTACACCCCCTTCCTGTATACACTTCCCCCCTTTAACCCTACACCACCATTCCTGTATACACTTCCCCCTTTAACCCTACACCACCCTTCCTGTATACACTTCCCCCTTTAACCCTACACCCCCTTCCTGTATACACTGCCCACTTTAACCCTACACCCCCTTCCTGTATACACTGCCCCCTTTAACTCTACACCCCCTTCCTGTATACACTGCCCCCTTTAACCCTACACCCCCCTTTCTGTATACACTGCCCCCTTTAACCCTACACCACCCTTTCTGTATGCACTTCCCCCCCCTTTAACTCTACACCACCCTTCCTGTATAAACTTCCCCCCTTTAACCCTACACCCCCTTCCTGTATACACTGCCCCCTTTAACCCTACACCACCCTTTCTGTATGCACTGTCCCCTTTAACCCTACACCCCTTCCTGTATACACTGCCCCCCTTTAACACTACACCCCCCTTTCTGTATACACTGCCCCCTTTAACCCTACACCCCCCTTCCTGTATACACTGCCCCCCTTCAACCCTACACCACCTTCCTGCACAAACTGCCCCCTTTGTGCACACACTGCCTTGTATAGACTTTACCCCCTGTAATGTGTTTTGCCCCCTCATTGAACTGACCTGAGCTGCCTTGCCGGACACAGCGAGCAGTGCATGGTTGGAGTACCTGGTCTGTCTGTCCTCACTCAGTCCCGAAACCGGGCTCAATACTTCCACGGTTCCTCCTGTCAGCAGAGTTCGTCCACCTTCTCCCGCAGGTCGGTGACAGAAGAGGGGCCCAGCCAGGCACAGCAGGTCCTCCAGCTGCCTCTCCACCCTGTGCCTGAACTCCTTCATCTCGGCTTGCAGCCCCTGCACGGTCCCCTGTAGTGGACATTCCCTCTCCTCCTCTGGTACACTCCTACAGACCGGCCACACCGACATCTCCACCCCAGGCTCCATACTGGCGGGCGATGACTGGCAACTCAGCTAACTTCCTCTGTGTGTGGGGGAGGGACGGCGGCTCTAGAGGTGACATCCACCGGGTAAGAGGAGATGACAGTAGAGGAATGTGGCACTGGCCATGGATGCGTCCTTGGTGGCAGTGCGTCCTAGGTGGCAGTGTGCCCTAGGCAGCTACCTAGTTTGCCCAGTGGTAGCACCGGGCCCTGACAGCATATTGTCAGGATCCCACATTGTTCAGGTAGATCTCCACCTCTTTAAGGTTGCCTATCCCTGCTCTAACCCCTGGGCACTGACGTGGCAGCTGTCTTGAAGACTAACCACTGTAAAACAATGACCTAAGAATTACCAGAATTACCAAGATTCCCCTGTAATTACAGGGGTTTCTCATTCTATGGACATTCCTTGACAAGTGACGTGAAATCACAGAGAATGTAGTCTCCTCAGTCAATAAAAAAAGAATGTCAGTCTTTAACAAAATAATTGCTATTACAAATGTAGTGGTATTCCTGTAGGGGCAGCTGGTACTTGTGGTCCGTCTCTCACCCTGCACAGCCAGGCACACAATCTTCAGACATTTACAAGTCATGAAAGCAGTACAAACACTTTGTTTTTTTATATTTTATTGGATAAATTAGATTTGGGTAGGGATAGGGTAATTATGGGATGCCCAGTTGATTGAAAAGCAGTCAAATATCCCCCGAGACGCCCCATTGTGAGTGGCATAGATTCAATCACATCCCGGGTGGGCAGATATATTGATTTCTATCTACAGCCTTTAGTTCGCAAAAAAGCCATCCTTTATAAAGGATTCTCGACAGGTGTTAAATCTCCTTTCAGGGGTTGAATAAAAACCAGATACATGGATGGTGACCGCTGATGTCACCTCCCTATATACTATAATTCCCCATGTCTTGGGTCTGGAGGCGGTAAAAGGTTTCCTTGAAAGAGATTCGGGGCTTCCAGCTTGCCAGGTATCCTTCATAATAGAACTTCTGGTTTGGTTTTGTAATCAGTTTTTTCGTCAAAGCCGTGGAGTGGCTATGGGGGCAAAATATGCCCCCAGCCTGGCCAATCTTTTTATGGCCAGATGGGAGGAGGATGTCATCTATGCCCAAAGGAGACCCCAGCTAAGCCTGTGGGCTAGATATATTGATGACATCCTCCTCCTATGGGATGGTGATGGCCAGGAATTGCAAGAATTTATGTCCATTTTGAACTCAAATGAGCGTGGCATACATTTAAATTATGAAATGAGTCAGTCACAGATTCATTTTTTGGACCTTACTTTGACTATTAATGATGGCATTATGTCTACCCCACTTTTTTTAAGGCAACTGATCGCAATTCCTACATCTCAATGGATAGTTGTCATTATCGTCCCTGGCTTAACTCAATACCTAAAAGCCAGTATATGAGATTACATAGGAATTGTTCTGATCCACATGTGTTTTCCACACAAGCTGCAATCCTTACTGGTAGATTTCTTGAGAAGGAGTATGCCATGGACTCTCTAGCACCTGTGCTTAATGATATACAAGGGATGAATAGGGAGTCTTTACTCCAAGAGAAACCCCCTCGATCTAATGCGTTTTTTGATTCAGGGGTCCCTTTTGTGACTACATATTCCCTTCAACATAAGAGTAGAAAACAGATCATTTCGAGACATTGGCACAGTGTCAATAATTGATAGAATAGATAGAATTCTGAAAGGTGTCTTACCAGAAAAACCCCAGGTAGTGTTTAAGGGAGCATCTTCACTTAGAAATAGAGTGGCCCCTAATATCTTTGATCCCCCTACCAGTAAATCGACCTTTTTTGACCAATTAACTGGATTCTACCAATGTAGAAGATGCTGCGTATGCTCTTTTATTAGCTGTACACACAGTAGAACTACTAAGTTTGAGTCTACAGGTACACAGGTACAACATGCCATCACTCCATTTATTACCTATTCCACAATGGGTGTGATCTATTTATTGCAGTGCCCTTGTGGGCTGCAATATATAGGAAGAACCAAACGTGGGAGTCTATGCCCGTAAGTGGGTGTAAATACCTGTATTAGACAGGTATCTGCACCCCCCTCCCCCCTGAAAGGTGCCAAATGTGACACTGGAGGGGGGGAGGGTTCCGATGAGCGGAAGTTCCACTTTAGGGTGGAATCCCGCTTTAAGTCTGGATTCAAAAACCATTCAGTGTCAAAGCACTACCTTTTAGTACATAATAAGGATTCCTCCAATACACTTTTTTGGGAGAATTGATAAATTCAGCCCTAATTTGAGGGGGAGTTCATTAGTACAAGAAATCTCTAAACTTGAAATGTTGTGGAAACATAAGGTAAGGACATATGTACCCTATGGGTTAAACATTGATGTTGATGTCAATGCCTTCATTGATAATTCTTAGTGGGTTTCTGCTGATGTAAACTCGATCTGAGTCATGCTGGTGGGTTTATATTAATTATTAATATTGGGGGCTGTGCTAATTAATAGTATGTGCTGGGCATACATGGTTATTATTCTTAATTTTAAATGACATTTATTTTTTATTTATTATTTATTATTATATTTTTTATAATTATTTAAATTGGATAATTAGTGCCGGTAATAGTCTGATAATAATCCCAATTTAAAAAATTAGATAGTGCCATCAAAGCTTGTGGTTTGAGGTTAGATGTTGATATAATTATACACAATCTGTGTTCTAGGTTTTCACATAGATAGGTATACAGCATGTTAATCCTGCTTGTTATTAGCAGGTTGACCTTGCTGTAATTATCATAATTTTTTTTACTTTTCACAATATTATACATAATTTTTCACTATAATTAAAAAAAAAAAAAAAATGTTTTCAATATTTGTTATTGGTCGCCTGACTAATTCATGTGGCTAAAAAATTAAAAAATATATATAGATATACATATTATTCACATGTACAATAAAACTAACATTTTTTAATGTCTAAATAATTGTTGAATGCAGAACACTTTTGGCTATCTTGAATATCACCTTTGTGTACTGTTAAAAAAATTTACATCATTGTTAAGCAATATTAATTTTTTCAACTGAATTGGATTATATTATTAGTATTACTTGTATTTGGACAGATTTAATATCGGCTTAAATGCAAATTTTTTCCTCTTTTTTTTCTTTCTTTTTTTTCCTTTTTTCTTTTGTTTTTCCAACACATTGCTTGTAATTATGGATGGGTTGCCCACACCTAAGATGGTGTTTTGTGACTCTGCCTACGGGACTCAGAACGAGGTCTGGTGTTTTGTTTATAAGGTGGTGGATCAGCACGGTACCCATTCCCCATTGACAACGTCATATATGATATAACGCATCTGGAGGAGGATACGCGCTGACGCCACCACGCAGTCTCGCTAGGAGGACGGGTTCTTGTTTGTAGCCGGCCGGCTCTGTTGTATATGCGCAATTTTAATTTTTTATATGTAAGTGCGATACTTTATTTTTATATTAAATACTGTTTGAGGCAATATTACACTATGGATGTTTTTTTTTCCTTATGCATGGCTGGGTTACTGAGCTTTTAAATCCGACTCATACGGCGCCAGGAGCGTTTGGAAAATCTTTGCAGCCATTCAAATTACAGCTTACCAGGAGATCTTTCGCACAAGCAAAGGCCTTGGCTGGGTTAAAGCCATCTGCACGGTTTTGCTTGCCAGCTGATAAGCGAGTTTTTCTTAAGGTTGTGGCACGATTTGTTTGATCAGGCTCACTTTGGTGTTTGTTTTCGATTAGAACTGAACTGTCATTTATTTTGTGTTATTTACAAGCAATTGTTTGAACAAAACCTTCAAGCAGCACAGCTTCTCTTTCCTATACTCTGTGCATATCTCACAATAAGCTGCTGCTCATTGGACTTTTTTAGCATTTGATTTATTTACTGTATTCTTCCTTTATAGCAGGGGTCTCAAACTCATGGCCCTCCAGCTGTTGTGAAACTACAAGTCCCATGAGGCATTGCAAGGCTGACAGTTACAAGCATGACTCCCACAGGCAGAAGAATGACCCCTGCTTTATAGGGACTAAGAACTATATACGCCTCCAGTATATACACAACTTCCTCTCTTCCTCCAGCACAAAACGTGCTTGCAGACTATTACACCCAGGACCAGCTAGCACTTACTTTACAAGCCTGACACTGGCTCAGCCAGGCACAAAGCAAATGCCCCTTGCAAGCAGGGACCGCGGGCCCCTGTGGTGTAGCAAAAATGTGGTCGTTTTTAGTGCTAGCTGTCCCACATGGCTACTAAGCCCAGTAGCACATCTTTAAGCCCTGCCAGTCCTCCTGGCTGCAGCTGCCCCTTTCTCCACTGCCCATGTCACCACAGTCCACCTTACTGGCTCTGCACCCAGTCCTTTCAGGTGTGCCTCCCAGTCCTCTTGACTGTGTGTCACTATCCAGCCCTCCTGGCTGCAACTTGTAGTTTCTCCTGGAGACTTGCCTGGCAGTGCTCTCCTTCTGTCATCTCTTTGATCCCATGCAACCTGTCCAGGACTCCTCCATGTGTTTTAAGAGGGTCCTGTCCGCACCCAAGCCCAGGCCTAAGGTCACCACCCCAGACTGGGGAGCTCCCTCAATGGCCATGACCGCCTAGCACTCCATCTCCAGCTTCCACCCGAACAACTCCTCCCCCAGCTGGGCTGACCCTGAGTATTTAAGGAGGCCTGCCCCCACCAATCCAGGTTGGGGATTTGTCAGGGCTCCTCAGAATACTCCAAGTAGCTCTACCTTACCTCTTCTCCGCTTTCCATAAGGTTCCAGCACGTTCTGGAAATAAGTGGGAGATCTCAGAGTTGCTACCTGTGAGTCATCCAGCTCTTCCTGGCTTTCTGCCAACCCAGGAATCAAAACACACAGGCCTACCACCACTCTGTCTTTGTAGATTGCTCTCCCCAGCCTCCATTCTTTCTGAATGTCCTTGAATCGGGCCCAGGTCTCCTTACACTCTGACACCCGCAAAGGCTTGGGGATATGCAACTACTCCCACACTAGGTCATCCTCCCACTCTGCCCAGGAGTTCTCCACGATGTCCATAGTGTCAGGAGGGACAAAAGGGTAGTCCAGACCCCACACCAGAGCAACTCTGCGCTGAACTTCTTGCTGGAATCTGGAAAACCTGAGCAGTTCTCTTGGCTTCCCTTTTACCAACAGGGACCTCTTGACCACTGATGTAAGTAACTGAGTTAAAATAAACGGAGTTACTTAGCGCAGTTACTTTAGAGGGTAACGAGTAATCTAACTGATTACTTTTCCCCTCATGGTAACGCAGTTCCCATTACTTGGGCGGCGTTACCGCAATTACATCTACCGCCACTAGAAGGCAGTAGTGTAATTCCGGTGTCCTGCTGAAAAAGTTTACGAAAATTTCCGAACCTAAACAGTTAACATGTAATTGTACGAGGTGATGCTGCATGCTCCCGATGCTCGTGCTACTCTACAAGGGGCGTCTATCGTGTAACTAAAGGGGCGGGTCTAGTATTACTGTAACCAAGGGGCGCATTTATTATTATTATTGTTATATATCGAGCTCTGCCCATTAATTTAACATTCGTCCTATTCTGTAGCCATCCGCCCCTTACACGATATAATAATAATAGACCCACCCCTTGCTTACACGCTACAACAGATCTGCCCCTTGGTTAGAGTAATAATAGAGCAGCCCCTTGGTTACACGATATATAACAATAATAATAAATGCGCCCCTTGCTTACAGTAATACTAGTTACCCTTATAGGGTTACACGTATAGAATATTAAAAAAAAGATCTCACCCAATATCAGTCAATAAGTATTTAAATAATAATTTAAATAACTAAAGTTGCAATCCTATTAATAAAAATAATTGGATAAAGTACTCCACAAATAAATAAAATGCAAACTTCAAAATTATTGCATATATATCAAACTTCAGGTGCATGCAAATAAACTTCAATGAATGCAATGTTATCAGTATCCTATCTTCCAGTGCATAATTCTCTAAAAGTGCATCATCCTTTAAAGTGCAAACAAAATATATCTATATATATATATATATATATATGCAAAAATTGCAATAGTTCATAGGTGAAATAAGGTGCAATAACCAGGTGCAAGGGCAACAATCGATCGGTGTATGCAGACCAACAGGCAATGTCTGATCCGTCCACTCTGTGGTGCGCCGCCTGTTTCCCCCAGCCTCTCACCTCTAGTATTGGCCCCCTCAGGCCTAATATAGCTTTAAATCAGCAACCAATCTCCTCCAACGATCGGTCTGTATGGAGTCAGATTGTACAGCAGGGTACAATCCAGCCTTCCGATCTCCGGGCTCAGCGTTAATATCCCAAGCAAATAATGCAATAAGAAAGGAAGGGATGGGGGCTTCAATGTGTAGTATTTATAATAAAATTTAATCCAGCACACACATACACTTACATTTAAAATAATGAAAAAGCAAATCCAAAACAAAATACTCCCGACCTCGGCCGCAACCGGAAGTGACAACGGCACCTAGCTCCTCCCTGACGCGTTGCGTCACTGCTCACGTGACTTTTATCAATTGAACCACTAAAGAGTCCTATTTCAGGCAGTTGAGAAATGTGGGGACCCATAGGAAGAGTTAAAAAAAATTCCACTCTCTCATTAGGTTGTTGTGATGGTTTTATAACTAGTTATTACAACAAATCTGTTTTCACCATGGATATTATGTTGGTGACACTGAAATATATAACAAGAGCGTCTCGCTCTGACACGTGAAACGCCAGGATGGGTAATTACGTTGAGGCATTCCTGTTCTGTCACTGCATCTTCTCATGTTCTGTGTCTTGGAAATAATCTGTAGGGCATTTCTGCACAGATTCTGCCACAAACACAACCTGGGGTATTTGTCCTCAGGCTTGGAGTGTCCAGTCTGGTTAGCCCTGGCACACTGATGCGCTCAGAGTGTAAACAGGCTCATTAGGGAAAAACAAGTGAGGAATTTGTCTCTGGCAAGAGTTCCGGACGACACAAGGAAAAACAAGCAATGAGGCACTGCTGTGAAATTCTAAAACAACTGAATAGGGGATGAATGGCTGTGCAGTGAAGGGTTTAATGCGCACTTCTTATTTTGCAACAACTGACATTGTTAAGTAAGCGGTGGTGGCCCACAGAGGGTGAGACCAGTGTTCTGTGCGTAAACTAGTATCGGGTCCTGGCATCTACTGGTACCAGGTGGACATTGCATTCATTTCTTTATTTCATGAAACAATTGGATGTTGTCCCACATATTGCTCTCATAAAAAAAAGTTGTATAAGCTCGGACTTCACCCTTGGGTGATCTAGCGGATACGCAGTTGGCTGAAGAATAGATACGGTATCAGAGTGTGGCTGTAAATGGCATTCATTTGGAACAGAGATCTATCACTAGTGTTGTACCACAAGGCTCCTAATATGTCTTCTTTTACTGGTTCTAAAGGCTGAATGCATGAAGGTAAAAAACCTTCAGTATGCAGCTCCCCCCACAGCCCCCACCTAATACTTACCCGAGCCCGATCACGATCCAGTGATGCTCTCCCGGGTCTCTCACTTCTCATTGGCTGAGAGACAGCAGCGGGAACCATTGGCCAACCCCCGTTCTGTGTGTCTAATTCTGCGTACACACAGTCGGACTTTCCGGCAGAAAAAGTCAAACGGAATCTTTTCATCGGATATTCTGATCGTGTGTGGGCCTCATCTGACTTTTTTTTCTCAAATTCAGAAATAGAAATAGAACATGTTTTAAATATTTCCGACGTAATCAATCCCTATCGGGAAAACCACTCGTCTGTATGCTGTTCCGACGGACCAAAAACGGCGCATGCTCTGAAGCAAGTACGAGACGGCAGCTATTGGCTACTGGCTATTGAACTTCCTTTTTCTAGTCCCGTCGTACGTGTTGTACGTCACCGTGTTCTACACGGTCGGACTTTGGTGTGATCGTGTGTAGGCAAGACAGTTTCAGCGGAACTCCATCAGTGTCGTGGCATTAGGCCCCATTCACACCTGAGCGTATGGTTTTTGAGCATTTTTCAGGCGTTTTGTCGCTCGTATTTGCGCGTTTCCATGCAGCGTTTTTGAGTTTTTTTTTATTAGCCAATAGGAAAAATGATCATCTGTTTCATAATTTGTTGCTATGTTTTAATGCTTCCTGTGTGAATATGCACTTACATTTTTTTATTGGACATGTTTTATAGCAGAAAGTAAAAAAATATTGTTTTTTTTTTTTTGAAAATTGGTTGGCCTTTTTTTGTTTATAGCGCAAAAAATAAAAACTGCCGAAGTGATCAAAAACCACAAAAAGAAGGCTCCATTTGTGGGAAAAAAAGGACATAAATTTTATTTGGGTACAGCGTCGCACGATCGCCCGATTTTCAGTTAAAGCAACCCAGTCCAGTATCTCAAAAAATGGCCTGGTCAGGAAGAGGGGTAAAACCTTCCAGAGCTGAAGTGGTTAAGGGCTCTATGGTCCTTTTTCCTATACTGGACTCATTTTTGTGCCAAAAAAATTGGTCCTTCAATAACTCTAACACTCTATGTTATCGTATAAGTAAAAAAAAATATGTGCAAAACACCCCAATGTGTTATCACCGCTCAAAAAACAAACATTAATGAAGGTCAATCCTAAAAATATACTAAATGTTGCTGCAAATCACAGAACTTGGAAGAAGTCACGCAGGATGTGACGAAACACTGGGGGCGGAGCTTTGTGATGTCATCACGCCACCTGGAAGAAGCTGCTTGGCATACTGACTGGTGATGCTGTGGCCTTAATCTTAAGGGGGGACATGTAGCTGTATATGTTACTTTCATTTTTAAGGGGGTACACTACTCATTGGCACTTTTGGAGACAAGGCCCGGGATGTTATAAGAAACCTCCATGCTCCCGGCCAACAACCACCAGTGGTAAGACGCCATCCATACACCAGTCACTGCCATACTCTGACTCATGGCTCCACCAGAACTTTGTGTTGGTCATGCTGTCATTTTAAGTGGTTGGACATGCCAGGGACTGTTGGTACGTTGCCAGGGAAACATCTGCTGGCAGTCGATCGAATACTAATACCCCAGAAGAAAGGCGGAACTGCAACTGATAAAGTGAGACAGCCGGTGAGTCACTTACGAGACCCTACCCTTTTTGTAAAAGCCGCTTTGTCTCCAAAGAAAAAAAAAGCGCCAGTGGTTTCCACAGCGTACCCTCAGAGCACACATGCCAATGCCCAGCTCTGGTAATAGGTCAAAACACAAGCCAAATTATAATAGATTTTTTAAACTTCTTTTATTAAATCTATACACGCCATGTCCGTCTATCACAAACGTTCCCACATCCGATAAGATTGCAGTTTTCATCTAGAGGGACCAGAGGTCTGGCTCGGGGTGAGAACCTTTCATAAAAGGCGTATCGGGGTAATGCGGCCCCAGCTCAACATAGTACTCCAAGCAGAACCCGATGGTCAGATAAATGTAATACGGCACAGCCTTTCTTGGAGGATGACATGAGGCAGCAGCTCCAGGTTAATCTCCAGAAGGATCTCATTTCATCTTATATGAGATCAACTTGTAGCGCAGGAATAAGGCTGATACAAACTCGGCCAGTTCTTGTTTAGAATTGATGGAAGCAATTTAAAGGGCGCTTCCAACCAATGCCAAAGAATAGTGTACAATCAATGGTCACTGGAATTTGTCTGGTGCCCAAAAAAAGCATATATGTTCACCAATAGTAGATTCTAGGGAACTCAGATTTTGACTACTCAAGCTTTGACCACAGTGGGCTCTATTTTTGTCAATACTTGACTACAATGGGGTCTATCTTTGTCCACACTAGACTACAGTGGGGTCCATCTTTGTCAAGACTTGACTACAATGGGGGTCCATATTTATCAAGGCTTGACCAAAATGAAATTCATCTTTGCCAAGGCTTGACAAGGATGGAGTCGATCTTTGTCATGGTTTGACAAAGATAGGCTTCAATCAAACGGAAGCGTTGGTTAGAATAAACTCCTCTTGTTTGGACATATACTCCAGTTTAAGACCAGTGATTGGCACTACCTCTTTCTATCTACTAATTTTATTTTGCTACAGTGAACCAAGGCAGAATCCCACTTGGTCAATGTGCAATAACTTCCATTGGATTTTATAGTTCTGAGGCACACTGTAGCATTTGGTGCTCAGTTGGTATTTAGGGGACATGAAGTGTGTGGAAAACATTGGCCACACCATTACACATGGGCTGGAACATGGACTTTTCCTATAGATTTTGCCAAAATGATGAAATTCCACCAAAATGTCCTATTTTTTGCAAAAGTTGCAGGAAAATGTAAATTCTTAAAGCGTAGGTTCACACAAATAACTAACCTAATCTTATCCCCATCAGTGCATTGCACAGATGTGCAAATTTTATGTGTTTATTGTGGCACTTCCCGTCTTTCACTCCCATGGGAGTAGGTGTGTATATAGCTTTTCCCCGGTGCCGCACTGTCTCCTGGGAGCTAAGTCTCAGGCTTCCCAGGAGTCAGTGCTGAACGCCGCCGCAAAATCTCGTGAGATCGCGAACCCTACAGTTTGTTTTGTTCTTGTTTGGTTGCCATCACAATGGGTCGGGAACTTCAGATGCCACCGCCCATTGTGATGGCAACCGGTAAACACTGAGCATGCACGAGAAGGAGCGGTGAATGCTGGGAGCTCAGCATTCACCGCATCCCGGAAATCAATGCTTGTGGGCTTCACATGCCCACAAGCAAGATGGAACCGGCCATTATAAGATTTTATAAGTTAATTTTCTAATCGAAAACGGACATCGGGGGAATTAATACACCAAACAAGTGAGTGTTATATAGTGTTTAGCAAAGTGTCAGAATGGCTGAAAAAAAAAAGAAGAATGGTTGGCGGACCTCCGCTTTAACTTCATTTTTGTAGCTCTGCATCTGGAGATCCTCAGAAAGCCTCAATACATCAGAAGGTGAAGAAAGGACCATACTAGACTTGGAGTAGGATTCTTGGATTAGCCTGTGATCTCCTAGCATGCCAAGTTCTGATTCTCCATAAGGTCTAGGAAAGAAAATTACATTCAACAGACCAGTCTTTCCCAATCTTCAGACCAGTGTTGGTGATTTGGGGGCCCCTTTTAGCCCCATTTTCCTGCTCTTAGCAAACAGGAGAGGAGCCCATTGGTCTTCTGATGTTGCAGTCCAACCTACAAGGATCCCAAAATGTGTGTTCAGAGATGGCCTGCTGTGAAGAGTAGCTACTGGAGCAGCTATGGACCTCCTAAAAAATCTGTCTATTCTCCTCTGACCTCTCTCTTTAGGAAGGTGTTCAACCTACAGGACAGCTACTCTCACTGGAGGTCTATTACATTTGGCTGTCATTGCAGGCTCATTCACATGAGATACAGGTGCTACCAATTGCAAATCATTTTTCTACCAAAAATAAAACTTTTAAGCAGGAACTTTTTGATACCTTTTGCTACATTGATTAAGCCCCGATGATGAAAAAACCTTGACCCCCCTGAAACATGTTGGCGCTATTGTTACTCGTATTATCAGTAAAAGACTTCAGACTCTTGAGACCACTGTTTGGCGCTCTTTTGACTTTGAATGCTGGGATTTCTCGAGTTAGGTGGCTCACACTTTTTGGGAGGTCCTCACTTTGTTGAGAGCTGCTACTCCTATGTCATTAGGCTCAACCAGTGGCACTCCTTCCCGCAGGTTAAGGTTTAGTATCCATCGCTTCTTTTATATCTCCTATTGGAAATCCAGAAGTTTTAGAGCAGTGCTCATCAACTAACAAAGTATAGAGGGCCTTAACTGTGGCCCTGACATCACCAAGGGCCACACATGTCTGATGTCAGAAATTGCAGCCATACTAGGGGAAATAATGGTCAGAGATCGTGGACAGGTTACAAGTTTGCTTGGAGACTCGAAAATTTTTGCAGAAGACAGTAAAATATTGACTACATGTAACACGAGGCTACTAGAAAATACTGCTGTTACTCATTTACAAGTCAATGTTCCCCCCACAATGGATGCCACAACAATCGTTTTTTTTTATTATCAAACTCTCTTAGATTGTGCGTGTACCCCATGTTAAGTGTACCTGAACTCAAAAAGTGAAGATCTGCTATCTTATAGGGAACATACTGCACTGCAGTGGCGGCTGGTGCTTAATTTTTTGGGAGGGGCAGCAAACAGTACTCTGCGCCCTGAGCCCACCCTTTTTTGAATGGCTGTGCAGCAGGGGCGTGTCAGGACAAGTCTGATCATTGGAAGAGAGTACACGAGTTCTCAGCATACTGTACCCAGAGAACTGACCATGGTGTGCTCTCCTGCTTAGTGTGGTCAGTCTTTAATTGGACAGCAAGGGGACTGGCAGGAACACCAGGGATTTCACAAAAAGGTAGCAATGCAAAGAGTACAGGAGACTTTCTCATACAACTACATGGTACAGCAGGCACATATCAGGAATATTAAGTGTTGGGGTAACAAACGCTTTAACTGCAGAGCTCTTCTGTACAAGCCTGAATGCTCTCATGTGTCAAGCAAGTGACAGCTAATGAAAATGGTCAGAAAATTACATTGTTTCAAGTTTGAATTACACAAGTGGCTGCTCTAGAAGTTCTCCCTATTTTATATTATTTAGATTGATACTGCTTTTCTGGTGCAGCTGCTGAACAAAAAGGGTTTTCATTGTCTGGCAGCTTAGAATCTGAAAGCTGTTTTTTTTACTCTTAAAGTGGGGTGCCCCTTAAAAAATAAAATTTAAAAGTCAGCAGCTACAAATACTGCAGCTGCTGGCTTTTAATAATCGGAAACTTACTTATCCTAGGGTCCAGCGATGCGAGGGATCGAAGATCCCCCCCCCCTTTCCCCCACTCCGCTCGGCGGTGCCCCCATTCTTACTGTGGGCACCCGGCTGTGGCTTCACAGCCGGGCACCCACTGCGCATGCGCGAGCAGCGTGATACGCTGCGCAGTCATCTGGGACCTGTCACGTGTCACAGATGACTGACTGCGCAGAGGGGAAGTGATGTCAGTGCCCGGGCACTGAAGGAGGCAGACTACGAGGGACCCCCTAGCAACAGGCATTTAGAAGTGAGTGAAAAAAAAAAATTCCAATTTTTTATTTTTATTTTTTTATGAATTTTAAGCTAATTTTTTTTTTTGGTGGAATCACCAATTTAACTCTTGTTTTTTTTTTTACTCTTTTTTACTCTGTTTTTAACCCACTTGGTTTTGTTGCTACCATCCTCTCTGTAATATTAAATAATGTGCTGCACTGCATGTATTTTCAAAAAAATCCACTGCTAAATACCTTATTTTATAGTGCCAATCAGCGCTCATGTGTCCGGCCGTCTCTCTCCTCTCTCGAGCTGACAAGAAAGTGGGTGGAGCCGAGAAACCCCCGCTGGCATCAGCTGGGAGGAGGAGAGGAGAAGAGGAGAGAGACGCCAACCGCCGCTAAAGAATAAGGTATTTAGTGGCTGATTTTTTTAGAAAAAACATTCAGTGCAGCACATCATTTAATATTGCAGAGAGGATGGTAGCAACAAATCTATCTTACGATACCAGCAGGAGGTGGGGGGGGGGGGGCCTGGTACTAGCTGACAGGCAGGGAGGGGAGTGGGAAGGAAGACACAGAAGAGTAGGCTGCATATGATGGAGGCACGTAAACTGACCACGTTGTCGGGGCATTTAAAAAAAAAAATTTTTAATAGTGTCACTTTTATTCCTATTACAGGGAATGTAAACATCCCTTGTAATAGAAAAAAAGGCATGGCGGGACCTCTTAAATATGAGATGTGGATCTCATATTTACACAAAAATGCAATAAAAAAAAGAAATAAAAAAAAAGTTGTCATTTGAAAAAATCCCCCCCCAAAAAAAGGCTCTTTAAGAGCTATGGGTGGAAGAGACGTTTTGATGTCGCTCACGCCCTGCAATGTTATGGAGACAGGTGGGGGCCATCTTCCCCTCACTCGTCTCCATACCCAGGAAGGAGAAGCATCCGATCGCCTCTGCCACTACTGCCATCGATAAATGTCATCTCGGTAAGAATCCGCCACAGAGACCACTATTATCGCAAACAGGACCGCCCACTGAAGAAGAGGATACCGGGGTTATGGCAGCTAGCCATATTCCTCTTCAAATTGAGGACGTATATTGGCGCGCGGCGGTCCAGAAGTGGTTAAAGGAGCGGGATCCATTTTTTTGGGGGGGGTTAACAAACGCTTTAACTGTTCACTGTAGGTTATTTCTATAGCGATTCTGCTATATATATCTGAAATAATCTATGATCTCCCTGTGGCCCCCTGCAGCGCACCTGGCTTCTCCTCCTTTCCCTCCCATCCAGCTTTGAACTGCTGCAGGGGGAGCGACAGGGGGATTGGTTACATTAATTGCACCAGGGGGTATAATTCCTGCCATGGGTGTGAGCCAAAGCATCACAACCACAGCAAGTGTACTCCCCCAGCTGCTATTTCTGCAGATAGCGGGCATTTAGGTTGTGGGGCGGTAAAAGCCCAACCTAACTACTGAGTTTTACTGCCCCCCAACCTCACAGTTAAACAAGTCCTAAGAACTCATTCACATTAGGTACTCTGGTTGTGTGAATGACCTGTTTATTTATGTGGCTGAAGCCACCTGTTACTCTTTAGCAGTGATAGCGAGCCTTAGACACAACCCAGATGTTTTAAAACTACATTTCCCATGATGCTCAACTACACGGCAGGGTGCATGAGCACCATGGGAAATGTAGATCCAAAACATCTGGGGTGCCAAGGTTCTCCATCACTGCTCTATAAGAATGTAGCAGCTGAGTTTGCACGATTTCATTCCCGCAGTCTGTGTGAACCAGGGCTTAAACTTTAGATTTAGTAGGAATTATGTAAGGTATGTTGTGTTTGTGTCCGCTAATAAGGAATAACACTTAAATTGTATGCGATGGAAGGAATGGAATTTTAACAGCACCACATCCCTTGAATATTGTAGTACAAAACAGACATTGGACAGCAGGGAAGGAATTTTGAAGGAATTTGGGGGCCCCAAGCAAAATGGACATGGAGGCCCCCCCACCACCCCACCCGCATGCACGCAAAGCCATGAGATTACCAGAGACTGCGGACATACTGCATGAGATTACCAGAGACTGCGGACATACTGCATGAGATTACCAGAGACTGCGGAAATACTGCATGAGATTACCAGAGACTCCGGACATACGGCATGAGATTACTAGAGACTGCAGACATACCACATGAGATTACCAGAGACTGCGGACATACCGCATGAGATTACCAGAGACTTCGGACATACGACATGAGATTACCAGAGACTGCGGACATACTGCATGAGATTACCAGAGACTGCGGACATACGGCATGAGATTACCAGAGACTGCGGACATACGGCATGAGATTACCAGAGACTGCGGACATACGGCATGAGATTACCAGAGACTGCGGACATACGGCATGAGATTACTAGAGACTGCTGACATACTGCATGAGATTACCAGAGACTGCATGAGATTACCAGAGACTGCGGACATACAGCATGAGATTACCAGAGACTGCGGACATACGGCATGAGATTACCAGAGACTGCGGACATACTGCATGAGATTACCAGAGACTGCGGACATACTGCATGAGATTACCAGAGACTGCGGACATACGGCATGAGATTACCAGAGACTTCGGAAATACTGCATGAGATTACCAGAGACTGCGGAAATACTGCATGAGATTACCAGAGACTGCGGACATACGGCATGAGATTACCAGAGACTGCGGACA
The DNA here is from genome assembly GCA_028564925.1 of Lithobates sylvaticus. NCBI lineage: Eukaryota > Metazoa > Chordata > Amphibia > Anura > Ranidae > Lithobates > Lithobates sylvaticus. The sequence continues at coordinate 253,055,786 of CM053032.1, read as the reverse complement.
TACTGCATGAGATTACCAGAGACTTCTGACATACTGCATGAGATTACCAGAGACTGCGGATATACTGCATGAGATTACCAGAGACTGCTGACATACTGCATGAGATTACCAGAGACTGCTGACATACTGCATGAGATTACCAGAGACTGCTGACATACTGCATGAGATTACCAGAGACTTCTGACATACTGCATGAGATTACCAGAGACTGCGGATATACTGCATGAGATTACCAGACTGCTGACATACTGCATGAGATTACCAGAGACTGCGGACATACTGCATGAGATTACCAGAGACTGCGGACATACTGCATGAGATTACCAGAGACTGCGGACATACTGCATGAGATTACCAGAGACTTCTGACATACTGCATGAGATTACCAGAGACTGTGGATATACTGCATGAGATTACCAGACTGCGGACATACTGCATGAGATTACCAGAGACTGCGGATATACTGCATGAGATTACCAGACTGCTGACATACTGCATGAGATTCTGATTACCTGTGAATTGGGCCTGATGACAGCTTTGCAGAGTGCACAGCAGACACAGGAGGCTGTATTCGCGCGCTAGCCCGCAGAGAGGGGGTATTATTATACATGATTTATATAGCGACAGTTTACGCAGCGCTTTACAATGTATGTGGCCATGGGGCATTTCAGGACACACAACATCTTCACTCCTTTTTTTCGCCCTTGCCTGCCCTCCGCCAGCCCCCTGTTTGGTTGATGCGGGCTTCACCTCTTCAGCTCCTGGTTGGAGCACTCCCCGCTGTTACCCTTGGAAATCAGTCCTATGGACCAATTGATCATAATGTAAGTATGGAGTGCCTCTCAGAGGCCACATGCTTTTTTTCTAGTACACAAGTTGTATATGTATACTATGTACTTTCAGTACTGTAACAAATATGTCAATGGTCAAGCTATGCTTCATGATGTTTTTCATGCCCATTTATGATTATGTTTTTGGAACCCTAATAAATCTTTTTCAATTTATTATACTCATTTGTCATAACCTATATGACGTGGCACTTTGTCCGTCGGAATTCTGTACACACGATCGGATTTTGTTGTCGGAAAATTTGAGAGCAGGATCTCAAATTTTTTTCGTCGGAAATTCCGACGGAAAAGTCCGATGGAGCCCACACATAGGCGGATTTTCCGACAACATGGTCCGATCAGACATTTTCCGTCAGAATTTCCGACCGTGTGTACGGGGCATAACTCTATCCAAAATGAAAAAAAAAAAAAAAAAAAGTGTTGCCTATAGTTCTACCTTAAAGCGGTTGTATACCCACAATTACAACTTGCACCTACAGGTAAGCCTAGATTAACCGCTTCCCGACCGCCTCCTGTAGATATACGTCAACAGAAATGGCACGGGCAGGCAAAAGCACGTACCTGTACGTCCCCTTTAATTTGCCTGCCCGGGGGGGGGGGGGGGAGCTCCGTGACCACGGCCGGGGACCAGCGGACCCGATCGCCGCTGTATCCCGCGATCGGGTTACGGAGCTGAAGAACGGGGAGAGGTCTATGTAAACAAACCTCTCCCCGCGCTTCCTACACTGACTGTCAGTGATCGGCGGTTCCCTGTCATCGGGAACGCCGATCAATGACGTCAGACGTACAGCCACGCTCCCCTACTGTAAAAAAAAACACAACACGTCACACTGACTCCTCCCCGCCCCCTAGTGGTTAACCCCCTAACTACAACTGTCATTTACATAGGAATCAGTGCTATTTAAATAGCAGTGATTGCTGTATAAATGACAAATGTCCCAAAAATGTGTCAAAAATGTCCGATGTGTCCGCCAAAATGTCGCAGTCACAATAAAAATCGCTGATTGCCGCCATTACTAATAAAAAAAAAAAATATTAATAAAAAGCTATAAAACTATCCCTATTTTGTAAACGCTATAACTTTTTGCGCAAACTAATCAATAATCGCTAATTGCAATTTTTTTTTACCAAAATATGTAGAAGAATACGTATCGCCTAAACTGAGGAAAAAAAATGTTTTTTTTTATATTTTTTTTGGGGATATTTATTATAGCAAAAAGTAAAAATATTGCATTTTTTTCAAAATTGTCGCTCTATTTTGTTTATAGCGCAAAAATAAAAACCGCAGGGGCGATCAAATACCACCAAAAGAAAGCTCTATTTGTGGGAAAAAAAGGACGCCAATTTTGTTTTGGAGCCACGTCGCATGACCGCGCAATTGTTAGTTAAAGCGACGCAGTGCCGAATTGCAAAAAGGGGCCTGGTCCTTTGGCTGCCAATTGGTCCGGGGCTGAAGTGGTTAAGGCTTACCTGTAGGTACAAGAAATATCTCCTATACCTGCACGGTTTAGGATATAGTTGCAAAGAACGTTTTACAACGTTGTCTACGGCGCATGTGCGCCGTAGACAACGGTGCATTTACAGGGTTAATCCCCATTCACAACTACGGCTCGTCGCAGTTGAAGTGTGCGCGCGGAGTGACGTCTTCGCTCCTCTGGCCAATCACAGTGCCGCAGCGGCGCTGTGATTGGCCGGATCGGCGATACCCAGAAGGGTATCTGTGGAGAGATGGCTGCGGCTGGAGGGGGAGAAGAGGACGGTGTCGGGGGCCCCGATCTAAGGTAAGTGATGCATAATGAGCTAGTATGCTAGTCATACTAGCTCATTATGACTTTGTCTTGCAGGTAGTTTAAAAAATAACCCCACCAAAAATGGGTATACAACCGCTTTAAGCAAAAATTTCTGATAATTTTATGGAGAGGACTAAGAAGTTATAACAATGCCAATGGTGCAGAAGAAAACATAGCACAGTGAGGAAGATTTGTGGTCCAGGATGAGAGGACAGTCAAAATTAGAAGCGGCGCCCCCAAACCCCCCCCCCCCCCCCACAGTTGCGGAATTCCGGCCACCTGCACACCGGAAGCAGTGAGGTTGCTTTATGGGGCGCTAAACTAATTTGCCTCTCAGCCCAGCCCTCCCCATAAGACTGGCGCTACACTAACTAACTCTTTCCCTGCTGCCCCCCTGCAAAGTGCTGCCCTAGGCCTGGGCCCTGTCGGCCTAGGCCAGGATACATCGTTGGGTGACAGAGTATACTTCTTTGAGGATCCGGACGCAGCCATCACATGGCTTTAACAGCGGGATGCTGACAGCTAAGTACCCCTATAACCTTCCCTTCATGATCTATTACTCACGGACTGCCTCTTATTTACTTCTAAGACTCCTGAGCATAGGGGAGTTAATCCTCTTTATATCCCTTTTCTTTGACTCTACACTGCTGGATCTACTCTTGCCCCAGCCTTCCCCTAGGAGACATGCCTGTGATGTCATGCTATCCATCATGACTTAATATCATGTGAGGAGGAGGGGGAGAGAAAGGATCCTGCTTTACATCTGAACTTTTAGCCTCATTGAACTGCACTTGAATGGAGTGTTATTGATGCTCACATAAAAACCGCCACTAGAGGCCGCTGTTGCTCAACTTTTGAGATAAACCTCACAATTTAAAGTGGTTGTAAACCCACTTTGAAAAAAAAAAAAAAAAAACACTAATGCCCTGTACACACGGTCGGATTTTCCGACGGAAAATGTCCTATTTTGTCGGAATGTTGTCGGAAAATCCGACCGTGTGTGGAAAAAGTTTGAGATCCTGCTCTCAAATTTTCCGACAACAAAGTCCTATCGGACTTTTTCCGATCGTGTGTAGCGAATTCCGACGGACAAAGTGCCACGCATGATCAGATTACAAGACCAAAGCTATTGGCTACTAGCCTCTACGTAGTCCCGTCGTACGCAACAAACGTCACCACGTTAAGAATAATCAGATTTTCCGACAATTTTTTCCGACAATGTGTATGCAACACCAGTGTCGGACAAAATCCGTCGGAAAAAATAAGACGGATTTTGTGGTCGGAATTTCCGACCGTGTGTACGGGGCATAACAGCTGCAAGACAAAGGCACAATGAGCTAGTATGCATAGCATACTAGCTCATTATGGAATACTCACCTAAGATCGAAGCCCTAGCTGCGGTGCCCGTACACCGCTCCGGAAGCCAACATCACTCCCGGGGGTTACTTCCGGGTATCGCGGCTCCAGTGCTGTGATTGGCTGGAGCCATGATGACGTCACTCCCGCTGATGCATTCAGTAACGGCACACTCACTGAAGCAACGGCACATACATGCCATTGCTACAGTTTGTGTCAGTGCGCATGTGCCGATGACATCGGCACATTCAAATACAGGGATAGCTCCTAAACTGTGCAGGTTTATGAGATATCCGGGGTAGCTACAGGTAAGCTTTATTATAGGCTTACCTGTAGCACACATTGGTCTGTAAGGGTTTACAACCACTTTAACCTGCTGCAAGGAAGAAATTGGAACCCTCCAGTAATTTCAGGGACAGACCATCTTTTTATTATCCTCTATATGCTATTTGTCTTGTTTGAAGCTCTTCCCGGTGGAAGATACCACACCAAATCACAGAAGAGCTCACTTCTTTCAGTGAGCATAGTCCTATGCTAGGTTTCGTTAAAGCGGTTGTATACCCATTTTTGTTTTTTTTTAAAAATACCTGCAAGACAAAGTCATAATGAGCTAGTATGACTAGCATACTAGCTCATTATGCATCACTTACCTTAGATCGGGGCCGTCCTCTTCTCCCCCTCCAGCCGCAGCCATCGCTCTTCCGGGTATCGCAGCTCCGGCCAATCACAGCGCCGCTGCAGCGCTGTGATTGGCCAGAGCAGCGAAGACGTCGATCCGCGCATGCGCGCGGGACACTTCGAGACACTTCAACTGCGGTGAGCCGCAGTTCTGAATGGGGATTAACCCTGTAAATGCACCGTTGTAAATCGTTCTGTGCAAATATCTCCTAAACCGTGTAGGTTTAGGAGATATTTCTTGTACCTAAAGGTAAGCCTTATGCCGCTTACACACGAAGGGATTATCCCGCGGGATTGTCCTCTGGACCAAGTCCACCGGATAATCCCCTCGTGTGAGGGCCTCCGACTGACTTTTTTTCAAAAAATCCGGCGAACTAAAGTTTTAAGTTTTGTTTTAAAATTATCCGCTGGACTTGGCAGTCCGGCGGACAATAGGGCTGTCTGTAGTATGGTCCGGCGGACCAAAAAGGACGCAGGCTCAGTAGCAAGTATTTTTCTAGTATTTTTCTTTTTCTAGTACCGTCGTACGTGCTGTACGTCATCGTGTGAACCGCCGGACTTTTAGCGTGATCGTGTGTGCTCAAGTCCGTTCGCTTTTTAGTCCGCCGAAGCCAGCTGGAAAGTCCGGCGGATTTTCCGCCGGACTAGGTCTGGCGGGAAAAGTCCCTTTGTGTGTACGCGGCATTAATCTAGGCTTACCTGTAGGTACAAGTTGTAATTGAGGGTATACAACCCCTTTAAACAGCGAAGTTTCGCCCTTCCTTACTACACTTGCGACCTGTGTTGGAACATATAAAAAAAAAAAATATAAAAAAAAACATTTTTTTCCTCAGTTTCGATACGTATTCTTCTACATATTTTTGGTTAAAAAAATCGCAATTAGCGATTATTGATTTGTTTGCGCAAAAGTTATAGCGTTTACAAAATAGGGGATAGTTTTATAGCATTTTTATTAATATTTTTTTTTTTACTAGTAATGGCGGCGATCAGCGATTTTTATTGTGACTGCGACATTATGGCGGACACATCGGATATTTTTGACACATTTTTGGGACCATTGTCATTTATATAGAAATCAGTGCTATTTAAATAGCACTGATTCCTATGTGAATGACACTGGCAGTGAACGAGTTAACCACTAGGGGGCGGGGAGGAGTTAGTGTGACGTGTTGTGTTTTTTTTTACAGTAGGGGGGCGTGGCTGTACGTCTGACGTCATTGATCGGCTTTCCCCGATGACAGGGAACAGCCGATCACTGACAGGCAGTGTAGGAAGCGCGGGGAGAGGTTTGTTTACACAGGCTTCTTACTGCTCAGAACGAGGCTTGCTTGTTTGTTATTTATAGTGGTGCGTCAGTACGTCGCTCGTGCCCCCATGAATACGTCCATGTTGTGACGAAACATCGTAGGAGGAGCGACGTGCTGACGTCACCGCGAGCCAAACGTCCCGCTACTTGGTACGGGCGTTCAGTACTGCAGCCGGCCGGCCGCATATTTTTAAAAAAAAAAGATTTTATACTTATGCACATTTGTAGTGCTTTATTTTACAATAAAATTGCCCAAACGGGTTTTACCTATGATCCCTTCTTGGCATCTTTTGTGTTCCATGCACGAGCCCCCATCATGCCCAGCGTGCGTTATTGAAGAGCTGATAACAGTGACTACTACCGATTGGAGCCTCTAGCCCAGCAGCTGTTGATATCATCCCTCCTCAAAGGACAACGGGATTCGTGTTACCTGCTGTGAGGAAAAGGCCCTGGCTGGGCAATAGCCACATGTTCTTAAAGCGGTGTTTTAGCTTCAAAAAAAATAATTTTAAAGTCAGCAGCTAAAAAAAAAGTCGCTGCTGACATTTAATAAGTAAACTTACCCTCCCAGGGCGCCGCGATGCCGTTCGTGGAGGCCGAGATGTCCCTCGCGTTCCGGATCCAGCGCCGCCATCCTCAGTAAGGGCAGCGGCTTCACGCGGCCTACTGCGCATGCGCGAGTCGACGCGCGGCCTACTGCGCATGCGCGAGTCGGCGCGCGGGCCTACTGCGCATGCGCGAGTGGGATTTGTGAATGGGGAACGCAATGTGTTGTGGAACACAGTTCCCATAACACACCGCGCCCCATTCACTAGAAGGCGGAAGGAGAGAAGATCACCGCGGCGCTGGAGGAGGCAGATTAGGACAATCTGCCTAGCAACAGCCATTTCTGGTAAGTAAAAAAATAATTTTTTTTTTTTTTTTTCATTTGAAATTGTTACTAACATTTTTGAAAGTTTTTGTTTTCAGGGTGTCCCACCACTTTAAATCTTTGAAAGCTGGTAAGCGAGCATTGCAGAGGGTGGTGGGATTACCGAATACAACAGTCACTTAATTTTGCTGTCACCAAATTATATATGGACTTTACTTATTTATGCACAACAAATTATTTCTTTAAATTGTTTTTCGGTTAAAAGATTCTTTGCAGGTCTTTTTCCTGGACTTTATAAGATATAATTTTCGTATTATTACAAAATTTTTATTGATTTATTTTGGCACTATTGGTTATATTTTTTTAACAACATCACTTATGACTCATTTTCATAAGTAAGACGTTGGTGTCGTATTTATGCTACATTTTGATTACAGGTTCTTTTAATTCAGCGCAACTTTACATTTCTCTATATTTTTTGTGTTATATCGCACTTGGTGTTGCTGCTAATTTACATATTATTTTTTATATTTCTTAATTTTTCTGCATATTGTCCAGCGCAATTTTCCTCGTACTAATCTGTGTTTGTTTACACAGACCTCTCCCCGTTCTTCAGCTCTGTGACCCGACCGCAGGACACCAGCGGCGATCGGGTCCGCTGGTCCTGCGGCCGTGGTCACAGAGCTCCCGACCGGGTCGCAGGCGCGCCGCCAGCAGCGCGCGCGCGTGACCCCGCGGCTAGGCAATTAAAGGGCACGTGTATATATACGTGCTTTTGCCTACGTATATTATGCCGACGATATATCTGCCGACGTATATTGCGTGAGGCGGTTGGGAAGCGGTTAAAGAGAGGACATATAGCGACGGGCGGAGGTCCAGAAGTGGTTAAAGTCAGCATGGGCTGGGCTCTTAAAGGACCACGTACTGGTACGTGGTTTTGCCTAGCCGCGCCATTCTGCCGACGTATATCGGCGTGAGGCGGTCGGGAAGCGGTTAAGAGGGAGAATGAGAATCTGCTGCTGTTGAAAAGGTACTGTTATAATCAATCTAAATCATATATTTACATGCTATATATTATAACATAATCATTTATTATTTATCTATTTACTGTGAAATTACTGGTTGGAAGTTATAACGTCAAACTTCAGTAATTTGTCCGTTAAGCCACCTGCTTGAGTACAGATTTCGAAAATATAGTAAATTACCGTAAAAACAATATATAATAATTATTTTCTGTATTACTTATGGTAATTAATCTCTTGCCACCCAGGCCAATTCTGACACTTCTCTCCTACATGTAATAATCATAAGTTTTTTGCTAGAAATTTACTCAGAACCCCCAAACATATATATTATATATATATATATATATTGTGGCAAAGCAAGGCTCTGTCCCTATGAAAATAGGGTTAAAGTGGACACTGAGTCTGCATATCAGCTGAGTGCAGAACTACAGAGCGTAAATTTGAAACAGAGAAAACTGCTCTGGCAGTTTTCTCCGGATCTTGCCATTTCTGAAAGGGGTTTTGTAGTTTGGAGATCCTTCAGAGTCTTGGGTGGGACAGAATCGCCAACCCTGTGTCCGGGTCTTGTGGACAGCCAGCAGGGTGTGTGCCCAGGTGCACACAACCCATATAATGAGGGGCTGGTGAGAGCAGAAGGGGGAAGGAAGGTGGAGCAGTGGCTCTGTGTGAGGATAGATGCTGTGTGCATTAAGAAGCTCAAATCTGTGTGCGTCCAAGGAGCCCGAAGCTGTGTGCATTGAGGGGCTTGAAGCTGTGTGCGGCCAACTTCCAAGGAGCCTAAGACTGTGTGCATCCAAACCGCTTGTTTGAGGGGCAAGTACCTATAGCAGCAGTGCTGCTGAAGAGTAGCCAGGTGGGCTAGCATTTTCATTTGGATTTTATATATTTAATTGAAGCTTGGACCCCTGTGGGGGATTCCTGGATGGACTTTTGTTTTGTTTTTTTCCCTTTTAATAAACGTGGGTTACCAGGCCCTTAAACATAAATACCTGTCTGATGTAGACTCACTGCACCAAAACACATCTATCCACTTGAGCTAAATACCCCAATGTCACTACGGTAATTATATATATATATATATATATATATATATAATGGTGGTCATTGCAACTTTTTATGTTACTCTGTATTTGCGCAGCAATTTTTGAAATGCGTTTTTTTTTTTGAAAAAAACTTTCATGAATATATAAAAAAAAAAACACTAAAGATAACCCGATGTGAAAGGTATCTATTTACTTGGTGAAATATCATCTAACATGTCACGCTTTAAAATTGCACACACTCATGGAATGGCGCCAAACTTCAGTACTTAAAAATCTATATAGTCGAAGCTTTACATTTATTTATTTTTTTACAGATTATGTTTAGAGTTACAGAGGAGGTCTAGTGCTAGAATTATTGTTCTCACTCTAACGTTCATGGTGTATGTAACCTGTGTGTATCTGGCTCTGATACTAGCCAGTGTTGCACCAGCCATTGACCTCATTGCACGTGCCTGCCCTGAACCCCCCCCCCCCTTCCATCCGAGCCCCTGGCTTCTAGTTCTAGGGTGTCCATGGACCTCCTCCCAGAACCCTGCCTTCTGCGTGCCTCCTAGGGCATGCATCCAGCACGTTCTGTGACTGCTGTGTCCTTCAGACACAGCTGCCTTTCCCGGGCTCTACCATCCGATCGCGGAGTCCGGGAGCGATGCGACAGCTGCACAGAACAGAGAGAGGAACTGACATTGTTCCTCCCTCTCTGCGACCCCGGAAACAGGAAGCGATGAGTATGTTGTCACTTCCGGTTCCGCCTCTCTGTTTAGCTGTCTGATCGGCTGTATTGGAAGCCAGAGGAGAGATTTGGGGTCTAATAGACCCAGATCTCTCCATAAAGAGGACCTGTCACTGCCCATGATGTCACAAGGGATGTTGTTCATCCCTTGTGATAGCAATAATGTTAATACAAGAAAAAAATGAAAGACAGTGTAAAAGAAAAAGTTTTGTATAAAATAATGCTAAAAAAAAATAAAAATTTCAAGCGCCCCGTCCACCTGTGCTTACACGCAAATGCATGAGTTACTCCCACACGCATATGTGAACGGTGATCGCACCACACATGTGAGGTATTGTCGCGAAGGTCGGAGCGAGAGCAATAATTCTAGCACAAGACCTCCTGTGCAACTCTAAACTGGTAGCCTGTAAAGGCGTTTAAAGCGTTGCCTATAGAGAATTCTAAGTACCGTAGCTTGCTGCCATTCCACGGACACAATTTTAAAAGCGTGACATGTTAGGTATCTATTTACTCGTTGTAGAAATGTATGGGTAGCCTCTAAAATCAATAATAATGAGTAAAAGAAGTAAGGAGAAAAAATGCCTTGTGTTTGCCAGGATATGGCTAAGCAGTCTCACTTCAGCCCCTGTACAACATCAGCATATTGCTTGATCAATATATTGCTCTAAACACTGTTACTTTTCATGTATGTGACTATTTATATTGTCATTGATTATGTGTCAATCAAATTACAGATATCTTCCTGATGAAGCAGCTTTAATCCGCGAAACTAGTTGAGATGTTATCTGTGAGTATTATCTTGGTGATACACATGGATGTTACCCATGCCTTTAATCTGTAACTGACTTTCTTGTTATGTATTAATAAACTTTTATACCATTTTATATGTTTGCTCATATACTTGAACCTACCCTCACGCATTGTACCGATATAGTCCATTTGCCCCCTTCTTCTCTTGGGGAGACCTGGCTGGGGACCAGGCTCCCAATCCTCTTATTTACTCGTTGTAACATCATCTTTCACCTTATACAATAAAAAAAAAAAAATAGGTATTTTGTGTGCAATAAAATTAAAAAAATAAAAAAATAAGGCCCCTTTCACATTTTGTGTGCAATAAAATTAATTAAACCCTTTTGCGGCCGCTAGCGGGGGTTAATCCGCATACCGCGGGTAAACGATGGTAAAGCAGCGCTAAAAATATATTCTTTACTGTAAGAGCGGCAAGGATGTGGAATTCCCTTCCAAAGGCGGTGGTCTCAGTGGGGGGCATTAATAGTTTCAAGAAACTATTAGATAAGCTCCTGAACGACCACAACATACAGGGATATACAATGTAATACTGACATATAAATCACACACATAGGTTGGACTTGATCTGTTTTTTTTTTTTTTCAACCTCACCTACTATGATGTCATATGATGTCCTGGTCTTTAAGTGGTTACATTTGAATGATACTTGCAGCTGCAGGCATCATTCAGATATGGTTTTTTACTGCTGGTGATTTCCCTGTCATGTAAATACAATCATAGCGGCTGTTGAGCTGCTTGATTGTTTTTATAGGTGATGGAAGAGATGTCCCCCCCCCTTCCCGCTGCCCTCCGGTGCTTCTACTGGCTCGCCTGTGCGATTGGCGGCCATTTACCATAGAGCTAACCGAGGACCAGATGGTCCCAGGCAGTCTCTAATGCCACATGCACACGGTCAGAAAAACCGACAGGAAAAGTCAGATCGGATTATGTTGTCGGAAAATCCGAACGTGAGTGGAGCCCAGCAGGCTTTTTCCGTCGGAATTTCCAATGGAAAAAATTTGAGAGCAGGACCTAAAATTTTCCGACAACAAAATCCGATCAGACTTTTTCCGATCGTGTGTGTGTGTGTATAGAATTCCAAAGTGCCACGCATGCTCAGAATAAATTTGGGGACGAAAGCTATTGGCCTCTACGTAGTCCCCTTGTACGTGTTGTACGTCACCGCGCTTGGAACGATCAGATTTTTCGACAACTTTGTGCGACTGCGTGTATGCAACACAAGTTTCGGCCAAAATCCGTCTGAAAAAATCTGACGGATTTTGTGGTCGGAATGTCCGACCGTGTGTACAAGGCCTAAGACCTTCGGAGGCCGGGAGCGCCGGCGACGGCAGATGTAAACACTGCTGTATTTTTAGCTGGAAAGGCTTTCCAGGCTAGAGGAGAGATGAGGGGTTATGCCCTATTCCTATTGCAGGGGGTCCCTGGGTTATGAACTCGTTAGGGACTGTCCTCCTGTTTGTAAATCGGAAATGTTCGTAAGTCGGCCGCGCATGCGCAGAACAACAATTACGGACATTTACGATGTTCCATCGAATGCCGTTCTGCGCATGCACGGCAAATTACGGACATTTCCGATGTTTGCCGTCATTTTCCGATTCTCCGCTTGCCCGGGCATGCGCAGAACGGCCGATGTCCACGCAAAATGGCAGAGGGTCCCCGCAGCGCCCGGTTCGTAAGTAGATGTCCGTAGGTCGGGCGTTCGTAAGTCTGGGACCCCCTGTACAAGGGATGTTTACATTCCTTGTAATAGAAATAAAAGTAATAACAATAGAAAAACATTTTTTAAGGGAAAGTGAAAAAAACTAAAAAATTTTAAGTACCAGGGTTCGGCTCCATTCCACGAGTGTGTGCAATTTTATAGCATGACACGTTGGGTATCTGTTTATTCTGTGTAACATCATCTTTCACATTATACAAAAAATTGGGCTAACTTTAGTGTTTTGAGGGTTTTTTTATTTAAAAAAAATAGTATTTATTTTTTTTCTTTCTAAAAAGAATTGCGTTTGAAAGACCGCTGTGAAAATATTGTGTGACATAAAGTATTGCAACAAACTCCATTTTATTCCCTAGGGTCTCTGCTAATAAAAAAATTACACACACACACACACACACTACAGTGCAACCGGAAAGTATTCACAGTGCTTCACTTTTTCCACACTTTGTTATGTTACAGCCTTATTCCAAAATGGATTAAATTCATTATTTTCCTCAAAATTCTACAAACAATACCCCATAATTAAAACGTGAAAGAAGTTTGTTTGAGATCTTTGCAGATTTCTTAAAAATAAAAAAAATAAAAATAAATCCCATGTACATAAGTATTCACAGCCTTTGCCGTGACACTCAAAATTGAGCTTAGGTGCCTCCTGCTTCCACTGATCATCCTTGAGATGTTTCTACAACTTAATTGGAGTCCTCCTGTGGTACATTCAGTTGATTGGAAAAGCACAAACCTGTCTATATAAGGATTGAAGGTCCCAATGAGCACAGTGGTCTCCATCGTCCGTAAATGGAAGAAGTTTGGAACCACCAGGACTCTTCCGAGAGCCGACCTAACTGAGTGATCGGAGGAGAAGGACCTTAGTCAGGGAGGTGACCAAGACCCTGATGGTCCCTCTGACAGAGCTCCAGTATTTCTCTGTGGAGAGAGGAGAACCTTCCAGAAGAACAACCATCTCTGCAGCACTCCACCAATCAGGCCTGTATGGTAGAGTGGCCAGACAGAAGCCACTCCTCAGTAAAAAGGCACATGAGAGCTCACCTGGAGTTTGCCAAAAGGCACCTGAAGGACTCTCAGACCATCAGAAACAAAATTCTCTGGTCTGATGAAACAAACATTCATCTCTTTGGCCTGAATGACGAGCGTCATATCTGGAGGAAACCAGGCACCGCTCATCACCTGACCAATACCATCCCTACAGTGGTGTGTGTGTGTGTGTGTGTGTGTATATATTTGAGTATAGGCCGTCCCGAATATAAGCCGAGGCCCCCTGATTTACCACAAAAAAACTGGGAAAAGTTATTGACCCGTGTATTAGCCGAGGGGGGGGGAAATGGAGCAGCTACTGTAGTGGAAAAGAGTGTCAGCAAATGCCCATCTGCATGTCACCTGTGTCCTATACAAACCCCCCCCCTGTGTCCCCAGTGCGGCCTACCTGTGCCGATCGATCTGTCTCCCGCCGATCTGTGTCAGATCGCTGGGTGTCCGATGTCCAATGTCCGGTTCCCCCCCCCCCCCCATTGCTGATCCTGGCGATCAGCGTACACGCTGAGGCGCCAGGCGCCATTACAGGTTTGAAAGCCGCACCTCCTCCTCCTCTTCGTCCGTGATAGGAGGAACACTCGGTTTTCCCAGCTGTCAGTGTGCAGTGTTCCGCCTATCACGGACATGCTCTCATCCTCGTCCATGAGATGAGAATGACAGGACATCCGTGATAGGCGGAACACTGTACTGCTGGGAAAATTAGTGTCTGCCTATCACGGACGGACGGGCGGGAGGAGGCGGCGCGGCTTTTGAACACTGCCGTCTGTCTGAATGACAAGCTGTTCATGTAGGCAGACGGCGGTGACTCGCATATAAGCCAAGGGGGGGGACTTTCAGCCCTAAAAAATGGGCTGAAAATCTCGGCTTATATTCGAGTATATACTGTGTGTGTGTGTGTGTGTGTGTGTGTGTGTGTGTGTGTGTGTGTGTGTGTATATCTATCTATAATATGTGTGTGTGTGTGTGTGTGTGTGTGTGTTTGGGGGTTCTAAGTAATTTTCTATCAAAAAACTTGCCAACCGTGCATGTAAATATACGTCGACAGAATGGCATGGACAGGCAAATGGGCGTACTGGTACGTCCCTTTAAATTTGCCACCGTGTGGTCGCGTGCGACCCTGCCGCAAGCTCTGCGCGTGTGTGCGGGGATACCTTCACTGTCAGTCACGTTTATACAGTAATCAATGCATTTTTAATTGCACTGATCGCTGTATAAATGGTCCCAAAATAGCACCAAAAGTTTCCGATGTGTCCGCCATAATGTCGCAGTCACGAAAAAAACACTGATCGCCGCCATTACTAGTAAAAAAAAAAAAGGAATTTTAATAAAAATGCCATAAAACTATCCCCCTATTTTGTAGACGCTATCTTTTGCGCAAACCAATCAATCGCTTATTGCGATTTTTTTTTTTATTTTTATTTTTTTTTCCGCCAAAAATATGTAGAAGAATACCTATCGGCCTAGACTGAGGGGCAGTGGCGGAACTACCGCCATAGCGACACACGCGGCCGCTATGGGGCCCGCAGCTGCTATGGGGCCCCTGGGGAGGAGGAGGAAAGCATACTGCCGGGGCCCGGGGGGGGGGTGGCGAGCACTGCCCGCATGGTCCCCCAGCCAGGGGAAGTGAGGAGAGGAAGAGGCGCGCTGTCCGTACAAGGCAGCAGAGCGCTGTGTAATAGCTTTTATTTGAATGCCCTGTGAGTTCCCGGGGCTCACCGTCACATAGCCCCACCTCTTGGCCCGACGCTTTTGATAGACAGAACGCCGGTCCAATGCGGGACATGTGACGTCATCAAAGGCGCCGGGCCAAGAGGTGGGGCTATGTGACGTTGAGCCCCGGGAACTCACAGAGCATTCAAATGTTAGCTATTACAGCGCTCTGCTGGACAGCGCGCCTCTTCCTCTCCTCACTTCCCCTGTCTGGGGGACCGTGCGGCCGGTGCTCGCCCCCCCCCCCAATCTGAGAGAGCCCCACGCTCGCCAATAAGGGCTGCTGCAGTCTGGCTCACCTCTTCCACTGCACAGGTGAGGCTGCATTGGGCACGGGGGAGGCTGCATTGGGCACGGGTGAGGCTGCATTGGGCTCGGGGGAGGCTGCATTGGGCACGGGTCAGGCTGCATTGGGCATGGGTGGGCCCACGCTGCATTGGGCAAAGGTGAGGCTGCATTGGGCACGGGTCAGGCTGCATTGGGCATGGGCAGGCCACGCTGCATTGGGCACGGGTCATGCTGCATTGGGCACAGGTGAGGCCACGCTGCATTGGGCACGGGGTGAGGCTGCATTGGGCACGGGTGAGGCTGCATTGGGCACGGGTGAGGCTGCATTGGGCACTGGACACGTTGCATTGGGCACAAGTGGGCACAGGTGAGGCAGTATTGGGCACAGGTGAGGCAGTATTGGGCACTGGCCATGCTGCTTTGGGCACAGGTGAGGCTGCATTGGACACTGGACATGCTGTATTGGGCACAGACCACGCTGCATTGGGCACAGGTGAGGCAGTATTGGGCATGGGCAGACCACGCTGCATTGGGCACAGGTGAGGATTATTGAAGCGCTAACACCAGGTGTTTGGAGTATCTTTATCTGTTGATTAAACTTTCTGGAATACATATATTGCTATTGTGGTGTAGGATCTGGGCTCTTTCTTTCTTCTCAGACTCGAACCACACACCCTTTGAGCCCCGCCCTTTAAACCACGCCCACTATTTAATTTAAGCCCCGCCATTTTTTTGTGGGGTTGTGGGGAGGGGGGGGGGGGGGGGGGGGGGGGGGGGGGGGCGCCCATACAACATTTTGCTAGTTACGCCCCTGCTGAGGGGGGAAAAAAATGTTTGTTTTTATATTTTTTGGGGGATATTTATTATAGCAAAACGTATTGTTTTTTATTTTTTCAAAATTGTCGCTTTTTTTTTCTTTTTGGTTTATAGCGCAAAAATTAAAGCGCAGAGGTGATCAAATACCACCAAAAGAAAGCTCTATTTGTGTGGAAAAAAAAAAGGACGCCAATTTTGTTTGGGTGTAACGTCGCACGACCGCGCGATTGTCAGTCCAAGCGACGCAGTGCAGAATCGCAAAAAGTGCTCGGGTCTGTGACAAAAAAAGTTCCAGAAAAGGCCCGGTCAGCATGGGTTGTTCCACTCACACAGGGAATATTCCACCTCCCAGCTATTGGTATACAAAATCTTTGACTATATAAATAAATAACATTCTATCACAGAAGATACACTAGGACCTAGTAGGTAGTGAAGTGATTCAGCTTTAGCCCCGCCCCTTCACACTGCTGACACTTGGAACAGGTTGGATATCCAGCTCCGCCCCCCGCTTCTGTGTATTCCATGGATTCGGCCAATCACGTGCTTGCCTTGTGCGCCCCGTTCTGTTGTCCGCATGTGTCTCCGCCCCCTCCCTCCTTCTGAGGTGGAAGTCTCGCGCGGGGTGGTCGCGGAGATCTCGCGAGATTTGCGCCGTAAGATGGCCGCGGGAGGTGCTCGGCTCTTCCTGTGAAGGGATGTCCCGGGTGTGAGCCGCTCCAATGACCGGGGAGAAGCTCCGTCCCCTGCGCCGGGACCACAAGCAGAGCAAGGAGGACGAGCTGCTGGAGCCGGACGAGGATAGCGGAGGGGAAGGCGGGAGGAATAAGAACGCCAAGAGCTTCTCCAATCACCGGATCATCCCGTCCAACCCGGCCCTCAGCCAGGCCTGCTTCCCCGTCCATGAGTGTGTCTTCCGGGGAGACATCCGCCGCCTGTCCTCCCTCATCCGGAGCCACAGCATCGGGCACAAGGATATCCATGGTACGGGGGGGAGGGGTGTGTGGAGGGGGGTGACAAGTGGGGGGTGTGTGAGGGGTGACAGGTGGGGAAGAGGGGGGGGGGGAGGGGTGAGGAGGTGGGTGACAGGTGAGGGGGGGGTGTGTGACAGGTGAGGGGGGAGGGGTGATATCGGGGCTGGTTTGGAAGTGTCACTGATGAGGGGTATTTGGGGGAGGGGTATTGGGTGGGGGGTGTATAGAGGGTTAATAAAAGGACAGGTTAGAGTATGGGGGGAGGGGTTACTGTTTAGGCAGTGTCACTGATGAGGGGTATTGGGGGAGGGGTTACATGCTGGTATATGATGAGGGGGAGGGGCAATGTGAAGCAGGGAGGGGGGTAAGTGGTGATGGTTTTGGGGGGGAGGTGGGGATAGGTATGGGGTGTGTTGGGGGGGCAGTGTAAGTAGTAAGTGTATGGTGGAAGGACTGGAGCATAGGATGGCATGCCTATGGGGGGGGGGGTTGAGAAATTGTGTTAATGGGGGGGCGGCGATGTTTAGATGTCGGAAGGTGAGGGGGGTGTCAGTAGGAAGCAGAGGGATGAGGGGATTGTTGTGTGAAGTGGAGGGATGGAATGGGGGGTGGGGGGGGGGGGGGGTCGTGAGTATGAAGCAGAAGTAATGAGGAGGTGATGGTTGATGGGTGGGGGGGGGGGGGGGGGGGGGGTGAATGTGGGGGGGGCAGTGTAAAGATGGTGTTGGAAGGTGAAGTTGGGGGGGGGGGTCAGTATGAAGTGTAGGGAAGGTGTAAAGTGGAGGGGGGCGAGAGGTGGAGGGAGGGTGCGGAGTGTATGGGGGGGGGGGCTGCTTTGCAAAACAAGTGTTTTTTCCAGTGTTTTGTTCCAGTGAAAAAACACAAGTATATTTTTGATGTGTTTTCAATTTATTTTAATGTGGAGGTGTGTTTTATGCGGCTTTCTCACCCCCCCCCCCCACTCCCCCACTAAAACATTCACCAAACATTCAGGATTTTTAGAAATGCAGCAGAACCGCAACTCACCGATGTGAAGAGCTCCATATTTAATAGTCCTTCTTGCCTTTTGATAAGGCAAGAAGGAATGACAGGGAGCAGTATGAAGGTGCTGGGGGGGGGCGTACTGTAGAGGGGAGTGAAGCTGGGGGGGGCGTCCTGTAGATGGGAGTGAAGCTGGGGGGGTGGGGGCGTACTGTAGATGGGAGTGAAGCTGGGGGGGGGCGTACTGTAGATCGGAGTGAAGCTGGGGGGGGGGGGGGGGCGTACTGTAGATCGGAGTGAAGCTGGGGGGGGGGGGGCGTACTGTAGATCGGAGTGAAGCTGGGGGGGGGCGTACTGTAGATCGGAGTGAAGCTGGGGGGGGGGGCGTACTGTAGATCGGAGTGAAGCTGGGGGGGGGCGTACTGTAGATCGGAGTGAAGCTGGGGGGGGGGCGTACTGTAGATCGGAGTGAAGCTGGGGGTGGGGGCGTACTGTAGATCGGAGTGAAGCTGGGGGTGGGGGCGTATTGTAGATCGGAGTGAAGCTGGGGGTGGGGGCGTACTGTAGATCGGAGTGAAGCTGGGGGTGGGGGCGTACTGTAGATCGGAGTGAAGCTGGGGGGGGGGGCGTACTGTAGATCGGAGTGAAGCTGGGGGTGGGGGCGTACTGTAGATCGGAGTGAAGCTGGGGGGGGGGGCGTACTGTAGATCGGAGTGAAGCTGGGGGGGGGGGCGTACTGTAGATCGGAGTGAAGCTGGGGTGGGGGCGTACTGTAGATCGGAGTGAAGCTGGGGGTGGGGGCGTACTGTAGATCGGAGTGAAGCTGGGGTGGGGGCGTACTGTAGATCGGAGTGAAGCTGGGGGGGGGCGTACTGTAGATCGGAGTGAAGCTGGGGGGGGGGGCGTACTGTAGATCGGAGTGAAGCTGGGGGGGGGCGTACTGTAGATCGGAGTGAAGCTGGGGGGGGGCGTACTGTAGATCGGAGTGAAGCTGGGGGGGGCGTACTGTAGATCGGAGTGAAGCTGGGGGTGGGGGCGTACTGTAGATCGGAGTGAAGCTGGGGGTGGGGGCGTACTGTAGATCGGAGTGAAGCTGGGGGGGGGGCGTACTGTAGATCGGAGTGAAGCTGGGGGGGGGGCGTACTGTAGATCGGAGTGAAGCTGGGGGGGGGCGCGTACTGTAGATCGGAGTGAAGCTGGGGGGGGGCGTACTGTAGATCGGAGTGAAGCTGGGGGGGGGGCGTACTGTAGATCGGAGTGAAGCTGGGGGGGGGGGCGTACTGTAGATCGGAGTGAAGCTGGGGGGGGGGCGTACTGTAGATCGGAGTGAAGCTGGGGGGGGGGGCGTACTGTAGATCGGAGTGAAGCTGGGGGGGGGGGGCGTACTGTAGATCGGAGTGAAGCTGGGGGTGGGGGCGTACTGTAGATCGGAGTGAAGCTGGGGTGGGGGCGTACTGTAGATCGGAGTGAAGGAATCTGACATCTCGGCCTTGGTTTGGTTCGGTTTGATCGGCAGTTGTCACGGTGCTGCACATGTGACCAGTTGTGACATCGGCCGTTGGACTTCTTTACAGTTCGGCTGAGAGGACAAGCAGCTGTAACAGTGATCAGTCACGGCATTCATTAAAGCCGAGTTCCAATTAAAAGTCATCAGCTACAATCACTGCAGCTGCTGACTTTTTTTTTTAATAATTTTTTTTTTTTTTTTTTTTTTTTTAATAATCGGACACTTACCTGTCCCAGGGTCCAGCGATGCGGGGGGGCGAAGCTCCGCTAGTCTCCCCCTCCTCTCTGCCGTCCCGGCTGTGGCTTCACAGCTGGGCACGTGCTGCGACTGGCCAGGCAATCATCCTGGGGGTCTGTGACGTGTCCCAGATTGCTGAGAGGGAGGGGAAGAGGTTTTCCTTCCGGCGCCACAGGTGCGCCAAGAGGAAGTGGGAGTTGGAACCCTCTAAAAATGAAGGGTACCCCCCCCCCAAAAATTTTTTTTTTTTTTTTAATGACATGCCAAATGTGACATGTCGGGGGAGGGGGGGTCTACTTTCCTTTTATAGCGGAAGTTCCATTTTTGGCTGTAACTCCACTTTAGATGTTTTGGGGAAAATTTCACTCGAAGTGAATCATCCATTACAGTAAATGTACACCTGATTGTATCGGACTCTTTGTAGAAGTCCTTGGCTGTCATTGTAATCCTCTGTCTTCTGGGGGGAGGATCTCCTATAGGTATACAGGATTGCAGTTGTGGTTATACTGGGCTCCTATCTTGCAGCGCTGAGGTCCTCGGATTTAATTGTCAACCAGGACATGACCTGCATGGAGTTTGCATGTTCTCCCGGTGCCTAAATGGGTTTCCTTGCCCCCTCCAAACACATGCCGATGGTAATAATTGGCCCCAGTATGTATGTGAGATCGGGATCTTAGATTGTGAGCTCCTTGAGGTGAGGGACTGATGTGAGTGTACAGTATATGTAAAGTGCTGCATATACTGAGGACTTTATATAAATACCTGTAATGTAATATAAACGTCTGATCAGAGTTTGCAGACACCTCTTAGTTGACCAATGTTGGGGTGAAGAATAATTGACCTGAAATGTCTTTCACAGAGGAACGCACATCGTACCCCACAAGGGATAAAACCAGTTCCAGGGGGTCTGTTCACCACTCACAGCAAATATGCTGCGGCAGGTGCAGGCTTGCCGATGTACATGTTCATTCCCGGCCTGCTCCAGGGTTTGAGGTGCGCATACGTGTACCATCTGCCAACCCCGTGCCGTGTCCAATCACAGCAGTCGATTTCAGACGAAACCTGCTGATGACCGAAGACATGTAGCAGAATACAATTTGGCCTAAATTTATGAAAAAATTGATGTTTTAGGGCCACTTCACACCATAGAAACGCAGTTTGGATGTGCTCCAGATGCTTTTTTGCGTGGGCGTTTTTGATGCAGTCAAGTGCACCCCCCCCCCCTTTTTTTAATTTTTTTTTTCTTCTTAACCTTAAATAAGAACATGGGTGCTAGGGAGGGTTTAAGTGTGTCCTGGGGAGTGATTCTAACTGTTAGGGGGCGTGGCTACGAATAACACTTCACTGATCATAGCTCCCGATTACAGGGAGCTATGATCAGTGACAGTGTCACTAGGCAGAACGGGGAAATGCTTGTTTACATAAGCATGAGCGGTTATCCCTGCGGCGATCGAGTCCGCGGGACCCGCGATCCGACTCGCGGAGCTCTCGGCAGGGTCGCGCGCCGACGGTGGCGCACATGTGACCACACGGCAGCAAATTCAAAGGGACGTACCTGTACGCCCATTTGCCCAGCCGTGTTATTCTGCCAACGTATATGTTCATGCGGCGGTAGGCAAGTGGTTAAATAAATCTTATTTTTTTGCTGGCTCCTGGATTCAAAGCAAATTTGTTAAGCCCTGATATAGTAAAAACCCCAAGTGGTGATTAAATACCCCCAAAAGAAAGCTCTATTTATGTGAAATATAATATAATTTTCATTTGGGTACAGTGCTGCATAACCGCACAATTACTGGTTAAAGTACCGCAGTGCTCTGGTCATGAAGGGGGTAAAAACTTCTGGTGGCTAAGTACATAAACATACTTGCATGGCCGAAGTGATCATTTTGCATCATGGGGGTTGATTTACTAAGACTGGAGAGTGCCAATTCACCACCCCCCCCACACCTCCCCGATGTCACAGGTGGCAGGGGGTCTACTATGCCAGAATCTGCAGAGAATACGGCCGTGCTGGGCTCTGCCCACCAACGTCACTCATTCAGAGTTATGTGAATTGAAAACTACAAGATCTGTCAGGACTGGCAGCCTTTGGGGCTGTTGGCTTGTAGTTCTCAATGAACTGCCATGGTGCTGTTGAGCGCTGTGGTAGTTCATTGATGCTTCCTGCTAGTGTGTAACTTTACAGCCAATCAGCTTTCACACAGAGCCTGCAAGAGCCCTGCATGGCACCCACTATCTGCTGATCAAGGGTGCAGTGCTTTCCAGGCTCTCAATTTAAAGTGGTGTCCCCCCCCCCCCCCCCCCAAAAAAAAATTGCTTAAAATTCCTAAAAAAAATAATTGGATATTTATTTAAGCCCCGGACCAATTTGCAGCCAAAGGACCAGGCCCCTTTTTGCGATTCGGCACTGCGTTGCTTTAACTGACAATTGTGCGACATGGCTCCCAAACCAAAATTGGTGTCCTTTTTTTCCCACAAGTAGAACTTTCTTTTGGTGGTATTTGATCGCCCCTTCTTTTTTTTTTTTTTTTTTGCGCTATAAACAAAAATAGAGCGACAATTTTGAAAAAAATGCAGTATTTGTTGCTTTTTGCTATAATAAATATCCCCAAAAAAATATATTAAAAAACATATTTTTTTCCTCAGTTTAGGCCGATACGTATTCTTCTACATATTTTTGGTAAAAAAAATGCGCAAAAGTTATATCGTTTACAAAATAGGGGATATATTTATAGCATTTTTATTAATATTTTAATTTTTTTACTAGTAATGGCGATCACTTTTTTTTTTTTTATTTATTTATTTTTTTTTTTCTCTGTAGGGGGTGGCTTGGCATCACTGATCGTCTTTCCCGATGACAGGGAACAGACGATCAGTGTCAGTCGCACTAGGAAGCGTTGGGAGAGGTTTGTTTACACTTACCTCTCCCCGTTCTTCAGCTCCTGTGACCTGATCACGGGACACCAGCGGCGATCGGGTCTGCGGGTCCCGCGGCCACGGAGCTCAGGACCGGGTTGCGAGCGCACCGCCAGCGGTGCGCGCGACCCACGGCTGGGCACTTAAAGAGCAACGTACCTGTACTTTGATGTGCCCAGCCGTGTCATTCTGCCGACGTAAAATGTGCAGGAGGCGGTCCTTAAGCGGTTAACTCACCTCTAAATGCCTGTTGCTAGGGGGTCCCTCGTAGTCTGCCTCTTTCAGTGCCCGGGCTGGTGACTTCACTTCCCCTCGGCGCAGTCAGTCATCTGGGACATGCGCATGTGCAGTGGGTGCCACAGCCGGGTGCCCACGGTAAGAATGCTGGCGAGCGGGGAACGAGTGGGGCTTCGATCCCCCGCATCGTTGGGACAGGTAAGTATCCGATTATTAAGGGGCACCCCACTTTAGGAGTTATATAAAAATGCACATTTGTTTTTTGTTTTTTTTTACCTGTAAAAATATGTGGTTTTTGTTTGTTTTATTTTTTTTTTTTGTTTTTTTTTTAATAAAGGTGAACTTAGCCTTTAAGCTTTGACAACAAAACCTGGAAGCTGATTTGTTTCTATGCAGAGCTGCGCCAGATTTTGCACCCTCCAGTAAATCCCCCTCTGACTGGCCAGTTTCAGACTCTTGCAGCGTGATTATTGGTTTATAGATTGTTATTGTGCCCTTGGTGATGAGCCGCTCCTTCATGAGTCATATTTACATTTTATAATATTTCCTGTTTGTTTTTTCATGTAGATGCACCCGGTGCACCTGCCGTGTGTCCACACCTGTAATGACCTAAAGCAAAATATTTTCTAGTGCTACATCTTCGGAGTCCTTTTTGACCAGATGTTGCTCTGTAAATATTTTTATTTTCTCTTTGGGATGTATTGGTTTTCCTGTTATATTTACACACACACACACACACACACACACTCACACACACACACACACACACACACACACACACACACACACACACACACACACACACGCCATGCTAGTCGCTAATTAACTCGCTGCCAAGCGTAAATATGATCTGTAGCCATGTCGGGGCTGATTGTTCTTTCCTGTACGCTCTGCTCAGAACAGCCGTATTTCTTATTTCAGGGTCCTCGGAGTCCTTTCTAAGTGGTGAGATTGAGCTCAGAATTTTTTTTATTGGAGTATGAAGCTTTTTTATATGGATAAGATGAAGCGGAGAAGCAAGCACAGCAGTAAAATCCCCGGCTTTCTAGACATTACAGTTATATAGCACCCTGGTGAGGTACAGGCTGGTAAGCGGAAAGGAAAATTTCCGCTGTTAAATAATTCGCCATGCTTGAGATGTTATATAAAGCTGCTGATTTAAAATTTCCTGGTGCTGAAAATTGGTCTGGTTTAGTGCCGTTGATAAAGCAGCTGTTCCTTTATTTCACAGTAACTTATATTGGGTTCCTTTGTATATAAAAATGTATTATTCCCATACACTATTCTTCTTTTTTATTTATTTTTTTTTTTTTTTTACAGGTACTTTTAGGCTCAGTTCACATATATGCGAATTGGATGCAGTTTGAACCGCATCCGATTCACATAAATTGTGAATCAAGCCCTGTTATTCATCCTGATGAGTTTTATACCTGCGAGGTCGACATCCATAAACCTTCGTCGCCTCTTCACTATTGTTCAGTGGGAAGGTCCCAGTCCAGACACTCGGGTGGTAGTGTCTCTAGATTAGGGCTGAAACAACTAATCGATTATGAAAATAGTTGTCAACTATTTTCATAATCGATTAATCGACCAGCCGATTAGTTGGCCTGCATACAGAATGCATTATTTGTTTACATATCACGAAATGCAGTGCAGCACACATACAGCTCAGTACACCATCCATACATGTCAGTATACACAGTGCAGCACACCTACAGCTCAGTACACCGTCCATACATGTCAGTAAGTGCCTGAGAACTTGTGAATGTGTGAGGAGCAATGCCTCATGGGACATGTAGTCCTAGGCAGGAAGTGATTGGGTCTAAAGGCAGAAGTTTTTTTTTTTTTTTTTTTTCCCCCCTTGCTACTATAATTTGCAGCTTGCTATTGGGGCTCTCTGAAGGCAGGAGGAGCCAGAAGCATCGGTGGGGGACCCCAGAAGAGAAGAATCGGGCCAGCTCTGTGCAAAACCGTTACACAGGGCAGGTAAGTATAACATGTTTATTGTTTTTAAAAAGAATCCCTTTATAGGGAATATCAGCATCTGAACCCAAATAAGGTGGAGGCTGATAGACTGGAGGTAATAGAAGGCATTACTATTACATTTAGTAAACTTTTACATGGAGGCAAGCCACATTACATGAGGGCAGGGCACATTACGTGGGAGCAGGACACATTACATGCGCCCCAGTGTGAAAGGGGTCTAAATAAAAAATGTGATCTCCGAGTCTGATGATATTTAGCAGATTCAACCTCCAATAGTATATACAGTATATCTCTTCTGTCTGTTATTCTCAGAGTGGATTAGAGATTTTGTTCCCTAATCATATAGTTGCTATATTTACCACTGCATATAGATTTTTAAGAATAAATTGCCTTTTTTTAACTTTACATATTAAATTATACACCACAATTTTTTTTAAGCTTATTATCCGATTAATAGAAACAATAATCGGCCAACTAATCAATTATGAAAATAATCCTTAGTTGCAGCCCTACTCTAGATACCCATAAAGCGTTTGACTCTATTGAATGGCCATACTTTATAGCGGTCCTTAAACGGCTCAGATTCGGTCCCAGATTCGTAGCCTGGATACAAATACTGTATGCTAAACCGATGGCTCGACTGAGGGGTTAATAATACCTTTCAAATAGCTAGGGGCACTGGGCAGGGGTGCCCACTTTCGCCCGTGCTGTTTGCTGTATACTGGTGTGGCTTTCCAAAACTAGATATTGCCTCGGTGGCCTTCCAGGCAGTCCAGGTCCACTCATACGAGGCATTGATTAATGTATAGCGGAACCTTGGATTACGAGCATAATCCGTTCCAGGAGAATGCTTGTAATCCAAAGCACTCGCATATCAAAGCGAGTTTCCCCATAGAAGTCTTCTATTGCATGCAATACTGGATGTGGCCAGATGTTGGAGGGGGGGTGCCGGAGAGCCTCGGAAATATTTCGACAGCTCGGCTGAACTCGGTAGTTCCGCCGCTTGATAGTTTTTAAAGGCGACGGGAGGGGACGTCCTCCCGTCGCCATCCGGTGCTTCTCTGGGCTCTCCCGTGCCATCCGGGGGCCTGGAGATGGAATCAGCCGGCGCCGGATGACGACGCTGGAGATTTCTGGTGATCAGTTGGTCACCAGTCATCTCTATGACCGTCGGAGGACCTGGCATGACGTTGTGACGTCACGTCTGGGTTCCCAGATGTAAACAAAGCCTTGTAATAGGAATAAAAGTGATCAAAAAAAAAAAGTGTAAAAATGTAATAATAAAAAAAATTTTAAACGCCCCCGTAGCTTGCGCTCAGAAGCGAACATACACGCAAGTCCACATATGTAAACGCCGTTCAAAGCACACATGTGAGGTATCGCCGCGTGCGGCAGTGTGTGCAACAATTGTAGCACTAGACCTCCTCCTGTAACTCTAAACTGGTAAACTGTAAAAAAAATTTAAAGCGTCTTCTATGGAGATTTTTAAGTACCGAAGTTTGGCGCCATTCCATGAGTGTGCGCAATTTTAACATGTCACGCTTATCTATTTACTCAGTGTAACATCATCTTTCACATTCTTCCAAAAAAAAGGTGTAAATGGACATAGATGGGCGATCTTACCCGGAAGTGGGAGCGGGTACTTGTCAAAACCAGGTACCGGTGTTCTATCGATTTTTAGTGCCTTCCATTGAAAAATGCCTCCGCCGGGCTGCGCACAGAACAGCACTCCCAGCTAATTTCCTGATCGGCTGTTGTGACGGCGTGAAAACGCATGCGCAAATCGTAGGAGGCAGTATTCGACGTTCTGCTAAGCACGAGGGAAAATGTAATTGTCAGATTCTTCCTCGCTATTGCGGGGTGGGTTGTGGGGGCCTAAACACATCGTTTATCACACTGATCCCGCTGTGCAACAGACAGAAAACAGAGCGTTTAATACAGGCAAAACCCACCCCGCAACAGCGAGGCAGAATCCACCAAGTGTGTTCTCCCTCCACTGTTTGCATAGCATCAGATAATGCCTCCAATGTTAACGTAACGCCAGCTCGAGTGACATTTGTTACTGCGCATACACAGACCCATCGGAGGCATTTTTCGACGAGGGGAATTTCTCGATGGAACCCCCCCCCCCCCCAAAATAGTGCTAAATGTGACAGTGAAGGGGGGAGGGTGCGAACAAGCTTTAAGTTGGGTATAATTGCACTTTAAAAATGGGTTTATGTGTAATCTATTGCTCAGTATTGGGACGTGTCTCCTACCTCTTCGCAAATATGGGGATTGCAACTATGGATGTAAAAAAAGTTTAACCACTTCAGCCCCGGAAGAATTTACCTCCTTCCTGACCGGAGCGCGTTTTGCGATTCGGCACAGCGTCGCTTTAACTGACAATTGCGCGGCAATAGAGCTTTCTTTTGGTGGTGTTTAATCACCTCTGCGGTTTTTATTTTTTGCACTGTAAACAAAAAGATAGCGACAATTTTCAAAAAAACGCATAGTTTTTTACTTTTGCTGTAATATCCCCCAAAAATATTTTAAACTTTTTTTTATTTATTTTTTTTTATTTTTTTCCCTCAGTTTAGGCCGATACGTATTCTTCTACATATTTTTGGTAAAAAAAAAATCGCAATAAGCGTTTTATTGATTGGTTTGCACAAAAGTTATAGCGTCTACAAAATGGGGGATAGTTTTATGGCTTTTTTTTTTTTTTTATTCGTGACTGCGACATTGTGGCGGACACATCGGACAATTTTGACCCATTTTTGGGACCATTGGCATTAATACAGCTAAAAAAATTGCATTGATTACTGTAAAAATGTCACTGGCAGTGAAGGGGTTAACCACTGGGTGGCGCTGTAGGGGTTAAGTGTGTCCTAGGGAGTGATTCTAACTGTTGGGCGGGAGCGGCTGTGTGTGACATGTCACTGATCAGCTCTCCCTGTAATCGGGAGCAGAGATCAGTGACACTGTCACTAGGCAGAACGGGGAAATGCTTGTTTACATTAGCATTACCCCGTTCTTCCTCACCGTGAGACGATCGCGGGTATTCCCTGCGGACATTGGGTCCGCGGGACCCGCGATCCCGGTCATGGAGCTCCCGGTGGGCATGCCCGCAAGCCGCCTCTTAAAGGGCAACGTACAGGTACGTTAATCTGCCTGTACGTGCTCTTCTGCCGTAGTATATCTGCGTGAGGCGGTTAGGAAGCGGTTAAGGTGGTTCTAAAGGCAGAAGGTTTTCTTTATCTTTTATCCCCCCTAATACTTGCATGAGCTTCCTCTCAATCCAGTGATGTGCACGAGGGCCACAAAGTCCCTCCTGTTTGGCTGAGACACAGCAGGGGTGCCATTGGCTCCCGCTGCTACCAATAAAACACAGTGAGCCAATGAGGAGAGAGGGGCGGGGCCGAGACGCGGCTTCCGTGTCTGAATGGACACGCAGAGCAGCGGCTCCAGTACCTACATAGCAAGCTGCTTGCTGTGGGGGTGCACTCAGCAGGAGAGAGGGGCCGGGAGCGCCAGCGAGGGACCTTAGAAGAGGAGGATCCGGGCTGCTCTGTGCAAAACCAACTACACAGGGCAGGTAAGTATGTTGCTTTATTTGTACTCCAAAAAAAATAAGACTTTGTTCAAATAAAATTGCCTTTTTTTATGTATTAGAAGGTGAGACAAACGTAACATTTTTTTTACCATGCTTTTATTTTGATTGATTTTTTAATAGTTGGGATTAGTTACCCCAAGATGCTTTTATTTTTGTACTTTTTTAAAAAAAAATTTACATTTTTTTTTTTTTTTTTCTCTTGTGTGGAAAAACCTGTTTATTCAAATGGACTTGGTGAACACAGAACCGTGCTGTGACATTCTCTCCAAGCAGCAGAGCTCTTTTTTTTTTTTTGTGCACACAAGCTGAGCCCACCGTCACAGAGCTGACTAAATTGCCAGTATGTTGTTAGATTTCTTTTTTTACTAATTGAGTTGCATGCCTTCACATCTTGCCTTACCCCAGAGAGAAAGGAACCGTTGGCCGCCTTTTAAAAGTCGATAGTGCAAAGAATCCCGTCGAGAAATGTCTAAATTAAAACGTAATGGAATTGCTGCCAAGTCTTCCTGTGCAGAATGTTACTCGATCGCTACGGTTCTGATGCCCAGGCTGACTGATCCTCCTACCCGTGTAATAACCCGCACGCCGCTGGCAAAGTGCTGCACATTGCGCATTTTAGCTTCCTAAACCGTGTAAATAGATTTGTGCCAGGTGCTTCAGCTTTCTAGGAAATGGCGATGTGTTGCCGCAACAGCTGTGCAGATTTTACAAAACAATTCTGTCGCCAAGCATAGCGAGGTGTTTAGTGCTTACAAAGTGTCAATGTCAGTAACTATAGCATTGGAGCACAAGTTATTCAAGGTACTATTTACACTTCATGGGTTTGACCTCCTCCTGGCTTTGGCAGCTCCTCGATCCACGCCGCTCAGTCCTCTACCACTGCCATCTTCCACCGCCTGCATTTTTTTTTTGTTTTTTTTTATTTTTTATTGCGGTTATTAACCACTTCAGCCCCGGGCCATTGGGCTGGCCAAAGACCAGAGCACTTTTTGCGATTCGGCACTGCGTCGCTTTAACTGACAACTGCGCAGTCGTGCGACGTTGCACCCAACCAAAATTTACGTTCTTTTTTTCCCACACAAATAGAGCTTTCTTTTGGTGGTATTTGATCATCTCTGCCCTTTTTTATTTTTTGCGCTATAAACAAAAAAAATAGCGACAATTGTGAAAAAAACACATTATTTTTTTGCTATAATAAATATCCCCCAAAAATATATAAACTTTTTTTTTTTTTCTCAGTTTAGGCCGATACGTATTCTACATATTTTTGGCTAAAAAAATTGCAATAAGCGTTTATTTGGTTTCCGCAAAAGTTTTTATAGCGTCTACAAAATAGGGGATTGTTTTAGGCATTTTTCTAAATATTGTTTATTTTCTTTTTTGTTTTAAATGGCGGCGATCAGCGTTTTTTTTTTTTTTTTTTTTTTTTTAATTGACATGGCGGACATGTCGGACAATTTTGACACTTTTTGGGACCATTCACATTTATACAGCGATCAGTGCGCTTAAAAATGCATTGATTACTGTGTAAATGTGACTGGCAGTGAAGGGGGTGAACACTTGGCGCTATAGGGGTTAAGTGTGTCCTGGGGAGTGATTCTAGCTGTGGGGGGGCTACGTGTGACACATCACTGATCACTGATCACCGCTCCCGATTACAGGGAGTTGTAAACCGTGACAGTCACTAGGCAGAACTGGGAAAAGCTTGTTTACATTAGCATTTCCCCGTTCTTCCTCTGTGAGACGATCGCGGGTATCCTCACGGACATCGAGTCCACGGGACCCGCGATCCGACTCTCAGAGCTTGCGGCGGGTGCGCGCGCCGCTGGAGGTATCCTGTCCCACTTCCGGAAGTACGCCGCGGCGTGATCGTGACGTCACCGCGGGGCTCCTTCCTCCTCCTCCCTCGGCCGCCGGGCTAATAGAAGAGATGAGCGGGGCCTCGCACGTCCGCAGTAGGGTTCCCGGCGTGAAGCCGAAAGGCTACACTGCCGGGTTACCTTACCCACAATGGCGGCGGCAGCACCCGACAGCTGATGGAGACATCAGCTGCCGTGCTGCCATCGAGGGACAGCAGGACAGGTAGATGTCCATTTATTAAAAGCCAGCAGCTGCAGTATGTGTAGCTGCTGACTTTTAATTTTTATTTTTATTTTTTTCGGAACACCACTTTAAGGATCGAGGCAGCACGTCTGTCCCCAAAGCAAGCAGTTTGGAGACAGATGGAGAAGGGTAGTGGACAGCACTGGTGTGGAGGGGGATCCCTGACGAGGAGGTTCGGGGGCTGCTCTTGCAGGTCTATTACCAAGCAGGTAAGTATAACATGTTTTTTTTTTTTTTTTGTTTTTTTAATGACTTTAGAAATGCTTTAAAGCCGTGCATGAATAAAAATGTTGCTTGTTTTGAGATGTTTGGCTCTAATTTGACAGCCAGCAGTAGCTGTATTGGAGCTGTAGCCTGGCTCTGATGTGAACTGCCTCGGGACACTCGTGTCTCTGTCCTTATAGCTGCATTGTGCATAGAAAATCAGAGCAGGTAGATCTGGTATTTTCACACCTGAGGCTGATGATGATTACTTAGAAGTATTAAAGAAGAAGTCCAGGCTGAACTCGTTTGGCTGGGCTTCTCCTATGGGTCACAAAAGTGCAATTAGATTTGCACTCCTGTGACCCGTTTTCAGCAGAGAGTGGTCTGAAGTCTCTACTGACCTCACTGGAATTAGTCCAGGCACAGCGTCAGCCCAACAAATAGTCTGGATCCACCAGGTGCCTGGACTGATGCTTGTCTCAGCTTCTCAGTGAGCCCCTGAGAGTGCGAGGTGGCCGCTCCCTGCCCCTCCACAGCCCGGCGCTCCAGTGAGCAAGGAGGACCACAGAGGAGAGCTGCTGACTGACGGGCAGCAGCTCTCCGCTCGGGGAGCTGAGAGAACGGAGCCGTCTGCGGTGTTCGATGGCTCGGTTCTCAGTGCAGAGAGATCAGTCCCAAGCTGCATCCACCTAGGTAAGTATGATGGGTTAAAAAGAACCCCCCCCCCCCCCCCTCCATACTTCTCTTTAAGTGGATCTTCACTGCAATTGAGCACCACAACGCAAAAAACACAATTTCACTCATTTTTTATATTCAGAGCAAATCCCCCCCCCCATCCATCCATCCATGTCTCTATGCTTTATTTTGTTGAGAAATCACTTTGAAAAACATCGCCCTCGCATTTCTGGCCATCTTGAGTAAGGGCAGATTCATGTAGCATTTACTTCTTGGAATCCATCTGCTCTTAGCTCAAGCATGCATGCAGAAGAGTGTGCTTAGCTGAGAAGATTCCTGGGATGTATGACATTTGCCTAGGCAAAATAAAGTAAGTACTGTATATACTCGAGTATAAGCCGAGTTTTTTCAGCACATTTTATTGTGCTGAAAGTGCCGCCCTCGGCTTATACTCGAGTCAAGCACTTTTCTGCAGCAGAAAATTACATTTCCCGACCCGACTTTGGGGCCACGTATCTCGGGGCCTCTTGGTGCTAGGAACCCCAAATGGTGTGCAAACCCAGTGGAACCAACACTACAACATATCCAAAAATGGGGTTCCTAGTACTAAGTGGCCCAGAGATACGGGGCCCCAAAGTCGGTTCGGAAAATGTCATTCTCTGCTGCAGAAAAGTGCTTGACATTTTCCGAACAGACTTTGGGGCCCCCTATCTCTGGGTCACTTGGTAATAGGAACCCCCATGTATATGTTGGAGTGCTAGTTCGACTGAGTTTGCATACTAAATTTGAGGTTCCTAGCACCAAGCGGCCCCAAGATACGGGGCCCAAAATTCGGTCAACTGTGTCTATCTGCAGCAATGTTATTTCAGGACCCTTTGGTCCTGGCTGCAGCTAGGAACCCTTAACTACCAAGTTTGAAGTTCAGGGGACCTATGGCATGCAAATGGGCACAGTGTGGCTGCAAATGGGCATTGCTGACCCTCTTTTCCACTTACAGTAGCTGCACATATCTCACCCTAGGCTTATACTCGAGTCAATACGTTTTTTCCATTTTTTTTTTTTTTGTGGTAAAATTAGGTGCCTCGGCTTATATTCGGGTCGGCCTATACTCGAGTATATATACGGTAACTAAAAAACTGAACATCATACTTTCCTATCTATTTACTAATGCTAGCATGCATCCGGATTATAAATAATCAATGTTAATTGGGAGAGTGAAATTCTACTTTAAGTCATTATTTTATTTTTAAGTCTTTATTTTTTTTGAATCGACCATCTTGAGAGATTCTGAGCCTTCCCATACGCTTTCTCATGCAGATATAACACATGAAACAAGATGATTCGCTCTACCTGAAATATTTATATAAAATGCTGTTTAAAGTTTTATCAGAATAACTTGTGTGTTTTCTGGCCCAGTTCTGTCAGCCTCAATATGTAAAAGGGCCCCTCTAAGGCTTTTCATGGTCCCTTTAAAAAGATTCTCTCATTTCCTTCTTAAATGGCAGCCAGTTAATTAGGCCTTGCGCTCCATGACACGGGAATGTCTGCTAATGGTAGAATTGCTGCCTGTGTGGCTTTTCATCTTCACGTGATGAATTATTTTATTGCTGAAAGAGAAGCCTGTCTTTAAAAAGAAAAGTCGTTTTATTTTTATTTTTTTTAGAAGAATTAAGCTGCCAAATGAAGTGTTGGGGCCCCCGGGAGGCTTTATGTTGCCATTTTAGTATGCACAGCATATTTTCAGATTTACCAAGCAAAGTGATCTCTTCGGCACTGAATAGTCTGCGCTTCTGTCTTCACCTTTTTGTTTTTAGTTTTTAATTCCCACACATGTGCACAGGAGTTTTGTCCTGGCACAGAATTATGGCTCAGTTTACCTACAGAAAACTTTCAGACGCCCCTCTCGGGGGTGCTGGGAAGGTGCATCTGTTGGACGCCCCTCTCGGGGGTGCTGGGAAGGTGCATCTGTTGGACGCCCCTCTCGGGGGGGGGGGGGGGGGGCTGGGAAGGTGCATCTTTCAGACTGTAGTGCCCACAGCGCTGCTCTGTGACAATTGTAGTCGCATCCATCCATGCTCGGCCATCCCTCAATACCCTGCCAATACTCTGCGTTACCCAGCCAATATTACAATGGGGGAGATGACGTGGATATTACAGTGGGGACTATATGGTGGTGGAATTTTCAAATTTTCACAGGTTTTTGCAAATTCAGTTATTTGCTGATCCGAAAAAATGATCCGATCCGTGACTCTGATCCGAGGAACGATCCGATCTGTGAGTTTTTTGATCCGTTGCACCCCTAGTTAGCAGTAGTTTTCATTGGTTTTCACACGGTTGGCATACCACAAAAGTCTGATACTAACTATATAGGAAAGAAGTGTGTGTTGTGTGTTGTGTGTGTTTTTTTTTTTTTTTTTTTGTTTTGTTTTTTTTCTTTCTAGTTTGAAAATTGTCCTGTGGTATTGAGCTTTTTGTTTGTTT
Source organism: Lithobates sylvaticus (assembly GCA_028564925.1). Classification (NCBI taxonomy): domain Eukaryota; kingdom Metazoa; phylum Chordata; class Amphibia; order Anura; family Ranidae; genus Lithobates; species Lithobates sylvaticus. The sequence goes on along the minus strand of CM053032.1, from coordinate 253,021,858 downwards.
ATTTTGCAGGTAATACTCCATTACACCTCGCTGTGATGCTGGGCAACAAAGGCAAGTTTTATTTATGTATTTATTGGCCTTCTGGGTCGTTAATGGTCAAAAACATTTTCGTCTAAATTGGCTTTTGTTGGTGGAGTTGTATGTTCCCTCAACATCTTATGCCGCTTACACACGATCGGAATTCTCGTCGGAAAAAACTCTTTTCCGACGGAATTCCGCTCAAGCTGTGTTGCCTACACACGGTCACACCAAATTCCGACGGTCAATAACACATCGGCATAAAACACGTTCGACAGCACTATAAAAGGGAAGTTTAATGCTTCCGAGCATGCGTCAAATTGTTTCCGAGCATGCGTCGGAATGAATTTTGCGTGTCGGAATTGCATACACACGATCAGAAAATCCGATAGAAAGGTTTTCCGTCTGAAAAATTGAGAACAGGTTCTCAATCCAAAGTCTGTCGGAAATTCCGACAGAAAAAGACCGTTGGGCATACACACGGTCGGAAAATCCGATGAAAAGCTCCCATCGGACTGTTTCCATCGGAAATTCCGACCGTGTGTACGCCGCATTAGAATAACTCCCACCATTGGTGCCAGTACCTGCAATAATAACCCTCAGCATTGGTGGTCAGTGGTAGTGCGGTTTTAAACTTCCTCCTTTGGTCACTGGCAATGCTAAACCGACTGTAACACCCTCCCCTTCATTTATGGTCAATGGCAGTGCTGTCAACCTCCTCCTTAAACCTTCAGTGTTCACTTACCAGATCACCCGCTCCTCCTTCACTGCTCTTCCCTGATGATGTGCCAAGATTGTACTTTCACTGTCGGGTGGATTGATCTCCGTCTGACAGTACTGGGTTCATTGCAGTGCCCGGCATTGCGCTGCCTTGAAACAGTGCCCTACACGTGGCAGGCCTGCACATAGTCAGTGGGTGTGTGTGTGTTGTGAACCAGCGGCTTTAACCACTTCAGCCCCAGAAGCATTTACCCCCTTAATGACCAGGCCATTTGTTGTGATACGGCACTGTTACTTTAACCGACCATAATTCTATCCCCTATTTTGTAGACGCTATCTTTTGCGCAATCCAACCAATATAAGTTTATTGCGTTTTTTTTATTTATTATTTTTTTTTTTTTTACCAAAATGTAGCAGAATACATATCGGCCTAAACTGAGGAGAAAAATATATATATAATTTTTTTTTCAAAATTGGCACTCCTTCTTCTTTTTTTTTTTTTTTTGTTTTATAGCGCAAAAAATAAAAACCGCAGAGGTGATCAAATACCACCAAAAGAAAACTATTTGTGGGGGAAAAAAATTATCAGAATTAATTTGGGTACAAAGTCGCATGACTGCACAATTTTCATTCAAAGTGTGACAGCGCTGAAAATTGGCCTGGGCAGGAAGGGGGTGAAAATGCCCAGTATGAAAGTGGTTAAGTCATTTAATAGGACACGTACCTGTCCATGGATCCAGTGCTGTCCTCACGTGGGCTAGTTCTTTGCTAGCCTTCGGGTTCCCGGTGCTGGCATCCTAACTGTGGGCAGCCAGCTATGCAGCTTTCCGCTTCACAGCCGGCTGCCCACTGCGCATGTGAAATATGGGAGATGACTTAAAGCGGAACTTCCCTTCCTTCCCGGAACTTGAAGAGTCTACATTTTATCTACCCTTTCATTGTTCTTTGGCCTTCCATCAGTCGTTTGTGTGTGTGTGCCATCTGTTCCAAGGAACTTTTTGGTTTGGAAGCCCTCTTCCCTGTATTTGAAAACCACTTGGAGGAGAGTTGAACACTTGGCCATTTGCACATACTGTAAAAACACCTGACTCTGGCACACAAAAATAGATTTTTGGTGGCGAGGTATTTTTACACTCCATCACACACTGCAGACAATGCAGCTGTTCCCCCTCACTGCTCCTACATGACAATGTCCTCATATTGTATTACCCATAATGGGAGTCCTGCTTTTTAAAGACACGTTCTTCTAGATATTGGCCCCTGTATTATGTACATCTCTCTGGTTTTGTATGGGGACCCAACTCCACTCCACCCCACTCCCACCTGGTTCCCCTTTTGCTTTGTGAACAGCTTGACTTGTTGGATTTTTGAAACCACCAGGGTGCTGGAAAAAAAGACTTGGGTATTTTTGTACTGTAGAATTGTTGCCCACGTAATAATTCTATTCCTTTACAAAACTCTGGTTTGGCCATATCTTGAGTATATCAGGAAGGATGTGCTTGGACTGGAGAGAATCCAGAGAAAGGCAACATGGATAACTAATAAGGTGGCTGGGGGTCCTCAGTTACGAGGAACAATTGCAAACATTTAAACATATTCTCCCTGCTGTAGAGACGCTTAAGAGGGGATATGATAGCGATTTATATTGTTTTAAATGGGAACTCTAGCATTGGGAGAAAATTGTTTAACCTTGGGTATCTAAAGAAGACAGACAGCCACACAATGAAGTGGGATGAGAAACTGTTAAATCTTATACTGCTAAGGGGTTCTTTACTGCAACAGTGGTGAGGATGTGGAAGTCCACAGTTTTTAGATGTATTTCTTGGGAAACACAATTGGAGAGATATTGAAAATGGTATGTAAATAAATAATATATATATATATTTTACACATAAATACACACACACACACACTTTTTTTTTTTTCTCACAAGTGAGTACACCCCTCACATTTTAGTAAATATTTTATTCTATCTTTTCATGTGACAACACTGAAGAAATTACACTTGTCTACAATGTAAAGTAGTGAGTGTATTTGGGAAAGGGGGGGAGTTAATGTATGAAAATAAATGTTTACCTATATGGTACCCTGTTATTGCTCTGTTTGTACTGAAACTGAATATTCTGTATACCAAGATTGTACTGATCAAAATGTGAAATGTTGAAAAGAATTTTGTTTTTGTATGAGCAATCTATAAATAAAAAAAGTTTTGATAAAAAAAAAAAAAGTAGTGAGTGTATAACAGTGTAAATTTGCTGTCCCCTTAAAATAACTCAACACACAACCATTAATGTCTAAACCGCTGGCAACAAAAGTGAGTACACCCCTAAGTGAAAATGTCCAAATTGGGCCCAAAGTGTCAATATTTTGTGTGGCCGCAATTATTTTCCAGCACTGCCTTAACCCCTCTTGGGCATGGAGTTCACCAGAGCTTCACAGGTTGCCACTGGAGTCCTCTTCCACTCCTCCATTATGACATCACGGAGCTGGTGGATGTTGGAGACCTTGCGCTCCTCCTCGTTCCGATTGAGGATGCTCAATAGGGTTTAGGTCAGGAGAGATACCTGTCCAGTCCATCACCTTTACCCTCAGCTTCTTTAGCAAGGCAGTGGTCGTCTTGGAGGTGTGTTTGGGGTCGTTATCATGTTGGAATACTGCCCTGCGGCCCAGTCTCTGAAGGGAGGGGATCATGCTCTGCTTCGGTATGTCAAAGTACATGTTGGCATTCATGGTTCCCTCAATGATCTGTAGCTCCCCAGTTCCGGCAGCACTCATGCAGCCCCAGAACACGACGCTCCCACCACCATGCTGGACTGTAGACAAGATGCACTGGATCTTGTACTCCTCACCTGGTTGCCCCCACACACGCTTGACACCATCTGAACCAAATGCGTTTATCTTGGTCTCATCAGACCACAGGACATGGTTCCAGTAATCCATGTCCTTAGTCTGCTTGTTTTCAGCAAACTGTTTGCGCTTGTTCTTGTGCATCATCTTTAGAAGAGGCTTCCTTCTGGGACGACAGCCATGCAGACCAATTTGATGCAGTGTGCGGCATATGGTCTGAGCACTGACAGGCTGACCCCCCTCCCCACCCCTTCAACCTCTGCAGCAATGCTGGCAGCACTCGTACGTCTATTTCCCAAAGACAACCTCTGTATATGATGCTGGGCACGTGACCTCAACTTCTTTGGTCGACCATGGTGAGGCCTGTTCTGAGTGGAACCTGTCCTGTTAAACTGCTGTATGGTCTTGGCCACCGTGCTGCAGCTCAGTTTCAGGGTCTTGGCAATCTTCTTATAGCCTAGGACATGTTTATGTAGCGCAAGAATAATTTTTTTTTTTAAGATCCTCTGAGTTCTTTGCCATGAGGTGCCATGTTGAACTTCCAGTAAGGAGGGAGTGAGAGCAATAACACCAAATTTAACACACCTGCTCCCCATTCACACCTGATGCCTTGTAACACGAACAATGTCACATGACCCCGGGAGGGAAAATGGCTAATTGGGCCCAATTTGGACATTTTCGCTGAGGGGTGTACTTGCTTTTGACAGCGGTTTAGACATTTAATGGCTGTTTGAGTTAGTTGGAGGGGACAGAAAATGTACACTATTATACAAGCTGTACACTCACTACTTTACATTGTAGCTTCTAGATTGATTTCAGCAGACTAGAGCCATCACTCAAATGACACGCTATAGTTTCCCTTTTTCACCTCCCCTAGCAGCTACATAAAAGGTTATGAAGGGATGGGCAGAGGAGTGCCACAGACAGGAATTGGACCCTCCCCAGAAAAGGAGTCGGGAGGCAATTTCAAAGGCACATTTCAAGTTTAATAACAATTTTTGAAAAGGGAAAACGCTGCAAGCAAACATTTTTAAAATACTTGACTTTTGTAGACCTTTACCTGCAAGCTTACCCCCCCCCCCCCCCCCCCCACCTCTGTGACAAGGTCTCCTCAACCATTCCCTACTGTATCCTCGGGCTCCGTTTCCACTTGTGCAACTTGTCCTGCAACTTGGGACTGCAAAGTCGCATGACAAGTCGTACCCCATGATTTCCAATGAGTACTGTTCATATCTGTGCGACTTCAAAGTAGTCCTTGTACTACTTTGGCCCCACTTTGATGCGACTTGAGGTCCATAGACCTCAAGAGTACACAGGTATTGCTTCAAGTTGCATCAAAATCGTGGAAAAATTGCGTGACTTTCAGGTGGCATTAGTGGAAACCTAGGCTAATTGGGGGGGGGGGGGGGTTTCTTTGGCTATAACAAAAAAAAGTGGTTAAACTCCATTCTGTGTTCCATTATTACAATAACTTTTTTTTCTTTGTATTGCAGAATGTTCTCATCTCCTTCTGGCACACAATGCTCCAGTCAAGGTAAAGAATGCCCAGGGCTGGAGCCCACTGGCTGAAGCCATCAGCTATGGAGACAGACAGATGAGTAAGCACCTTTTTTTGTGTTCCTCTGAATTCGCACAGCACATTTGGTTCTTCTGTCTTTTTTTTTTTTTTTTTTTTTAACTTTAACTAAATGGGAAAGACAAGCGGGCAGTTCAGGTCTTGGCTGCGGTTGTCTCGTCTCTATAGTCTATATATGCTGATTGTAAAATAATGGCAGCCGGTGTCGGGTCTCCTTAATGCTGTCTGAAGCTTAGAAACTGCTGTAACTCTGCCAGGGTTTCTTCTTCCTTATCCCCTTTTTTTATTTTCTTGCAGGGATAACTAATGCATTTTGGATCAATACAATGACAAGACAGTATTTTGTTACATCTGTATTCATCATTACGCTGACTTCAGTGTACTAATGGCAGTAATGGAAGTTTCAGTTCAGTCATTAACCACTTGCTGACCGGGCCATAGCCGAAAGACTGCTACAGCGCGGTCAGCTTATTCTGGGAGGCCGTCCATGGATGCCCTCCCAGAATCTTGCTCTCGCGTGCACCCCTGGGGCGCGCTCCTGGAAAAATCCGTGACCGCCGGGTCTTCTGGATCACAGATCACGGTAAATGGCTTCTGGTAGAGGCCGTTTACCACGTGATCGCTCCGGTTTCTCCCTCCCCTCTCTGTACCGATCTGTACAGGGAGAGGGGGAGAGATCGTTTGCAGCAGCGCTGTTGGCTGGATCTGTAGTGTCCACAGCGCTGCTCAGTGCCAATACTCTGCCATAAATTTGAACAGAAACAGAATTATTTTATTTTTTTAACCAAATTTTCAGTCTTTATTTTTTTATTTATAGCGCAAAAAAATAAGAAACCCAGTGGTGATTAAATACCACCAAAAGAAAGCTCTATTTCATATGGGTACAGTGTTGCATGACTGAGTAATTGTCATTCAAAGTGTGAGAGCACCAAAAGCTGAAAATTTAAGTGCCCAGTGGTCAAGTAGTTAAAGGATCAATCCACACAAATATATATCGGTTTCTGGGTAGATGCAGTTAGTTGATTCATCTACAATGTTGTGTGTCCTTTTTAGAAGTAAATTTCTCTACTTGCGTTCTTGGCTCCGCCCAAATGCATGCAGACATTCGGAAGTCGTGTTGGATTTTTCATAAAAGTGGTTTTAAAGGCTCTCCGCTCTCCCCTCTCACTAGCAGTGGGAGTCATTGGCTCTTACTGCTGTCAATCAAATTCTCTATTACGAGGGGGGTGTGGCTGAGCTCTCCCTCCCTCCCTCCCTCCCTCCCTCCCTCTCTCTCTCTCTCTCTCTCTCTCTCTCTCTCTCTCTCTCTCTCTCTCTCTCTCTCTCTCTCTCTCTCTCTCTCTCTCTCTCTCTCTCTCTCTCTCTCTCTCTCTCTCTCCCCCTCTCCCTCTCCCTCTCCCTCTCCCTCTCCCTCTCCCTCTCCCTCTCTCTCCCTCTCCCTCTCCCTCTCCCTCTCCCTCTCCCTCTCCTCTCCCTCTCCCTCTCCCCTCTCCCTCTCTCCCTCTCTCCCTCTCTCCCTCTCTCCCTCCCTCCTCTCTCCCTCTCTCCCTCTCTCCCTCTCTCCCCTCTCTCCCTCTCTCCCTCTCTCTCTCCCCAGAAACGCCTGGTATTTTGCACTGTCAGCCACAGTAGGAGAAACTGGAGACTTGCGCAATCAAGTTATAAGGGGGTGAGATTATATTGAATGGGCAAGCTCTTTAATCTAGACAAGTGGTCTCCAAACTGAGGCCCTGGGATCATATGTTGGTTACCTTTTTATCTAGCTCTTGAGGCACTATTCCTCCCACTGACCCCCAAAATGGGGCACCATTCCTCCCACAGAGAGCAATGATGAGCTACTATTCCTCCCACTGACTTCAGAAATGGGGCACCATTCCTCCCACTGATGCCAACAATGTGCCACTACTATTCCTCCCAATAAAACCAATGATGGGGCAGTATATACGCGCAGAAAAAGATTACCGTGCACACATACAAAAATGACATTTAACTTATTATTTACACTCACTGACGCTTGGGCGTTTTCTGCTCCTACTGGATGCAGCCGCCGCCCCCCCCTCCCAAAGTCAGTAAACTGGCCTTTTGTTTAGAAGTTTTGGAGATCTCTGCTCTAGTGTTACACAAGTCAAGACTCCATGTTCAGCAAATGATGTAAAGAAGCTCTGCAGGAATGGATTTGAAGATTAGCCACTCGCCTACAGGGCACTTTCACCCCCTTCCTGCCCAGGAGAGTTTTCAGCTTTCAGCGCTGATGCACTTTGAATGACAATTGCGCTGTCATGCAATATACCCTATACCATGCTGTACCCGTATGACATTTTTATATAAACTTTCTTTTGGTGGTATTTAATCACCACTGGGTTTTTATTTTATTTTTTTTCTAAAAAGACAATTTGGAAAAAAATATCCTTATTTTCTTCATTTGTTCTAAAACTTTGCAAACAGGTAATTTTCCTCCATTAATTTGCACTGATGGGGTGGCACTGATAGGCAGCACTAGTGGGAACTGTTGGGACTACACTCATATTCAGTGTAGATGTCCCTTTTAACTCAAGCCGGTTGTCGTCTCTCTTCCTCAGACTGAGTGTGAGGAAAGGAAAGCCGATAACTGGCTTGTGTCAACATCTGTCCTCAGCGGTCATTGGACACAGCTGATCACGTGGTAAAGGGCCGCTGTGATCAGCTGAGTCCGTAGGACTCTGTGATCACAAAGAGCCCCGCAGCGGGTGTGCGGGCTGTGCGATCATGGGAGAAAGTCAATAGACACTCTCCTGGCAAAGGAAGCCCAGGCTGTAGCTGTCATTCGGCTGTAGCGTGGATTGAAAGTAGTCAAAAAATAAAGCTGCCGTGTTTCACCTTCCACCTCTACAATTAAGCCCTATCGAGGTTAAACGTATCAGAGGGTGTGGTTTATTGGGAGGAGATTGCGCTGAAGCTGATCCCTGGATCAGTGTTGGCTGGTTGACCTGGACGGTGTGCGGTTTTCTATATTTGATGTACACACTTCAGCTCTGTTACGATTTAGGCTTGGGTAGCTTAACTTTAAATATCTATTGGATGTAAATGTAACTTTCCAATTAAAGACACACGCTGTTCTCTTGCCAGGCTGGCGAGTAATGGTCATGTGTTTTGATCTGATGGTCATCAGTAGTTGTAACGGAAAACATTTTCAATATTAATCCTTCTTACACCATGTCGATGGTTTGGTTTTGTATATATGTGCATAGTCAGCAGATCAATAATGCAGCCAGGAGCCAACATGTTTTTTAAGAAAAGCATGGCCTGTGATTGTAACATTCATATATTTCTGTTTTCAGTTACAGCCCTGTTGAGAAAGCTGAAGCAGCAATCCAGGGAGAGTGTGGAGGAGAAGAGACCGCGCCTGTTAAATGCTCTGAAAGAGGTAAATCATAGAAGCATCTGTCAAAAGGAAAAAAGGAGTTCAGGTGGTACTAAAAAATAGAGGGAGATGTTGGTTCTGGTGAACAAGTGGATCCTAAGGCCCCTTTCACACTGAGGCATTTTTCAGGCGCTACAGCGCTAAAAATAGCGCCTGTATAGTGCCTGAAAAAAGCGGGTCCTTTCACTTTAGTGTGAAAGCCGGAGGGCTTTCACACTGGAGCGGTGCGCTAGCAGAACGGTAAAAAAAGTCCTGCCAGCAGCATCTTTGGAGCGGTGTATTCACCGCTCCTAAACCACTCCTACCCATTGAAATCAATGGGGCAGCGCGGCTATACCACCGGCAAAGCGCAGCTGCACAGTGCGGGTGGGTTTAACCCTTTCGGCCGATAGCGGGGTTAAAACCGCCCCGCTAGCGGCCGAATAGCGCCGCTAAAACGATGCTAAAGCAGCGCTAAATATACAGCTGCTTTAACACCCTCGCCGCCCCAGTGTGAAAGAGGCCTAAATGTCTCTGAAGGGGTAAGAGAAATGTGTGTGCATACATTGAAGACAGCATAAAGAAAGAAGAAAATGTGCAATTACACGGGACTTCTGTGTCATGAAATGATTTGGATTCTTCGAATTGGTTGCACAAAGCTAAAATAAAAGACGGCAGACAGCCTTCTGTCTGTGAGTAGTCCGTGTCCTTACATTAAAGCTGATTTCTGGGGACAAAAAACCTTTACTCTTGCACTGAGTCCCCCCAACCCTGCTTGTTTTGTTTAGGGAAGGTTAAATAAGGTGTTTGACTCTTCCCTTCTTTGCCCAGCCAGTTGCAACATCATCCCGTGCAGGACAGTCGCATGGGTCACAGCCGCTCACTGCAACAGAAGAGAAAATGGGAAATAATACGTTGGGTAGGAGAGTGGGTAGTGGAGAGGAGCAAAACAGAACTATAGAAGCATCAAGACGCAAAGCATGCTGGGGAGACATGCCCAGCGATGGTGAACCTCATTTTCAGTGCAAACCAATACTGTATGAGATAGAATAACCCCAATTCAAAGTTCCAAGGCATGCTTTGCATGTCAGTCTCCCACCTGAACGTAGTTGGGGAAATGTGCACATAATACATGGGTGGACCTAAGTAAAAGTGGGCGGGGTTGTGTAAGACATGCAAAGTTATACCATAGCACTGCCCACTGTTCCTTAACACTGATGTTGGGGACATAAAAAACAGCTGAACCTCCTGCTTTCCCTACCCTCAACCTTAATTGCAAACAAGCCCTTAAAGTGGGAGCAAACATGTGTCAGACATTTTTATCTACAGGTAATCTTATAATGATTAGGTAAAATTAATTTCTCCTAAACTTGCACCGTTTAGGACATATTCCACAGAGCAGCAGCTGGTGATGCCGCTGGCACATGCGCTTTAAAGTATTTGAAGGAACGGCATATAGTGCCGTTCCTTTCAGAGGTCTGTGGCATAAACAGTGAGTCCCCGTTCACATCGCGGCTCCGCCAGTCAGTTGGCTGCAGCGGTGCATACTAGCACATTATGACATTGCCTTGCAGGATGAAATTTTCTTCTTCCCCTTTTTATTTTTTTATTCTACGAAGTTTGCAAAAAAAATTACTTCCGCTCTTAAAGTGACATGTTAAATATGCAAACATAAAACAAAATTAAATGGATAAAAAGTGATTGAAAGAAACATTATAGAAAGTAAAAAAAAGGCAGATTAGTGCCGAAACGCGTTGGTTGGAGCGACGTGCTGATGTCACTATGCAGTTTACGTCCTGTTTTTGTATTGTTTCCCGTCTATTTTCTTGTATTTTTTAATTATTGAATTTTGTATGCGCTTTGCAAGTGATACTGCTTGTTTATTTAAATAAACAACCATCTGGTTTTACCTATGGCGGTTTTCCCTGTCCTTTCTTTCTGAGTTTACATCGCCTTATCGCCCCCTGTACCATGTATGGGTCCACAAGCTGTACCTCCAACCACCTTCCTGACCAAACGCTTTACTATGTCATTTGACCGGATCAGACATCCGAAGTCTTTGGAGGAAAAGGCCCTGGCTGGGTATTGGCCACCAGCATCTAAACTTGTGCAGCTGGTAAGCGTGCACTCTTGTGTGCTGGTGGATTCACTTTGTTCATTTCATAAAGTCACAAGATTTTCACTGAACTTTTGGCTGCTGGTCTTCTTTTTTTTTTTCTTTTTAAACTTCCCTCCCTAAAAGTTTTTTTTCCTTAAAATTCCCTCCTAAACTTTGGGTGCGTGTTTTATACGCCGGTAAATAAACAATTTTATGTAAACATAATTGTCTTTCTGGCTTGTTTTCATCCACAGCTGGGAGATTTTTACCTAGAACTTCACTGGGATTTTCAAAGTTGGGGTAAGTTTTGCGTATTTCCTTAACTGAAAGTCTGAAAGCTTAATGTTTTATGTTGTGTTTAATAAAGCAATTAAATTGTAGTTCTCAGTGAGGGTCACATTGCCCATCTGTAAGAGATCCTCCAGCACTGGCTGGGCACTTTGGTTGTGATGGGTATTGAGTTTAAAGTGCAGTTCCAACCAAATTTCAACTCCAGACCAAACTTTTGGCATCCAAAAAATGTTTTTTGCAATAAATGGTTCAAGCATGGTAAATATTTAGTCAAGGCGTTTCAGGGGCTTAATTGGGGTAAACCAGGGGTGTCCAACTCCATTTCATTGCGGGCCGCATTAGCATTATAGTTGCCTTTTTAAAGGCCGGTTGTATCTGTAAGACTATGAAAAGGTAGCTACTCTTTATCATCATAAATGATTGCCTCTGCATTCAATTTATTACTGGTTTTAGTAATAACTAAGGACTTAAAAAGGAAGTAAAGCCTCTTTTTAAAAAAAAAAAAAAAAAAAACGGAACCTGCAAGGCAAAGGCATAATGAGCTAGTATGCATAGCATACTAGCTCATTATGGATAACTTACCTGAGAACGAAGCGACCCTCGTCCATGACCTCCGCCGCCGCCATCAATCCCGGAGTGACTTCCGGGTCTCGCCGCTGCAGCGCTGTCATTCGCTGGAGCGGCGATGACGTCACTCCCGCGGAGAGCACGAGAGCGGCATATCGCCGTGATCTCGGCATGCTCAGTGCGCCTGCGCGCCGCTGTAGACAGCGATGCCTCCTTTTTTTTTTTTTTTTTTTTTTTTATAAATATCTCCTAAACCATGTAGGTTTAGGAGATATTTATTGGACCTACAGGTAAGCCTTAATCTAGGCTTACCTGTAGGTCAGAGTGGTTTGTAAGGGTTTACAACCACTTTAAGAGGTGTAGGGTGGGTGCAGACCGGCAAGTTTCGTGCTCACACTGCTGTAGCAGATGATGCCAGTCTGAAAAGGCGGGTCACACGCTGCTGGTATCATCCATAAGAAACTTTTCTTGAAAACTGCTCAGACAAAACCTGGTTCTGCCATTGTTCTCTGTCTGATCAGTCTCCAATAAAGCTTTTTGTGGGTGATACCAGTGGCGCGCGACCCTCTTTCAACTGGCATAGAATTGTATTTTTGTAATCCTTATGCTTAAGCAGATGTCCAGAGCACCCCCCCCCCCCCCCCCATCATCAAATGTCAAGAGTCCTTCACCCTCCCTTACATCACAGTGCACCCTCCTTGCTTTGTGCTGTTGCTGGGAAGAAGCTGGTGGCAGAGCTAGAAGGCAAGAAAGTGCAGGATCTGAAGGAGGACCAGAGGAGGGCTGGAGTCTGCTGCTGAATGCTGAGACAAGCGGGTGCTGTGGCTGCACAGAGGAGCAAAATCTGTTGGAGTTCTGTCCTCTCTGCTGTGGACTGTTGAGGGGGGGCAGAGATGAGGTCAGCAGCTGGAGGAAGGAGGTCCTGATTACCCTGTATGGAGCTTTAGTTAGACCCTAGAGCCCTCGCTTACAAAATGACATTGATAAGATAAAACAAAATTGGTGAAATGTCTAAGCGGTAAAACGGATCAGCAGAAACGTAATATGTACAGTCTGGAGGAAAGCAGGAACAGGGGAGACATGATTTGAAACCTTTAAAGTGGTTGTAAACCCACTTTAAAAGAAAAACGAACACCCGCAAGACAAAGGCATAATGCTATGCATACTAGCTCATTACGTAATACTCACTCACCTGAGGTGGAAGCCCTCGCAGCGGTGCACTGCTCCGCCAGCCGACATTACTCCCGGGGGTTAGTTCTGGGTATCGCGGCTCTGGCGCTGTGATTGGCTGGAGCCGCGATGGCGTCACTCCTGCGCATGTGGGCGGTAACCTCACACTCACTAAAGCAGCGGCACATATGTGCCATTGCGTCAGTTTGTGTCAGTGCGCATGTGCCGATGACGTCGGCCACTACAGGGGATATCTCCTAAACCGTGCAGGGTAGCTACAGGTAAGCCTTTTTTTTTATAGGCTTACCTGTAGCACAATGTGGTCTGTAAGGGTTTACAACCACTTTAAATACGCCAAGGGGGAGTATAAGGTTCAGGAGGGCAGTATGTATCCTAAATATGAAGCCAAGAGGAAGAACACTCAAACTAACAGGAGGAAAGTTCAAAACTAATCTTGGAAAGTATTATTTTACCAAAAGAGTAGTGAACAGACTTCAGAAGTGGTAGTGAGTCAGTCAACAGTAAGTCGATTGAAAGATGCTCAGGACAAACTTAGATCTATACTCGGACAAAAAATAGTTAAAAAAACACAAAAAATTATTAAAATAAAAAAGGGACTCGATGGACCACTTTTTTTATTTTTTTTTCTAGTGTCACTCTTCTGTTTTCTATAAACCAAAAAAATATGTACCGTGTTTCCCCGAAAGTAAGACAGTGTCTTACTTTCTTTTTATCCCTAAAAGCCCCACTATGTCTTACTTTCGGGGTATGTCTTATATTGGGAAAAAATTGTCGAATTATGGGGCAGATAGCACATCAGGGCACATCATGGGGCACATAGCAGATCAGGGCACATTATGGGGCACATAGCACATCAGGGCACATTATGGGGGGCACATAGCACATCTGGGCACATTATGGGGCACATAGCACATCTGGGCACATTATGGGGCACATCTGGGCACATTATGGGGCACATTAGGGCATCAGGGCATGGGGCACATTAGGGCATCAGGGCATGGGGCACATTAGGGCATCAGGGCATGGGGCACATTACAGGGCACATCTGGGGATCTTACTTGCGAGCATGCAGAGTAGCGCAGGAAGCGTCTATCTGTCATGTTTTCTCATGTCACGCTGCTCGCTCCCTGGCGGCCCCTCCTCTCTTCTCGTCTATCCCAGATGATGTCTCAAGCCAATGGGGATTGACGAGAAGAGAGGAGGGGCCGCCGGGGAGCGAGCAGCGCTGAGTGACATGAGAGACAACGTATGACAGATAGACGCTTCCTGCGCTACTCTGCATGCATCTCATTCGGCTCTGGCGGCGGCTCTGGTCTCTGCAGGCAAATCCCCCGTGTTTCCCCGATAGTAAGACATATGTCTTACTTTCGGGGTACGGCTTACATTAGCTGTCCCCTCTGACACTCCCGATACGTCTTACTATCGGGGAAACACGGTAGCACTTGCATTCATAATGAATGTTCAGTTAGTCCTCATTCATGAATGCAGCTTTGTAATCATGTGACTTCATCTAAAATTGTACAATTTCAAAGCCACGTGTCAGTGCCACTTTGAAGACATCTGTGCGTCTTCATGTACAGATATCTATGCAAGTTGCGCCTGAAATCGCCAAAAGTGGTGCAGGAACTACTTTTGTTAAATCGATGCAGCACCGCAAAGTCGGCGTCGCACCAATTTCAACAGTGCCAGTGCCAATAGGGTGCAACTTCGGTCGAATCGCATGACCAGTCGCTCCAATGTGAATGAGGGCTAAAAGTCCACTTAGTGATGACAATGATACAGTGTTGCATAAGAGTGGGACACTATTGATTATTTTTTTTTTTTTTGATTTTTTTTCAATCTACAAAACATTGTCAAATGGCCCTTTTTTTTTAAAGCAGTGTGTCTGAGCACTGCAAACGCCATTTAATTTTTAAGATTTAAAACAAACTCGTCCATCCATCCATGTCTCCATGCTTTATTTTGCAGAGAAATCACTTTGAAAAACACCCCCTGGCACTTCTAGCCGTAGCCACCTTGAGTTGGACCCCTTTCACACTGAGGGCGTTTTGCAGGTGCTATAGCGTTAAAAATAGTGCATGCAAAACGCCAGTGTGAAAGCCCGAGGGCGTTCACACTGGAGCAGTGCGCTGGCAGGGCGTCAGAAAAAGTCCTGCCAGCAGCTTCTTTGGAGCGGTGAACTTACCACTGCTCCCCATTGCGGCATTTTGTGGGCGGATTTGACACTTTTTTTTTTTTTTTTTTTTTTTCGGTCACTAGCGGGGGGTTGAAACCGCCCCGCTAGCGGCCGAATAGCGCCGCTAAAAAAGTGTAAGGTGTAAAAGGGCTCGAAGGGCAGGTGATCCTGGAATCCATCTGCCCTTTAGCTGAGGCATGTAGGCAGAAGGGTGTACTTAGCTGAGAGAGCCCCTCCTCCCCTCTTGTAGATGAAAGGGAAAAAATGCCCAATGAAGACTCCTAGGATGTGAGACCTCATTTTGTCCTAAGGCCCCTTTCACACTTCTACGACTTGTCCCACGATTTGGGACTGCAAAGTAGCATGACAAGTCGTTCCCCATGATTTCCAATGACAGCCATTCATATTAGTACGACTTCAAGTCGTTCCGACTTTAAAGTAGTCCCTGCACTACTTTGGTCCGATTTTGATGCCACTTAGGCGATTTTACCGAGATTTTGCCACGATTCGCGGCCGCGATTTCAAGGAATGCCTGTGTAAGGGGCATCAAAATCGTCCCAAAGTAGTACAGGGACTGCTTTGAAGTCGGAATGAATTGAAGTCGTACTAATATGAATGGCTGTCATTGGAAATCATGGGGAACGACTTGTCATGCTACTTTGCAGTCCCAAATCGTGGGACAAGTCGTATAAGTGTGAAAGGGGCCTTACACAGGCATTCCTTGAAATCGCGGCAAAATCGCTGTAAAATCGCACGACTTTGAAGTCACACAAGTGTGAAAGGGGCCTAAGCCAGAAACTAGGAAGTAACTGAAGAAATGTTACACGGTTAAAAAATGTATATATTCCTTCCTATCTGTTTACTAAGGCTAGCAGCATCAGGATTCAAATGGTTATTGTTAATTGAGAGAGTTTTTTTAGATTTTTGCTTTTTAAAAGCTTTTTTTTTTTTTTTGATACTCGCAACATCCTTCATCCTCAAACTCCACTCGCCCCTTTTATACCTGATCACCCAATGGTAACCAATGCTCATGTATTTTAGTGGTGGATTCCTTTAGTTGTACAATTTCAGAATTTCATCCTCTTCACTTCACTCCTTTTTTCAAATATAAATATAATTTTATTAAAAATGTAGCAGTTGATCGTGTTTTTGTGTGTGTTGTTGTTGTTGTTTTTTTTTTCCCCAAGAAGGTATGCATAATAGCCTGACATTTTTGTTTTATTTTGTGTTGGATAAATATACCAATCTTGCTTGAACCTTTTATTAGAATGAACATTTTTGGACGTCATTGGTGCCATCTGGTGTGGCTTGTTCTAGTCTGAAACGGCACTGGGGAGCCCTTCTGTTTTATGAGAACTGCCAACATAATGTCAACACGCCACCATCTCTATACCACTTGGTTGGGTACAAGACCACCTTGGGGATCCAGCAAAACCCGTCCTTCTCTCAAAATTGTTTTTATTGCTGTGCCTCCCCCCCCCTTCATGTATGAAGGTAAAATAAATGATTGTGCTCTGACAGGGGGGCAACCCCCCCCCCCCCCCGATCAGCGTTCTCTACCATTGGCTGTGAGCGCTGATCTGGAGTCGGCCGGCTGTTGCTTTTCCGGCATGCACAGCCAACATACATACACACGGGCAGAACGTTGGCCGTTTTTTATTTTTTATTTTTTTTCCGTTTTTGAATCTGCAAATGTCTCCCGACAATTTTGCCCTTGTGAAGAGGTTGAATCGCTCCAGGTAATGAACTGGTGCTGGCTCGGCAAAAGGAATCTGGACAGCCGCACTCCAATATAAGCCTTTATTGTAGCAGATAGTCAAAGTTCCTGTAACGGCAGAATCCGGGTAAGACAGCTGACACGTTTTCACCACATCACCGTTGCTTAACCACTTCAGCCCCGGAAGATTTGGCTGCTGAATGACCAGGCTATTTTTTGCGATTTAGCACTGCGTCGCTTTAACTGACAATTGTGCGACGTTGCACCCAAACAAAATTGACGTCCTTTTTTTCCCTACAAATAGAGCTTTCTTTTGGTGGTATTTGATTGCCTCTGTAGTTTTCATTTATTGCGCTATAAACAAAAAAAGTGCAACAATTTTGAAAAAAAAAAAAAAAAAAACACTTTTTTTGTTATAATGTCCCCTTTTTTTACATTTTTTTTTTTTTTTTAAAAGCTAATTTATTTCTCGGTTTAGGCCGATATGTATTCTTCTACATATTTTTGGTAAAAAAAAATCGCAATAAGCGTATATTGATTGGTTTGCGCAAAAGTTATAGCGTTTACAAAATAGGGGATAGATTTATAGCATTTTTATTTTTTTACATTTTTTTTTATCGGAACTGCCACATTATGGCGGACACATAAAACACTTTATTTACACATTTTTGTGACCATTGGCATTTATACAGCGATCAGTGCTATAAAAATGCATTGATTACTATAAAAATGTCACTGGCAGGGAAGGGGTTAACACTAGGGGGCGATCAAGGGGTTATATATATACACACATTCCTGTTCTGCCTCTCCTGCTCGCTCGTAGCCAGCGGTCATCTTGACCATCGGAACCCCCGTCGTGCAGCAGCCACGCGTGCGCCTGCTATCCCGATCCCATGAGCCGACTTATAGCTACGACTGTTCGAGGAAACGTGCCGCCGTAAAATGATGGCGACTGGATGTAAATCGGCTAATCTTGATGTGAAACGCATCAGCTGTCTTGCCCTTCTTCTGCCGTTTCATGAACTTTGACTATGTGCTACAATAACGGCTTGTATTGGAGTGCGGCTGTCCAGATTCCTTTTCTTCGTTCGGCCCTTGTGTATGGAACCTAACCTCTGGATAAGATTTTGGGAGGGAAGGACCCTGCGTGTCCCATGGCTGGCCAGAAGACATTTAAAAAAAGGTAAGTATACACATAAATTACAGGAAGGGGTAGAGGGTGAAATTTGGCTTGAACTATTCATAGGTTCAGAATATTCTAGCTGTTTAACTCTGGCTCTTCATAATCATTAAATACCATATCTTTCTGTTCAGTGCCTTTACTCTCCCGTATCCTGCCTTCCGATGCATGCAAGATCCATAAACAAGGTATTAATATCAGGTGTGTGTCCATCTTTTATTCTTGGGCTGAGTGAGGTATATTTTGTCATTAACATTGCCTTTCTAATCTTAACACCTTTTAACATACATTGTTTATTAATCTTGATATTTGGTGATTGACTTTGGGGTGTCCTTTTATCCTTTATTAGAACATGTGCTTCTCCTCCAGAGAAGGACCCCCCCCCCCCCCCCATCGGTCACCTTATCTCAAGTGCTGCATGATTTGTGTACATTGCCAATACCCTGTATATGATTGTTATTACTTTGCAAATAATATTTGTGCTCTAAGTACCTTATATACTCGAGTATAAGCCGAGGCACCTAATTTTACCACAAAAAAACTGAAAACTTATTGACTCGAGTATAAGCCTAGGGTGAGAAATGCGCAGCTACTGTAAGTGGAAAAGAGGGTCAACGATGCCCATTTGCAGCCTCACTGTGCCCATTTGCAGCCATAGGTCCCCCGAACTTCAAACTTGGTAGTTAAGGGTTCCTAGATGCCCCCTAGCTGCAGCCCAAAGGGTCCTGAAATGACATTGCTGCAGATGGGCACAGTTGACCGAATTTGGGGCCCCGTATCTTGAGTCCACTTGGTGCTAGGAACCCCATCTTTGGAAATGTTGTCGTGCTGGTTCCACTGGGTTTCCACACCAGTTCCTAGCACCAAGTGGCCCCGAGATACAGGGCCCCAAAGTCAGGTCGGAAAATGTCAAGCACTTTTCTGCCGAAAATGCTTGACTCGAGTATAAGCCGAGGGGGGCATTTTCAGCACAAAAAAATGTGCTGAAAATCTTAGCTTATATTTGAATATATATGGTAACTTAAAATGATCAGATCTGTTTTGCGCTTTGGTTTGCTAAGCTAATACCCAAAAGAACCCCTTTAGTCTGGCAGGTGCCCTCTGAGGTACATGTGATATTCAGAAGCAGAGATTTGTGTAAAGTGGTCAGTGTTCAGCCTTGCTGGGTTGGATAAAAAAAATTCAAGGGCTGAAACTCGTCTACAACCTTTCCTGGAAGAAATGTTACTCTGGCATCCCTACACTGCTGCTATGTTCCAAAACATGTGGGGTGCCAAGGTTCGCCATCACTGACCTAGACCATGACTGAAAGGTGAAATGTTTGGATTGGCTAAGCACCTCAACAGATCTTGTGGCCATAAGACTAGGCCATGTGAATAGCATTAGAGGTTGATTTACTAAAGGCAAATGGCATGTGCAGTTGTACACAGGAAGGCCATTTGCTTCAGAGCTTAGTAAATGCGGTGACGCTGCACATCACAAGCATGGAAATAAAGACATTTTTTTTTTTTTCTTGCTTGCGTTGGATTGGATCATGGTCTCCAAACTGCTTCCCATGGGCCAGATGACTATTCCGCCCACTGATATCTGGCACCATTTCTTCCACTGGCACCAGCAGTATGGCATAATTCCTCCCTCCGACACCAACAATATAACACTATTCCTCCCACTGACACAAATGCTGTGGCAAACCCTCTCCCTCTGACACCAACAATGGGGCACTATTACTTGCGTTGTACAAAAACCAACCATGTGTTCCAAGCACTTAAATCTCGAGTTCATATGTGAATAAGGAAGGTGGTGGTGACCTGGGCTTAACCTGTGCAGCTGTCAAAATACGTTCTGGAAAATGTGGCATTGAAACAAACATGCGCACATAGCGCAACTAAGACAGTGCTTGGAGCCCTGGGTGGTCATTGTTGAATGTATGGACTGTGGGGAATAGGAACCCAAACCAATCCATGAGTAAAAATTACTTCAGTTTATTGCCCGCAACATGGGGAGGTAAATAAAAGGTTAAATGCTAACAATACCAAACTGGGGTCCTTGGGCGTTTGATGGGCTAGGGCAGTGATGGTGAACCTTGGCACCCCAGATGTTTTGGAACTACATTTCCCATAATTCTCTTGCACTCTGCAGTGTAGTTGAGCATCATAGGAAATGTAGTTCCAAAACATCTGGGGTGCCAAGGTTCACCATCACTGGGCTAGGGTCATCCAGTGCTGAGAGAGGCGCTAATAAACCAAGCTCTTGTAAATGGAACTTGGTTCCTTGGGAAGCCAAGCCAGTCAGTGCCCATCAGTGCCCAGGGACCCCAGTTTGGCATTGTTGGCTTTTAACCTTTTTATTTACCTCCCCATGTTGTGGGCAATAAACTAAAGTGATTTTTACTCATGGATTGGTTTGGGTTCCTTCAGGTTCTTATTCCCCACTGTCCATACATTCAACAGTGACCACTTAGAGCCCTGAGCGCGGTATAAGTTGCGTATATTCCTTGCATTGATACCAACAGTTGGGGTACTATTCCTCCCACTGATGCACAAAATGCAGTACTTTCCCCTGCACAGATGCCAACAATAGACATTATTCCTCCCATTAATACCAATGATGATATTTCCGCTGACACCAATGATGGGGTACTACCGTACTCGCCAAGCCTGAGACATTGTTCACTCCCCCTGACACTGGGGCATTAACTACTCCCACTGACCAGTCTGGCCCCCCTAAAGTTTGACCGTAAACTATCCCTTTGTTTCGAAAGTTTGGAGAACTTTAGATTGGATGATGGAAGTTGGCAAAGCTTCCCCCCCCCCCCCCCCCCCCCATTTACTAAGCTCTGGAGCAAATCCCCTTGCAAAGCACACAGTCTGTTTTTGCCTTTAGTAACTCCACCCCACTGTGTGGTGTGACCCCCCCCCCTAAATGAATGAGATTTAGTTTGCAGCCACTTCTGGGGTGTTTCTTAGGGAGGATTTCCCGATGGAGACAATAGTGGACCACGCCAGTGTAATATGTCCTGAAATGGCCACTTGTATTCTATCAGAAGCCATGGAGAGAGTTTTGTCATCCATTTTAACAGAAAATACCGAACAAGGACCTGGCAAGATCACCAGAGGGTTTAATGAAACCTGCAGATTAAAAAAAATATTGAATATTTTGATTTCGATAAAACTTTAACAATTTCACAGTGTATGTGTGTATAAATTAACGCAAAGCTTCGTTTTAAATACAGTAGTTAGGATATATTGGGCCCTATAAGTTGTTTGTTTTTTTTTTTTTTTTTTTTTGCTACCTTCTTGGTTCATTAACTCTCCATTTGTCCCGGTGGCCATCACTGAGACAAAAATTGGTGGAAATGTTAAAGTTGTCACAATGGTAAGAGTAATTCTTCCAGTGGGGACAAATTTTCCGATGACAGTTGTTTTAAAAGGGAAATTTCCCTAACTTTAATCTGAGTCTGATATTTACAAGATTCACCCTTTTTAATGTATCTCCTCTAATAGTATATACACACCGTATATCTCTCCTGTCTGTTATTCTCAGTGGATTCGATATTTTGCTCCCTAACCATATAGTTGGATATTTATATTTACCACTGCATAGAGATATTTAAGAATAAATTGCCTTTTTTTAAAACGACATATTAACTAAATTATACACCACCCTTTTTTTTTTTTTTTTTTTAAGGTTAACCAATTAATCGGCCAACTAATCGATTTATGAAAATAATCGTTAGTTGCAGCCCTAGTTTACATCGGCTGGTCGGGTGCTGCCACCACCATTGCTTGTAAGGGAACCTGGCAGCGTAGCCTTTCGGCTTCACGGCCGTGCCCCTGCTGCGCATGCGCAAAGCACTCTCGTTGAGCCTGCAGGAGGGGGTGCCGAGCTGTTGACTAACTTCACCGCACTTCACCCCCCGGATGAGCGCAAGTTCCACTTTTGGGTGGAACTCCGTTTTTAAAGTGGATTATAAACAAATCGCCTTGCAAAACAAACCTATTCAGTTTAAAACAGAAATGAAAGGCAAAACATTTGTGTATAGATATAAAAATACATTATATATTATTATTTTCCATTATATATATATATATATATATATAAAAAACCTCCATTTTGCACTGTCCTTTTTCAGATTACTCAACTGAAAAGAGTAGCTGGCCGGACCGACTCCCCTAAGCAACAGCTTGTGTTGAGTGTTGCGGTGCCAAAATAAAAGCCAATTGACTTTGCCAAACTGCACTATCCTTAGAGCTGTTTTCCAGCACAGGTTACCCAGTGGAGCAGGACACGGCAACGGTGGAGGGAAATTTTCAGTTTTCTCTTTGAAAGAGGAAAATCCTTTTTTTTTTTTTTGAAGGTCTTCACATGATAAACTAGAGATTCTTTGAGAGTCTCCAGCATATACTGTTCACAGCAGAATGCATGTTATGATTGAATCACCATATAATAAACATATCAAGCAGTGTGACGTACGGACATCTGTTACGGCTTTTTACACACAAGTGCTTGAAGTGGGTGAACGCTTCTGGGCTCCGCGTTCATCCCAGCTGACGGAAAAATGCAGAAACCTTCAGTATATTTCCACTTTGCAGCCAAACGCCTACTTTATATTTTAAAACCTGTTCCCATTCATGCAGCAGAAATAAACCTATTTGTTTCCCAAAATAGTTACATTTAAGGCATGCCGTCACATTTTATTGTGCTCTCAACCAAACTGTGAAGCCATTAGATGGCTGGTGTCACAACTGATCACACGTGCAGCACCATGACAACTGCAGATCAAAAGATGGTTAACCACTTTAGTCCTGGAGGCATTTTTTCAGTTTTGAAAAAAATAAATATGATTTTATTTTTTTACTTTTTTAGGCGTGAAGCTTACGTAAAACACCCAAACCGCATGTATTTTTTTGAAAGCAGACACTCTAGAGCAGGTATAGGCCACCTGGGGCTCTCCAGCTGTTGCAGAACTACAAGTCTCACCATGCTTCTGGGAGTAATTGTAACTGGCAGCCTTGCGATGCCTCATGGGAAATGTAGTTCCACAGCAGCTGGAGGGCCCCAGGTTGCCTACCCCTGCCCTAGAGAATAAAATGGCGGTAGTTCCAAATTTTTTTTTGTTTCACTGATATTAGCGCAACCATTTATAAAAAGCAACATTTCGGTAAAAATTACGCTAAAGTTAATTTTAGGGCATATTGATGTAATAAAAATTTTTTTTTTTTAATAAAACTTATATATATATATATATATATATATATATATATATATATATATATATATATATATATATATATATATATATATATATATATATATATATATATATATATATTGGAACCAACCTGTCAAGTCTTAAAATTGTGTCCATCCATGAAGCGGCGAGAAAAAAACACCCTATATCTGGGATTAGTTTGCAGGAGCCGCCACTCACTGAAGACATTGTTCATTTTATGTTGTCTTTTTCTAATAGTGTTCAGTTAGGTTGGAGAGGGAGTTAGTTCTGTTTAGAAAGGGGATTTCGTGGGGTCTTTAAAAACAAGTGATGCAAAGAATTTGCAGTGAATTTGCCTTTTTTGTTTTAATCTTTTGGACTGTTTTGATTGACTAAATCATCTGCCGTATTTCCTATTCCAGGCTTGACACTACTCTCATAGACTTCACCGACATGAAGTGCCAACGAGGGGACCTCAGCTTCATCTTTAACGGAGATGCTCCCCCCTCTGAATCTTTTGTAGTTTTAGACAATGAACAGAAAGTTTACCAGAGAATACATCATGAGGTAAGTCAATGAAAAGGAGCCATCTTCTTCTAATACCTATAAGTCACAGGTACACGTGCCCAGAGATCTCAGTTTATCTGCTACGGCCTTCTGTTTCAGCAATTCAGCCACGGAAAATTTGGCTGCTCAATGACCAGAGCATTTTTTGCGATTCGGCACTGCGACACTTTAACAGACAATTGCGCGGTCGTGCAACGTACCCAAACAAAATTTACGTCCTTTTTTTTTCCCACAAATAGAGCTTTCTTTTGGTGGTATTTGATCATCTCTGCAGTTTTTATTTTTTATGCTATAAACAAATTTAAAAAAATAAATAAATTAAACATTTCCTCGGTGTAGGCTTACATTTGTTTTCTTCTACATATTTTTGGTAATAAAAATCACAATAAGCGTAATATTTTTATTGGTTTGCGCAAAATTTATAGCGTCTACAAAATGGGGGATAGTTTTTATGGTATTTTTTATTTTTTTATCGTGACTATTACAGATAGTATGACTGATATGGCATTCGAACCAAACTCGCACAGGATCTTTTTTTGGTCCGCACCCAGGCGATCTGATTCATGTCCGAACTGACAGTTCGCAGTGCGATTTTATGCGAGCTGAAATGGCGGTGTCAGTAACAATGTATTGACACTGTGTGAATTTGGAAGTGGGATTTGCAGGGTTCCCGCATCCCACAAGTGTTAACTGAGCCTAAAACTGAAACCATTCAAATGAGTAAAATATGACTAAAACTAAAATGGCGTTTTGGTCAAAAGTCTGACTAATTAAATTTTTTTTGAGCCTGGAAAGTATTGCATGGTTGATGTATTGGTGCCATGCAAGGCTCCTGCAGACTGTCAGTGTTTCACACTGGCAGGAAGAATCAATGAAAAACCAGAGCGCTCAACAGCACTGTGGTAGTTCATTGAGAACTACATGCCAACAGACACAAAGGCTGTCCGTACTTGTAGTTCATTTGTTTACAGAACTCTGTGAATGAATGGCACGGCTGTGTGGGCGAAGCACCGCATGTCTGCGCTCTTTTCAAAAAGTGACAGCTGGTATGGGGAACTTCTCCCCTGTACTGCTGTCTCGCACAGGCAGTGGATCGCTGAATGACTGCAGGATCATGTTACATCCTAAAAACAGGTGGAACATGTAACGTGTTCCCAAAGGTAAACTTATGCTTTAATACTCACCTTTCCAACTGTCCCGCACAGGCATGTTCTCCTGTGTGCCGGTCTTCATTGGCCGGCGCATGTGCAGGAGGCAGTCACTCCGTCGCACACAGACTGGACTGGCGCATGCGCTGCTCAGTTCAGTGTCGGAGGAGACAGCAGTCAGGCAGGTAGGGGTATTTATTGCAGAAGAGACATTGCATGATTCTGAAGAGAGGTGAAGTAGATGTGGTGCTGTTCTAACTAATAATCAACATCCTAATTTGACAAGTGACTAATTAAATGATTCAGTAAAAACGCACCCAAATGTACTTCCTAATCCTAGGTGCTCATAAAAAATGATAAACAATTCAAATATGAAATTTAAATATGTGACAATAATAAAATTAATATTCAGTGATCTTGTATCCAAAAAGAGAATTCATTGGCTAAAAATCCAGTAAATACACACGGTGATCTTATATCCCAGCTAAAAATGTATATGAAAATACGTGATGACCAAAAGCGAAACCCAAAAAAACAAACCTAGTGTATTTATATGATATAGAAGATAATTCGATAATATCCAAAAATGCTAAATAAAAAATAAAAGTGAAAATAAATAATTCTACAGTCCAATTCTTCAGTGATAATCCAAAAAGTTAATAAAGGGCTCTTGTGCCAGTGAAAAAACAGCGTTGATCTAGTTCACTTTCCAATAGGTGACCACACCATGCGTGTCTTATCCGTGCTCCTATTGTGGCTGCACTCACCAGAAATTTCCCCCCCTTCTGGGGTATGGAACATTCACAGTATTTGCCACTGTGTAGCACTCTGGAAGCTGGTCAGTCCTCAAAGATTTTATAATATTCCCATCATGTACCAGAGGCCATATAAAGTTAAGAGGGATCGCAATAGTATAATGTGTTAAACTTTTTTTTATTGCATAAAAAGTATGTGGAAAGGTACTCCCATTCAATTAAAATCAGTAAAGCACGTAATGCTGACACTTGTGCCGACAACCAGAAGTGATGAAAGAACATATGCTGACTCCTCCCTACGCGTTCCGTCACTCTGGCGTCATCTGGAGCGTGCCGTTGCATGATTCTAGCTACTTTGTGTGTCTTCGTACTCCTTTTATAATGTGACGACATTGCTGCGTTTTGTGGTACATAATGTCCTGTGCTGACAAACCCTTTCATTACAGGAATCAGAAATGGAGACCGAAGAGGAGGTGGATATTTTAATGAGTAGTGATATCTATTCAGCAACTTTGTCTACAAAATCCATCTCGTTTCAGCGTGCCCAAACTGGCTGGCTTTTCAGGGAGGATAAAACGGTATGTTGGTGGAATACGGGAACTCATCCTGAAAAGTCACACTGTGGTCAGATGTACGGTAGATAAACCTTCCACCAAAGCTTTTCTCCAGATATTATTGTAGTGCGACTGTCTACCCACAGCTGTCCTTTGTAATCTGATGGTTCTGGAATTCATCTCCTGGAGAGATGCTTGAAACCCTTCCTGATGGCCGTCACATGTAGAAAGCCTGATGGTTTTTTTAATCAAAATAAATTAAAAAGACAGTGCTTTACACATCCACTATTGGTGGACTGAATGTGTGTGTGTTCTGGGGATTATGTAAAATTCTAAATGGGGTAAATATTAAATTCTTTTTGATAATGCAATTGCAGTGTTTGCTGGATAGTAGTATTAGCTGGAAATGTGATGCAGAATATGAACTCGGTATAGGATTAACAACTTCAATACTGGGCACTTTTACCCCTTTCCTGCCCAGGTCGACTTTCAGCGTTGTCACACTTGGAACAATTGAGCGGTCATGCAACACTGTACCCAAATTTTTATCATTTTGTTCACATAAATAGAGCTTTCTTTTGGTGGTATTTAATCACCACTGGGTTTTTTTATTGTTTGCTAAATAAACAAAAAAACTGAAAAGTTTGAAGGGAAATTTTCGATTAATCGACTAATTTCGATTAATTATAACGCACATACAGATACAACTACTTTTAGCTGATCTCCTTGCATTGCAACTCTGCATTAGTCAGTGGTAAATGTGGTATTCACTATATACAATCACCGGACACTAGTTAGTTTCCACAATCCATGACTTAACTTCACAGTTCACACAAATAAGTTTTAAATTCAAACTGTAGCACTGACGTAAGTCATTTTTTTTTTTTGCACAGTAGCGTGACAATCCCTCCACCTCCGGTCTAACTAATCACTCTCACCTTATGGCATGGAGCCCTGTGCAAACAGGTGGTCATGCAAGTGGGTATCAAAAGGGTTAACACGGACCATAAACTTCTCTCACATCTCCTTAGATCTCAGCAAGGACGCCAGATCATGGGTAGAAAGAAAAGATCTAAGTGCTCACCGCTTAAGTATAAGATTACATTTTTGTGTTCAAACACAAACTACTCACATAAAGATGATAAAAGCACAGCATGTAAAGCCGACAATCGTGTTCCGTAGGGCAGCAGCGGGTGACGTCATGTGTAGCTCCTCCCCCGTACGCGGTGCGTTCAATCAGAACTTCAACGTCACGGACTCCTCCCCCCTTCCCTTCGTTAGCAGACGGAGGCACTTGGGGAAGGGGGAGGAGTCCGGTAACGTCTATGTCCGTGACGCACCACATCTCCAATGGAACTCCCTGAAGACCCAGAAGCCGGCGGAGAGGTGAGTTAATCTCCAATTTCCACTATATATATATATATATATATATATATATATATATATATATATATATATATATATATATATATATATATATATATATATATATATATAAATGTGCCCAAAAATGTCAGTTACCAGATGTCAGGCGGGAGGTGGCACCCACTGAGCAAATTTTGGCTGGTTCATCAGGAAATGGCCAGGTTTGAACTGCTGGGAACATGGTGCCTCGTTTAATCCAACTGAACCTTTCCTGTGCATCCTCTAAACAAGCAAGCTACATTGTTAAAAATTGGTTTCTTTAATGCTGTGTGACCGCTCCTGAAAGAGGGGCATGTGCCCCCCTGGATAGGTGCAATAGAACTGCAGCCACATACACAATTAAAATGCATATATGTTGAGGGGTTTTACCTTCCAAATATTTGTACATTTAGCTGGTCTTGCGATTCACACATCCTGTCACTTGCATAGTCAAGAAGGCGGCCGCACTATTTAGTTTTAGGATTTCTGGAGCTTCCTGTACTACTTGATTTTTCATAAAATTATTTCACCAAAACTCTTTTTCTAAATTGCTTGCAAGTATCTAGCAGCATTTTAATATCCTTTTTCATAAATGCATAATTGAACTAAATGTAATTTTTTTTTTTTATTGTGTGTGTGTGACTTGGGGCCAAACAGGGAGATGTCTCTAAATTAACTTTTAATGCTTCAAGTTCCGTGTCCTCGTTTCACCTGAGGAGATTCATATCTGCTGTCCTGGTTTTGAGATTTTAAACTATAACTAAAGCCCCGAACACACGGGCTGCATATCGGGTGGTTCAATAGAAACCGGCCGACATTTGGCCCATCTTGTATGTCAGCTGGTTCAACAGAAGGTGGTCAAATGTCCGGCTTCGTTTGAAGGGGCATGACGGGAAAAGGTCTGCCACGATCAGTGCTGTCAGTGGGGCGATCTCTGTACTAACATCGGATAGTTAGTACAAGGATCTCCTCCTAAGCTCTTTAAGTTTTTTTTTTTTTTTTTTTTGTTTTTGTTTAGTCCGGTGGGTCTTTCCTTCTGGTTCTAGTGCTGCTTACAGGATAGGACATTGGCAAACAAAGCTATAGGCCAGCCAAGACTAACCTCCACCAGCATGCCCCAGGTTTTTGTTAGTAACTTGGGAGCTATGGA
This sequence comes from Lithobates sylvaticus, assembly GCA_028564925.1. Classification (NCBI taxonomy): domain Eukaryota; kingdom Metazoa; phylum Chordata; class Amphibia; order Anura; family Ranidae; genus Lithobates; species Lithobates sylvaticus. Next base: position 252,993,308 of record CM053032.1, on the reverse strand, counting down.
TGTCAGTCTTTTTTACAGTACAGTTGAAGAACAAACTTAATTTTATTAGCTTTTTTTTTTTTTTTTTTTTTAAATGCCTCTTGCACACAAGTGAAGGGGGAGGGGGAGAGCCATTACCATAGCTGCTTGAAGCATTGACACCTAAAAGTGCACACTATGGGGGTTATTTACCAAAGGAAAATTTACTTTGCACTACTTGGAAGTGCAGTCGCTGTAAATCTGAGGAGTAGATCTGAAATAAGGGGGAAGCTCTGCTGATTTTATTATCCAATCATGTGCAAGCTAAAATGCTGTTTTTTATTTTCCTCGCATGTCCCCCTTGGATCTACAGCGACTGCAATTCCACGCTTGTAGTTTGCACTTGTAGTGCAAAGTGGATTTGCCTTTCGTAAATAACCCCCCCCCCCATGCATTTAAACGTACGTGTGTTTACACGCCTATTTACTTGAGGTCTTTATTGAACATAACTTGCTGCACGTTCGTCCCAAACCTTCCTGGCCCACCAGGCTGCATGCTCAAATAGGGATCTAGTATGGAATTTGGAGGGATCCTCACACATTTATTATTTTCTGTCTAGTATTGGTACCTTAAGGTCCTGGTATGGATTGTGGGTGACCCCCCCCCCCCCCAATACCATTTTGTCTCAGCTACTTTTTTTACATTCATTTGTCAGCCAGCAGTAGTAAGAGCTGTGAAAATGTAGAAAATACTCCAAAAAAAAAAAAATACCAGTATTCTTTCCTAAATGTACATAATATAACTGGGTACTGACATTTATAAGTAAAGTTGATCCGGGGAAAATCCGATTTCCTCTCGGGGGGGGGGGGGGATCAGGAAGGAATTGGCACCTTTCAGGGGGGAGGGGGGTGCAGATACCTGTATAATACCGGTACTTGCACCCACTTCCGGGCATAGACTACACCTCTGAACCGCCGCTGCCTCCTGGGACACACACGGGTCCCAGAGACGGCAGGGACCATCCGGGCTGCACGGCTCATGCATGCGCAGTAGGGAACCGGGAAGTGAAGCCACAAAGCTTCACTTCCCGATTGCCTTACCGAAGATGGCAGCGGCAGCCCTTGAGAGCCGACCGGCTTTGGGTGCCGACATCGTCGGCGCCCTGGACAGGTAAGTATCCATATTTTAAAAGTCAGCAGCTGCCGTATTTGTAGCTGCGGACTTAAAAAAAGGGGACCTCTACTTTAACATGCATTCTATTCATGAAGGTAAAAAAAAAACCTGTGTGCAGCCCCCCCCCCCCCCATTACTTGCCTGAACTCGATCCAGCGATGTGCACGAGACACAAGGCTCACCCGGGTTTCTCCCTTCTGATTGGCTGACGTGCAGGCTTGTAGGAAGAGTTCTCATTCTCCCCTGACCCTCTGGACAGTGCTGATTGGCTCTATGCTGATCACATGCACTCTGCCAAGGAAAAAAACAAAAAAAACTCTAGCAGTACACACCAAACTGAGCATGTGCAGAGACTCCTAATGCTCTGTTCTATCATGAGATGGATTGGAGTCGGTTGAAAAAAGGGGAGGATCAGAGAAGACAGGATCACACAGCCTTTATACACAATGCAGAGGATTAACCCCTTAGGTTCCACAGTGAGTATAACAAGCATGCTATATTGCATATACAGATTGATTTTACTGTTGTGGGTTTAGTAACACTTTAAATTGTATTGGAACTGTACTGTCTGCTCTCATGTTGTGCAGCATTGCGCAAAGTGTAAATGGTCTCCTGTATAATAATAATTATAGATACTGCAAAATAAAAACCTTAACGCATGCAGTAATAATGCTTTTTTTTTTTTTGTGACTTGCCTGCCTCTGAGATAAATACCTCCCATGAGTTTAACTCAGAAATTCACACCGTATTTATCTTGGCAAACTGAAGATCCTTGTGCTGTGGTAACCTCTGTCTGGGTGTAATTGGAGTAACCGCTGTAACCTTTAATTGTTTTTTTTTTTTTTTCAGGAGCGTGTGGGAAACTTCTTAGCGGACTTCTATTTAGTAAATGGCTTAATCTTAGAGTCCAGAAAGAGGAGAGAGCACCTCAGTGAAGAAGACATTCTGCGAAATAAAGCCATCATGGAGAGCCTGAGCAAAGGGGGGAGCCTGATGGAGCAGAACTTTGAGGTAGGTGTATGTTGGCTACCTGCTGTCATTCATTGGATAGCTGTCACATCATAGCGCAAACATGGCAGAATGGTAAACCAGGTTTATCTGATGGCTACTAGAGGTCGGCAAGACATTTTTATCCTGCTAAAGTGTATATATATGAGATGGAAAAACTCTAAAGCCTCGTACACATGACAATATCGGACTAATGATCGTCTGTGTGTTTGTTTATTTATTTATTTTTTTGCATGCTAGTCTCCTATTGAAAGTGAAGAGGTTATTTAGACCTCTCATACGACGGAATACAACTTTGGAAGTGATGTTATGTGTTGTGTTTATGAGCATGCATGGTCTTGCTCTTCCAATGTGTTGTTGTTTGTTTTTTTTTTGGACTAATATACTAATTTAAATGAAAATCGTACAATCAGGTATCATACGAGCAACATTTTTGTGTTTGTTCCTTCAGGTAATTTTGGCTGAACTGTCGTGATCAGCTCTCGAAGGCCGTGTACCAACGATCAGATTGTACGATCGCTTCAAAAGTGGTCCAATTTTTAATCGTGTGTACAAGGCTTTAGGGCAGGTGCGCCCAACCTTTTGAAGCACGAGGGCCACTTAAGAGACTTGGTAACCGGTCGCGGGCCACAATGAGCAGAGCAGGCGGATGGCAGGTCAGTGTCTGCTCTGCATATGCAGAGCGGACATGGACACAGCCCACTAAACTTTTTTTTTTTTTTTTTTTTTTTTGCGGATTGGAGGTAGGACACAAGTCGGTTTACATCTGCCGTTCCTTAGAGGTGAATGGAGGGTCCAATTGGGTCGGACTGACCGTGTGAAAGGGGCCCAAGGCTGCTTTCACACTGATGCACTGCGGTTTTCCTGCGCAGTGTACCTGTTAATAACGGTATTCTATTCCATCCCAGAGCAGGAGGTCACGGGCCACATCAGAGGGCTCCGCGGGCCACATGTTGACCCCGGGCCACTGGTTGGGCACCCCTGCTTTAGGGCGTTGAATGGATGAATGCAGACATTTATCAACTGTTATGCAACTGTCCTGATCATCCAACGAGTGTATGTATCTAATATATATAGGTTTAGCAAGTGGTTAAAGAAAAGCCCTGCAGTTCCTGGATTATAGGAAAAAGCGACACTCCTAGGGGTGTGCCATTTATTTATGGACTGTAAAACACGTATTCTCTCATTTACAGCCTGTACGGAGACCGTCACTGCCCTCACCTCCCCCGAACACAATTACCTGGGAAGAGTACATGTCTGCAGAAAGTGGAAAGTAAGTTTTGGTTCTTAAAGGGGTGTTTTTTTATTTATTTTCCTCAAAGTTTAGCCCACTCCTACTTCACTTTATATTTTTCTTTCCTTTAAACCTCTTCCTAAACCTTTTTCAAATGGTTTTAAAACCAAGATCTTTCTTTACCTTAATGCATTCCCTACATAAAGGTAAAAAAATGTCCCAGCAGCAGTATGGTAAACCCTCCCCCCCCCCCAACCCCGTTAACTTACCCGAGTCTTCATTCGATCCAGGGCTGTGTTCCTCTATAGTGGCTCTCTCCTTTCTCCCTGCATTCACAGGACAGAGAAGCAACAGCAGGGAGCCAATGGCTCTTGCTGCTGTCAATCAAATCGTGGGGGCAGGGCCGAGCCACACTGTGTGTGTCTATGCATGTACACAACCCCGCTCGGGAGCTCGCTCACACATCTGTCCCTATAGCAAGCCGCATGTTATGGTAGCAGAAACTGAAGAGAAGGAGCCGAGCACAGACTGGGGACCCCAGAAGAGGAGGTTCAGGGGCGCTCTGTGTACTTCTATTTCACAGAGCATGCATGTTTGTTATTTCAAGAAAAAATAAATCCTTTATCACTGCTTTAACTTGCTTGATACCACTCTAATTTGACACTCTGATGTCTCTTATGGGAGTAGAGACTGGTGATCCCCCTTTATCCTGCTCAACTGTTGAAATTTTTAGGCTGTATTCTCGGGTACTGTGATCATTGTACTCTTATGTGGTGTGTCCCTGACTTGGATCAAAATAAGTAGGTATCGGGTAACTTCAGTGGGTGCACCCTTTTTCGTGACTCACTAAGGAGTATTGATGACCACAGCTTGTACCTTTTTTTTATTAAACAGTTTAAAGTGGTTGTAAACCCACTTTTCGTACTTTTACCTACAGGTAAGCCTAGAATAAGGCTTACCTATAGGTAGTGGAAATATCTCCTAAACGTGCGCCGTTTAGGAGATATTTCACTTGTAGTCCGCCAGAAATGGCTACGGCGCATGTGCAGGGAAGAAACAAAACTAAAGGCCGTTCCTTCCCTAGCATATGCTGCAGGTCGCGGCTCCCGTGCGCATGCGCAGGAGTGACGTCACGTGGCTCCGGCAAATCACAGAGCCGGAGTCCACGGCCCCCAAGGAAGAGGGCAAGAAGATGGACGCTGCCCACACAGGGGGTGTCGCTGGATTCTTTTGCAGGTAAGTGGTACTTAATGGGCTAGTATGCGATGCATACTAGCCCATTATGCTTTTCTTTTGCAGGCTATACAGGGAGCAAAAGAGGAAGTAAAACCCATCAGGGTTCACTTCCTCTTTAACTAATCAGAAATCACATTTTCATAATATATAGCAGATGGAATAATAAGTATTTTCTTGTTATGCCTGGACCATGCCATTTGCATTGTAAAATCAGGCCCTTTGCTGGAGGCAGATATTTAGATTTTACTAGGGAGGCATGGACTTTTTCTGGAAATGCATAAGTACCCCAAAACTCTGCAATCGTTTTGTAAATATATTGCAATTCAGCACCGTGTGTATATCTTTGCACTCTTATATTTTAGGGCTCCACATCTTGGAAGAGAGCTTGTCTGCAAAGAGAACAAGAAAACCTTCAAAGCAACAATTGCTGTGAGCCAGGACTTCCCACTAGGAATTGAATCGTAAGTGCCCCTTTATTCCGGTGCAGCATTTGCTTCGTTGCTATCTCCTAAGTGTTTTTAAAATGATTCTAAAGCCTTAAAGTGGATGTAAACCCTCTCCTATACCCAGTGACGTGAACAGCCTCAGATGATACACAGAGATGAAACCAATCTCCCTACATAAGTTTTATCTGTATATATTCTGTCTTTCCCTGTCTAAGCTGCTGCTAACAAAGCAAACAGAATATTGGCATGCATTAAAAAGGGGATCAACTCCAGAGATAAAACGATCATTCTCCCGCTCTATAAGACTCTGGTCCGGCTGCACCTGGAGTATGCTGTCCAGTTCTGGGCACCAGTCCTCAGTAAGGATGTACTGGAAATGGAGCGAGTACAAAGAAGGGCAACAAAGCTAATAAAGGGTCTGGAGGATATTAGTTGTGAGGAAAGGTTGCGAGCACTGAACTTATTCTCTCTGGAGAAGAGACGCTTGAGAGGGGATATGATTTCAATGTACAAATTCTGTGCTGGTGACCCCACAATAGGGATAAAACTTTTTCGCAAAAGGGATTGTAACAAGACTCGTGGCCACTCATTAAAATTCGAAGAAAAGAGGGTTCTTTACTGTAAGAGCGGCAAGGATGTGGAATTCCCTTCCACAGGCGGTGGGCTCAGCGGGGGGCATTGATAGGTTCTTGAAACTATTAGATAAGCACCTGAACGACCACAACATACAGGGATATACAATGTAATACTGACATATAATCACACACATAGGTTGGACTTGCGTCACCTACTATGTAACTAGGTACATTCTTTAGAAAGTGCAGTTGTTACATATTTTTTTTCCTCCTTCAGCAGTAGATGTGGAGTCTGGGCTTACACTGTGTGAGCACTGATTGGAGGAAAGGGACACACCACTTCCACAAAGGCAGAGGAACTAAGGAACATGCAGAGCTGCAATCTGAATAGACCAGCTCTCTGCTAATATCCCTCTAAGCACCCTCCCTGACACATTTCCAGTTGCTGTCATCGCCTTTTTCGGGGCACTTATCAGAAGTGACTGCTGATAACAGAGGAACGGAGCAGCAGAAAGAAACGGCACTCAGAGCTTTGGAGAGGGATAAGTAAACCCTACAGAAATGTGCCTCGGTCAGATTTCATTAATGGGGTTTGCATCCACTTTAAGGTTTTTCACATTAAGGCATTCTTTGTTTCTTACCTGAGCCCGATCCAATCCAGCGATGTTCACAAGAGCAGCGACTCTGACTGCTGTTTACCCCCTACCTGTGCAGATTGATCCTCACTGTCCCTGGCCCACCCTTTTTTTAATTATTGGATTTCAGTTCTTTTGACCATGAAGGCTCCGCATAACGTGTTTTCCTAGGACAGGGGTGGGCAAACTGCTGCAGTCCAGCTGTTGTGGAACTTCATGTCCCATGAGGCATTCCAAGACTGACTGTTAACAAGCATGAATCCCATAGGCATGATGGGACGGAAAGTTCAGCAACTGCTGGTGTTTTAATTCAATCTTATTTTATTGAGATAGAAAAACAGCAGTAGAAAAAGGTATACATTAGACATACATGTCTTCAGGAACACATAAACATATATATAAATATATATAAAGATACATACATCTTTGCAACTATGGTGTCGTATCGTCTCATGGTTTAGGGAGTATAGTAGCTTCACTTGATGTAGTGAGATAAATATGCCTGTAAACCTACAGCGTCTAATCTGGGTGTAATCAGGGAGTGTGGGCACCACTATCTGCTCATTGAGTGGTGCCCACTCAATACAGGTAGGTTAGGGCATTTGTTACTATGTTGAGCGCGTTCTCACTGCGGGGGAAGCTCTGTGCGTGCCACCGTTCCGGTCTGGTGAGATTAGGGATGTGAATTAGGTGGTCGGGTAATCCTGTAACATTCACAAGGGAAAGGAGAAAAAGATAGAAAGAGTAGGGATAGAGGGGTCAAGGCATTGAGGAATGTAGAAACTTAGAGGCATTCCACTCTGGTTACACAGGTGCGTCGGTAGGGTCCTCTGTGGCCCATGGAATAAATTCTGAGGAGTATCGAAACATAGACCACGATGTCCAGGTCTTGGAGAATTGTTCCTCTTTACCCGTTTCCTGCGCCAACATTCGTTCCAACCTATTGATTTGATCCACTTCAATTGCCCAGTCCCCCAGGGAAGGCATGCCTGTCGACTTCCAGTGTCTGGGCAGAACCGTCCTAGCAGCCGCCAAAAAGTGACGCAAAACGTCTTTTTTGACCGATTTAAGCGATCCCGGGAGCAAAGATAGCAGAGCTACCTCAGGAGAGGGTGTGATTGAGGTCGCCATGAGTCTGCAGTACAAGTCGAGGATCTTTTGCCAGAACCTCCTCACAGGGGGGCATTCCCACCAAATGTGGAGTAACGTTCCCTTGGATAACAAGCAACGCCAGCAGGTATCCGGGAGCGCCGGGTTTATCACGTGCAAAGTCGAGGGGCATCTGTACCAACGGGTTAACAACTTGAATCCTTTTTCTTGGGCTTTGGATGCTAGGGATATTTTGTGAGTCAGAATGAAGCACTTTTGCCAGTCTACCGGAGAAATGGAGTGGCCCAAGTCTTCCTTCCAGGCCTGTGTGTATGGGGGAAGGTCAGGGTTATAAGTCAAATGTATGAGGGAGTATAGTTGAGAGACTACACGTGTAGGGGGAGCGGTCTGGAGTAGCATGCTCTCCAAGTCTGTTAAGTCAGCAAGTATATCAGGCAGAGATGGGAAGGTGCGAATGAAGGATATCACTTGTTGCCTCTGCAGCCAATGCGTCGAGGCATGAGAAGATGGGCCGGGGGTAGCGTCGTGAATCGGAGAAAGGTCTGAGCGTAGAACTTGGGCAAGTCGTCTGTGGTTCTCCTTACACCAAGGTCCAAAGCTTGCTCCCTGTAGGGCGGGTGGGAAAGCCGGGGTCCCGAACAGTGGAGTCATGGGTCCTTTCAGAGGAGATAGGGTCTTGTGGGAATTCATTCGGGTCCAAATTTGTATGGTTTGCCGGGTGAGGTCGCTTAGGGCTATCTCACCTTTCAGGAATTCGGTAGGTGTCCACGGTAAGGCGCATAGATCTATTGAATTGATGTGGCTTTCTATTTGTACCCATAGCTTGGTGGAGGAATGGTGGAACCAGTTAAGTATACGCGTGAGCACTGCTGCTCTATAGTATATAGAGGCATCTGGAGCTCCAGCTCCGCCCCGAATCTTGGGGAGCGAGAGAGTCTCATAGCGTATCCGAGGACGCGCCCCTCCCCAGATAAAGGAGGAGAATAGTTGGCGGAGCTTCTTAAAGAACCAGGAGGGTATGGAGATGGGGATTGTTTGGAACAAATAGAGAAAACGAGGGAGGACGTCCATTTTTAGGGCATTCACCCTACCTAGCCACGATAGGTGTTTCTTTGTGTAGTTTGAGAGATCCGTCTTGGTTCTAAGCAGAAGGGGAGCATAGTTTAGTGAGAATAGTTGGGATCCTTCTGTGGGTATTTGGGTTCCGAGGTAACGGATGGAGGTGGAGCCTGTTTTAAATGGATAGTTAGTGGCTACTTGGCGAAGGACCTCCTGGGACAGTGAGATGTTCAGAATTTCTGATTTAGTATGGTTCACTTTGAAGTTACTCAGCTTGCCAAACCTTGTGAATTCGCGCATTATATGCGGTAAGGATAGATGGGGTTGAGTTACAAACATTAACAGGTCATCCGCAAAGAGAGCCAACTTGGAATGAATGGGGCCTATCGAGACACCCGAGATATTGGGGTTATTGCGCAAGGCGATTGCCAGGTGCTCCATGACAAGGACATAAAGAAGGGGAGATAGAGGGCAGCCTTGTCGCGTCCCATTATGGATGGAAAATGTAGGCGACAATGAACCATTTACCCGAATTCTAGCGGAGGGTGAGGAGTACAGGGACATAATTCGAGACAGCATTTTGGGGCCCAGGCCTATCTGCTTCAGAGACATCTGGAGGAATTGCCAGTCGACCCGGTCGAATGCTTTTTCGGCATCCACCGTCAAAAGGCATAGAGGGATATCATGGGCGCGGGCATAGTCGGTAAGAAGCAGGGTTTTCAGGGTGTTATCCCTTGCCTCGCGGCCACTTACAAAGCCCACCTGGTCCAGGTGTATAAGTCTGGGGAGCAGCGGCTGCAATCTAGTGGCTAATATTTTGGCGTATATTTTTAAGTCCACTCCAATTAACGATATGGGCCTATAGTTAGCGCACAACGTAGGGTCCTTGTCTGGTTTTGGGATAATGGTTATGTGGGCTTCGAGTGTTTGTGTAGGGAACGCTGAGCCTTCTGATAGGGAGTTGAACACCTTAGCCAAGAAGGGGGACAGTAGGGGAGCAAATGTTTTGTAGAACTTAGGGGTGAAACCGTCGGGACCCGGGCTTTTACCGGAAGGGGTAGACGCTATCGCTCCTACGACCTCATCCGCTGTAATTACTTGCTCTAGTTCTTCTACGGTGTCGCCATCTAATGTAGGGAGCTCAGTTTCCTCAATATAGGACTGTCTATCAAGATCGGGAGTGTGGGTTGGGCTAGAAGAGACAATGGACGGTAGATTGTAAAGTGTTTGGTAGAAATCGCAAAATGTTTGTGATATCTTTGAGGGCTCGCTAAGCATTTCTCCAGAAGGGGCCCGAATATGAGGTATGAATGTAGAAGATGTGTTTGGATGCAGGGTGCGAGCCAGCGGTCTACCGCATTTGTCTCGGAATTGGTACTGATGTAGGGCAAGTCTGTCCGCATAGGTACGAGCTGAGGCCTCGTATAGGTCCTTGAGTTGGGATCGAGCCAATGAGACCTCTGTAAGAGTCATCACTGTAGGGGCTCGTTTGTGTTGGGTCTCAAGGTCCCGCACCTTTTGAGTTGCCGAGGTTATTGCGGCTGATCGAGCCTTTTTCAAGCGGGTCCCCATCTGAATAAAAATTCCTCGTAGGACAGCTTTAAGTGCCTCCCATTGTAAGGGTAGTGAGGTAGTGTCTGAGGCATGATCTACGAAAAAGTTGGAAATGGTTTCTGAAACCTTGTGGGAGCATTCAGGGTTTGTGAGAAGGGAATCATTGAGCCTCCACGTCCGTTCTCTCACTGGCGTGGAGGGGATCGATAGTGTTAGGTAGACAGGTGAGTGGTCAGACCAGACCATTGAGTCTATCTCGCATTCGGGTGACCAATCTAAGCAGCTATGGTCCAGGAGGAAGTAGTCTATACGACTGTAGGAGTGATGGACCTGTGAGAAGTGGGTATAGTTGCGATTTGTTGGGAACAGAACCCTCCAGATGTCGATTAGACGGAGGTCGTAAATAGCCCGTTTGAATGCCCGTAGTTTAGTAAAAGATATGGATGAGTGAGAGGTTGACGAGTCTAAAAGTGGATCCAGGGGGGCATTAAAATCCCCGCCTATGATTAGTTTACCTTCTGCGAACCCTGACAAGATCCTCATGTACCGCAGAGCAGACGATATTTGATTAGTGTTTGGTAGGTAAAGGTTGGCAATTGTGAATTTAGTGCCCCACAGGGAGAACTTTACAAACATATACCTTCCCTGGTGGTCCGAGAGCTGATCTATCAGGTCAATCGGTAGCGTTTTGTGGAAGGCAATAGAGACGCCTTTCGTTTTCTGAGAGGGGTTTGTACTGTGGAACCATCGGTTAAAATACCTATTGGAGCAGGAAGGGGTGGAGTTTGTGTGAAAATGGGTTTCCTGTAGCATTAATATGTTGACCTGTTGTTTATGCATTTGGTAGAGGATTTGTCCTCTCTTGGATGCAATATTGAGGCCATTTACATTGTAAGAGCAACATTTTAAGCGAGGACGAGATATTACCGTGTGGGCCATAGTGGAGTGAGAAAGAGAAAGTCAGATTGTAGACAGAAGAGGGGAGAGGAGGGTTAGGGGAGGGGGAGCTTGTGAGGTGGTAAAAATATACCAGGGCAAAAACTAGGTAGGGAGGGCACCTAAATAAGGAGCCTAGCAAATCTAAAGGGGTCCCTTAAAACAGGACACCACGTGAAAAATCACGTAAAAAGGCACAGTTCGTGCCCGGCCTATTGGGGGTGGAGGGTCGAGGTGGAGAATCTGAGCCGTGAGCCCAGTAGCAGGACAGGCATGTATAGCTTTACTGAGGCACATCAGTGTAACAAGACATTTAAACAGCATATCACATATGAGATCAACTGTGGAGAAGGGTGGTGGTCTGCACGGGGAAGTATCCCCATACAGGCTCAGCATCCCTCCATCACAAAGGGAGTATCGATCCGTGGAATAACATCACGGGGAGGTAGCAAACATTTTCAACCCATGCTATCTATAGGCCCCAACAGGGGGCCCCTGAAACAAATCTTTTTAGCAATACTGAAACAATTTTAGGGTGGAACTAGTCGGTGTATGAAAAAACCTTAAGCAGAAAACTATAGGAGCCCACGTGGATAGTGGTAAGAGACCGTGGACCCAGTCAGTCCGTCTGTCGGTCCCTCCACCCCTATCCAGGTGGAACAGTTCCGCCACATATCTAGAGATTAGACCAGTGCTGTAAATTATATTAGAAACTCAGCAGTTGCATATCTGAATCAAACAATAGGAATTCGCCATTCTGTGGCCTTTCCCGAACCCCAGCCAGGTACAGTACACTAGCAAAGGGCAGGGAGAAGGTCAGCCTTATTAGGGGACCATCTGTCTTGAGGCATTAGGATAGGTAGCAGGTCATCTTGTCTCCCATCTTAACAATCCGGTGGTAGTCTGGTGGAGATGAGAAAATTAAGTAAAATGGAGGGAAAGGGAGAATCAAAAAACCTCCTCAAAAAAGAAAAAATTCAGCCTGTCCAGGAGACAAGAGATAGGCAGAGAATTGGGATGGTGTTAGTCATATGGCGAGTGTTGAGATGGATTCAAGCAACTTCTTTGAGTTACCTTAATCTTCCGGAGAGGTAGGATGAGGTGGTCTAGAGTCAATAGAGCGTGATCCGTGCCTCGGATGCCTGCGTCGTTGTGGGAGAGGGTCACGTGTTTGTACCCTGGCACGGTCATCTGGCGGGTCCAGCCAGTTCGGTACATCAGTTGGGTCTTGCTCCAGGAAGCTGAAAAAGGCTGGGAGTTGATCTGGGTCAGAGAGGACAAATTTACGCTCGGCTCTGGTCACTTTAATGCTGAAGGGGTGTCCCCATGTGTAGGTTGCTCCGGCTTGACGTATCAGGTCTAGCAGTGGGCGGACCATGCGGCGCATGTGGAGAGTGTTGCGAGAGAGGTCTGGGTATAGATGGATAGCAGAACCGTCAAAGTCCACGGGGCCCAATCGCCATGCCTTGCGCATAATTTCTTCTTTTAGGGTGAAATAGTGAACCCTGCAGAGGACATCGCGTGGGCGGTCATTATGTTCCCTCCTGGGCCCCCCCACTCTGTGCACCCGGTCTATTTCAATAGGGGACGAAGTCTCTCTTCCCAGAACTAGATTGAGGATGGCTGTAACAGAAGGTTTCAAGTCTGTACCCGCCGTGGCCTCCGGTATGCCTTGTAGCCGTATATTGTTCCTGCGGCTCCTATTTTCCCCGTCTTCTATGCATAGTTGATGTTGTCGGATACGGTGTAGGTGTTCCTTGGAGGCCAGCTCGAGAGATGTGATGCGGGTTTCATGGTCAGATTGAATGTCAGTTAGGGCAGATACCGCAGTCTGGTTAGTAGAGACCTGCTGTTGGAGGGCCTGGAGATCCTTGTGGAGTGAGGTCTCCATTTTGGCCGCCCAGGATTCGAACTCCGCTCGGAAGGCCGCCAGAAGGGTCGAGGCTTCAGATCTAGGTGCTATTCCTGAGGCTTGAGGGGCCACACCTCCAGGGCCTGTGTCTGGAAGCGGGACAATAGAGGTGCCAGATCTGGGCGTTACAGTTGGAGGGGCCGAGGGGTCATCAGATTCCTCGCCGCTGTCTGACGCCGGCTGAGCAGGAGGAGGAGGCTTGCCCTTACCTGAATGTCGAGCAGGGGCCATCTTGTCTTTGGGGGTGCGGGGATCTGACTGAGATGTGCGGAGCAGGTATCTCTGGATTGTGCCTTGTTGTGGATCCGCGGACTCAGTAGATCGGGAGCTGTGCATGGACATGCTTTTCAGGGATGTACGATGGCTGAAATATAGCCTGTCTGCTGCGGGCGGTCACGGAACTCAGCAGCTCATTTCTTTAGCCAGACATCTGTCACGTTTCTCTGCAGGCTTTTGCAGACGGGGACCGCGGGTGGGTGCTGACCCTGTAGGGCTATTTATGTGGCTGCGTAGGTAGCAATCCGGGCTCAGAGGGGTATAGGGGCTCAGGAGTATACGTGTTTACAGCAGCTTGGGTGGAGCAAGATGGCCGCCTCTCATGGTTTCTGGGCCATATCTGTAGCTCGCGTGCTGACGGGGGAAGAAAGCTTGTGGGTATCTCCCTCAGGGGCCACAGTCTGCAAGGCCAGGATGTCTTGGGGGGTGGGTGAGGCTTGGACTAGGCCTAGAGGAGACGGACAGGGTGCAGCAAGATGGCCGCCACTCTAAGTCTCTGGAGCTAGGGCCGTGACCGTAAATGATGCCAGATGGGGGTGGCTGCTCCCTCAGTATGCCCTTTGGGGGTCTCAATTGTCCTGGTCAGGGTGCTCCTGGGGGTGGATGGGGCCGGATTGGGGCCAGGAGAGGCCGCCGGGTGTATAAAGATGGCCGCCGTCACTTACCAGGTCTGGCTGTCTGGTCTGGTGTGGCGACTCTTTTTTGATTCCAGGATCCGGGTAGTTGGCTGGATGTCCCCAGTGACCTGTAGGAGGGGGGTCCGGTCTCAGGACCCTCAAGATAGCCGGAGGTAGCGCCTGGCGCGGCCCCCGGGTGGAGCAAGATGGCCGCCGATCCTTGTATTAGGCCGGAGCCGCGGCCTCTCCTTACAGGCGACCGGAGCTCCGCGAACGGCACGCCCGCGATCCCAGGCAGTGTCCTAGCGGTCTGGGGGATGTCCAGGGCCCCCGGTGGTGTCCGTGCAGATTCGCTGGGCAGGTGGAGATCTGGGTGTGCTCTCTGTGAGCAGGAGCTCACCCCAGGTACGTCCACTCAGATCTCCGTTCGGCCACGCCCCCCTATATGCCTGTTTTAATCTATTTTTATGCAAGAGTCCACTTTTTCAGCATTTAATAAACCTATTTACAATTTGGAAATACTACACTAGTGGAGGCTTCCATTTTCCCCTTTACCTTTTGCTGGTACGGTGTTAATGTTACACTAAGCAACACAGGTTCTACGTTTAAACGGCTCTTAAAGGAGAAGTTTTTTGCTGACACACTTACAAGGCTTTGCTGACCTCTGCCACTTAACCCTATTGTGGCCATATAATACCCTGAAAGGCGATATATTTTTATCCCCAAGGTGAGAGTTCTGAGAGACCAGATACTGGATGAGAAAATATATGAAAATCAGTGTCATTATACATTTAACCAGATTTATTTGCAACACGTGCAATACCAATTGGATGAATTTTACAGCACTATTTGGAAAATTAACCACTGTTTGATCTATCTTCGATCATGGAATAACTTTATATCATAAACACACCAGTAGGATTTGGTGCAATAATCTGGACTACCTTTTTCATCTATTTATCCATTCTGGGACTACCTCGTATTTATTTATTTATTCACAGATTTTATTCATGATTCTATTCACGGATTCATTTGCACATTTTATTTATTTATTCACGGATCTACGTTCAGCAATTATATTTGTGTTTAGATTATATAACCTATCTATGCACCTGATTATTGAAATATTGATTTTTAATATTCATCCATATTTATTCACACTTGGCACTTTAAATAATATTGGACAATTGTCACTATTTTATTATTTGTCACCTATTGTGTTTATTTAAATATCCTACACCCCCAGCCTATTTTGGTACCAGCACCACCTGCTGGACACCCTCAGCATTGCACTTATCCACTTTGCGCGAAATTTATTATTTATTCAAAATATATGCAGATTAAACTTCAGCTGTAATGTTGGTGTAGGAAGATTTGCTAGGTTGTCCTAAAAACGTTAACTGCTTGCGGACCGCCCCACACACACATACTGCGGCAGGGCCCCCCGCTCTGTGCCAGATCACGTATCTAGTACATGATCTGACATTTCCGGGTCTGGGGTGCACGTGCTCTGCCGGTGACCCACTGTGATTGGACACAGTGGGAGCCAATCGGTGGGTCCGGCGGACGCGACCGATCGGGGAACAGGCAGAACTGCGGCCTGCTTACGTAAACAAGGCATATCGCCGTGCTGTGAGGGGAATGTACTGATCCTGTGTTTCTGCTAAGCAGGAAAATGGATCTTTACCTTCCCCCCAGTCAAAGCACCTTCCCCTGGTTAGTAAGCGCTCCCTATGAACACATTTACCATTTGATCGCCCCTGATGTTAACACCTTCCCTGCCAGTGCATTTTTTATTTTTTTTATAGCACAGATCACTCTATTAGTGTCGCTGGTCTCCAAAAAGTGTTAGGTGTTCGATTTTGTCCACCGCAATATCGCAGTCCCGCTAGAAGTCGCTGATCGCCGCCATTACTCGTAAAAACAAATAAAATGATATCCCATCATTTGTAGACGCTATAAATTTTGTGTAAACCAATCAATATATGCTTATTGGGATTTTTTTTTTTTTTTACCAGAAATATGTAGCAGAATACATATTGGCCTAAATTGATGAAATTCGATTAAAAAAAAAAAAATTATTGCATATGTGTTATAGCAGAAAGTTAAAAAAAAAAAGTGTATATGTGTGTATATGTGTGTGTATATATATATATATATATATATTATATTATGTATGTATATGTGTGTATGTGTATATATGTATATATATATATATATATATATATATATATATATATATATATATATATATATATTTATATATATATATATATTTATTTATTTTTTCAAAATTGTCGGTCCTTTTTTTTTTTTTTTTTTTTTTTTTTTTTTTTTTTTTTGTTTTATAGCACACAAAATAAAAAAAACAGAGGTGATCAAATACCCTCAAAAGAGAGCTCTATTTGTAGATAAAAGGACAAACATTTTATTTGTGTACAACGTCGCACGACCGTGTAATTGTCCATTAAAGTAACGCAGTGCTGTATCGCAAAAAAAATGGCCTTGTTAGGAAGGGGGGGGTAAACCTTTCTGGAGCTGAAGTGGTTAAAGGAGAAGAGGGAGAAAGTGAAATTCTGATAGTATAAGCCGTTGAGGTCTATCGTTCCTTCTCCGCATTGAGATTGCAGATTTGGTTCTACACATTTTGGGGTCTATATAAACACAAGTAAAATATTTCCTTTTTCTTACAGACTGCTGAATGTTCTAGAAGTAATTGCACCTTTCAAGCACTTTAATAAACTTCGAGAATTTGTACAGATGAAGCTTCCTCCAGGTTTCCCTGTAAAATTAGGTACGTAATGTTAGTAGTTTGTGCCACTGGCAGGATTGAAGGTTAAATATGATGAGTTCTTTGGACAAAGTGGTTGTTTGGGGGAGGGGGAATCAAATTATTGAAATGCTTTTTTCAGGTTGTATTAACCACTTCGCATCCGGCCGTAGCCGAATGACGGCCACAGCGCGGATGCCAAATCCCGGGAGGCCGTCATATGACGGCCTCCCCTTTCCTCGTTCCCTGTGCGCGCTCACGAGCGCGCAGCAGGGAAATTCTGTGTTGGCCGTGTCCCTCGGACACGGCCAATCACAGATCACTGTAAACGGGCAATAACAGCGGCCGTTTACAGCGCGATCGCCCTGGCCAATGAGAGATGATCTCATATGTAAACATATGAGATCATCTCTCAGCGCCGCTCCTCCTCCTCACACAGAGACAGCGTGTGAGGAGGGGGAGATGAACGGCTGCAGCGCCGTAAGTGTTTTAAAAAAAAAAAATAAATAAATAAAATGCCCTCTGTGCCCACTGCCACCACTGCAATCTGTCCCCAATGTCATCTGTGCCCAATGACATCCCCAGTGCCATCTGCCAGTGCCATCTGTCATCAGTGCCACATATTAGTGCCATCTGTCATCAGTGTCACCTGTCATCAATGCCACGTATCAGTGCCATCTGTCATCAGTGTCACGTGTCATCAGTGCCACGTATTAGTGCCGTCTGTCATCAGTGCCACGTATTAGTGCCACGTGATATCAGTGCCATCTCTCAGTGCCATCTCTCAGTGCCATCTCTCAGTGCCATCTGTCATCAGTGCCATCTGTCATCAGTGTCACGTGTCATTAGTGTCACGTGTCATCAGTGCCACGTCAGTGTCACGTGTCATCAGTGCCACGTCAGTGTCATCAGTGTCACGTGTCATTGTCCTGGTGCTCCAGGGCCTTCAAAAGTGTAATAGGTAGTCAACAATTTAGATGTGTAATTTATGCTCCTAGAACATGTGATGGCGCTCCCTGCATGTTGGGCCTCTCTAAGTGGCCAGGCTGTGGAAAAGTCCCACATATGTGGTATCGTAATAATCAGGAGGAGTAGCAGAATTTATTTTTGGGTGTCATTTGTGGTAAACACATTCCATGTGAGAGAAATAACCTATTACAATGACAATTTTGTAGAAAAAAAATAAAAAATAAAAAAATAATTCATTTTGCAAAGAATTGTGGGAAAAAATGACAACATCAAAAAGCTCACCATGCCTCTTACTAAATACCTTGGAATGTCTACTTTCAAAAAAGGGGTCATTTGGGGGGTATTTGTACTTTCCTGGCTTGTAGGCCACCAGTACATCAGATGTGATGAATTTTGTATAATTCGCACCACAGATTGTAGAGTCTGTAACTTTCACAAAGACCAAATAATTTCCACTAATTTAGGTTATTTTTACCAAAGATATGTGGCAGTATAAATTGTGGCCAAAATTTATGAAGAAAAATTAATAATTTCCTAAATTGTATCACAGAAACAAAGAAAAATGCGTTTTTTTTCAAAATTTTCGGTCTTTTTTCAATTATAGCACAAAAAATAAAAAACCCAGAGGTGATCAAATACCACCAAAAGAAATCTCTATTTGTGGGGAAAAAAAGGACAAAAAATTCATTTGGGTACAGTGTTGCATGACTGAGTAATTGTCAGTCAAAGCGTGAGAGCACCGAAAGCTGAAAATTGGTCTGGATGGGAGGGGGGTGTTGGTGCCTGGTAGGCAAGTGGTTAAAGTGACACTAAAGGTACAGTTTATTTTATTTATTTTTTTTAACAAACGTGTCATACTTTCCTCCGCTGTGCAGTTCATTTTGCACAGAGTGGCCCCGATCCTCCTGTTCTGGGCGCTCTCGCGGCTCCTCCCCGCAATAGATGACCCCCTCTGGGAAGCTCTCTCCCGTTGGGGTTACCTTGCGGGACGCGCTCCTGTATCATACACTTGGCGTCCATAGCTGCCGCGTGTATGACTCGGCCCCGGCACCTGCGTCATTGGATTTGATTGACAGCAGCGGGAGCCAATGGCTGCACTGCTATCAATCTATCCAATGAAGAGCCGAGAAGCCGCAGAGAGAGCGACGCAGGATCGTGCCCACGGAAATTCGGGGCTCGCGTAAGTAAAATAGGGGGGGGGGCTAGGGGGCCAGACACTGCTAGGTGTTTTTTCCTCTTAATGCATAGGGGGGGGGGGAAAAACACGACCCTTTACAACCCATTTAAGGTAGATATTCGAATAAAGTGTCTTTTTTTTTTTTTTTTTAATGCCTTCTCTGCTTTAAGATAGATAACCTTTCAATGTCCGCGCCCCCCTTTCTTAAATACTTACCTGAGCTTGATCTTAACCCAGCGATGTGCCCATCTGCAGCAGTGCTGCTTGTCTCTCTCCTCTTCTCACAGAATGCTTGGCAGTAGCGGGAGTCATTTGACTCCTGCCGCTGTCAATCAAATCCTGTGACCAGAGTGTGGGTGGCGGGGCTGAGCCACACTTTATCTGTCCAAATGTGCACTGTGTGTCTTGTGATTGAACCTGCAATTGCAAGCGGCTTCTTAAATAGCTAAGAGTCTGAGCACCCCGGCGAGGTCACCTGGTGGCCCCTCCCCCCGTGATGTTGGTGACCCAGCATGCACCGATCGATGTCACTGGCGGTTTCTCTGCCCCTTAGCTCTTTCAGAACTGTCGCAAGGTGGAGCAGGCAGATGGCAGGAGCCTTCGGCGCGGGCGGTGCTTTTTATCTTCTTAGGTGGCAGATGCTTTGATTGACGATGGGTCTACATTGGGGGACATTGTTTTTTTTATTTATTTTTTATTAATTTTTTTTAATAAAGGAATTGTCAAATTTTGCGTAGTGTCTTGAGTTCTTACGGTGAATGGGTAGGTGTGTGATCTGGGGGGCTTCTAGATTCCGATACGCCCCCCCCCCCCCCCACAGACCCTCACAACCATCAGCCAGGTGACAACACACACACACACACACACACACACACACACACACACACACACACACACACACACACACACACACACACACACACACACACACACACACACACACACACACACACACACACACTGGTCTGGGAAGCCCGCTGACGACTCATTGGTTTGGTAAGGACACGGCAGCCATCTTCCCAGCCCGCTTCTTAAACCCTCAAGGTTTTTCACCTTAATGCATTATATGGAATGGGGATCTCTGAAGGGGCACTCGATGTGGGGAGGAGCCAAGAGCTCTGCGTGGGGACCCCAAAATAGGAGGATCGGGGCCACTCTGTGCAAAACCCTTGCACAGAGGAGGTAAGTATAACATGTTTGTTACTTAAAAAATAAAAACTAAGCTTTACAACCCCTTTAACAACCAGCTATACACTGTGTTATGGAGACTCTTGCGTTTTTTGGTGCAGGTCCATTGAAGTCTGTTACATGCATAATTCAATCTGCTGTAGGGGGAAAAAAAAAGGGTGTGAACCCTAGGGTCAGTAAACTCTTCCTACAATGTTGGAAACTCATAATTGCTTGAAATGTATTTGTTGCATTAACAGTTACCTTGTCTATATACACCTGAACTCAATTTAGAGGGGCGGTCTACTATGCTGTGAGCCATATAATGGGTGTGTAATGGTCAGGTGTCCACACATTTTCTGGCATCTTTTGCATAATTTCCCAAATAATGTGGTTTTTTTTTTTTTGTTTTGTTGGCAGATATTCCCGTATTCCCAACCATTACAGCCACTGTAACTTTTCAAGAGTTTCACTATGGAGAATTTAACGAGTCCATCTTTACGATACCGGATGAGTACAAAGAGGATCCAAGCCGTTTCCCTGACTTATAGAGGATTTGGGTGTAGAGTAAGATTCTATGTGGGGGGAAAAAAAAATCGGATGAGATTCTTTGGGAAAACGCAGAGCCTGTGCGATCTGTGTTCTATTGCAAGCGAACCGCTTCTGATCGCTCGTAATCCTGTGATCATTACCTCCTAGGATCGATAACCAGCTGCACAGTCCGGCAAGCCAGGGGCATTATGGGACAATCTCAATACCCCCCCCCCCCCCACCCTTCCTTACACTTTCCTTTTTTTTTTTTTCCTCAGTTTAATTCCTCACTGCAGCTGCGGATCATCCAGTTGTGTTTAAAGGACTTTTTTGACACTCAAATCTTGTATAATTCCACCTTATATTTTAGGGTGAACTTTTAAATAATCTCTTTTCCATAAATTATGCTTTATGTAATATTATGTATAGATTCCTGTTTGCTGGATATATATATATATAAAATAGAAGGTGTGTCCTTCTGTAGTCTACTTAAAAAAAAACATTGACTGAATACATCAGTGCAGACCATCACACTCACAGGGGAGGCCAGAGGCTTTGCTCCAGAGTGGGTGCAATTTTTATTTTTTAACACATTGACATTTTTTATTTAACTTTTTTTTTTTTGTTTTTTTGTTTTTTTAATGTAATTGACCTTTTATTGGCAGACGCATATGATATTTTTTTTTTTTTTTTTGTGTTTTTTTTCTTTTTTTAATTTTTTATTTCCCCCCCTCATAACTACCTGGGATGCATGTGTCACCATTTAAAGGCTGCATTGAATTGATTTTTGAGCAGTACATGGATTGTTATCCTAATATATGCTGGAAAGGGTTATATTAATTTGTTTCAGAAGCCAGACGGTCTCTGGAGGGGAGGGGGGGGGGGGGGGGGGTAACCGCTATCATGCAGCAGCTAGTCAAACAAGCTTTAAAGGGGCTTTTTAAAGGTCTATCAAAAGGGACAGAACACGCTTGTGTAAAAAAAAAAAAATGTCTTTTACTAGACAACCTCCTAAACCTGTTTTTAAATATTGCAATATTAATCATCTTGTTGGGAATTTTGTAAATAAAAACAAAAATTCCCTGTAAGCAATTTTTTTGCTTTTCTTTTAAAAGGACTGCATTTTATCATAAAATAATTACAAAAGGAAAAAAAAAAAAGATGCCGCCAATGGTACTGTATGTTGATGGGAATTTCTTCCATGTGGTTTCTAGTAAGATCCGTGACCTTGCTGGGATGGAAACCTTTATAATGGACATATAATGTATGTATCTCACTCGGTGCACCCTGGGTAATATGAAGCAGGCTCACAAGTCAGGTCTTCCAAAACGTTGCTTTTTACTGAAAGGGAACGAAGAGTCCTTTACCCCCCTCCCCCGCCGCATTGAAGGTTGTCCCCAATCCCCAATCACTGCAGAGATTTTTACTGGAAGATGTACACTTTGTCATACTTTTTTTGTTTTTTGCTGTTTGTTTTGTAACTAGTAAACGAGTTAATGATAACCATTTCTTGCTGAAACCACACCTAGTACTGGTTTAATTAAACAAAGATCAATCTGTTTTATTTGGTTTGTGTGTATTGTTTCTCCAGATTTTGTTTTCAAGTGGGTTTTAGAAATTCATTCATCCAGTGGCGTCCCGTCCATAAGGGGTACGCCCCCCCAATCCATGCGCCTGGGCATGGATTTCAATGGAGGTTTTTTTTTTTTTTTTTTTTTGTAGAGGCTCTAATTTGCTTAAAAAAAGGATGCGCTCTGGGCGCAGAGCACTGTTCCCCCGAGCCCACCCACTTGTGTGACATTAGCAAATTAATATTCGTTAATGTCTTCCTGCTTCTCCCCCCAGACAATCAGGAAGCGGGTCCTGAAAACCTGATTGGCCAGGAGGAGAGGCAGCCACCTGGGGGGGGGGGGGGGGCAGGCCACGACCTGAATGGGGCAAGTGCGGGGCCAGTGGGCGATTTATGGGGGGGGGGGGGCGGTTTGTTTGCCTCCCCCCAAACAAATGAGCACCAGCTGCCAAGGCAGACACCTCAATATGCAGCAATAGTATTTGTATCATAAAAAGCCGTTCTTGAGCTCCAGTTAGGGATGGACTGGGACAGAAATTTGGCCCTGGGCTTCATCCAGACTGGTCCACTTTTTAATTTTGCAAACAAGCACAAAAACAAGTGAAGTGGGAGGGCTAACGTCATGCAGGAACATTGCTATAGCCTCATTGGCCAGGTTAGGTGGTATACAGGGCCAGGCTAGGTGGTATACAGAGCCAGGGTAAATGCATGACAAGGTGAATAGATAAGAGCAATACTGGCCCTGTTCCCCTCTTCCTCCATCACCTGCACTAAAAGTATGAACACATGGCTGTCCCTGCTGCTGCAGAACCTCCTTCCCCCCCTCCCTGAAGTAGAAATAAAGAAAAAAAGTCACATGGGAGTTGGCACGCTGAGGACTGATTTTGGTGGCTTCTTCCTGGAACACTGAAGTCAAAATGGCGGGTGGGAGGGGCTGCAGCATGGGCAAAGCATTATTGGCTAACACCGAGATGAGATGCAAATATCTCCCCCTCCCCCCTCCCTTTGGTCGAGAATGGGACACTGAAATATCATCATCCAGCCCTGCATCTAAGTGTTGTGTACCCTCCTCCACACATTACAGGTTGGAGACCTATTTTGCACAGGGGCAGGTTTAGAGGTGGAAGCGCTGCTGCTCGAGCTGGCTCTGCCTGCTTGTCATTATGACACGCAGAAGACCCGGACTGCAGAGGGAGAGACACACAGAGCAAACCGGCCCACCAGGAAACTCCCGGTAGTCCCGATGGCCAGTAACATGCCTGGCTCCAGTAAGTTGCTCTGCTCAGAGTGTGATAATGATGCCGTTCTGCTGCAGTTAAGAGAGCATTTCCTCAGTCACCTCTCCCCCCCCTGTGACTAGACTGCAACAAAGTAACATTGTGGTAAAGCCACAAGATCAGAGGCTTGCAGCAAAGGCTGATTTTGTTTTCAGACAAACGCAGCCAAGAACTGCACAGGCACCAGGATTTAAATTAAAAGGATAGAAAAACTGTGCTTAATAATAACAATGAATCCAAACCATCCTTTTGTAAAACCAATGATCAACGATTCAACTCCTCTGTGCCATATAAACGCAGTCCTATCATATTCAAAACGTAAAGAGTTACGATATGCATGAAATCAATATAGACACAACATATAAATGCAAAAAATAAAAGGTACGTAAAGTCCAGTGGCAAATACTGTAAGGAAATAGTCCAGTGAAAGTAAAAAAAATGTGGCTCATAAAATAAGGTAATGTCCTCTTCATATGCGACTAGTATATCAAAAAAATGTGTATGTAGTCACCAAATGTGGAATCTTGACTGAAGCACTACCACCTGTGTATGGTAAAAAGAGTGTGTTTGTTATTAAAGCGGAGGTTTTTTTTTTCCCCTCAGTTTAGGCCGATATGTATTTGTCTACTTATTTTTGTTAATAAAAAATCGCAAAATAAGTGTATATTGATTGGTTTGCGCAAAAGTTATAGCGTCTACAAAATGGGGGGGATAGATTTATGGCTTTTTTATTTATTTACTAGCAATGGAGGTGATCAGCGATTTTTATCGGGACTGAGACATTATGACGGACAGATCAGACACTTTTGACACATTTTTGGGACCATTGGCCTTTTCTACAGTGATCAGTGCTATAAAAATGCACTGATTACTGTGTAAATGTCACTGGCAGGTAAGGGGTTAACACTAGGGGGGCAATCAAGGGGTTAACTGTGGTCCCTAGTGTGTTTTCTAACTGTAGGGGGATGGGAGCGACTGCCAGAAATGACAGATTGTTCTGAGCTAGTAGGAATTCACGATCTGCCTCTCCTCACGGAACAGGGATTTGTGTGTCTACAGACACATGTCCCTGTTCTGGCTCTTGTGACCGCCGCCCCTGCAGTGCAGTGCCCACGCCTGCTTTCCCGCTTAAAGTGACCGACGGCTACGATAGTTTGCAGGATCGTGCCGACCTGCCGCAGTAGAATGATAGCGGCTGGTCGGCAAGCGGTTAAATAACCTTTTGTGGATGTAAACCCACTCTCATCATTTCTAAATTACAGTACTTCCATAGTGCTGATCTATAAGGATATACATGCCTCCTGCGTGTAGCCTAACCTCTCAAATATCTCTGTTTGGAGCCCTGCAATACTCTGGGTTGTGTGGGCAGGACTGTTGTCCAAGGCTCTGTGGGTGGAGTCGTGATATCAGTAGTCCCCTCCCCCCCCCCCCCCCACACCTCTACACTCCCCTTGGCCAGGCATCATTATTTCTTAAAGTGGAAGTAAACCCTCCTATCGTTTTCAGCTAAGGAAGCTGCCATCTTGGCCTCTGTTCAATCTTCAACTGCCATGATGCTGCACATGTGATCAGTTATGACACCAGCCATTGGATGGTTTGACAGTTTGGTTGAAAGTATAGTCAATGTGATGGGTAGTATTTCCGGCATGCCATTTTTTTTAAACTATTTAAATCAAAGGGTTTACTTCCGCTTTAAGCCTCATACCCACGATCAGACTTCCATCAGACTTTTCTGTGGATTTTGGTCTGACGGGCGCATTCACATCATTTTCAGACAACTTTTACCAAATCACATGGTTTTTCAGCTCTTTACTGCCACCCTTTGGGCAACTTCTGCTATTGTCTGATCTTTAGCATTGGTTCTGAGCACGCTTGTTTGTACTTTAGACTTTAATATCCTCGGATTATCCTCCATCGGACATTTTGTTGCCGGAAAGTTTGAGAGCATGCACAGCAAACATTTGTCCGTTGAAAAAAACTAAAACAATTGTCAGATGGAGCGTACACGGTCGGATTGTCCGATAAAACAGGTCCGTCGGACTGTTGTCAAAAAGTCTGATCGTGTGTATGGGCATTTTAGACTGAATGTCTGCTGGTCTCGTAGCTTATGCCCCATGATCACTAACTTCCAGGAAAGTCACCACATGACCTCCGCATGCCCAATCGTGCTGAGGTGTGGAGCAGCCAATCCTGGGAGAGCTGAAGAAGAAAGGCGGGGGGATGTGAAGTACACAGAATGCCTCTCTCACACTCTGCATGAGATAAGGAAATCACCTGTCAATCACAGCAAGGGGAAGAAATGGACACCTATTTCTGTGTGTCTGATTTTATCTTGCTGAAGAAAGGTAAGAGGATTGCTCAGAGCTGGATTAACTCTTTGTGGCAAGACTGGGCACAGATGAAATGACATCCTCTGCTGTAACAGATATGAGTCGTCTTAATTTACAAAAAAGTTTTTGTTGGGTTTACATCCACTTTAAGATTTTACACTATGTGGAGCATTTTATATTTTTGGACATGAAGCAATATTTGGATGATCTGCACCTTTTGGCTGTGGGGGGGATCTTATTAGAGCGGTATTGAAAGGCCCTGGCTTGGTGTGTAGCCACAAGCTTGGTCGACCTTCCGTCATAGAAGGTCCCATAAAGCCGGTAAGCATGCATTTTTTTTTTTTTTTAAAGTTGTTTTTGTTGTCATTTCAAGGTGAGAACAAAACAATACAGAGCCTATTGGGCATACCCAGGCTCAGTCACTACAACTACAAAACTAAGAAGGGGAAAAAAAAACACATATGTAAACATACCGTATATACTCGAGTATAAGCCGAGTTTTTCAGCACTTTTTTTGTGCTGAAACTGCCCCCCTCGGCTTATACTCGAGTCAAGCACTTTTCTGCAGCAGAGAATTAAATTTTCCGACCTGAATTTTGGGCCCCGTATCTCGGGGCCACTTGGTGCTAGGAACCCCAAACTTGGTGTGCAAACCCAGAGGAACCAACACTACAACAGCTGGGGTTCCTATCACCAAGTGGCCCTGAGATACGGGGCCTCAAAGTCGGTTCAGAAAATGTAATTCTCTGCTGCAGAAAAGTGCTTGATAATTTCCGAACCAACTTTGGGGCCCTGTATCTCGGGCCCACTTGGTGATAGGAGCCCCATCTTTGGATATGTTGTAATGCTAGTTCCACTGGGTTTGGGGTTCCTAGCACCAAGTGGCCCTGAGATACGGGGCCCCAAAATCGGTCAACTGTGTCCATCTGCAGCAATGTCATTTTGGGACCCTTTGGGTCCAGAGACCCCAAATTTTGGCTGCAGCTAGGGGGGGTGCGTGCATCTATGAACCCTTAACTACCAAGTTTGACCTATGGCTGTAAATGGGCATTGTTGACCCTCTTTTCCACTTACAGTAACTGCATTTCTCACCCTAGGCTTATACTCGAGTCAATACGTTTTCCCAGTTTTTTGTGGTAAAATTAGGTGCCGCGGCTTATATTCGGGACGGCCTATACTCGAGTATACGAGTATATACAGTGTATTTAAAAAAAAAAACTACCTAAACCACTGTACACTCAATCACCTGTGTAGAATATCCAAAGTAATCGTTTAATTCTATATATACCCTACAAAGCTTACTTTTTGTGAAATAAAGTGTACATTATAGTTACATAATCGCATTACCCCACTCCCCATGACTATTAACCGAGCATACGATCAAGATCGGAGATGCCACTTGGGGTCATTCAAGGTACTTAGTAGAACATTACTAATTGTCCATCGAATCTGCGTTAGTGGACAGGGAATCCGTCCAAATATCCCATATTTTGTGGAATTTCTTGGCACAACCGTGTGACAGGTAGGTAGCCTTGTATAGTGGTAGAGCCGCATACACTAACCTCTTCCAAAAATTTAATGAGGGTGCGGATGAGGCCTTCCATCTGAGTACTATTGACTTACGGGCATAGTAAAGTAATAATCCTAGCAGGGTTCTAATTGCCCGGCGTGGGGCTAGGGGTTCCACAAGTCCCAGCAGACACACCTCTACAGACAGTGGTACTGGAACAGTGGTGACAGTTAAAATAAAATTGGTTACCTCAACCCAAAAAATTTCGATCAAAGGACAGCTCCAAAAAATGTGAATGAAGTCTGCTGAGGATGGGTTGCATCTCCAGCAGGAGGCTGGAATAGAGGGATACATTTTGTGTAGACGCACGGGCGTGTAATATACCTTTTATGTACTATTTTAAATTGCACTAATTTATCGCTAGCTGATCCTAGCTGTGAAAAGGGACACTCCCACATTTCTTCCCAATCTTCTGGGTCTAGTATAAGGAAATCAACCACCCACTTTGCCTTAAGGTTTTCTAATCCCGTGTGTACGTAAGCGGGCATTTTTACCATACACAAGTGATGGTGCTTCAGTCAAAAGTCAACATTTGGTGATGGATGGTGACTGCATACGCTTTTTTTTTTTAATTTTTTTTTTGGGGGGGGGGGGGGTATCCTGGTCATATATGAAGAGATCGTTGTTACCTTATTTCATTTTATTTTGTTATACATTGTTTGATTTTATTTTTTCATTATTTTACTTTCACTGGACTATATCCTCTCGTAGTATTTTCCACTGGACTTTATTTACCTTTTAATATTTTGCATTCTTTGGTGCATTATATTATTTTGTGTCTATATTGATTTCATGCATAGCGTGACCAACATTTAAGTATGGGGTGACCCTGAATGATGCCTGGAAAAAGATGGCCCTGTGCTTCTGGAGAGAAAAGCAGAAGACATTGTCACAGGGATTGCTGTAATACTATTGGTTCTTATAGATATACAGAGAGGGTAACCTAATATTTTTCTGCTGCTAGGCAATCTTTTGGACTCCAAGGACTGCCTCTGCCATCAAAGACCTCCTCTGTGGAATCCAACAGGCCTTGGCAGGCCAAGAGCCTGTTACTGGCATAGTTTCCCCACCCACCCCTCACCCGCCAGATCATCTGTCATTAGGGGCAAGTTTTACCATGAGAAAACAAAGCCATATTCCTTTACCAAGCTGACCTTCTCAACACAGAGACAATGTAAAACAAGGCATTGGTAAGGCGTTAGTGAAGTGGAAAAGATTCAGAAGACCATGGACAATATTGGTGACTATTTCTACATGCTTTTCAGAGTTTGGCCTCCAGTCATATGGGAGATTGACACATTTCACCTTCCAACTGTTGGAGTAGATACACTTCTGTGGTGTAGTATGATGCTACATTCTATAAAAAGTTCAGGACCTGCTACTATTTCACCCAATGGGAGACTATATTTCTTCAGAGGATTGCTCAGAGAAGATAGGTAGGGGAGGTGCTTTCTACCCTTGAAAAAAAAGCACTACATTGTGCAAGCTTAAAGTGGTTGTATACCCGCACATCAAAAAAAGCTCATTATGAAATACTTACCTTGGATTGGAGCCCCCATATTGCAGCCCGTTCACGCCGAGAGAGCTGACATCTTGCCCTCTGCGTTTCTTCTGGGTTTGCGGCTCTGGCGCTGTAAATAATTAAGTTACGCCATGACTGAGTCTTCTTCCCAGCAAGGTCCGGCAGCGTCTGCCAGACCTTCATCCAGGCATTCAGAGCGCATGCGCCGCTGACGTCATGCAAAGGGAATATCTCCTAAACCGTACAGGTTTAGGAGATATTAATTTTACCTACAGGTAAGCCTATAAATAAGGTAAAAATTACAAATTAGGGTATACAACCACTTTAATTTCAGGCAAGATTGCCTGGCCCTTTTCACCACTGACCCTTACCTTAACTAAATAATACAACATGCAAACTAATAGGATGCCTAGAGATGGACAGATATCTTTCTGAGAAAATGGATGGGCACCAGGATGCAGATAATAAAGATTAGAATGTTGGTTCTGGTGATCATTTATGGACACTATTTACTTCTTTACACCATCGTACTTCTGCCTATATAAAGTATAGGCCATGGGTGCTCAACCTGTGGCCCTCTGGCTGTTGCGGAACTACACATCCTGTCATGCCTCAGCCTTTAGAAGTCATGCTTGTAACTATCAGCCATGCAATGCCTTATGGAACTTTGTAGCTCCGCAACAGCTGGAGGGCCACAGGTTGAGCCCTCATGGTATAGGCACTCCTTTTTTTTTTTTCCATAAAGTTGTTCAATGCCTTTTCCAACTGTGCTGGTTTAGGACTTTTCCAGAGGATTTTTCTTCTTAAATCAACAGCTGCTTGTAGGTTTAGGCCATACAGTTGTGCTCATAAGTTTACATACCCTGGCAGAATTTATGATTTCTTGGCCATTTTTCAGAGAATATGAATAACACAAAAACTTTTCAATGTGGATGAGGCTCTTTATCTTCTCAGATGGTAAAGCTGCCCTTTTCTCTTGGCAAAAAGCCTCCAGTTCCTGTAAATTCTTGGGCTGTCTTGCATGAACGGCACATTTGAGATCTCCCCAGAGTGGCTCAATAAATAGATGCCCATGCAAAGGAATTGGATAATCTGGCACACTGTAAGATAAGTCCCAAATGTTCATACACAAAAGATGCAATAAAACAATCTAAAAGTCCGAAGGTTTCCAGAAAACTCAGTGGCAGCTGCTGGTAAAGAGCTAGAAGAAACTCTGTAATGGCAAGACCAAGAACGCAAGCAGCTCCTGAGTGTAGTATTAAAATCACTTTTATTTGAGGCAGCTTGACAAATTGACAACTTACAGGAATAAAGTTAAAAGAGCGCTCATTAGTGTGATATTAGGGCACCGCTGTAGCTGGCCGTTCTCCCTGGAATGTAGAGCCAGATAAAACCCTTGGTAGTTCTGTTGGATTGTCACGGGGACCCTGGCTGGGCAGGGATGACGTCAGAGTGAGATGTGTTGGGCGCGACATGCATTTGACGCATACATGCTCCTTCCGATGCAGGAAGTACTGAAATTCACCAGCACCGCCAAGGGTTTCATCCGGCTTTACATACCAGGGAAGAGCGTCCACTGACCGGCCAGCTACAGCAACTTCACCCCTGAAAATGGCCATAAGATTAAGAACATTGATGGGAAATCTGCACAACCTGGAGACCAGGTCCCTAGGCAACTTCATGACCAGACAGGCTGGCATCTGTCAGGAGTACCGTCCACGTTAACGAGTAAGGACTTCCCCAATTCCAGTGCAGGGCTGGTCAACCACCAGGTCAGAGATACCCCAGCCTTGTGACATAAGCAGATAGGTCTGGCCAGAGACTAAGGGAGCTTGTACCATGCAGTCAGGACATTGAGCTCGGCTTTTTGGAGCTCAGGGTCCAGGCGTGAACTCAAAGTGCTCAACACTCTGTTCTG
The DNA here is from genome assembly GCA_028564925.1 of Lithobates sylvaticus. Classification (NCBI taxonomy): domain Eukaryota; kingdom Metazoa; phylum Chordata; class Amphibia; order Anura; family Ranidae; genus Lithobates; species Lithobates sylvaticus. The sequence continues at coordinate 252,962,778 of CM053032.1, read as the reverse complement.
AGAAGAAACAGCTGGAGTTGTCTAGGCCCAGGAAATGCACGTGGTGGGCGCGATCCAATAGACTTCTGGTGAGTTTATAACCGTACTGACGTTCTGAAAAGTCTGTATCAGCTACCAGACACTGGTGGCTAGCGCCAAAGTGATCCCTCAGGAGAAGGTCATCCAGGTAATGTGGACGATGTGAGCACAGCAGCGCCAAGAACTTTGGTGAAGACGGAAGGGCTGTGGATAGGCATACATTGTATGTTCTTTACCATATGTGCTTCTGACCCAGCATTCATTGTTGGAAACTCTGTGGGGGGGGGGGGGGGGGAATATGAATGTACAAATGCATATTTTATGTCTCTCACAGCTGGAAATAGCCCTTGCTGCACTGATGCGATTGTAGACTGGGCTGATTACATCTGAAATTTTTGGACCCGCAAGAAGGTGTTGAGGACCTTTAAGTCTAAGATGGGGCAAATGCCACTATTGCACTTCCGAATTGCAAACAGGTTTGAATAAAAGCCCTGAAACTTCCTTGGGGGGAACTGGAACAAAATTATCAATCACTCCTAAAAAGTAGTAGGGGGAAAAAAGAAAAGTTGCTGTGATGCAGTCTGAATGATAGGTTTGAGGACATAAAGTACAGAGGTGGCAGGGTGCAGAACTCTATCCTGTACTACCATGTGCCAGACCCATATATCCAAAAAAAAAAAAAAGTCCAGGCACCCAAAAAAGGGCCAATAGAAATGTACTTGGAAAAGTGTAGGTGACCATTCATTGTGAGGACGACTGGATACCAGACGTGACTGGCTTAGCCATCTAGGACTTGCAACAGAACTGAGTGGAGGATCTGGCTTTTGAAGCTAGCCTCTGGGATGGATGAAATAATTGTTGCAAAACTTGGATGTGCCAGGCTTTGCCATCTGCATTTTGTCTCTTACATGGCACAACATGTGTAGCTAATCACAGATCACAGCTGTTATGAATGCAACCATGACAACTGAAAACCTTGCCGTTACAGTAATCTTCATTGTAACAATGAAAGTGGTAAAAAAATAAAATAAAAAAGTAAATTTCAAAAAAAATCCCTATGCCTCGTACTAAATACCTTAGATGGTCTACTTTCTAAAGAGGTCATTTGGGGGGTATTTGTACTGTCCTGGCATTCAAAGGGCCTCAAGAAAGGAGATTGTCCGTCAGTACATCAGGATTGATGAATTTACAAATATATATCCCATAGCTTGTAGGGGATAGGACTTTCCAAACAAAACACCAAGAGCCCTTTCACAGGGGGCTTTACCGCTGTTATACCGGCACTTTGGCACACTAGTCGGGTGGGATCGGGCGCTTTTTACCATCGAGAAGGGGGGGTACTGCCGCTCCAGGCAAAGAAAGTAGCTAAACAGCCGCACTCCAAATACACACCTTTTATTTGTGGCAAAACAGTATTAAAAATAATCCAAATAAACTGTCACATCATGGTTGTAGTTGGTACAAAAGAAAAGGCCAATGCGTTTCACATCATATTAGATGCTTAATCATAGCTAGTAACCATAATCAGACTATAAAACATATATTAGTGAGATAAGTGGTTAAAAGCACTCACATGGCAGTGCTTCGGCAGCGCTGCTCATGCATTCCAATGGGCAGGGGCATTGTATACGCCGCTCGCAAACCAGGACTTCTTCCAACGTCCTGTAAGGGCACCACCAAGGCTTCCTCACTGGGATTGCAGATGAGGCATTTTCAGGCGCCATTTTTAGCGCTAAAGCACCTGAAAAAACACCCCAGTGTGAAAGGGGTCTTATTGGGATTTTTCTTTTTTTAACCAAAGACATGTAGCAGAATACATTGTGGCCTAAATTTACGAAGAGATTTGATTTTTTTATATTGGATGTTTTATAGCAGAAAGTAAAAATCTTTTTTTTTTTTCCTCCTTCAAAATTGTTGGTCTTTTTGTTTATAGCGCAAAAAAAAAATTAAAAACCGCAGGAGGCGATCAAACCGCACAAAAAGAAAACTATTGGGGGGGGGGGGACAGTTTTATTTGGGTACAGCATTGCATGCATGCGCGTGCAATTGTCACTTAAAGAAACACAGTTACATAGTTAGGTTGAAAAAAGACACAAGTCCATCCAGTTCAACCACAAATAAAAATAAATAAAATATATATATATATATATACATACAATCCCATATACCCCATTCTATACCCACAGTTGATCCAGAGGAAGGCAAAAAAAAACCAGCAGAGCATGCTCCAATTTGCTAAAGCAGAGGAAAAAATTCCTTCCTGATCCCCCGAGAGGCAATCGGATTTTCCCCGGATCAACTTTACCTATAAATGTCAGTACCCAGTTATATTATGTACATTTAGGAAAGTATCCAGGCCTTTCTTAAAGCAATCTATTGAGCTGGCCAGAACCACCTCTGCAGGGAGTCTATTCCACATTTTCACAGCTCTTACTGTGAAGAAACCTTTCTGTATTTGGAGATGAAATCTCTTTTCCTCTAGACGTAAAGAGTGCCCCCTTGTCCTCTTTGTTGACTGTAAAGTGAATAACTCAACACCAAGTTCACTATTTGGACCCCTTATATATTTATACATGTTGATCATATCCCCCTTAATCTCCTCTTATCAAGGGTGAATAAATTCAGTTCCTCTAATCTTTCCTCATAGCTGAGCTCCTCCATGCCTCTTATCAGTTTGGTTGCCCTTCTCTGCACTTTCTCCAGTTCCCCGATATCCTTTTTGAGAACTGGTGCCCAAAACTGAACTGCATATTCCAGATGAGGTCTCACTAATGATTTGTATCGGGGCAAAATGATATCTCTCTCTCTGGAGTCCATACCTCTCTTATACAAGAAAGGACTTTGCTTGCAATGTCAAGCTGCAGTTTCCAAAGCAAGCAATTATTGAGCTTATGATCTACCAAAACCCCCAGATCCTTCTCCACTACGGATTCCCCCAGTTGTACTCCCCCTAGTATGTATGATGCATATTCTTAGCCCCCAAGTGCATAACTTTACATTTATCAACATTAAACCTCATCTGCCACAGTCGCCCAATTAGACAGAGCATTGATGTCGGCTTGTAAATTGGAGACCTCCTGTAAGGACGTTATTCCACTGCATAGCTTGGTGTCATCTGCAAAGACGGAAATGTTACTTTTGATCCCAGACCCAATATAATTTATAAAGAGATTAAAAAGTAAGGGTCCCAGCACTGAACCTTGGGGTACACCACTGATCACCTTAGACCAGGGATCCTCAAACTATGGCCCTCCAGCTGTTACGGAACTACACATCCCATGAGGCATTGTAAAACACTGACATTCACAGACATGACTAGGCATGATGGGAATTGTAGTTCCTGAACAACTGGAGGGCCATAGTTTGAAGACCCCTGCCTTAGACCATTCAGAGTAAGAATCATTAACCACGACTCTCTGAATTCTGTCTTTTAGCCAGTTTTCTATCCATTTACAAACCGATATTTCCAAACCTGTAGGCCTTACCTTACACATGAGCCGTGTGTGGGGAACTGTATCGAACGCTTTTGCAAAATCCAAGTATACCACGTCCACAGCCACCCCTCTGTCCAAGGTTTTACTTACCACCTCATAAAAAGATATCAGGTTTGTCTGACAACTTCTGTCTTTCATGAATCCATGCTGTCTGTTGCTTAAAATATTTTTTTTCCCTGCAAGAACTCGTCTATGTGGTCTTTAATTAATCTCTCCAGTATCTTCCCAACTATAGAAGTTAAACTAACAGGTCTGTAGATACTTGGTAAAGACTTCCCTTTTTAAATATAGGCACCACGTTCGCCATGCGCCAATCCAGTGGTACTATTCCTGTCATTAATGAGTCCCTAAAAATTAGATACAATGGTTTTGAAATTACAGAGCTCAATTCTTTTAGGATCCATGGGTGGATGCCATCAGGTCCAGGTGCCTTATCCACCTTTATTCTGTCTAAATATTTCTGGACCATATCACTTTTGAGCCATTGTGGATTTGGGGCCTTGTCACTACCACCCCCATTTGTGGACATGAGCTCCCCCATGCTCCTTTGTATACACAGATCTGAAGAAAGCATTTAATAAATTAGCCTTCTCTTTGTCCCCAGTCACCCACTCTAGATTATTTTGTAAAGGGCCTACATGCTCAGACTTGACCTTTTTACTATTAATATAGTTGAACAATTTTTTGGGGTTTGTCCTACTATCTTTTGCAATCTGTCTTTAGTTTTGAATTTTTGCATCCTTGATTTCCTTTTTACATATTCTGTTATGTTCTTTGTAACATTTAAATGACACCAGTGATCCTTCATTTTTATATTTTTTAAAAGCTCTTTTCTTATAGCTTTTTTAACTTTGGCCGTGAGCCACATAGGTTTTATTTTTAGCCTTTTAAAATGTATTGCCCATGGGAATATACTTTGCAGTGAGTTCACAAACAGTCTTTTTGAAGAATCCCCATTTCTGTTCTGTGCCCATTGTTGCCAATATTCTCTCCCAGTCTAAGTTCTGGAGAGCAGCCCTCATCCTTGGAAAATGTGCCCTCTTGAAATTAAGTGTTTTTATCTTTCCTGTATGCGATTTTTGCTTACAGCTAACATCAAATGAAATCATGTTATGGTCACTGCTACCCAGATGCTCCTTTATCTGAACATTAGCAATATGCTCTGCATGGTTTGAGATTACCAGATCCAGCAGAGCATCATTCCTAGTCGGGGGCCTCAAACTGGACCATAAAATTGTCCTGTAATAGGTTTATAAATTTTTGTCCTTTAACTGTCCCAGCAGTGCCATTATTCATCAATTTCTGGGTAGTTAAAATCCCCCATTATCACTGTCCCAGCCCTTGCAGCCCTTTCTATTTGTGCAAGGAGCTGAGTATCCACCTCCTCATCAACATTGGGTGGTCTATAACAAACTCCAATGATTAACTTTGAACTACGCACATCTGTATGCAGTTCCACCCATAATGCTTCAGACTCATCACACTCTCCATCCCCCAGGTCCTCTTTCACACTCGATTTGAGATCACTTCTCAGACAGACCCCTCCACCTTTCCTTTTAACTCTGTCTTTCCAAAAGAGTGCAAAGCCAGGAATATTTATAGCCCAGTCATGTGAGGACTGCAGCCAAGTTTCAGCAATACCGATTACATCATAGCTCTCCTGATGCACTAGAGCTTCCAACTCACCTATGTATCACAAAAAATGGCCTGGTCATGAAGATCTAAATCTTTCAGAGGTCAGTTGCTTAAAGTGGTTGTATACCCTAAAAATTAACTTGCACCTACAGGTAAGCCTAGATTAAGGCTTACCTGTAGGTACAAGAAATATCTCCTAAACCTGCACGGTTTAGGAGATATTTGAAAAGAACGTTTTACAACGTTGTCTACGGCGCATGTGCGCCGTAGACAACGGTGCATTTACAGGGTTAATCCCCATCTTCAACTGCGGCTTACCGCAGTTGAAGTGTCCCGCGCGCATGCGCGGAGCGACGTCCTCGCCGCTCTGGCCAATCACAGCGCCGCTGTGATTGGCCGGAACGGCGATACCCGGAAGGGTATCTGTTTTGAGATGGATGCGGCCGGAGGGGGAGAAGAACACGGCGTCGGGGGCCCCGATCTAAGGTAAGTGATGCATAATGAGCTAGTATGCTAGTCATACTAGCTCATTATGACTTTCTCTTGCAGGTAGTTACCAAAAAAAAAAAAAATGTTTAAGAGGGTATACAACCGCTTTAAGAGGATTTACAAAATCAGCGCTACTATGTGACCCTCCAGACAGGTCTGGGCCCACATTTGAAGTCAACCACCACTGAAATTTTTAATATACCACCTACACCCATCTTGTCTTAGGTTGCACCAGTTACAAATATATGCACACTCCGGTATTTTCAATTAGGCAAGTACCAGGGTAAAATTCCCTGAACCCTACAAAGGCAGCGTTTGGCGACAGGCACACGTGTTGATCAATCTGGCGCGATATTGATCAGAGGGCATACCAAGTGAAACATGGATGGTCCTACGTGACCTGTGGTGGATTGTACCCCAATACAGTGCAGCTATATATTGAAGCCCTTCACGGTTTGGTTTATGTTATTATTCTAATGGACTCCCTGGATTTTATGTATTAAGTCACCCTTGGTCTAAATGCTGTTTACAACTCAAACTACCGCTTCATTTTACCGCTAGTGCGGTTAGTCTGTCCCCTCCGGGTGTGTGCCTAGGCCTGTCTTATACATTTAGGCTGACCTGCTGACTACATGATCTTACTGGTTAACCTTAATTCATTTGGTGTCTGGGTCCTGAAGAAGCCATTTTTCTTGGCGAAACTGCAACGTACAGAGAAAACCAGATTAATCCATTCAACCCTTGTATATCTTACCAACCACATACAACATCTTATGTGTATGGTCTAGTCCCCCCTTTATTTGTTGGGAGAGGACACTAGTTTGACGATTTTAAAAATTGTATAATTTACTTTGTAAAATTTTAAACCAGTCTCCACTTTATGGCCGTTACATTCGGCCTCTGTAGGGTTCAGGGGTTTTTACCAAAAAACTGTCTAGATTTTTTTGGATGAGGCCAAAATTCCAATATATTTATTCAGGTATTTTAAAATCACATTGTGTCTTGGTTAGCTTGAAATAATCTGCAGTGCATGCACACAGAGGAACAATACACAAACCATACAGTCAAAGAAATCAACACGGCTTACAAATAAAAGGAAACCAGCAATTCTGGTTTATATATTTTATTATCAAAGTTTCTTGTAAAACAAAATTTCAGGAACTGTACAACGAGATGGCACAGACTGGAAACTAGTTTTCGTTACTGGGTCATCAACCAAAGAAAAAAAAATAAAAATAAAATAAGCTCATGTATTTTTGAAACTGAAAAAAAAAAAAAAAAAAATTCACTGACTACTGTGTGTAAGAATTGAATCACCATCAGTATACTACAGCACTAAGAGAACACAATCAGCGGGGTACGTTCTGGAAAGGGGAAGAAAAGACCTCAACAGTATACAAAAATAACCAATTAAAATGCAGTACTTTTTAAATTGATTTACACAGCAAAAAGTTTAAGTGAACGGTCAAGACATAAGTGTTAAAAAACGCTAGCAGGCTTGTTTAATAAGGCAGACCAAACAGCAATGATGTGACAAGTCCAGGACAACATGCTATAACCTGGAGCCAACCCCAGATTTACATTTACTTCAGACATATCAGTTAAAAGAACAGGCAATGGTTCTCTTAAAAGCTCATCTGCACTGTAACATTTTTCCATTGGAGTCATGGGTCCAATCCTTGTGTAAGCGCTTTGTTAGCACTTACTGTGACCATGTTTTGGCCATGGCTATTGGCCTCTCAGGCCCAGGCACTGAAGCCTGGGTGGATAGGTTGAAGGTCACATGCTCCCCCATACTCAAATGGTATCAAGAGCCAGTCACTTTGCTGAGTATAGGCTGAGGTGGGCAGTGTTGTGATGGGTTCACACTGGGGCTTTTCATGGCTATTATATAGTCAGAAGAGGAGGGGGATCTTCTGAAAGACTAAAAATGGTCAACATGCTAACCTAAAAAAAAAAATAAAGATATACCAAGAAACATTTTATGCAGCATTTGACCTATCATTTCTACTTCAAATTCGTTACAAAAAAAAGTCGTTACAAAAAAAATAAATCATGTTCAGAACACATGGCCTCTCCTGACTAATATAAACAAGCCTTCTAATGGGCATCTATTTTCACAACATACAAAGTCCTTATACATTTGCAAAGCCCCTTCATCCTTGATGGGTAAGGGTTATCCATTCGATTCTCTGTTCTGACTGGCTAGGCCGACCAGTTCAGGTTCCTTTGGGTGTCACGGCACATCTTTGACAACCCCTTGATCTTCAGTGGTGTGTTGAGCAGTCTGGTCTTTAAAACCCACCATAAAGCAACTACTTTCCAAAACACAACTGACCAAAGCTTACCTTCTCTGAGGGATGGTAGCCCTGAGCAGAGTGGAAATTGTAGGGGGCTTCTGCAGTCTCCCCCCTTCAGATAATTTTTCTTTGTCTCACTAATCATCACTGCTTTATGTGCTAGCTTATTGAAGAAGCCTGTTATTTTTATTGTAGCTATTTTCCTGAAGATCACAAAACAGAGTATTGAGGGGGTCATTCACAGCCTTCAGATTAAAGCATGGGTGCTCAACCTGTGGCCGCCAAGCTGCTGCAGAACTACAAGTCCCATGGCGTCTGTCCTTGAGAATCATGCTTGTAACGATCAGCCTGGGACTTGTAGTTCTGCAACAGTTGGAGGGCCACGGGTTGAGCACCCATGGATTAAACCCCACATTAAATTGGCAGAATGCGTCTCATTCCCATGAGCAGAGAAAGGTTCTGATATCCATTCTTCTGCACACAAGAAGTGCTGGCTGTGAACAGGAGGGTTTGGGGAGGGGGGGGGGGGGGGGGGTGTCTAATGACTGCAAAACACATACAGCTTTCTCCCACTAAAGTACTGCGTAGATCTGTCTAGCACACAGGAGGGAAGGGAATGGGCAGCTAAGTAGCAAATGATTATAATCATGCGAGGTGTTAGACGCATGCAACATATTTGTTAAGTTGCGTCACACTAGAGAATTGGGGTGGTTTTTAATTTTACAAGTTTTATTTTTTATTTTTTTCACCACACAAAACCGGTTATCCACTTCAAATGTTTTAGATAGACAAACCTTTCAGCACAGCTCTAGTAACATAAGGAAATGTACATTCACCAATAGCTCAGTGTTGCATACAACCAAAATTAGAACATTAAATAGAAATAAAAATCACATAGTAATAAGGAGAGTTAATCGCTCATATCCATGTCTTCCTCGTGATGATCGTCTCCATTCACTTTGGAGTCCTTTGGAGAGTCGCTGCCTGCTGGCTCAGCCGCAGACTCGCAGTCTTGTGGCCCGGTGGCCTCTGAAACCAAGTACTCTTCTCGCTTCTCCTTCTCGCTGTCGTAGCCCTGCTCCTCTTCATCATAATCCCGGGTTACCTGCTGCGTGGATGGAAAAAAAAACAAGATAAGACTCTAAAGTATGACTGATTCTTTAGTGGTGCACAATTAAACCACTTGAGCACTGGAAGATTTCATCCCCTTCATGGCCGGGGCATTTTTTTTTGCTATTCAGCACTGTGCTACATTAACCACTTCCCTACCCGCCCATAGTCATGACGCCCACAAGGTGGATCTCCCATCCTGGGTGGGCGTCATATGACGTCCTCCCATTCCCGGCCGCCTGGGGGGCGCACGCGGGACCCGGTGCGAGTGCCCGGCGGCCACGATGTCCGCCGGGCACCCGCAATTGCCCGTTAAAACAACGGGACCGTGGAGCTGTGTGTGTAAACACACAGCTCCACGTCCTGTCAACGGAGAGGAGACCGATCATGTGATCCCAGTACGGAGGAACACATGATCAGTCTCCGCCCCTCCCCCCACAGTTAGAATCACACATATAGGGAATACATTAACCCCTGCAGCGCCCCCTAGTGTTAACCCCTTCCCTGCCAGTCACATTTACACAGTAATCAATGCAATTTTATAGCAACGATCGCTGTGTAAATGTGAAAGGTTCCAAAAATGTGTCAAAAGTGTCCGCCACAATGTCGCAGTCACGAAAAAAAAAAATGCAATAAATCTATCCCCTATAACTTTTGCGCAAACCGATCAATATACGCTTATTGCGATTTTTTTTACCAAAAATATGTAGAAGAATACATATCGGCCTTGTTTATTAAAAAAAAAAAAAAAAGGGATATTTATTATAGCAAAAAGTAAAAAATAGTGTTTCAAAATTGTCGCTCTTCTTTTGTTTATAGCGCAAAAAATAAAAACCGCAGGGGCGATCAAATACCACCAAAAGAAAGCTCTATTTGTGGGAAAAAAAGGACGTCAATTTTGTTTGGGTGTAACGTCGCACGACCGCGCAATTGTCAGTTAAAGCGACGCAGTGCCGAATCGCAAAAAATGCTCTGGTAAGGAAGGGTGTAAAATGGCCCGGTGCTGAAGCGGTTAAACTGCCAATTGCTGGGCCATGGAACATTGTACACAAGTGAAAATTTTTTTTTTTTTTTTATTATATAAATGAAAAAACAAAAAAAAAAAAAAGTTTAACATCCCCACCAATTTTCTATTTTAAAACAAATCCGATAAATACATTTTAGGCCAAAATTTATTCTGCTACATGTCTTGGGGGGGGGGGATCCCAATAAGTGTATATTTGTGTGAAAGTTATACAAACTATGGTATATATATATATATATATATATATATATATATATATATATATATATATATATATATATATATATATATATATATATATATATATATATATATATATATATATATATATATATACACACACACACACAATTTTTTTTTTTTTTTTTTATACAACTAATGGTGGTAATCAGTGACGTATAGCGGGACTATGATAGTGCTGTGGGCAATCTGACACTTTGTGGAAACTGACCGACACCAGTGACACTAATATATAGTAATCAGTGCCAATTCTCTACACTTTAACTGTACTAATGACACTGTCTGGGAAAGGAACATTGAGGGAGATCAAGGGGTTAAAAAAGGTTTTCCGAACAATGTATAAGGCGTGTAGCAAGGTCCCAGACCTCCTTTAGTCTACCGAGAACCTCCAGAGCCAGGGACGGCTGCCATCCTTCTGTATAGAGAGGGTTTCAAGGCATGATGGGCATAATGCAAGGTAGATTCATGAGCACTAGACACTACTTGAATGCAAAGAGATTTATTTTCTCTTGAACAGAACTGTGGGAAGAGAGGGTTTAAAGACAGGACATCCTTTAGTAGTTACAATGGTAATTAGACTCAGACTTCTATAGGCAAACAGCCATGCAAGGAAAGGCACCACATCTTCATATGTAGGCTTGCTGTCTCCTATGGCAACAGTCCTATAAGTTTTTAACACAAGTTGTAATGAACTTCTTTCACTTCTTGTAGCTCTTCACTCCACTGAGCTTCCAGGTCTCTCTCACTAGACTTGCTGATCCACTGCCACTGGATCCCCCTGAGCTCTTCCAATCTTCTCACCGAGAATCATCCTCAAGCGTCACCCCCACCTGTTGGGTCCCTAGATTGGCACTCCAGATACCTCTCAAGCGTCACCCCACTGGCCTGTTCGGTCCTCGGCTTGGCACACAAAGCTGCTCTGCAATCGTCACCTCCACTGGCTGGGTCCCTGGTTTGACACCTGCTGAAGTTTCCCCAATTCTTAACCGTCCCCCTTTTGTGAGAACGCTGCTCCAGTACTTGCTTCAGCTACTCACTGTGGTCCCTGGTAATAAGGTTGTTGGACCCTCAGTGGCGACAGCTTCCCCTCTACCTCTGACCACGACAGGTTCTCCGGCGGCAGAACCGCCACTTCTGGTTGGAGTACAAGCCGCAGTCCCAACCCTATACTGCTATCTTGCTTCTGGATAGACAGCCTAGCAGACAGATTTCCGCGGGATAGGCCCAAACTCCGGCCTAGCAGCCCGGGACAGTACAACACACGTAAACCCAGACAGTAGTGGCACAGAACCCCCGATCACCTGACTCCACCCAAATATATAGGTTCTCCCAGCAGTCCAAGGGATTTAAGGAAATCCCTGCCCTTTAGCCAAGATAATCCCATATACCACCAATCTGTCCTTGCTTTGCGCCCTCGTCTTCTCTAATGTTGCTAGGTACTTGCCCTCGTCTTATCTGTCGCCGGTCACCTAGCGGCAGAAGAGAGAAGTGCAGCAACTCCAAACTTAGGGATCAATTTCACCCCAACAATTGGCTAAGGCAACTATTGCTGGCAGGTAAATTTAGGCATAACCCTGCCTAAAATATCAGGGTGCTACATCTGTGTTACTTTTTACTAAATACCTTTGTTTCTGCTTTTGAGGAAGAAAACAGATTGCTCTCTCTGTACAGAGCTCTGTGTTGTCAACACAGGGCTCTGGGCTGTGATTGGACACAGCCGGATCTGCAGGTACCAGCCATAAATCATTGGCCGGGAAGAGTCACACTGTGTTCCATCACAGCAGGATGACTCCCAGAAGAAAGCCGTGACATACACCAGGTACGTTATGGCGCCTGTACGAGCCACCGCACCACATTATTCGAGTAAACAATTACATATTCAAAAAATTTGATTTTGGACATTTATATTTTTGTCTATTCAAGTAGTGCATTAAAACAGTGTACCAAATAAAAGCTTAATGTGTCCTTAATGCAAGACAGCAAATTAGAATGAAAATTAGCACCTAAATTTGGCATCTAGCGGTCATTGCCCTCTGCTCAAGAAAGGGATAAAAAAAAAAAAAAAAAAAGGACACTACCGATTTTGCACGATTCCATTAATAAAATGCATTTACATTTTAAAAACTCATGAAAGAATAGTTATGCTGAAAAATAAAAATAAAACCTCATAATTAACCTCATTGATATTCATTTACCAGTTATCAGCGTTTAAACACACACCATTTTCCCCTTAAAATCAGGGGGAAAATTGTGGGTGCGTGTTATACGCCGATCCCCGCTGACTGAGCGGAGATGAGCGAGCGCTGCTGACATACAGAAAGACGAGTGTATTCGGCGCTCGCTCATCTCCGCTTAGTCAGCAGAGATCGGCACCAATTTTAAATAATCAGCGGCTGGGCAAGGCTGCAATGATGGACACTGGGCAAGGCTGCAATGATGGACAAGGCTGCAGATGGACACTGATGAGGCTGCATTGATGGGCATTTAAATGCAAGTTTTTTTTTTCCTTAACATGCCCTCCTAAACTTGGGTGCATGTTATATGCTGGCCCGATAAATATGGTATTTGTAGATCATCCAGATGCCAATTTGCAATACTTTAGTCAAGTTATAGGATTAACATAAAGTCACTTTCCCTTTTGCCGACAACCTATACAATAGGCACCTATAAAATGTGTGCCTGCCTGTATCCACATACAAGAGCGAGTGTGGGATCTGCCTCAAGCTGGTTGCTATAGTCTGAGACAGTTTCAGGCAGACCCTACATACTATATGTGAAGCTTGTGGTATAGCTGAAAGCAAGGAAGGGGGAGTGACTGCAACAACTGCACACAGAGCGTGGAATTTTTAAAAACACAAAAAAATTGTTAACCAATGTAATTTTTTATTTATTTTTTGCTGACTGGCTAATAAGCATGCTGGGAAATATATATTTAGTTTTTTCCTTTCATGTGCACCTTACTCTAAAAGCTAGTCATGAATTGGCGTGGTTGCCATTTTTGTTTAGCATGTCATAATTGACCGGCTATGAAGGTAACTGAAAACCATTTAGCAAGGCAACCAAAAAGCTGCCAGGAAATTGAAGACATTTTTGTACAGACATCAATTATAGGAAACGAACACTGTTTAATTGGACCCATTACTGAGAAGATTAAAAAATAAAAAAATTCCACAAAAAAAAAAAAAACCTAATTTACTTTCACATCTTTTTCACTTTCTGATCTCCGCTCACGCTCCTTCTCTTTATCTTTATCTTTGCTCTTCTTCTTCTTACTGGACGATCGTTCTCTTTCATCCCTGTTCCTCTCACGTTCCTTATCCTTCTTCTTTTCCTTTTTGTGTCTGAAATGGCAAGGTTGGAAAAAGTTACAGAATTGTCCAATATTTTAGACGCTTAAACAGTGTTTGTATTCCTGCCTCTAGACAGAGAAGCCAACTAAGCACAATGTGCAAAATGCATTGCAGAGTCTGACTGATCTGACAAAGGAACCCTGTCAAAAGGAGAAACATGGAGGATGCCATTAACGGTCTCTAGAAACAGTCAGTTGCCCATGATGTATGTTTTAATTGTTAGTGAGGTCAGAAATGTTGTCATCTCCCATAGTCTCGCTAAAATGTTTTTTTTTTTTTAAATTAACAATAAGGGCATGTATCAAATTGGCTTTTGTAGCAGAACCACTTTGCTCACAATACAAGTCTATGGGAATACAAAAAGCAGTTTGAAGGTCAAAAGGGAGGTCAGCATCACCTTTCAATAAACAATTGCATGAGTGTTTCAAACTGATGTCAAACGCCAACTCATCGACACCCTCCAAACTCCATGGACATGGGCCCTAGCATGCATGAGCACTTGCAAATCTGCGTTCTATTTTGCGTTTCCATATTTTAGATTATCCAAATGCCATCCTGCAAAGGCTGAGCCATCTATTAAATCAGCATTCTTGGGAGGTGATGAAGTTGTTGGCAACTTTCATTCTCTGCCAGGACTGTGCACATAAGAGGGTGGTTCTGTCTGTGCCCTAATCCTCCATCTTTCCTGCCCTATTGGACACTTAATTTACCAAAAGCAGCTGTCAAATAGAATGTGCTCCATCCTTTTAGGCCCGATTCACACCTATGCAGTTTGCATATTGCAGGTGCGTTTTTCGATACACTATTTTGATCCATTGAAGTCTATATAACCAAAAAAATAAGTCCCTGGCCATTTCCATAAAAATGCACAGATGTGAGCTACAGGAAACCATGTTAAATAGACTGAAGTGTATTTTTGCAAAACTGAAAAAAAAAAATGCATAGGTGTGAAGCAGGCCTTAGTGTGCAAATGTAGGAGAGTGGTGGAAAGCTTATGAATTATCACAGCTGGGTAATCTATGGTGGCAGCTATATAGGCTCCTTGACTGGTCAAAATGAATGTGAGAGGAACAACTTGGGCAAGTGTCAACACTACTAGAAAATATGAAGAGTTTGAGCTTTGTCTGATCAGAACAACCTGGGAACAGACACTGTAGCAGGCATGTAAAATGTATGACTTCCGCTATTTGCAAAAAGTCAGTGACTTTAAAACAAATCCATAAGCTACGCTGTTGTCAGACAAATTTATTTAAAAGAAAATCTGTCACCAACCTAAAACTGCAGGTAAAAGCACAGTAAAACCAAATACTTGTGGCATTTTCCTTTCCATCTTTTAGCAAGTGTGCCCTTGAACTTGCTAGAAAATGTTAGCTACTCCTAGTACAGCCTCCTCTCATCCCTTTCCTCCTCTAGGCTTGTCTATTTACTCTGTGCTGGCCCAGCTCCGGTGTCCCTTTCCTCACTATAGAGTGCCACTTGACTGACAGTTCTGAGTGTTGACATGACATCCAAGATGGTGGTGCCCAGCAGACATTTCACAGCTTTTGGATATCAACACATGGCAGGGCTTTTAACAAGCCAACATGCATAAAAAAAAAAATATATAAAAAAAACAAAAAAAAAAAAAAAACAAGATTAATTGCACAGATAAGCAAGTTTGTTGATATAGTCTGGCAGGATCTCTTTAAAAATAACTATTGTCTCCTTTACGCAAACCATAAAGGGTAGAAGCACATACGCTTTGGGTGGCAAAAGAAATTACCTCCTTGGTGAAGGAGAGCGCGAGTACTTCCTCTTTGGTGATCTTGGCTTTTTAGGAGACCGAGATCCACTTCGACTCTTCCTGCGCCTCCGATCTCTGTTAGAAGGAAAAAAAAAAAAAAAAAAAAAATAATACTACATTAGACAATGCATTTAAAAAGCAGATAATCTGCAGATTATGTCTGGCAATGCTACATTAAGATTTCATACACGGCGAGAGACTTTACCTGCTTGCGCTTCTAGACCGCCTGCTTGTGCTATAGCTTTTGGGAGGCGTTTTGGATCGTTTTTTTTCTTTTTCTTCACGCTTTTTCTCTCTAAAACAAGTTAACATCAGTGAGATATTGAGTACAGAGCTGTTGGTTTTATGATCATGTGACGTTAAAAGTAATATAAATTTTGGAGGGGGGGGGGGGGGGGGGGAGCTTCTGGAAAATGGTAGTGAGCACTGGAAGATGAATGAAAAAGGAAAGTTGACAATTACCTGGACTTGGATCGAGTGCGGTGGGGTCTTTCCCGTGAGTGTGATCTTCGCCTGCGTGGGCTCTTTGATCGCCGCCGGCTTCTAGACTTTGAATGAGATCTTCTCCTTGATCTGCTTCTAGATCGCCTAAGCATGTAAGAGAAACACACCAAGATCAGAATTAAGCTGATTTAAGCTATTTTTTTTTTTTTTTACTCTTAAAAAAAAAAAAAAAAAAAAAAAAACCTGGAGGTTGAGAACCACTGCTCTAATCAATGAGGGCTAAAGCCAAACCAGAGCAACAATGACATTAAAAAAGGGCAGGTGTACTTTTGTGCTGAAGATTAACAAAATACTTTCTCTGCCCTGATCATCAAAATAGTAAACTGTGGGCTGTGGAGGGTCAAGAAAGCCTTCAACACTCCCAGGAAAGGCTCAAAGTCTACAAACTTCCGGGGGAGGAAGCAAATGAGGGGCGCTTTCCCCTTTTGGGAGGCACTCCGCTTTAAGCGCAGTAATGTGCACCGTGGTTACAGGGTCTCCAATCTTATGAGGCAAACTAAACATCATTTATAGGCCTCTGTGTGCTTTATTACAATTTTACAAGAAACATTGGAATCGAATGTAGAAGAATTTCTCACCTGTGTCTGGAAGAAGAGGGCGTCCTCCTCCTCCTGGATCGCGAACGTGACCTTGAATGCTTTTTCGACTTGTCATCTTTCTTGTCTGAAATCAAAATATGCAGATAGCTCTCAGATCCCTGATCAATCAACATATAGAAAGTCGCACAGGACCTGGCACTGCCACTTACCTGGCTCAATAGCTGCAGATATCAAGGATTGGGCCTCCCGAACACGCTTCATTGCCTCTTCAATATCTTTATTAGAGGTATCAGACTTCAGGCTTGGTGACACTAGCCCAGCTGTCACATGATTCAGCCTAAAAACCAAACACTTGTTATAGTTCATTCAATGCACATACAGAATGGGGAGTGTGCCATAAGAAAGCTGTGGGCTTAATAGTTATAGGGAGAGCAGGACTTACTTTGGATCCACTGTGCTCATAAGCTTCAACAGCTGATCTGCTGCAAGAGACTGGAACCAAAAACACACAAAAAACACATTAACTACAAAATGACATTCAATGCACAGAAATAAAAAAAGCTAAGCTTTCTAAGAAATGCAAAAGATTCCTTCCAATATAACCCTGCCCGGCCTTCACAATATACCTATAAAGAATGCTGGTCCTTTGACTACAACTGAAAGAAAACCATTGATACTGAGAGAAATGCTGACCTCCAAAACAGTCTACATGGCCAACCTCTGGATTAATTTTTTTTTTTTTTTTTTTTTTTTTTTTACACTACTAACATGAATTAAACACCCAAAAAAAATTATAATATTCCAGCAACTGTATTGGAGTTAAACACTTTTTTTTAGCATTAAAAAAAAAAAAAAAAAAAAAAAAAGGAGTTGTAAACCCACAATGTTTTTCACCATAATGCATTCTTGTGCATTAAGGGGAAAACCCTCCGGTCCTGCAGCTGCCCCCTCACGGCCCCTTTTACTTACCTGAACCCGATTGTTCCATCACCCTGAGGAGCCCAGCAGCTGTCTCCGGTCCTCATTGGATTGATAGCAGCACAGCCATTGGCTCCCACTGCTGTCAAATTCAGTGACGCGGGGGCCGAGTCCTGCTGTCAATGGACACAGCAGCAGGATTTGGGAGCTCGCACGCACAGATGTCCCCTTAGAATGCAGGTCTCTGACGGGGCATTAGATGCAGGGAGGAGCCAGGAACACCGCTGGTGGACCCCAGAAGGAGGAGGATCAGGGCCACTGCAAAACCCTTGCACAGAGGGGGGGGTGGCAAGTATAAATTTTTTATCATCACCACAACTCTACAATCCCCCCAAACTCTCTTCATGACTATTTTTCTCTAGATTTAAATGCAGAACATGTCCAGTAAAAGTGACAGCGCCCCATTCACAACAGAGGGTTTTGCAGCTCTAAAAACTCAAGCCAAACCTCATGCTTATAAATTGTCTTTGTTCACATGGAGCATTTAGGCGCCGTAACTCAATGCCTGAAGCTTGAAAGTATATACAAAAGCTATTAAAAGGCATTTTTGAAACCCACTCACTTCAGTGGGAGCACATGACGACATGCAAGATACAGCAAAGTCACATAATATAAAGGTGAAAAAAGGAAAACCTACCTGTGAACTTAGATTGGCTCCTGGAAGAGTGAGAGCCGCAAGAGTGGGATCCAGTGTAGGCGCTCCCAATGCAGAAAGTGGAACAGCTCCCATCTAGAGGCAAATATCTGCATTATTAAACATGCCTATGCTGTATACATATAAAAAAAACAGGATTGTGTGGGTACACCAAAATTGCAACTATGCCTATAAAATGCCAAAATGAAACACACCCATTCTAATGAAACATGCCCAATCCGCACACATTTACCTCAAGGTGTTCAACATTTTACCTGCCAACATGTTTGTAGTTTTCAATACAGTTTATCACTACCTGACTCAAAGCGTATCTAAACCAAAGAACAAAAATTATATATATTGAAGATTGCCAAGTGATGGTCAGTGGGTTTCAGTTTTTGCCCATTTTACTTTCGTTTGGCAATCCTGCCACTAACACTTCCTGTCCTGGGGTGGCAAAGCTCACTTTGTACTGCAACTATGGAGGAGTATATTACTGCCACCATAGGACAAGAAGTGTAGGAATTTAGAACACCTCCCCCTCTTTCCTTCTCCACAACATAGGTGAAGGAATTACACAGGACAAATTTCTAGCAAGATCAAGTAATTTTTTTGTACTTGCCAAATAGACAAATCAAAAAAACCCCCCCCCCCCAAAAAAAAAAACTATCAAATGGTAAATTTGGGGGGGAAGCACATTGCAGGTCCCGGAACGCTGTGGGTCCAATTAACAAGGCGCAGTGGGGGAGCCAGCTAAGAATTTACACGTTTTTACAGCTAGCTTAGCACAGTCAAGATGCCGGTGCTTCAAAGACCAGTGAGGACAGCACTGGATTCCTGGACAGGTCAGTGTCTGTTTATTAAAAATCCGCAGCTACAGTTTTTGTAGCTGCCGTTTATTTCTGAAGATTAAAGTACAACTAAAAAGGCAAAGATTTTTGGTTTTGTTTTTGACCAAGTGGAGTTGGATTAGAACCCCTGTCCATTTTATTGCAGTCTGTGCCCCATTAGTCCTGTTTACCATTTTTTTTTTTTTTTTTTATTAACACACAAAGGATTTTGTTACTCGCCGTCAAATCCTCAAAGAGTTCATTAACGGACACAGCTTCTCTTCTATTCTTGACTATAGGGTTTAGAGCACGATCTACAGGAGTAGGACACCAGGTATAAAAACTACACAGAGTGGGGGTCGGTGCTGTGTCTCAATGAACACAGAAAGGGATTTTATGGCAAGCAAAAAAAAAAAAAAAAAAGACACAGCTCTTCTACTCTTGACCATGGGGACATCCAAAAGCAGTGGGTGGACAACAAAACTAAACACTGGAGCAACCAGGCAGACATGCAAAACTACCCACACAAACCCCCTCCCCCAGAAGAACAAGGAACTTTAACCAGTGGCCTGCAAAACCACTGGCCGAAACAAGCATTCGAAGATCAACTTGGTAAACTTTGGTGTGCAGACGATCGGGTAGCTGGCTTGCAAACCTGAGAGACACCGGATGTCGGAACATGCAGGAAGGCACCAATTGCTCCGGAGGAGTGTGCCATGACTGAGAAGGGTGTTCCCAGTCATTTGAAACCTGAACAAAAGCCTGCCAAAATCCCACAGGAATAGTGTGTCAGAGCAGGCCGCCAGGCCAATCCAAGGGTCGTCTGATCGCAAATAAGGAATCCGACCTTCGAAAGGAAGCCATAGCAGCCAGGTATACACAAAACTGCATAAAGTACATCCAAGGAGAGCAGTGCAACCTCCTAAGGATGCAACAGTTGCTGGACACCGTGAACACAGAACGAAGTTCTCAAATCAGGTAGTAATCTAGCTCCACCTTGGGAAAGGAGGAGGGACACGGATGGGAGAACCTCCTTATCCCTGTGTAAGACCAACGGGAAACACAGGATAAAGGTTCCCAATTCCAACACCCTCTGCAGAAGTGAATACAACCAAAAAGGCACCAGTAGGGAAACATAGCCAAAAACCTTAAAGGGAGGCTTCTGGGAGGATGAAAGAACCAAGGTCAGTTTCGACAGCGGCAATGGGAGCACACAGGAGACGCCACAGGAAAAACCCTTTGGATGGAGGTACGAATCAAGGAGTGCACAGCCAAGGGCCATAAAAAGTACGATTGCCACGGAAGAAACTTAGCCGTTATGGTACTCAAGGCAAGCTTTTGTTTAACGTCCCATTGGAAGGATGAAAAACCAGAGCCACCACAAAGGAGAATTAACAGACACCCAGAGCCTTGCAGCAGATGATACAAGCCTTCCAGGTGCACTGAGTAAGCTCCGGGAAGGTAGACCTGCACACCTACAACAGTCAGGATTTACCAAACCGAAAACCTTCCAACTCTCAGAACCATGCTTTCAATAGAAACGCAGTCAAAGCCAGAGATGGTAAATCAGTCAAAGATTGGCCCTCGGTACCAAATATTTTACTGCAGGGGCAGCCCCCACCAGAAGGACTGGAATCCCTTTGGCCTCTACCCTGCACAGCTATTGAGCCAGTGGCCCCTTACTCTGGCCACGAACCTCGGCACCTTCCTAGAGTAGCTGAGCCTCAGTAGAAGCAGCTGCAGTCAGGTCGATGGTGAGAATTGCTCCCCTGAGTTGTCACCGATATGCACTGTCCCAGGGGAGTCTCTCCCTACATGCAAGAGTGGACCGACCCGCCATGCCATTGCGATCCCCCTCGCAACCAAGCGGGAGTGAAGGAGCGAATGGTCTAAGGTGAAAAGGCAATCACCACCGTCCCCTGCAGCACCGCCCATCTGGGGGCAGGCCCCAGGCTCAACAGCAACACTGGCATGAAGAAAGGGCGCCTGCCCATAAGCAGCCTAAAGTTGCAGGGAGCCTTACCACATGTGTGCACCCGTGAGAAAACCCAAAAACAAAGTCCCCTGGCAAGGAAGGGAGCCAGCAGCAACAACCCCCCTAAATCGAGTAATCTAAACCCATCTAAAAAGGGACAAAAGGCAATACCCACCCGCATGGCTCCTGCAGCCCCTGGGTTCCCAAATAAACCAAGGAAAAGGGGGAGGAAGGTGCATATACCAAGGCCAGGGGGCTGCCTGTCCATCTGGAGGTACAGATACGGCCACCAGTGAGGGAGATAGCACACAGACATACCACCCAGCATCAGGTACACCCCGTGACACTTTAAGCCAGGTGAAACAAGGGGACCAGGGTACCCAACCCCACACCAATTCGCCCCAGAGGGTATGGGGAGGAGAGAGCCTGTGACGCCACGCCATTATCGTGCAGCGGTGACCCAGCTGATGTGCATCATTAAGCAATTTTTTATTTTTTTTTAATCTTGCAAGTGTATTTTATTGGGGTGTAAATAAAAAGGTTTAAAAAACAGGAAGCACTATGTATCTGCCTTTATAGTGTATGTACTCCATATTCAGGATACAAGCACATTGAGAAGAGCTGGAGATTTATCCTGGAGTCGAGGACTGGAAAGCGGTCACTAGCCGAGTGGATATGAATTAAGACCACAAATGAACATACTTATGAGCTTGAGATGAGCAGGTTTTTCACCTGGGGTGTGGAGGTGCACAACTCACTGGAGGAGCGACAGATAGCAAATTAATAATACTTTTCTGGGGAGCACTGGACTTCACTTGTTTAACTGCACTCTTTCAGATTTTTTTTATTGAGCCACAACTCAAATTTTGAATAGTAGTGTCGAACATGCACTCATTTTTATGATTTGAGATTTATATGCAAATTTGTTTTTGTTGAGCTAAACTGATTTATATTTTTAGAGTGCTAAAAAATATGCACGGTCATCAATAATGACACTGGCTGGCAAGGGATTAACATCAGGGCCAAAGGGTTAAATGTATCCCATCAGTGTTTGTGTGTACACAGTGTGCTGTGTTTACTAAGGGATGTGCTGGATTTTATTCCCGGTGTTCTGTAAGCCCCACCATCCAAGTGGACATAGGGCTACACAAACTTAGAGGGCACTTGGTTGCCACGCTTCGGGCACGGCCTCTGTCCGCTTGGCTCCTTTATATTCTAACTCTATGCCCACTTGGATGGTGGGGCTTGAAAGTGGACTCACGGCGCAGGCACCGCTCATCTTCGTCAATTTTCGGAATCTTGTTGTCCTGTGTACTGCGCATGCGCAGTACAAACCGGACACTTTCTGATGGGGGGACAGAAAATGACAGTACACCGGCTTTGCAGGAAAACAAAATCCACCACATCTCTGCTTACAGGACAGAGCTCAAAGGGTTAACTGTGTGCCAAGCTAGTGTTTTTTGTACTATAGGAGGTGCTTTTACTAGGGGAAGACATGGATCCTTGACTTCCCTACTGACAAAACAGCGTTCTGCCTCTGCACTAAAGAATCGGCGGATGCCGCCGGACATTGAGTCCATGGTTGCCACTGAATAATCACAGCAGGAACGTGGAGCCAGCGGCACGCGTTTGCACCTGCTACCCAGAAAAAAAAATATCTCTGGCACAGAGGTGCTGACCTGTATCAGTAAAACAGCTATAGGGCAGACCTGAAAAAAACTTTTAAAATTTGCTGTGAAATGATCAAGGCAGATGTTTCCATTACTTTGTTAATGGATAGTCCAAAAAGTCTATTAAGAATGTTTATTACCTTGATGTGTTGGAATACCTGTTATTTTTTGCTGTAAACTGATGTGTAGAAATCTATCACTACAGCAAATAAAAATAAAATTATATACAACTATAAAAACTTACCTGACTGAGGGGGTTCGGAGTGGGCAGGAGTCCTCCGCCTGGTAGCAAACTAGTGACAGCATTAGCTGGGGCCACAAGTGTTAAAGCTTTGGCCTCATCAGGAATGATTCCTGCAGAAGAACACATCTGTATTAGCCACACCATTCACAAGAGGACTTTAAACACAAATCAAAAAAGAGTAAAAGAAAAAAATAAAAAATAAAAAAACGAAACAAAAAAAAATAAAAACACCCAGAAATTCACTGATCCGTCACTCAAACTTGCTGATTGTACTTATTTATGGCTGTCATGTTCATGCTAGCTCTATCTACATTTTACCGATAAAGTGAAAAAAAAAAATGAAAATAAAAAATAAAAATCACTGGGCTTTTCTTGACTTTCTACACATGGTTAAAAAGTTCTAGAGTAAGAAAAGAGACTGCACAATACACACTACTGCTGCTTTGTGTTAACACTGCCGAGGTTTCATCACCTGTACGGGATTTTTAATTCATGAACCAAACGTAAGCAAGCACAGTCGGTTTTCTCCGTAGGGGGGTGTGCTCTCAACTTTTCAAAAGCTGTTATATGAACAACGACTCGTGTCGGCTGCTTCACTATAAAGCACACAGAGAAATCAAGATACACAAGACAAAAAAAAAAAAAAAGGTCGGTTTAGGAGTTAATCATATGGAACAATTCACTAGCTCTTGTATCATACCTACCACAGAAGAGAGTGTGTGAGAGTTTGTAATGTGTTGTACAAGGGTGTTCGGGAGTTTAAAACGCTTTGCTTACCTGATGAAGAGCGATAATAAAGATTGGGTAGGGTTATGGGAGAAAGCATGGAAAGGATGCCTAATCCATACGCAAGGTGCATTTGTGTCAAAATAGATAAGTCACATACATACAGCGGGGAGGCCATTTTGAAGACTGAACCAATATTAAGGTGTACCTGTCATTTTGAAGACATTTCTGCAAAATAGAATGCTTTTTGTCTATCCTAAAGTCTACTTCAGCTCCAATCTTGCTGTTCCCATTACAATAAAGCTGTACCCTGGCCAAAAACTAAATCTGGGCATGTGCACTTTAAAAATAAATGTGCTGAACCCCTAGCGCCAGAGCCTTACAGTTTAAGCCGGAGTACCTTGATCAGATCACTCGTTTGATGCCTTGTTCACCGAGAAACCCCTTGCATTCTTTTCACAGAGTGCTAGGCATTCTGTGATTCGAGGAGGGAAGATTTTAAACAATCATAAGAACCTCCTCTATTCAAAGAAAACCTTGCATTCTGTAAAAAGGTTCTGTCAATGAATGAGGCATTGAATGAGTGACCTGCTATTATCAGTGTACTCCAACCGGAACAGTTTCAGCACTGGACATTCAGTATTTGCTATACTTAAGGGGTGAACTGTTTGCAGAACGCTGCACCCTTTGCACATGGCACACTTCATTTGTGCCAATTTTGTACAGTGCACACATCCAAAGATTATCTTGGTGCCAGAGTTTGGCTTTAAAGTGGAACTAACTCCTCCAATTTAACAGTTTCTCCATAAGAAAGCTTGACAGAAAAGGATTTCAAAACTGTTTACTAAATTCTTAACCTGTTGCTGTTGGCTGTACCCATACATGTGGCAGCACAGCAGTGGGCATTAAATGCTGTGCTGCCATACATTGGCATACAGCTAGCGCTGCCATTTTGTGCTGTACTGTGAAGACGCTTTCACCGACAGCTTCCAGCTCAACGTTTACAATCAGTAGCTGATCGAACAGGCTCCCGATCACATGATCAGGAAACCGATGAAATGCCCTTGGCGTTAAGAACCCCTAAAAGGGCAAGCCGTAACGGTTTAAATAAATGTACCATTGTTTTCATTATGCCCAACAGTGCATGTCTAGTGCAAGCTACATTCAGTGATAACCGTCGTAGTTGTGCTTATGTTGGCTCAACATAAATTTCAACCTCAATATGACTGGCGCCATAGCTGGTCACATGTGCAGCACCATGGCGTCTTCCTCAGCAGGCAGGAGGGCGAATTTCCACTTGAACATGCTCTTCTAAACAAAGAACGATGCATACTTACCCATATAGCACCTACCATTTTCTCACTATATACTCTGACAACATCTTCTATCCCTCCTAGTTACAGCCTCTGACCCCCAAGCTATGTTGGCAAAATCACCCACTCCTAGGTTATGCTCATGTGCCATTGATTCTGAGCAGGCTATGTGCTGAGTCTCATGACATCCAGAAGGAAAAAACGCTGCTCAACAGTAAGGACAGCTGCCGACATCAGAAATGTTCAGCATGAGGCGGCAAAATTCATTTTCGCAAGAGATTAAAAAAAAAAAATCTTTTTTTTTTTAAAGTGTGCGTTTGCATCAGGTGACTAGAGTATGCAGTCCAGCCCAGGAGGGGTTTGTAAAAACAAAACTCCAATAGGGTCACTAGAAGACAATGCATACAAAATCTGTCAGTACAGAGACTGAACCCTCCTGAGCAGCCCATTGAGCAGATTAAACATCTGTGGTTAGACCCACAATCTATGGACTCTTTGATAGGTCAACCTGCAGCTTTTTAAGTCTGGGCCCCCCAATAAAATACTAATATATATATATATATATATATATATATATATATATATATATATATATATATATATATATATATATATATATATATATATATATATATATACACACATACATATATATATCTCCTAGGGGGGGGTGGAATCCCTATTGCTGGGCAGGTGTATCTATGTGCACTGAGATGAACTGTTGGACATTCACTACTTTGGCTCTGATGAAGAGGGTCCGAAACACGTCAAGAACCACAGAAGCCTCCTGCTCTTCCCACTATAAGACTACAGCACACTTCAAAGAGATTGCTCCCACTTGCTATGATATGCGTACATTTATCATGTGTTTGAGAGTATAACAACTATTTTTATTGTCAAAAAATAATAATTTATTGGGGTAATGTACTAGGTCGATGCGCCCTTCTCTGGTTGTTCTACAGTACCAAGGACACGCATTGTCTTAAGGGGGGCAGCAAGACCATTGGCGCTGAGGAAGAATTTCTACCCCGTTGTTTACCATTTTGAGCGCAGGAGAGAGTGGCTTTTGGTTGCATGTTAGTTGTGTTAAGGGGTTTATTAGGCACAAACTGTACTCATTTTGCGATGGTTTCTCAATGGGAAATATGAATGTCACAGATTTCCCATTTATAAACGTCATCTTTGCAACTTTAATATCAACGAACCATACTGACAAATCCGCAAATTATGTTTAATAGGAGGGAAGGTGGCGAGCATGCAAATCTTTTTAAATCAAATAAATCTAATTTAAACTCTTAATTGGACAAAATGTGGACAAGAATGGAGTGTTGAAAAACGTTGGTTATGTTAGGTAGACCATAGATTGTGCAATTTTCTTGAAAAGAAAATTACTTGACCCCCCCCCCCCATCAACAGTTAGCATTGATCAGGAATCCCTTCTGCAAAGCCATTTGTGTTCTGCCAGTGGGGAGCCTTTCCTACTGGCAGAACATAATGATTAGTGTTGCCGTTTATAGCCGGTGACAGTAATCATTCAGGGAAAACTGGACAGACTGACTTGTGCACAACCAGGCTGCCCACTCATGGATTGAAATTCCACCAGTTCCTTGCTGAACTGGTTGAGTTTTGGTCCATGTCCAGGTTTAGGCCATATTTTTGAGGAAGTGTCATGAGGCAGATAAGACTGCAAAATTATAGTTGGACTTTTTTTTTGGGGTGAGGAAACAAAACACTCCTGGTTAATGCAAAAACAAAAAAAACTGACTTCAGGCGTGCTTGCCTGGTAAAGACAGCATTTGAAAATCTGCGAGTATGTGTTCCTGCTCAGTACAGGAGTGCGTTCTTGGGGGTTCTAGACGCTAACCTTTCCCAGGATCATGGAAGGTGGTCCAATTACATCATCCCCACTAGCAGGAAATGGATTTGATTGCAGGCTGTAAGGGAAGTGTTTTTTCCATTCCTCTCCTCCACTTTCACCAAGTGTTTATTCCGGTGGGCGGACTACCTAATAAGCAGACCTTGGCCTGTCTCCCAATGAGTACCTCAGCATCCAATGGTTGAAAATGCTGAAGACCAGGGTCTGATAGCAATCCACTTCCCTGTTTTTCTTTCCTAAACCACAAGCAGAGTTTATAACCCTTTCAAACTGCATCCTTTGCACATGTCTGATACAAAGTGACAGGTTCACTTTAATAAGTGGTAAAGGGATATGACCCTGCGTTTGCAGCAATGACAAACACACTGATTGGTGCAGCCAAAAACAGGTCCTCACTGTATGTTGGTGATGACTGTTAAGACAGCACATTCAGTACAACGCCAATGTGCAATATTCGTCTGCCCTCCCCTTTCCAACTGCCCGTATCCACCCCCAAAATCAGAGCGTGACGAAATGGGAAGAAAAAAAATTAAATAAATGCAACTATAGAGATTTCCATATACCAGTCGTTTGTCTTGGATTAACAAAGTGCGTGTGAGCATTAAACATACAACATGTACAGGGCACTTAAGAGAAACTGGACAAGCTGGAGAAGAAAACGGTTGAGTGGCATTTTCAGCAGGGCCTGGTATATAGTTCAGGCTGAACCAGGGAAAAGAACTGTAAAACACAACAACAAAAAAAGAAAAACCACTGTTAAATAAGGGTCATGGTTCCTTCCACCTACGCTGAGAGCTGCAGATCTTAAACAAATTATATATATTTACACTGCATGAGGCAGATTGCTGTGTTCTGAGAAAAAAAAAAGGGGCCCAAGTCTTTGCCAATTTCACCATACATCACAAATATCTATGGTATATCTCAGGGGACAGTCATGCATTGGTCCAGAGACAAGAGTTGGCCAATATTTAGGAAAAAAAAAAAGACAGCATCTACCATAAATCATGCACTGGATAGACCAGTCTGGATTTATTAAATTTTTAAAACTTTTTTTTAATGCGACATTAATTTAGAAAACTAACTGAAATAAAATATAATGGAAAAAAAAAAATAAAAAAAAGCAATGAGGACCCTCACCAGGTATTTTTCATGCTTCATGGTTTAATTTTTTACACTGCCGCTTTGTTAGAACCATGAAATACTGCGTGGATATGTTGAAATGAAAGAAAAAAAGAAGAAACAGACAAAAAAAAAAAGAAACAAACATTAACCAAATACACCTGAAATCCAGCCCATTTCTAAAGACCTTTATTTTAAAAGCCAGAGAGCAAAGAGCATTTGTGTCCAGTAACCCATAGCATCTAATCAGGGAGTTCTCTTTACTCTGCTAAACTGCTCACAGTCACCCGATTGGCCACTTTGGGTAACGGCACACCAATGCCAATGTTCTCTGTAATGTTGTTAAGACCTTAAAGGCAGCGTTCACCTTTTTTTTTTCTCTTAGAAAAGACAATACTATGCAGTCAAGTGGCTCCAGCAGTGTAAGAAACATGGTCTAGCTTCCTCTTTATCTAGCTTGAATTGTCACTATTATAGAAAATGCAAAGAAGGTGCATCACTGGGCACTATAGTAAGTGCCACTTTATGCAACTGTATAGTATATTTTATTACAAGGTGAACTGTCCACTGGAGTCAATTGGCCAGCAAATATCCAGGTGCGAAATGTCTAATTTGGGAGGACCATCCCTAGAAATGTATTTACTAAAGCTGGAGTGCGCAAAATCAGGCTCACTTCTGCATAGAAACCAAATCAGCTTCCAACCTCAGCTTGTTTAATTAAGCTTTGGTGATACAACCTGGAAGCCGATTGTTTTCTATGCAGAAGTGATTTTGCAATCGGCTTCCAGGTTGTATCACCAAAGCTTAATTGAACAAGCTGAGGTTAGAAGCTGATTTGGTTTCCATGCGAGCCTGATTTTGCACTCTCCAGCTTCAGTAAATAAACCCCACTGTTGTAAGATATAAAAATCGTTTTTAAAGCACTGGAGCCCCATAACTGCATAGTACTTACAAAAGGTGCACTCAGCCTTTAGGGCCAGTTCACACCAGATGCAGTTACATGCAGTTCCCTTTTTTCTGCACCAATACAGTCAGTTCTGGTCAGTTTCTGCACCAGAAACTAACTGCATGGCGTGAACTAGAGCCATTGAAATACATGGAAAACACTGTGCATGCATTTTTAGTGCAGAAAAAAAAAAAGCACACGGAACTGCGTCTGGTGTGAACCGGTCCTAAAAGGGTTAGTTCACCCAAAAAGAATATTTCCTTTTTAGTAGAGGTTTGTGGGCACCATTATTGTCCACAATTACAAAGCTTGAATATTCACCATTATAGAAAATGCTACGAAAGTGCATAACTGGGCACTATAGCAAGTGTTGTTATGTCTATAGTATATTTTATTACAAAAGGTGAACTGTCTAGTAAATATCCAGGTGTGAAATATTCAATTTAGGTGGACCAGCCCTAGAAATTTATGGAAAAATCTCACAATGGTAATATATATATAAAAAAAAAAAAAATCATCACCTTGAAATACATTATTACAAATACAGTACTGCTGGAAAGTGCCCATTTTAGCTTTTGTCAGAAGAAAATGGCAGACATTTACCAAGTCTACTATGTCAACATACATTCCTACTTTTGCCTGCCACCCAGGACACTCCATAGAAGAGTATGTACTGCTTACAGCATCATAGCCGACACTTCACCAGCTGCAAAAGAGAAAGCAAACACACACTTCCAATGGGTGATGCTTTCCTTTCCATATTGTTGCTTGTGAAACAGTTTCTCCATCTTTATTACTAATAGTCAGCGATCCTAAAGTAGTATGCAACTAAGTTGGTTAGAACGGATTAAAGTTTAACTCCAGTCAGCTTACAAAGGAAGACATGTGGGTGCCACCCCATATATTCCAGATCTAAATTCTCATTCAGTCTAGATGGGATGCAATAGAGAATAGTTTACCATACTCCAGACTCTCTCCTCCTCACCAGTTATGGTATGACTCCCGCAAAGCAACGAGGCCACCCCTCTAAATTGGGATTGCCTACAATGCAGGAACCAGTGCAACCACTGGTGGGATTGAAGAGTGGCGCCAGCTGCCATGGGACCAAGAACAAAGCAACAATTTCCCCATTACATCCCGCTGGACTGAGGTTCGGTTCACACCTAAATCGGTCATGGATCGCACAGGAATGCTGTGCATCCCTGCATCAGGGACAAATCTTTGCCTGAATTCAGCCCTGAAAACAGAGCCAAAGACGCACAGCATTTCTGTGCAGTGCGCTCTGCACCCGCCCAGGAGATATGTGAACTGGCTCCATAGAAAGCCGCTCACATTCTACCGCTATGCGAATTGGATCAGGGGAAATCCGTATCAAATTCGCAAAAGTGTGAACCCAGCCTTATACAAGCATTAGATCCTGATTATGGAAGCGGACCAGAGTTCAGCTTTATCTCATAACTATGACTTAGCACTGAAGCTGGAGGATTATCATGACAAGAAAGCAGATAGCATTTTCAAAAGCAGCACTGAAATATATTTCTTCCCATGAAATTAAACCCTTTAGCCTTTTTAGTCCTGCCAAAGAGCAGGACTAAAACACAAAAACACAGCCTCTTTACCTTATATCTACAAGGCTCCAACCTCTCTGTTAATAGGCCTAAGCCCTACCATACATCATCCACCTTTCTAATAAAAACCTCAAGGGCCTACAAGGGTGCTCTCATTTCACAGGGGATAGCATCTAGCATGGACTTTCTGCTAGAAAAATGAAACTCGTTTTCCAAATGACCACAGATGCGAGTTTCTGGCACACAAAGGGGTTGACTTACTAAAACTGGAGAGAGCAAAATGTGGTGCAGCTCTGCATGGTAGCCAATCAGCTGCTAATTTCAGCTTGTTCAATTAAAGTTTATATGCAGTAAAGCATGCTGGTTATACTCGCTGTGGAACCTAAGGGGTTAATTCTGTGCATTGTGTTAAAAGGCTGTTTAATCCTGTCTTCTCTGATCCTCCCCTTTATCCACAGTCCCCCAAACTAACTCCTGAAAGAACAGAGCCTTGGGGACAAGCTGCACATGCTCAGTTTGGCGTGTAGAGTTTACTTGGGAGAGTGCATGTCATCAGCACTGTTCAGATAGAGGGTCAGGGGTGCTGTAGCCTCGTAGGATAATCACAGGAGGAATGAAAACTCCTACAAGCTTTAACCAGACACTGATAGAGGGCATAAGGCTGTTATATTCTGCTGATGAGAAAAGGTATTTAGCAGATTGTTACTAAAATAATTGCATTACCATGTTCTGTGTACTGTGGGAGGCCAGATATAGTGAATGCAGGCTCCTGAGTTTAGTAACACTAAGCTTACAAAACCTGGAAGCGGATTGGTTTCTATGCAAGGCTGCCACAAATTTTGCACTCCCCAGTTTTAGTAAACCAACCCCAAATTACCATCTTGTGGTGTCTGCAGGACTTTTACCTTATAAAACAGATAACAAGTTTACTTCATGTACTCTAGATTAAAGCCAACCTTCAGGCAGATATAAAAAAAACACAAAATTAAAAAGGGAGAATTAATTCATCATTATATTTAATAAAATCAGTGTAAGTACCTGAATTTTATATGGCATCAGCCTCTTGCAAGTCTACCGTACAGCAAAACTCAGACTGGGAGAGAAGAAGCATTACAAGGAGCCAATAATTTGCGCTACAGTGCTTAGGTGCTAACAAGAAGCATTCTGATAGAGAGCAAAGGGACAGATGAGTTGTTTAATCTGCTGCTTCTCCTTCAAGAGCCAATCACAGAATGGGGGAGGTACAAGACCGGTTAGAATTACTTCACTGCATCAGAGAAAAATTAGGTCTTCTGCTCCACCAGACAGGGCTGAGCAAATAGCAAGTCTCAGGACCGTATGGACATAAATACAAATCCTTTGGCAGGTAAAACCTCTTATATACGCATTTAATCTCCATATTTGGCTGCCTGGAGTTCAGCTTTATTAAAAACTATTATGATTTTCTGAAGAGCCAGCATCAGTCTTTGACCTTACACAGCGATCTTAATAAAGACTGTGTGGAAGAGGAAAATACAAATGTCAGATTTTTAAGTGAGGAGTGTTAAGTAAACAATTTAAACACCTAACTTTCTTTACAGATAAGTATTCCGATATGGATAATGTTCAGCTGTGAGCTGTGCCTTTTTAATGACCCTTAAAACTGCTTTGTTACATACAACTTGTGTATGATGGTGGTAGAGGCAACAGCTGTAATAAAGGGATTAGAAAGGAAATCGTACAAGTCCCATCAAGTGTTGCTTAGCATGTGACAGGGATATATAGCTAAAGCAGGATATTTATAGAAAGTCTATTTTTGAAGTGAGGAGGCACTAAAGAACCAAGTCACTGCACTGCCGATACTGAATAAAAACATTCTGGCTACATCATAGCTCGGGATAAAACAACCTAAGATTTTATGTGCTTAAATGGGAGAGAGATATTAAATATATTTATAGACAATATGTCATCCCCTCAAAATAAAAAATAAAAAAAAAAAAAAAACATTAATCATGTATAAAATAGTTTTATAGTTATCACTGCTTGTAAATCTACTTTGCAGCTCAATGTCTGTGCAATTTTTAAAACTGGCATAAAATGCACTAAAAAATTAAGTACGCAGGGGATTAAATGTACAAGAGCACTGAAGTCCGCTCTCTGCTGATGTCACAGGAAACAGTCCAGGGACCGCGTCATCCCGACAATGGAAGTCTGGATCCGCCAGGTGCCTGGACTGACACCTGTCTCAGCGAGCTGCTGAGACGGACGATTCCCTCCCCTCCACAGCTCAGCGCTCCAGTGGAGCATGGAGGAGCAGAGCTGCCGATTGACAGGCAGCAGCACTCTGCTTGGGGAGCTGTGAGAACCGAGCTATCAGCTATGTTCGATCGCTCGGTTCTGAGTGTAGAGTCGCCGGGGGACAGAGGCAGCATCGGACCAATGTTGCAGCCACCCAAGTATGATGGGGGGGTGGGGATGGAACGACAAAGCCATACTTCTCTATTAACAGCACTTCCTGTTGCAGGCTGACCTTGCTTAAACCACTGCCTTGCAATCAGCATCAGTGTTTTCACTGGTCACATGCACTCCATTAGTTAGCTTGAATAACAGAACAAGGGCCCAACTGGCAACTAAGGGAGCATGTATGGACAAGTTGGCAATGCTACAACCAGAGGATTTTGGCTTTAAAGTGGAATATGCACAACATCACATTTGATGCACTAGGTATCACAGAGGAGTGTGTGAGCGTTAGTAAGCGCTGCACCAATTGGTTCAAAGACCGTGACTAAGGGGGCCTATGAGGATCTCTGTTCCAGCCAGGACACTGTCTACATGGAGTTTGCATGTTCAGTGTGTCCATGCGTTTTCTTTTGACACACTAAATATATATCCATGTCTAAATTAGCTCTAGAATGTGTGCATGAAAGAAAAGGACCTTAGATTCTAAGCTCAAGAGCAGATTGATGTGAATGAATAGTTGTGTTACTTCTATAGAGGCATCAATGTATGTATCTGTAGTATTAAATAACAGGAAGCTCTGGTTACCGACAGGATCCAACGGGTAAGAAACTTTGAGACTATAGAGATATATAAAAACAAAACAAACATACAGAAAGTCATTGTTAAACATTTTATGTTTTCATAAATTTGAAGCCTTTTAATATGGCAACAAACTCAACGTGGCCATTAAAACCACAGGCACACATTAATAACCCACCGACTATTATAGGGCACCTCATTCATGACTGATGAAGACCGACGGAAACAAGCTTATGCTCTATAACAAGAGCAAAGTGCTGTTACTCAAGTCTTGAGAACCCAAAGGAATGCTGATCTTACTAGGAAATGGTAAACCTGACATTTGTGAACAGCTGTACTGTGCTGGCTGAAAACACCATCCATTAAAGAGAAACCTTTGCAACGGAAATTTTTTTTTTTTTATGAACACAGCAGCTTAAAAGACTATCATTCATAAAACATGTTTAGTTTGTGAAACTCAGTGACCCTGGGTAAGACTCAAAAAGGTCTTTTGTTTTATTATCCACATAAGAAAGTCATCGATAGACTGTAAACAAAGCTGCAATACAAGACTCGTTACGGTAACATGGCTACTATCGAGTATTTGCAATGCAACTGCAGACAAAATGGTGACGTCTGATATGGAAGGTTGGGGGGGGGGGGGGGGGGGGGGGGTGTAGGTGTCTAAACAACACGGTGGTCATCACAGCATCTTGCTGCAGTGATCTCTACCCTTGGCAGAACTGCGACAGGATGGGCTTTAAAGCTGATCTACCGGTAGTACTGTTTCCTTACAGAGAAAAACAGTGGTCACATAATATTGTGTCCAGCATCCTGAAGAGTAAACTAGAGGGACCTTGTGACCATCCATTTCAAAAAAAATATTCTGGACAGATAATATTTGCATTTAACATATTTAATGCATGCCATTTACTTGTATATGCCTCCCTTTGTGTAGAGATCCAAAAACCAGAGACTGCAGCTGGGTGCCACCATCTTGGATGGGATGTCAGTATCCCAGCAGACTCAAAGCTGTCACTCCATGGACAGGCTAAAAGTTTTTCCCTTTGCTCCTCCCCTGGCTGCTTCATAAAAAAAAAGTGTTGTAGGTAGGCGAGGGGGCAGAGGAGCTGGGCCAGCAAATATAGCAATTAGATGCTCCCACCAGAAGAGCATGGTGCTATAAACTACAAGGAGGGAGCTGTGCAAGGGAATGGACTTATCCTGGATTGGTCAGATTTTCTAGCAGGTTCAAAAGGCATATTTGCAAGGGGGTGGGGGGGACACTAAGAACTTAAAAACATTCTTTGCTTTTACCTGACATTTAAGTTGGTGAGAAAGTTTCTTTTAAAAGTCGGTCTACCAGTATTAGGGAGTCACATGATACTGTACTGTTGTGTTCAGCATCCTGAAGAGTAAACAAATTAATTGACAAACGCACCTTAATCTGTTACAGTCATAGGAGAAGAGGGAAGACCCCTCTTTGCCAGCAATGAATAAATAATTGAACCTTGTCCAGATCCACCCAGAGGATAAAATTCCATTTTCGAAGGAGTTGCCAGTTTAGAGAAGTTGTCCATATATCCTTTAAGTCATTTATCCCGCATTTGTTTTCAGATACAAAACCTCACAAAACTAACAATACTAGATATATAGAAAATTCAGCCATTAAAATAAAAAAAGAGAAAAAAAAAAAAAAAAGAAACATTGTTAGCATGTAGTTACAGCATGTACAACACACGAGTGCTTGCTGGCGTCTAGTTTATGTCTAGCATCCCCTGAAGCAGAAGAGGACCCACTTTTTTTCTGCCATCAGGAAGGGCTTTGCAAATGCCTTCTCCACTACAAAAATCACACACACAAATAACAGAGAAGAGAGTTCATTATTCGGCAAATACTGTGAGGTATTGAAGGATGCAAACTTCAAAAAGGGAGAGAGGAATATTTTACACCCTGCACCCATTCAGCACCTCTGTAAGTTACTGACTTACAGAACACCAAGACTGATCTGTGGTATACCTGAAATTCTATCAGCCAATGTGCCAGCTAGAAGTATAGCTTTTATTAAAATGGTGACCATGCTACAAATCGAAGCAATGACATTTCTTTCCATCAAGGGAGACCACTGCTTTGTGTCCTTGTAAAGGGACAGTAAGACACCATATTGATGCAACTAATAACTAATGAGATTGTAAGCTCTCCAGGAGCAGGGCCCATTAAGACCTTCCTCCTGTATTGTAACTGTACTGGTCTTCCTTTCATATAAAGCGCTATGCAAACTGCTCACGCTCTAAAAATATAGTACAGTAAATATGAAACAGGATGTAGGAGGTGGAAGACCAGGAACTGGCAGAACAGCCTCAGGATATTTTTGGAAGAAAAAAGAATCAGTGTATACCAGAGATCTTTAAACAAAAAAAAAAAAAAAAAAAAAAAAAAAAAAAAAAGGACAAGCATGCAGACTGTGCACTTATAGAACCCGAAACAGACATTCCCATCCCACCTTCCCTCAAAAGATGTGAATAGCCAGGTAATGTACAAACCTTCTGCGTAAGGAACCACTATTAATGCTCGGTCCACGAACACGGTGTTAGTCAGGTGCTGGGCCACCACTGCAGACTCTGGATCATGGAACTTTACAAAACAGACACGAGATGTTACAGGCAAAGGAGACTCACTAAAAAAAGGAAAAGGAGAAATCCAGATGAAACGCATGAAAAATATAAAACAAAAGCACTGGGGGAGATCTAATATAAAAACCCAGTATTGGGACGATTTAGGCAGCCACTCAAGATTGCAGTACTCACCCTTTATTGAAATCCCTACAAGAAATTAAAGTTATACATTATCGAGATTGGTGCAAGTTCTGGTGTAAAAGTATGCCTCTATCCATACTGCAAAATTATGCGTTTATCCCAGAACCAGCACTGCTGCTAAAGGAAACAGCAGACTACAGCAATAGATGCAAGCCCTGGCTGACAAGTTACTGCAGTCCACATGTATAAAACTTAACGCTGATGAATTAATTTTTTTATTAATTATTAAAGAACAAGTTAACCATTTAAAACAAATAAATGCACATTTTTTGCAGGTAAAAATTTTGCTTTTTTTTTTTTTTAGGAGCCTGGAAAGCATTGCACAAGCAGATAACTGATGTCATGCAAGTCTCCTGCAGACTGTCAGCGTAAGCTGTCTGCCTGTACATCAT
This sequence comes from Lithobates sylvaticus, assembly GCA_028564925.1. Taxonomy (NCBI): domain Eukaryota; kingdom Metazoa; phylum Chordata; class Amphibia; order Anura; family Ranidae; genus Lithobates; species Lithobates sylvaticus. The sequence goes on along the minus strand of CM053032.1, from coordinate 252,926,208 downwards.
ACGGGCAGGCAGTTTTACACTGGCAGGAATAACCAACACCGCTGTGTAGGAAGGTGGATGGGTTGCAGAGGCCGGTCATGTTACAAAAGTGACCTTATACTAAAAGCAGAGCTCAAGCCTGCCCCCCCCCCCCCCACTGCCACCTTTGGCAGGTTTGGCCACCTTTACCCACATCCACTTCTGGCTGAGTTCACAGTGGCAAAGACACCACTGGATACGTGGACAGGTAAGTGTCCCAACATTAAAAAAAAAAAAAAGTCAGCAGCTACAGTATTCGTAGCTGCTGACTTCATTTTTTCTGAAGGAGCCTGGAGCTCCGCTTCAACATGAACTACCCTGCTGAATGACTGCAAACCATCAGTTTGTAAAGTGTGCCTGCTAATGCCAATACCTTACAATAAAACAGTTGCAATTATATTAAACATTAAGCTCAAAAAAGCATTTCAAAACATTTGTAGTACATACACCCCTCAACCCAGGATAAATGAGTAATGGACCTTAAACAACTTTGTTAGCATTCTCATGATAGTAGTATGGAGTCTACTCAGTGTCTAGTGCATTATAAAATTAGGCAGCTACACAGGAGATGGTTTACTAAGGGTCCATTCAAACCACCAAGTTGTATACTGCAAAAGGAAGCAGTGTGTACTGACGTGCATTGTGGTGTTTTAAACAGCCCATAAAAAAATAAAATAAAAAAAAAACACCACACACACACAGCCAGATTAAAATGGGACATCCTGAAATTTATCACAGCGTGACAATTTTGGGAGCCATTAATAAATAGCACTTCAGAGAGCAAAACACACATGTAATGTTCATTATTTAAGTGCAGAGCCACAAATAGGCACTGAAAGAACAGAGGCTGTTTAAAAAAAAAAAAAACTTGAACTTGTGTTGATATTGAATGCCCAAATCATGTGCAAAGGAAAGAGAAAAGATAAATAAAGAAAGCTTGCTAGCAAAAGGCTGGTTGGTTGAAGTGAAAACCGCTTCACCTAAGCAAGGTATACACATTCAGTGTTAACCAGAAGGTTAAAAACAGGGAGGGAAGAGAAAAGAAAAAACACACCAGCTACTCCATTGTACAAGCCTGATCCAAAGCCTCCCTTGTATATCAATGCACATCTATAAAAATGCATACAGTTGAACTATTGTTTAACCACCAAAAGTGTATTTAGGCAATTTATAATCTCCAATTGTAGAAGCAAATCTATTTCCCCCCCTTTAGATGACCCAAATACCTGGCCTGCTTACAAAAAAATTACAGCACACTGCCAATAGCTAATCATGTGACCCCCTTAATCCTCCCATATAAGATATTTAACTACGAGAAAAGGTTGCGATGTTCTCACTGCTGCAGATTGTCTGTGGCAAACAGTGACATCTGCTGATCTGTCTGATATATCTCTATATAAACTAAATGATGCAGTTGTTAATAAACTATAATGCCACACAATAAAGGAATAATCCTAAATGTAAATTTATGATTAAAGATTTACTTTACTCAGAAACAGCTCTGATTCTAATCCTTCAAATCAAAAGCATTTAAAAGAAAAACATAATATCCAAAAGTGTTACAGAATACATCCCTTCCATGTATCATTTTATTTGCACAGCCCTGCAGGATCATTATATGTTGACAAGCAAAGCCACGCCTGCAGTATAAGACCTCATGCACACTGGATGTTATAAAAACCCCAGTAGCCTTCGCCGTAGAATGAGTGTTGCAGCATTTTTTTTTGTTTGCAGCAAATCTAAACTCCCACAAGAGCTTATAGTTAAAAAATGCTGATAAACACAGAATAGCCATGTTTTTTCAGCTTTTGTTAGAGCGTTTTTACACTTGGGGAAAAAAACTCCTCTTAAAACCCTAGTTCTGGGGAGATAACATACTGGGGTATTGACTGGCAGCAGAAAAAAAAAAAAAAAATAAAGGTCTGAAGCCTCAAACAGCTTTAAAAACGTCCGGTGTGCAAGAGGCCTAAGATAGTTACTTGGCAAAACCTGCAAAGATGGACTAAACTTGGAAAAAAAAAAAAAAAAAAAAGGGCGCATGCTTAAAGCAGAGCTCCACCCGTTTGTGTTCATTAAAAGTCAGCAGCTACGAAAAAAAAAAAAAAAAAAGTGTAGCTGCTGACTTTTAATAAACAGACACTGACCTGTCCCACGGTCCAGCGATGCGGCCGTCCGAACCCTTAATCGTCCCCACGGCGCCGGCATCACTACTGTGGGCACCTGGCTGTGACAGCTTGCGGCTTCACAGCCGGGTGTGCATGCGCACGTCACGTTGCGCGTCCCGAGTGGCTGGACAATCTTCTAGGACCGGTGACGCGTTTCAGAAGATTGCAGGGATGGGCTGCCTAGATGGGCTGGAGCAGAAGTGGCAGTTGGGTACCTGTGAAAAACTGGGTAGCCCCCCCCCCCCCTGCAAAATGGCATGCCAAATGTGGCTTGTCAGGATTTCTTAAAGGGGAAGTTCCACTTTTGGGTTTTAGCGCTCAATCTCCTGTGTAACGCTAAACATTTTGAAAGTGTCGCTTCTGGAGATTTAAGTACCGTAATTTGGTGCCGTTCCACAAAATGTTTTTTTTGCAGTAAAATGTACAGTGTTAAATAAGACAGCCTTTTTACGCTCTAGGGTCATACATACATTATAAACATAAACACACACACACACGGCTGGTGCTTAATTTTCTTGAGGAGTGACCCACGATCCCCCACCACTCGCATGATCCCGGCCAGTCAGGACAGACGCCTGGCCAACCGGGTCTCAGGTCATGCTTCCCGATTGGCTGGGAGGAGAAAAAAAAGGAAGACAGACATTAGCGAATATTAAATTCGCTAATGTCACACAACTGGGTGGGCTCCGGGAGCAGTACTCTGCACCCCAAGCCCACCCTTTGTGAAGCCAATTAGAGCCCCAGGCTCTAATCATGATTCAGAAGAAAAAAAAACATTTGAATCCATGCGTCTGGCGCCCTGCATGTAGATTAGGGGCCAGGCGCATGGATTAGAGGGCGGTGAATATGCGCCCTGCATGAGCAACCGCCAATGATATATATACGTTTGGGGGTTCTGAGTAATTTTCTACCACCACATCACTCAAACACCCCCCCCCCCCCACTCCCTTTAGATTGTAAGCTCAATGAGCAGGGCCCTCTTATACCTTCCGTATTGTAGATGTACTAAAGTGGTAGTGAACTCGCACTGGGCAACTGTACATACAGGTAAACTTATAATAAAGAGCCTTGTGAATTTTTAAAGAATAACTCCACTTCTTAATAGAAGGGGGTAAAAATAAAGGTATTCTCAATAAGAGGCACTCTAGCTAGATCCTTTGTTCTGTAGGGTCCCCATCATGTATTTTTTGGCAAAAATTCACAAGGATAGTGTCAACCCACCAGGGAAACTAATAATATAGCTTATCTGTAGGTACAAGGAATGTCTCCTAAACACGCACTGGCAACGTGGCTGTGGCAGAGCTCTGTGCCACAGCCGAGACTCCATCGCATCCAGACACTGCAAATATCGGGCGAAGGTGGAAACCTAGTCAGCGGGCCACTGGAAGACTTCGTTCTAAAGTAAGTCTTTCATAATGTGCTTGTATGCGATGCATACTAGCACGTTTTGATATTACCTTACAGGGTGATTTTTTTTTTTTAATAACTTTAGTGCAATTTTAAAATGGGACAAGTATAGATCAAAATGTATACTTTTATCCATGTACTGTAAAAAAAAAAAAAAAAAATGTATACTTTTATCCTACCGTAAAAATAAGTTGACAGAAAAAAAAAAAAAAAAAAAAAATAAATAAAGAAAAAAAAAAAAAAAAAATAAAATCACAAAATGTTGAATAGAGGGGAGAAAAAAACTTCCAAAGGGGGACACTAGTTCTGGTGACAACCAGGGATTTCTTTCTCTTCCTGATTCGGCTAAGGGACAGGAAGTGAAGGGAAATCTCCCCAATGGGGCACAAGGCAGGAAAAAAAAATTGACCGGGGTTAGATCTCTCCCTTACCATCCAAAAAACAAAATAAATGAAAAACACAAAAAAACACTGCCTTCAGTTCTACTTTAAGGATTAATTCACACTTGTATGGAGACCGGTGTTTTTCTGCACTAGAAGAGTGCTGACAGATGGGATACACAGAAAACAATTGTTTTTGGTGCACAGAAATTAATGGAATGTCACTTTACAATAAACCTGAAAAATATTAAAAAACACAAAAAGATAATTAGTGCCTTGAACTGCTCCCCAAAGCCCAACACAGACACAGGAAAACTGAAAGTCGTTCTGTGCAACTAGTGTGTACAGTCCTAAAGAGAACCTGTATTTTGCAGATGCACAGCACCGGCAGCCACACCAGCGTACACAAAGCTAGGTTAGAGCTCCGGCGTGTTGGCATGGTCCCCGTGCAGAGCCCACCAGGAAGGTCGGCGCAGCGCTAATCACAGGCAGTTGCCCTATCTCTGCAGCCGCACATAGGCAAAATGTCTCACTGCCTGTGATTTGCGCAGCGCCGACTTCCTGGCGGGCTCTGCACGTGGACCTTGCGCACACGCCTGCGCTCATCCTTACACAAAGCTCCCGGTACTGAAGCGGAGCTGCGGGCGATGTGCAATTGTTGGGCCAATCATACAAGTCAGTGGTCATCAACCCTGTCCTCAGGACCAACTAACAGGCCAGGTTTGCAAGATAACTGAAATACATCACAGGTGATCTAATTTGCTGCTCAGTGATTGCAGTATTCTAGTCTGCATCTCCCCCCAAGGTAATACATTATACTTGGCCTGCTAGTGGGGCCCCGAGGACAGCATTGATGACCACTGATTTAAGTAAACCCTCAGAAAACACACGGCCCACCATAAAGAGAGCCTGTCACCACTGTTGCTCTGACCTCACTTCCTGAAAACATAAATAGAAAATAATCTGATGCCTGAAGGATTCATTACAGGGAGGCAGCACAGTCAGCACCCAGAGAAGTGCTGAACAACATGAATGTCTGGAGAAAGGGAAGGCGACACCACTGGGTCACATCATAGGAGAGGCCCAGGGTCTGTTCATTACTTACATCAAAACCTGCAACTGTAATGGGGACAGGTTCTCTTTTAAACAAGGATAGGGGGGGGGGGGCATGCTGGGTCTTGTAGTTCCTGAGTAGCTGCAGGACCCAACAGGTCATGTGGCCCCTTAGTAGCTGGTGGCCCCCGCTGCGCCATATAGCAGTGGGGCTCAACAGCGCCTTGCAGTCCCTCGGCTGCTGGGGGCCTCACTGTACAATGTAGCAGAGAGGCCATGCTGGGCCCTGTAGTCCCCAAGCAGCTGAAGGGGCCCGCAATGTCACGCTGGGCACTGTAGTCCCTTACAGGCATGGGGCCCCCGCCATGCCCTGCAGTTCCACAAACTGTAGGGCCCCGCATGCAGTGCCACAAACTGAGGCCCTGCAGTACCACAGAAACTGAGGGGCCTCACTGGTCCCTGCGATCACCTAGCTATGGAAGGGGGGGGGGGGGGCTCTGCTGGGTCTTGTAGTCTTAGACCCCTTTCACATTGGGGCGTACTTCAGGCACTATAGCGTTAAAATAAGCACCTGTAAAGCGCCTGAAAGAAGCAACAACTGCAATCCCAATGTGAAAGCCGGAGTGCTTGCACACTGAGGCGCTGCGCTGGCGGGGCGTCAAAAGAAGTCCTGCAAGCAGCTTCTTTGCAGCGCTGAATACACCACTCCTAAAGCGCCCCTTCCCATTGAAATCAATGGGAATCGCTTGAAAAACGCCTGCAAATCGCTTTTAACCCTTTATTTGGCCACTAGCGGGGGGTTAAAAGCGCCCCACTAGCGCTCGAAAAAACGCTGGTAAAGCACCGCTAGTTTAAGCGGCGCTTTACGAGCGTTTTTTCAGGCTCTGGCAGTGTGAAAGGGCTCTTAAAGCACTTGGGTTTTCACATTGGGATCTCAGATGAGGCTTCTTTTAACGCTAAAGCGCCTGAAAAACGCCCCAGTGTGAAAGGGGTCTTAGGAACCCTTTTGTGCCATGTAGCAGAGGGGCCCCAGCCGTGATCCCCCAGCAGCCGAGGGGCCCCAGTGAACCACCAGCAGCTGGTGGGCCCCAGTAGGGCCCTGTGGTCCCTCAGCAGCTGGTGGGCCCTGTAGCTGCCCAGAAACTGTGGGGCCCCACCATGACTATGAGGGGCCCCGCTGGGCCTTGTAGTACGTCAGCAGCTTAGGGGTCTATTAGGCCGCACAGTAGAGGCCAGGCTGGTCTCTTTAGTCCCTCGGGGCTCCCCTCACGCCTCATACACGTCCGCCCCGCCCCCTCCCGGGCGCCATTTTCGGCCAGGCCCGCTCCGCCATGTCGGCCTCCCCCTCACCTCCTCGTCGGGTCACTTACTCGGGCGGGAAGAGGTGCAGCTCCTCGATCTTTCCCAGGAATCCGAAGAGGGTTTTCATCTGCTCGGAGCTGGCGCTGGGGGACACGTTGGTCACCTGGATGACGTCTGTGCTGGAAGTCATGGCGCCTCTCCTGCTCTAACACACAACAAGAGGGACACACACACAAACGATTAGTACAGGTCGGCGGAGGGGGGGATGGGAAGCGACAGCGGCCGGCTACAGCGAGCAGCACACCGCCGCCATCCAACGACGACAAGAACCTGACTGGGCCGCGGACTCCCACAATGCACCGATCGCGCCTGCGCACTGAGTACCCCGCCTCCTCAGACTGAGGGGAGACCGCCCTCCGCTCTGAGCATTGGCCACTCCCCCCGCAACAGCGGCCTTGGCCTGAGCCACACCTCCACACAGTCGTTTCCTTTCCCGCTCAGACCGCGCCCTCTTTACCTCAGGACACTTCTCCCCGCCTCAGCTACGCCCATTCCTTTCTCTCAGCGAGGTTTACTCGGTAAAGGCGCCACACAGTATAAGTGGGAGCTAACAGGATGACAATAGAGGCTGTGGAACGTTTACTCCAGCCTGCTTCAATGTAAATCTCCCCTTCCTTCAATGTAAATCTCCCCTTCCTTCATACCTAACCTTCCTCAGGCGATGACCATACATGAATAAATATATTTAAGCACTTGCCCTCCAGAAGGTTTTATCCCCCCCCCCTTCGAACAGCCCATTTGCAATGCGGCATTGCGTTGCTTCAACTGACAATTGCGCGGTCGTGTGACACTGTACTCAAATAAAATGTATTTCATTTTCCCCGCAAATAGAGCTTTATTTTGGTGGTATTTGATAACCTCTGCTGCACCTTTTGCGCTATAAACAAACAAAAAAACGACAATTAAAAAAATATATATATATATATATAATTTTTTACTTTTCTAATCTAATTTCTTTATAAATTTTGGCAAATATGTATTCTACATATTTTTGGTGAACAAAATCCCAATAAGTGTATATTTTACTAGTAATGGCGATCAGAGACTTATAGTGGGACTGGGATATTGCGGCGGACACATCGGACATTAACTGACGCGTTTTGGCACTTTGTGGGGACCAGTGACACCAATACAGTGATCAGTGCTGGCAAATACAGTGGGGGAAATAATTGTTTGATCCCCTGCAGATTTTGTAAGTTTGCCCACTTACAAAAAAATGTTTAGGGGAAACTCCACACCAAATAAAAAAAAAATGCCGTAGGGTCCACCCCAAAATCCATACCAGACTCTTATCTGAGGACACAGCCGGCAGGTCAGGAAAGGGGGTGGGCTCAAGCGCCCCCCTCCCGCTCCTGGACCATACCAGGCCACATGCCCTCAACATGGGGGGGTGGGTGCTTTGGGGCAGGGGGGGCCCTGCGCCCCCCACTCCAAAGCACCTTGTCCCCATCAAACCTAAGGGCCTCTTCCTGACAACCCTGGCCGGTGGTTGTCGGGGCGGGGGGCTTATCGGGCCCCCAGATCCCGGCCCCCCACCCTTTGTGAATGAGTATGGGGTACATTGTACCCCTACACATTCACCCAAAAAAAGTGTTACAAATAAAAACAGTACACAGGTTTTTCCACAAAGTAATTTATTAAAGCAGCTCTGGGGTCTCTTCTCCTTCCGATTTCTTCTCCCTCCGGGCTTGTCTTTATCCTCCGGTTCTTCTCCCTCTGCTGATGACTTCCTCCAGTTCGGTTCTTCTTCCTCCTCTGATGTCTTCTTTCACTGCCGGTTGTCCTCTCTCCGCTGTCATCTCCCTCTGCCGGTTCGCCTCTCTCCGCTGTCTTTTCCCTCTGCCAGTTGTCCTCTCTCCACTGTCTTCTCCCTCTGCCGGTGTTGTATCATTAGCTGTCCCCCATCACGAAGTGTCCGCTGTGTACTGCGCATGCGCAGTACACAGGACACCCTGATTCCGAAAATTGCCGAGGATGAACGGCGCCTGTGCCGTGAGTCCACTTTCAAGCCCCACCATCCAAGTGGACATAGAGTTAGAATATAAAAAAGCCGAGTGCAGCGAGGCCGTGCCTGAAGCGTGGCGAGCGAAGCGAGCCCGCGAGGGGCCCTCTAAGTTTGACTAACCCTATGTCCGCTTGGATGGTGGGGGCTTCACCTCGACTCACGGCGCAAGCGCCGTTCATCTTCCGACAATTTCCGAAAATCTTCATGCTCCGTACTGCGCATGCACAGTACACTTCGGACACCTAGTGACAGCCGGACACTTCGTGATAGAACACCGGTCGTCCTCTCTCCACTGTCTTATCCCTCTGACGGTTGTCCTCTCTCTGCTATCTTCTCCCTCTGACGGTTTTCCACTCTCCGCTGTCTTTTCCCTCTGCCGGTTCTCCTCTCTTCGCTGTCTTCTCCTTCTGCCGGTTCTCCTCTCTCCGCTGTCTTCTCCCTCTGCCAGTTCTCCTCTCTCCGCTGTGTTCTCCCTATGCCGGTTGTCCTCTCTCCGCTGTCTTTTCCCTCTGCCGGTTCTCCTCTCTTTGCTGTCTTCTCCTTCTGCCGGTTCTCCTCTCTCCGCTGTCTTCTCCCTCTGCCAGTTCTCCTCTCTCTGCTGTCTTCTCCCTATGCCGGTTGTTCTTTCTCTGCTGTCTTTTCCCTCTGCCGGTTCTCCTCTCTCTGCTGTCTTCTCCCTCTGCCGGTTCTCCTCTGTCTGCTCTCTTTTCCTTCTGCCGGTTCTCCTCTCTCTACTGTCTACTCCCTCTGCCGCTTCTCCTCTCTCCGCTATCTTCTCCCTTTGCCGGTCGTCCTCTCTCCACTGTCTTCTCCCTCTGACGGTTGTCCTCTCCCCACTGTCTTATTCCTCTAACGGTTGTCCTCTCTCCGCTATCTTCTCCCTCTGCTGGTTTTCCACTCTCTGCTGTCTTTTCTCTCTGCCGGTTCTCCTCTCTTCGCTGTCTTCTCCTTCTGCCGGTTCTCCTCTCTCCGCTGTCTTCTCCCTCTGCCGGTTCTCCTCTCTCCGCTGTCTTCTCCCTATGCCGGTTGTCCTCTCTCCGCTGTCTTTTCCCTCTGCCGGTTCTCCTCTCTTCGCTGTCTTCTCCTTCTGCCGGTTCTCCTTTCTCTGCTGTCTTTTCCCTGTGCCGGTTTTTCTCTTTCCTCTGTCTTCACCTTCTGCCGGTTCTCCTCTCTCCGGAAGGAGAGAGGAGAACCGGCAGAGGGAGAAGACATTGGAGAAAGGAAAACCGGCAGAGGGAGAAGACAGTGGTCTTCTCCCTCTGCTGGTTCTCCTCTCTCCGCTGTCTTCTCCCTCTGCCAGTTCTCCTCTGTCTGCTGTCTTTTCCTTCTGCCGGTTCTCCTCTCTCCGCTGTCTTCTCCCTCTGCCGGTTCTCCTCTGTCTGCTGTCCTTTTCTTCTGCCGGTTCTCCTCTCTCCGCTGTCTTCTCCCTCTGCCGGTTCTCCTCTGTCTGCTGTCCTTTTCTTCTGCCAGTTCTCCTCTCTCCGCTGTCTTCTCCCTCTGCCGGTTCTCCTCTGTCTGCTGTCTTTTCCTTCTGCCGGTTCTCCTCTCTCCGCTGTCTTCTCCCTCTGCCGGTTCTCCTCTCTCTGCTGTCTTCTTCCTCTGTTCTTCCTCCGATCTTCTCCCGATGCTCTCTCCTAATGCTAGGTCAGCCGTGTGCCACTACCTTTATAGGTATGGGGTGTGGCCACCTGGTGATGACATCCGGAGGCCTGCCATCCTTGTAACATCACTGCCCTATCATGTCACGGGCACAGGAACACAGGACCTATGCCTTCCCTACTGACAGAACGTCAATCTGCCTTGTTTACTTAGGCAGACTGCCGTTCTACCTGTCTACCGAAGGACCGGCAGGTGCCGGCAGACATCGAGTCCACGGTACCTGCCGCTGGGCACCCGCTGTGTTTGATCACAACAGGAGCGAGCCATACATACATGATCTGGTGCACAGGTGTCGCCCTGTAGCAGTAAAACTGCTATGGGGCGGACCTGAACTGGTTAGAGGGTTAGTTTACCTGCCCATGCAGGTTAGGGGTATCTGTAGATGAAAGCAAACTGTGCATCTCTGACTAAAGATGAATAATACCCTTGCTGTATGTGTAGGCCATTTACATACCTCATGAAGCCTGACTGGAATACTCCCAGGACATTGCTAAGCAATCCTCTATCTGGTGTCTTCTCCCTCTGTTCTTCCTCTGATCTTCTCCCGATGCTCTCTCCTAATGCTAGGTCCGCTGTGTGCCACTACCTTTATAGGTACGGAGTGTGGCCACATGGTGATGTCATCCGGAGGCCTGCCCCCCTTGTGACATCACTGCCCCATCATGCCACGGCCACAGGAACACAGGACCCATGCCTTCCCTACTGACAGAACGGCAATCTGCCTTGTTTACAGACTGCCGTTCTGCCTGTCTACCGAAGGACCGGTGGGTGCCGGCAGACATTGAGTCCGCGGTACCTGCCGCTGGGCATCTGCTCTGTTTGATCACAACGGGAGCGAGCCATACATACATGATCCGGTGCACAGGTGTCGCTGTATAGCAGTAAAACTGCTATGGGGCGGACCTGAACTGGTTAGTTCACCTGCCCATGCAGGTTAGGGGTGTCTGTAGATAAAAGCAAACTGTGCACCTCTGACTAAAAATGAACAATACCCTTGCTGTAGGTGTAGGCCATTTACATACCTCATGAAGCCTGACTGGAATACTCCCAGGATGTTGCTAAGAAACGTCTAGCTGTTACCGTTCACCTCCGTCCATCACAGGAGTGAGCTGTTACTCTGATTCAATCCCCTTCACAGGCTCTTTGTCCTTTGATGTAGTAGCTCTGAGCTCGCTCCTGTGATGGTGACCAGTAACAGCTAGGTGTTCCTTAGCAACATCCTAGAAGTTTTCCAGTCAGGCTTCCTAAGGTACATAAATGGCCTACACACCTGTCACCGGTCATTATCCAACTTTTGTCAGAGCTGCACAGTTTGTTTTTAGATACAGACACCCCTTATTTGCACAGGTAATTTTTTTTTTTAGGAAAGATGAACTAACCCTGTAAGGCCCCTTTCACATGGGCTTTCTGATCAGGTCCGCCTGTCAGTTTATTCGGCGGACCTGATCGGGCCCTCCATTCACCCCATGGGGCAGCTGATGTCCGCTGACACCCGCTGCTATCCGATCTGGTCCACCAAATCCAGACGGATGGTGACCCTATTTTCCATACGTCTGGCGGATCAGATGGGGTCGGTCTGTTTTCATCTGATCTCCCCATAGAAGAGAGCGGCACTCTGACAGGTCCGTTTATGCACAGTGAGCGGAGACAGACCTGTCACCTGCCTGCTTAGTGGGGATCAGTGGATCGATCTCCCTCTGAGCAAGCGGATTCCTTCCCTGTCACAGTCCGGACAAGCCCGTGTAAAAGGGGCCTAAAGCAGTAGTAACCCAAAAAATAAATGAAAACGTCCTTTGCAAAATAATGTCCTAATCTACTAGTATGCATCATATACTAGCACATTATGAAAGTCTTACCTAAGAACGAAACCCTCCAGCAAGACGTTGTCACCGCGGCCTGGGCTTCCATCCTCACCCGGTCTTTCTTCCAGGTTCGCGGGCTGCGGACGCTTGATTGGCCGAGCACGGCTCTCTCAATGGATCAGGCCCCGTTCATTACCAGGCCTATTCAGCACTGCACTACTTTAACAACTTGCCGACCAGCCGCGGTCATTATACTGCGGCAGGTCGGCTCTATTGCCTGAATCGCCGTATGTGTATGTCGCTTTGTGCAATAGACACAATGCGCGTGCCGCGCCAGAGGCGCGCAAACACACACACGGCACGTGGCCGGCGCCAGTGATGCCTGCTGACCACCCGCGGTCGCTCCACAGAGAGCCAGAACGGGTATCTGTCAGGGCCGGTTCAGACTGCTGCGATGTCCGAGATCGGATATGATTCGCACCGCACTGCAGTGCAAATCACATGCGATCTCTGTGCGATGTGCTTTCAGCCATACAGATAGTATGGCTGAATTCGCATCACATTCGGACCAAACTCGTACAGGACCCTTTTTTTTTGGTCCGCAGCAGAATCGGATCGCATGGGTGTTCACACCATGCGATCCGATTCCTGTCCGAGTTTGCAGATCGCACTGCGATATGCGAACTGATTTGGGGGTGTCATTAACATTTCACTGACACTCCCAGCAGCTCGCATAGGGCAGTGTGAACTGCCGCCGGGAGACATGCGATGCGGGAATCCGCAGCAGATTTGCAGCGTTCCCGCATCGCAGCAGTCTGAACCGGCCCTCAATGTAAACAAACAGAACCCTGTTCTGTTAGGGGAATACTGAGTGATCGTATGTTCCTAGTGATCAGGAACAGCGATCTCTCTTCTCCTCCAGTCAGTCCCCTCCCCCCACAGTGAGAAACACCACCCTAGGGAACACTTAACCCTTTGATCGCCCTCTAGTGTTAACCCCTTACCTGCCAGTGACATTTATACAGTAGTCAGTGCATTTTTATAGCACTGATCGCTGTATAAATGTCACCGGTCCCTAAAAAAGTGTCCAATCTGTCTGCCGCAATGTTGCAGTCCCGCTAAAAATTCACTGCCATCACTTGTAAAAAAAAATAATAATAAAAATACCATAGATCTATCCCCTATTTTGTAGACGCTATAACTTTTGTGAACACCAATCAATGGTAGCTTTTTGCATTTTTTTTACCAAAAATATGTAGAAGAATATATATTGGCCTAAATTTATGAAGAAATTCGATTATTTTTGACATTTTGTTTTTGGAAATTTATTATAGGAAAAAGTAAAAAAACATTGTTTTTTATTTTTCAAAATTGTCTGTCTTTTTTTGTTTATAGTGCAAAAAATAAAAACCACAGAGGTGATCAAATACCACCAAAAGAAAGCTCTATTTGTGGGAAAAAAAGGACATCCATTTTGTTTGGGTACAATGTCGCACGACCGCGCAATTGTCAGTTAAAGCGACGTAGTGCCGTATCGCACAAAAATGACCTGGTCATTAAGGGGGCAAATCCTTTCGGTCATGCAACGCTGTACCCAAACTAAAAAGTGTATATACTTTTTTTCGCACAAATAGAGCTTTCTTATGGTAGTTTCCTGACAGGCTCCATGGCAGCATACGTGTGGGTTGGCCCCGCCTCCATAACTACCCAATAGGACCCCTCTCCCATAAATCTTTGCTCCTGGCTGCTATCCGTGTTCCTTTTTTGTCCTCCTCCGTAGGACCATGTGGTTCTCCTACCTGAAGATGACTTCACAGCGATCGATCGGCCGAATGACTGAATTGTTTCCTCCGATAGGCCTTGACTGTTAAGCAGGGTATGGAGAGTAATTGCAGAGTAGCGCTGAAGAAAGGTTATCTTACCTTAAAAGTGCGCCGGCCTGTTTACCTGTTGCTACAGGTGGCCCTTATCTGCTGGGAGGTCCGGTGTGTGCGTGCCTTGGATCGTTCGGCCAGGTGATCGTTGGTGGAGTGGTGAGTCTGTATCTGTCCATGGCAGCAGTGTTTATGTGTGTGCCCATTGATTATATCCTTTTCCTCTGTCTATTGCTATTTGTATGCTGTTTGCTGGACGCTTCTGCGTTCCAGCAAACTACTCTCTTCGATTTCCGGGTCCGCGGGCGTTCTGCGCATGCGCGGACCCGATGTGAGAGCGAGGCTTGGTTCTCGCGCATGCGCGCTGAGGATCCCGGCGTCGGATGACGCCGATGACGTCACGGGCGGCAAATTTAAAAACCTTGCAAAGCTGACAGAGCCCTGGGAATGATTGCGGACGCCACAGCGACTTCCCGGGGCTAGTATTTCGGCGGTTCAAGGTAGGAACAGTCCTTATGCTGGGGCTTGGTTGGATTATTGCTGTATTTTGTCTGAAGATTGTATTTTTTACTGCAGTGTCAGGCTTGGTGTTTTTGGACATTATGGATGCTTCACTGCCCCCTAGTGGCCAGCCCGCTCATGTTAGGTAGGTCCTAAAGTACATTTGTTATATTTCTAATATTGAAGAGAGTAAGCATAGGCAGCAAATATGACCTGTCCCTTCTGTCTGTCTCTCTGTGTTCACAGCCCTTCCAAATCTGATCCACAACCTAGTGCCTATAGACGCAGTGGATCGTCAAAATCGCACCACCGCAAATCCTCCTCAAAATCCAGCCACCATAGGTCCGCCAGGTCGGAACAGCGTGACAGGGATTATTCCCGCCCCCCTGTGGCTCACTCCAGCAAGAGGCCAGAGAAAGCATGTTGGGGGTGCAAAATGCCTGTACCAGCAGACAAATCCTTATGTGACCATTGTTTCACTAAGGCAGCGGATGAGAGAGACGGCGCTGACCAGCGCCTAGAATCAATGGTGAGACGAGTGGTAAAAGAATCCCTGCAGGAAAGGGAAGCTCAACAGCCCTGTGAATCCCCGGCAGACCCGCTAGATCCTATAGTAGGAGAGGGGGTACTACAAGAAACATGGGATTCATCCCAACCTAGCCGCCATTCTGCCCTTGTCTCAGACAGTGAATCGGATCCGGAAGATCCAGGTTTGGGGTTTGACTATGGTTTGGTTCCCTCCCTGGTTAAAGCTGTGAGAGAGGCTCTGAAGTGGGAGGATCCTGTCACCTCCCCCCCGAAGCAGAGGAAATTTTTTAAACAGCTCAATAAGGAGCGTCAATTTTTTCCGTTTCTGTCTGAATTGGGTGATATTATTTCAGAAGAGTGGAGCAAGATGGATAAAAAGAGTTCCATGCAATCCAAAGTCCTTAAACTTTACCCCTTTAAGGAAGAAGATGTGAAACACCTGGAGTCAGCTCCAATGGTAGATGCAGCACTTATGCGTCTGGTGAGATATGTGACTCTCCCCTTAGAAGACACTGTGTCATTCAAGGATCCTTTAGAGAGACGGATCGATTCAGATCTAAAGAAAATCTATTTGACCTCCGGGATGGCGTGCAAGCCAGTGCTTGCGATCGCAGCAGTGTCAAAGGCCATAGAATTCTGGGCTGACAGCATTGAAGAATACCTGAGAGGCATTTCGATAGACACAGCTAAAGACTCACCTATTCAAGAGATTAGGATGGCTTCAGCCTTCTTGGGGGAGGCATCCATTGATGTCATTCGCCTGATGTCTCGGGATATGCTGGCAGCCGTTTCGGCGCGACGTGCATTGTGGCTCCGTCCGTGGCTCGCAGACCCTGCTTCTAAGCAGGCTTGGTACCGCATCCCCTTTGAAGGGTCCTCATTATTCGGCAATAAGCTTGATTCTGCCATATCCCGGGCCACAGGTGGGAAATCTGGGTTTCTCCCTCAGGATAGGCGTCCTCAAAATCAGAGACGCTCTTTTCCAAGAAGACAGAATGCGGATCGTGCCAGGGATGCACGCAGCTATAAACCCGGCCGAGAATTCTCCAGGACATGGAGGTCCAGGCAGTCTTCTTTCAAGAAGGCCTCTAAAGGTGGTTCCTCTGGGAACCAGGAGGCTGGGAAGTCCTTTTGAAATTGGGCCCGCTCAGACATGTCGGGTGGGGGCCCGTCTTCTCCACTTCAAACATGTTTGGGCGGCCTCAATTCGGGACTATTGGATCGTAAAGACAGTATCGTCCGGTCACAAGTGGGTCTTCTGCAACACTCCAAAACTCAGATTCATCCCTACTACTCTTCCAAGCTCAGAAGAGAAAAGACAGGTCCTGTTGACCTACGTAAGCTGTTTATTGGAACAAGGAGCAGTCGTACCCGTCCCAGAAGAAGAGAGGGGCGAAGGCATGTATTCACCCCTGTTTTTGGTGCAGAAGAAGAACGGCACATGGAGGCCAGTAATAGACCTGACTCACCTCAACTCATTCATCCGCAAGGAGAAATTCAAGATGGAGTCCCTACTTACCATACAACAGTCAGTACACTTGGGAGACTGGTTAATATCAATCGACCTGAAAGACGCATATTTTCATGTGCCTGTGACAAGGGACTTCCACAAATTCCTCCGCTTCGCGGTAGGCAACCAACACCTTCAGTTCATTTGTCTACCCTTCGGGTTAACCACGTCACCCCGGGTTTTTTCCAAGGTGCTATTGGCGGTAGTGGCTCTTCTCAGGGTCAAGGGTGTGCGTCTCCACCATTACTTGGACGACCTGCTTCTACTATCTCAGAGCAAGGATCAGCTATTAGTTCACAAAGAGGTTGTCATCTCTACCCTGCAAGAGTTCGGGTGGCTCCTGAACTTAGAAAAGAGCCAGCTAGAGCCATCTCAGTCCCTCGTGTTTCTGGGCGCTCTTTTCAACACCGTGGAGGGTTCCATCTCCCTCCCAGAGGAGAAAATCATGGTAATCCGAGACAGGATTCAGGAGGCACGTGGATCAACTCACCTTTCTGCTCTCCAGTGCCTGAAAATAATTGGTACGATGACAGCAACCATTCCCATGGTGAAGTGGGCCCAGTGGCATACCCATCCCTTTCAGAAGGGATTTCTGCATCAGTGGAACTCTGTCGACCAGAATCAGCGCATCTTCCTTACCCCATCTATGAGGACATCTCTCCTCTGGTGGCTCCAGGGGAAGAATCTGCGCAACCTTCATTCGATTGTCCCCATCTCATGGATCACGGTGACCTCAGATGCCAGCAACCAGGGTTGGGGCGCTCATTGCCTTTCGGAGGTAGCTCAGGGCAGGTGGACATGCCAGTCTCAAGGAGTCGTTTCCAACATCCTGGAACTGAGGGCAGCCTTTCAGGCACTCCTATCCTTTCGCCATCTAGTGTCGAACTCTTCCGTCATGCTAAGGTTGGACAACACAACAGCAGTGGCATACATAAGGAAACAAGGCGGGACTCACAGCTGGTCCCTGTTACAAGAAGTGGAGCCTTTAATGAGTTGGGCGCAAAAGAACTTAGCCAACATCTCGGCAGTATACATTCCGGGGGTCCAGAATGTGCAAGCAGACTTCTTGTCCCGGGTCGAGTTGGACAACAACGAATGGTCCCTCCACAGAGAAGTTTTCGAGTGGCTCCTAACACTGGGTGTGTCTCCGGAAGTCGACATGTTCGCTTCCCCGTGCAACTTCAAGATACCGAAGTACTTTGCGAGGTTCAGGGACCCTCAGGCGTTCGGGATAGATGCTCTCACGACCAGTTGGGAGTTCCAGAGGGCCTATGCCTTCCCTCCAGTACCGGTAATTCTGCAGTTTCTGCGGAGGCTCAGAACAGAAAAAGTGGAGATTATTGCGGTCATTCCATTCTGGCCCAACAGGCCGTGGTTTCCTCTGCTGCTGCTCCTCAGCTATCAAGACCCAATTCCCCTACCTCTCAGGCCGGATCTATTGTCTCAAGGCAAGACGTTACACCCGTTTCCAGCATGTCTGCATCTCAAGGTGTGGTTCTTGAGAGGGGAAGGCTAGAGGCGCTTGGTTGCCCGAAAGAAGCGATTCCAACTCTTCTTAATGCCAGGCGAAGAAGCACTAATAGGGTGTATGAGCGCATTTGGTCCAGGTTTGCTGAACACATGTCGTCAAGAGAAAACTCGTGTAACTCTCCAGAGGTTCATGATATCCTGAGCTTTCTTCAGTCTGGATTAGACTTATCCCTGGCGGTCGGTTCGTTAAGGGTGCAAGTGTCAGCCATCTCAGCCTTCACGGGAGTCTCATGGGCGAATCACGCCTTAGTTCGTCAATTCTTTAAGGGTGCCATCAGGCTCAGACCACAAAGAAGACCCAGGTTTCCCAAATGGGACCTTCCATTAGTTTTGGATTTTCTGTCAAATCTTGGGAAAGATTCGTCTCAACCTTTGCCTGTTAAGGATCTTACTCTAAAGACTATCTTCCTAGTGGCAATAACGTCAGCGAAAAGGGTATCAGAGATCAGGAATCTGGGTTCAGAGGAACCTTTTCTGACCTTTTTTGAAGACAGAGTAGTGCTGATTCCAATGTTAGGGTCAAACCCTAAAGTGACCACAGTCTTCCATGAGAATCAGGAGATTGTACTTCCTACCTTCAAAACATCAGATGACCAAGAGATCCATCCTCTCGATGTAGGCCACACCTTAAAACAATATCTGGAGGCAACAGCTCCATTCAGGCAAACGGAATTCCTCTTTGTCCTTCTTCATGGCAAGAATAAAGGGATGCGTGCGTCAATTAGGTCAATTTCCGCGTGGATTGTGCAGACGATTCAAAGGGCATACAGAGCTAAGGGCTTGGCTCCTCCTGAGGCAGTGACGGCTCATTCAACACGGAGCATCTCAACTTCGTGGGCAGCTTCTCGGCATGTGGCGCCTGATGTTATTTGTAGAGCGGCCTCTTGGTCCACAATTAATACTTTTCTTTCTCATTATTGCGTTGAACCAGCTGCGCTGTCTTCTATTAATTTTGGTTTACAAGTATTGTCATTGGACAATGTTAAATAAATTTGGTTTTCTTTGCTCAACATTTTGCCCACCCGAGTGTGTTTTGGCGAGTTATTTCCCACACGTATGCTGCCATGGAGCCTGTCAGGAAAACGGAAAATTTATATCAAATACTTACCGTAATTTTCCTTTCCTGATAGGCTCCATGGCAGCAGGAGTTCCCTCCCAAATGTCTGGAGTAGGCTAGTTACGGAACACGGATAGCAGCCAGGAGCAAAGATTTATGGGAGAGGGGTCCTATTGGGTAGTTATGGAGGCGGGGCCAACCCACACGTATGCTGCCATGGAGCCTATCAGGAAAGGAAAATTACGGTAAGTATTTGATATAAATTTTCCGTTATTTGATCACATCTGGTTGCATGACCTTGCAATCGCCAGCTAAAACAGCACAGTGCCAAATAGCAAAAAAATGGCCTGGTCATGTAGGGGGGGGGGGGTGCAAAACTTTTCGGAGCTGAAGTGGTTAAATATCAGTGTTGGTCATCTTACTTTAAAAAAGTAATTAGTTAAGTTACAAATTACTTCTCCCAAAAAGTAATTGCGTTAGTAACTCAGTTACTACATTCGTTTTTATTACATTACTCCCTTAGCTGTGGGGCCAGAGCGCATGCGCGTCTGAACAGCTCTGCGCGTGCGCAATGCGGGAGCACTGACCCTGCGTCGTCACTTGCCGGCGCCGGCAAGAGTCATCTGGGCGGCGCACGGTTGGGTGCTATATAACAACAGGTATCTACCTGTTCAGATGTGCTGCGGAATAGGGACCACGGGTTTGCATGTTCCAGCCAGCCCTCAGTAAGTAGACAACCAAAAGTACACTAATCCTCGTTGTACCCCGACCTAGTATACCCTACCATGGAGTATTGGTCCTCCAATTCTAATCCTATCACCATTATGCTCTTTTATAGGAGTCACCTGTATGGGGGTGAACCTTACCAAGTTTTCACCCCTGACTTGTTGTCTCTATGGCTGTATACTGGAACCAGATATTTCCATTTTTATTTCCAGTGGGGATATCCGCCCGGGAATCCCCCATCACTCAACAACATTATTACCAGGTATTTGCCATCTCTCCTCACCCCACTTACCCACATTAGTTCCACAACATATTTTATTGCTTATTCTTTTTACTTATCATTTCTTTTCCCCCCACCTGGCCTCCCAGCCTTCCTCCCTTTTTCTCCCTCTTGTCCCATCACTTCACCATCACACTCCTGATTTTCCTGGTGTCACCATAGTGTATTTGCTTTAACAATGTTTGCCTCACTCTCCTCTTTATATGGTTTTTTTTTGTATCCTAACACAAATGGTGCACCTTGGCACACATCCCCCCCTTTTTCATTTCCCTTCCCCCCCCCTCCTTGTTGGGGGGTCATCCCCACACTGTACCTCTTTTTCCCCTCCACTTGGTTTCCTACACTTCCCTCCCACATAATATCATCCCCACCCACACTACACACACATACCCCTCCTTTCCATATCTCTTTTCCAACTCACGTGCACTCCATTTTTTACCAACAATTCACACTATCTCCCCGTCTCCCTCTCACCCCCATCCCACTCCCCTTCCTCACCTTGTTTCACCACCCTCGCTCACCTGCACATCAACCCCAGTTCCTACACCTCACTAATTGGCCAAATGACTTGGTCTCACCGTAACCATTATTATCCTTATATTGATATACCTAGATTCCGCCTAGCATACTTAATAGCACCCCCGAGTTGCCGCGGGAGACCATCCAATAGGTGGTAGCACTCTGCGCCTGATGTCCGTTAAAGCATGGGTAAGCAGCTGAGGCCCCCCCATTCCCCATTTCAACTTTTGAAGACGTGCAAAGCTTGATGCTGTATGAGATGTTTTCTTATTTTGTTTTATTGATTATTTTACATTACTGTTTTTTTGATCTAATCACAGATAACCTCCAGATGAAGCGGCTTGTCCGTGAAACTAGTCGAGGACAATCATATCTGTGATCAACTGTACCATTATGAATATACATGTGGTGACACATCGTGTAGAGTGTTTATGTATTCTTTTATCTTTTAATTGTTTCACGGCATCAATAAAACCTTCTGTAAATTGTATATATTCCTGTGTTATACTAGCGTTATTGTACCGTGATAGTCCAATTGGCCCCCTTCTTCCCTGGTAGCCTAGCTGGGGACTAGACTCCCAGTTTTTACATTACTTGATTCCTGGATGATGGTACACCCCCTATTCATGCTCAATTTTTCAATTCTCCATAAGAGGCTAAACATTTTCTCAGTTACTACATTGGAAAAGTAATTAGTTACGCAGCAAAGTAACTGTGACTTTTTTTAAATATTCTATACGTGTAACTAAGGGGCAGGTCTAGTATTACTGTAAGCAAGGGGCGCATTTATTATTATTGTTATATATCGTGCAACCAAGGGGCTGCTCTATTATTACTCTAACCAAGGGGCAGATCTGTTATAGCGTGTAAGCAGGGGGCGGGTCTATTATTATTATATCGTGTAAGGGGCAGATGGCTACAGAAGAGGGCGAATGTTAAATTAATGGGCAGAGCTCAATATATAACAATAATAATAAATGCGCCCCTTGGTTACAGTAATACTAGACCCACCCCTTAGTTACACGATAGACGCCCCTTGCAGAGTAGCACAAGCATCAGGAGCGTGCGGCATCGCCTCGTACAATTACATGTTAAATGCACCTGCGCGGTGTAGAGTTCACTCAGAGCTGTTTAGGTTCGGCAATTTTCGGAAGCTCCGTAGTCCTTCGTACTGCGCAAGCCCTGCGCCTGCGCAGTACAGGGGGTCCTTATCCGGCAGGGGAACTTTTTCGGCAGGACACCGGAATTACACTACTGTCATCTAGTGGCGGTAGATGTAATTGTGGTAACGCCGCCCAAGTAATGGGAACTGCGTTACCATGAGGGGAAAAGTAATCAGTTAGATTACTCGTTACCCTCTAAAGTAACTGCGTTAAGTAACTCCTTTTATTTTAACTCAGTTACTTACATCACTGTTAAATATACAGGATATAAAAAGAGGAGGAAAAAAATGCACTTATTTAAAGGAGAATCAGCCCAAAGTGTAAACAGTTATTCAAGCAGCAGCCCTGGGCATTTTTATCATTGTATTGATGTAAGTGCAATCTTACTTTTTTAATAATAAACTTACCCTAAAGCTGGCCATACACGGGTCGAATTTCGAAAGATCTTTCTTTCGAAAATCTTATCCAAGAATTTTCGTATGAATTTCGCACCATTAGTGGGCTGCAGCAACGGCCGATTTTCGTGCGGCCATCGAATTTAAAAAATCCAACATGTTGGAAATTTTTTAAAAAAACGAACGATTTTCGAACCAATGATGGGAGAATCGTGCGAGAAATGTAATCGAAAAGAAATGCGCATGTGCAAGAAAAGAAGATTCCCGGAAAGAAAAGAAGATTCCCAGACAAGAAAATTCTTTTCTGTAGGAACATGAGGTGAAATTGAAGGTTTGGTTAGTCGAATTTCGAAATCAATGGTGGCACCATCGAATCACAAAATGCACGAATTTTCTGATTTTCAAAAGAAAGATCTTTCGAAATTCGACCCGTGTATGGCCAGCTTAAGATTTTACACTATGTGGAGCATTTTTGTATTCCTGGGGATAGATTTATGGAAGCACCATCTGGATGGCCTTCACCTTTGGCTTTGAGGGCATTGAAAGTAGGGTGACCAGACATGCCCGGTTACCGGGGACAGTCCCCGGATTGAGGACACTGTCCCCGGACCAAGTCTGTCCCCGGTTTTGTCCCCGGATTGGAATTTGAACAGGGGCTGGGGCAATTTCAAAGACTGTGCAGAATAAAAAAAAAAAAAAATCTGAATTGCACCCTCCCTCTTCTGCCGCTCCTACTAGCTTATGGGGTTTTATTTTTTTCCATTATCTGTGCCCCTTTCTGATGATCATTTTCTGGTCGGAGGGACTATTTCTTCAGTTTCGGGCACATGCTCATTCAGCTCCACTCGCATGTTCTTCTGCCTTGGCTCAAGTCCCAGCCAGCCACCTGTTTATCTCCTTGCCTTCCCTGGTGGAGTGATCTTCCTCTGCTTCCCACCCAGTAGTACCTGGGGCCCGGAGAGTTATGGCCCGTACACACGATCCAAAAACGTACGAAAACGATTGTCCGAGGAAGGATCATACGATTTTCGGATCGTGTGTACACTACTTTCGACGGCCGATGACGACCGTTCTTATTCGATCTGGCATGCACGATAAGTTTCCTCGTACGATTCCCGATCAGACAATTTTCGGTTAGTCAGTATAGTTGTCGTCCGAAAATTCAATACAAATACATTACAACACATGACATCACTTCCGATTTTTTTTTCTGCCGTACGAGAATTTTCGGGACTTTATTTAGCTTTTCGATCTCTACTTCGAAGCGAAATCGGCTGTACGATCGGTCGTACGATATTCGGATCGTGTGTACGGGGCATAAGACTTGATAGGCTGTGAGGTGGGCGGCGGTAGAGATGGGCAAAGAGTCGCCGATTGCTGCCATTACTAGTAAAAAAAAAAAAAAATGTCCCTGGATTTCATTTTAAAAATCTGGTCACCTTAATTGAAAGGCCATGGCTGAGTGTTTAGCCACAAGCGTTGATGACCTTCCATGATGGAAGGTCCAATTGAGCTGGTAAGTGGGCATTTTTTGTCCAGACACAGGTGGCGGTGCCCTATTCAAAATATACAGGATGTATGAAAAAAAAAATAATGGTGATACATATTCCCTCCTACAAATTTTAACCACTTCCTGCCCAAGCTATAGTCGAAAGACAGCTACAGCGTGGGCATACTTTGCCGGGAGGGCATACATGGACGTCCTTCCATAATTGTGCCGCCGCAAACCCCCTGTGGCACGCAGGCAGCGCGCTCTGTGATCGCTTAGTCCTTCAGAATCACAGATTGGGGTAAAGGGCCAATGACAGCGGCCCTTTACCACTTGATCAGCTGTGTCCAATAACAGGTGATCACACATAAACACAAGCCAGTTTTTGGCTTTTCTTTCCTCAGGCTGACAGTATGAGGAGAGGAGAAGAGAGCCGATAACTAGTTTGTTAAATGGACATCGGCACTGAATATTAGTGCCCACCAGTGCTGCCTATCAGTGCCCATCAGTGCTGCGAACCGGTGCCCATCAGTGTCACCACCAGTGCTGCCGACTATCAGTGCAGCCTCATCAGTGCCCACCAGTGCCGCCTCATTAGTGCCCACCAGTGTCGCCCATAAGTGCCCATCAGTGCCGCCTCATCAGCGCACATCAGTTAAGGAGAGAAATTACCTGTTTGCAAACTAAAACAAACTATGGGTTTTCTTTTCAAAATTTTTGTATATGTGTGTGTATATATATATGTAGCGGCCATAACCCCTAGGGGCGGCCTTGACTTTTCTGGGCTTACCAATTACCTCCTCGTAGCTCGTCGGTTATTGTCTAGGGGTTCCCAGGGTTAGTACCCAATAACTTCAGAGCTGACACACAAAAGTCCTTTTTAGGATTTTTATTTTGCAGGGGATA
The DNA here is from genome assembly GCA_028564925.1 of Lithobates sylvaticus. Lineage (NCBI taxonomy): Eukaryota > Metazoa > Chordata > Amphibia > Anura > Ranidae > Lithobates > Lithobates sylvaticus. The sequence goes on along the minus strand of CM053032.1, from coordinate 252,901,879 downwards.
ACATCCAACAGTAACACAGTCTCAGATGGGAATAGAGGACACGGGTGATAAAACTCAGGCACTTTTGAAATGCCGACATCCACTGAATGTCTCTAGCTAGCCCAGAGAGTAGCCACTCGCAGCTGGGCGCTTCACTGCTGGATAAACCTCTAGCCAGAGATTTAGCAGCCAACATGTGATCCGGAAACATTGCAAAGTCTCTGCCACAGACTAGGTTGTAACGGAAGATAAGTGGGAACCTTTCTCACAGTACCTGGATCTCTCAGCCTTCTTGGCGATACTGTGGAAATGTGGATTCTTTAGTGTCCATACAACTTCAGCTCCCAGGCTCTTACTTAGCAGCCAGCTTGTTGGCCCTCCTCCGAAGAGTCCTCCCCTGGTCACTTGTACGAGTTGCCGTGTCCCTCCAATACCGAGAGCACACCGGGACACCTCTGAATCCTCCTTCAGTTACTGGGCCTTGAACTAGCCAGTTCCGAGGCTCGGGAACGGACGGATCCCCACCCCAGACCATGAGGGCCTCTGGGGCTGGTCAGAGTGACCATGTTCATGGGGACGGCAGACACTTCTGGGACCAGGACTCCTCACGGGGCTGGCCCGGACCGGAACCAGGAACCTTCAGCACCTTAAATACCCCTTCCCAGACTACCCAGTGGGGCCAGACGTGCCCACTGGTTGGCCCCGGGAAAGATTGGTACCCAACACGTCCAACCAGGCCTGGTTCTCAGCCTGTCATGGGTGCCTCACTGCACCTATGACCAGGCGGAACTTCAGTACAGCCCAGTCAGACTGATGCCAAAGCAAATCCTGTACAATTAACCCCCAGAACTCCATTACAGTTCTGGGAAAAACTAAATATACATTGATAGCGCACACTTTAATAAAGTGTGGGCGCTACATATATATATATATATATATATATATATATATATATTAGGAAAAAAGGCAGAACCAACATATAAAAACATATGTAGGATGGGGAGATTTGGGGAGATTTCCCCTAACTTCCCATCCCATAGTAACAGGGAATTCCTGGTTGTCACCAGAACTAGTGTCACCCCTCTATTCCTGTTTTGGTGACAACTCAAGTTGGATGACTTTTTTTTTTTCCACGCTCTGTGTTAATGGTCAACAGGAGACTCCCTAAAAACCTAACAGGGTACAGGATTTGCCTGCCGGTGGTGGACCCGGGTGGTCTGTGTGCTGGACAATGATATCCCTGAGATCAGCACTATCAGGGAAGTCCGGCTGTGGCGCCGCGTGACTGACCTCTAGAAGATGGATGTGTTGGGGTGCAGGCCCCCCCCAATACAATTTATGGATGCAGAGGAAGGGTAGTCATGGCTAGGCCTCCATGATCACCGTATAGTGTAAGTGGACGTTTTCTTTCCAGCACCACAGCTTCCGGGTACTGCATGCAGTCAGCCCATCGAAGTCTATGAGGACGCAGTGGCTGGTCCTAATGTTACGGGCGTTGGGTGAGCAGCCCCTAGCACACACTGTCTGTGTCCATGCAGCAACTGCATTCTATTAGGCACCTAATAGGCTCCTAATAGGCTTCAGGCTCCGCTCACATTACTCTATTTGGAATAGTGGGCAGAATCGCACAAATGCCGTTCTATGGGGCTGCTGCACCAGCAGGACACACTGCAACTGTGTGCAATGCATGCAATTGTGATGTGGTAGTCCCACAATCATCCACTTGTTCCCTGGAAAGTTTACTCCCCTTCCTGACCAGGCCATTTTTTTTTTGCGATACAGCACTGCGTTACTTTAACTGACAATTGCGCAGTCGTGTGATCCTGTATCCAAATAAAATTGATGTCCTTATTTTTTCCACATATAGAGCTTTCATTTGGTGGTATTTGATCACCTCTGCCTTTTTTTTTTTTTTGTGCTGTAAACAAAAACGACAGACAATTTAAAAAAATATATATACAGTATCTCACAAAAGTGAGTACACCCCTCACATTTTTGTAAATATTTTATTCTTTTTATGTGACAACACTGAAGAAATTGAGAAAGGGTTGCCTCAATAGGTACATAAACCATAGGGTTAGGTACCATCATCCTATAATTATATAGTAAACAGAAAGGAATGGTTATCCAAGGGCTTCTCCAAGTAGTGCCCTCGATCATCAATGGTGGCAAGGACTATTGCGGTACCCAAATATACAACAGGGGTTAATAAAAAAGAATAACATGTATTACAAAGAATTATAAAAACACACTACAAATGATAGTGACAACGATTACACAATCATTGAAACATAAGGTTTACAAAGCAGTAATTTGAGCCAATACATTGAAAGCCCCGACAGGTATGTGGAGACACAGTAGTAAGGGATTAGACGTAACCCTTGACAAGTTTTGCGGCCTATGCCGCTTCTTCAGGAGGCATCACCCAAAAATCTACAAAAACACTGAAGAAATTACACTTTACTACAATGTAAAGTAGTGAGTGTACAGCTTGTATAACAGTGTAAATTTACTGTCCCCTCAAAATAACTCAACACACAGCCATTAATGTCTAAACCGCTGGCAATGTCCAAATTGGGCCCAAAGTGTCAATATTTTGTGTGGCCACCATTATTTTCCAGCACTGCCTTAACCCTCTTGGGCATGGAGGTCACCAGAGCTTCACAGGTTGCCACTGGAGTCCTCTTCCACTCCTCCATGACGACATCACGGAGCTGGTGGATGTTAGAGACCTTGCGCTCCTCCACCTTCCGTTTGAGGATGCCCCACAAATGCTCAATAGGGTTTAGGTCTGGAGACATGCTTGGCCAGGCCATCACCTTTACCCTCAGCTTCTTTAGCAAGGCAGTGGTCATCTTGGAGGTGTGTTTGGGGTTGTTATCATGTTGGAATATTGTCCTGCGGCCCAGTTTCCGAAGGGAGGGGATCATGCTTTGCTTCAGTATGTCACAGTACATGTTGGCATTCATGGTTCCCTCAATGAACTGTAGCCTCCCGGTGCCGGCAGCACTCATACAGCCCCAGACCATGACACTCCCACCACCATGCTTGACTGTAGGCAAGACACACTTGTCTTTGTACTCCTCACCTGGTTGCCCCCACACACGCTTCACACCATCTGAACCAAATAAGTTTATCTTGGCCTCATCAGACCACAGGACACGGTTCCAGTAATCCATGTCCTTAGTCTGCTTGTCTTCAGCAGTGTTTGCGGGTTTTCTTGTGCATCATCTTTAGAAGGGACGACAGCCATGCAGACCAATTTGATGCAGTGTGCGGCGTATGGTCTGAGCACTTACAGGCTGACTCCTCACCCCTTCAACCTCTGCAGCAGTGCTGGCAGCACTCATACGTCTATTTCCCAAAGACAACCTCTGGATATGACGCTGATGACGTGCACTCAACTTCTTTGGTCAACCATGGTGAGGCCTGTTCTGAGTGGAACCTGACCCATTAAACCGCTGTATGTTCTTGGCCACCGTGCTGCAGCTCAGTTTCAGTGTCTTGGCAATCTTCTTATAGCCTAGGCCATCTTAATGCAGAGCAACAATTCTTTTTTCTTAGATCCTCAGAGAGTTCTTTGCCATTAGGTGCCATCTTGAACTTCCAATGACCAGTATGAGAGAGTGAGAGCGATAACACCAAATTTAACACACCTGCTCCCCATTCACACCTGAGACCTTGTAACACTAACGAGTCACATGACACCGGGGAGGAAAAAACATTTTCACTTAGGGGTGAGGGTTCATGGGGGTCTCTTGGTACCCGTATAGAGTTTGGTTGCCAGCAGTTTAGGGACTGTGCTGTGTACTGCTGCTGGTGGACTCCATGCACCGCCTCTCCATCTCTGTTTGTGTGTTTGAGTTGTTGGAGTAATTACCCCCCCTTCCGTGCATGAGGGGGAGCAGGTCTGGGTCATAGGCGACATGCTTAGCTCTGTGGTCTCTTGCCGCTGACTTCCATCCCCTGGGTTCTGGCTGATTTTGAGGCCTTGGATCATTGGCTGCTGATACTGCGTAGGGGGCTTTGCTGGGCTTTGTTGTGCCCAATGCCGGTTCCGTGGGGGCGCAAGACCCTATAGCTAGCTGGCTATGTAGCTGTGGGCTGAGAGGGAGCTTTCAGCTCACGCGTCCATTCAGGTCGGCTTCCGGTCACGCCCCCCTTCCCTAGGCCATCTTTATGCAGAGCAACAATTCTTTTTTCTTAGATCCATGAGGTGCCGTGTTGAACTTCCAATGAGCAGTATGAGAGTGTGAGAGCGATAACACCATAATTTAACACAATACACACTAAATTTTTCGCCGTGGGGGCGTCACATTTTATTTTTTTGCCACGTCTACACACGCATGCCCTGCCCCCTAATTGTAATAAGACTCCGCCCACAGCCAAAAAAGTGTCCCTATAATTTTTTTTACAATGTCGGCAACTATGTCCCATGCTCACCTCCAGGACTTCTTCAGAGCCTCTCCCATCCTCTGGAATGCTCTACCCCAATCTGTCCGATTTTCTCCTACTTTATCCACTGCGCTATATAAATCCTGCATAATAGTAATAATAATGCAAGCAGCATAAGGATAAAAAATAGTTAAAATGTTAATTGATGATGAGTTTAGTTTCGTTTTAATAAACTCGTATTGATTTTTAAAAAAATAACAGAACTTTTTTCTCGGTACCAAAAAAAGTCCTTCATGTTTTAAATTGTGCTCTGTAGCGGCATCTAGTGACGGGAGTGGGGCAGTGTCAGGTCTGTGCTCGGTAGCGGCATCTAGTGGCGGGAGTGGGGCAGTGTCAGGTCTGTGCTCTGTAGCGGCATCTAGTGGCAGTGGTGGGGCAGTGTCAGGTCTGTGCTCTGTAGCGGCATCTAGTGGCGGAAGTGGGGCAGTGTCAGGTCTGTGCTCGGTAGCGGCATCTAGTGGCGGAGGTGGGGCAGTGTCAGGTCTGTGCTCGGTAGCGGCATCTAGTGGCGGAGGTGGGGCAGTGTCAGGTCTGTGCTCTGTAGCGGCATCTAGTGGCGGAGGTGGGGCAGTGTCAGGTCTGGGCGGGTTCTGCAGTTTGAACCGGGCGCTGGTAGCACGCTGTCCGGGGGGGAAATGTCTCGGTTCAGGCGGGGAGGGAGAGCTCCGGATCCCCGGTCTGGTTTCCGGGATCAGAGGGAGAAGGAGCCGACCGTTCCCCAGGGACTGATCAAGGCGGCCCGGAGTAGCGGACAGCTAAACCTTTCCGGGAGAGGCCTGACCGAGGGTGAGAGACCCGGGAGGGGGCACTGCTAGAATCGGGGGGTGCGGGTGATAGGTGCAATAATGGGGTGTCTGCAGGTGATAGGTGCAATAATGGGGTGTCTGCAGGTAATAGGTGCAATAATGGGGTGTCTGCAGGTGATAGGTGTAATAATGGGGTGTCTGCAGGGGATAGGTGTAATAATGGGGTGTCTGCAGGGGATAGGTGTAATAATGGGGTGTCTGCAGGGGATAGGTGTAATAATGGGGTGTCTGCAGGGGATAGGTGTAATAATGGGGTGTCTGCAGGGGATAGGTGTAATAATGGGGTGTCTGCAGGTGATAGGTGTAATAATGGGGTGTCTGCAGGTGATATAGGTGTAATAATGGGGTGTCTTGCAGGTGATAGGTGTAATAATGGGGTGTCTGCAGGTGATAGGTGTAATAATGGGGTGTCTGCAGGTGATAGGTGTAATAATGGGGTGTCTGCAGGTGATAGGTACAATAATGGGGTGTCTGCAGGTGATAGGTACAATAATGGGGTGTCTGCAGGTGATAGGTGTAATAATGGGACGTCTGCAGGTGATGTAAAAATGAGTGTCTACGGGTGATAGGTGTAAATAATGGGGTGTCTGCAGGGGATAGGTGTAAATAATGGGGTGTCTGTGGACGTTGGATGCAATAATGGGGTGTCTGCTGGTAATAGGTGTAATAATGGGGCCTCTGATAGGAATAGTAATGGGGTGTCTGTGGATGACAGATGTAAAAACAGGTGTCTGCGGGTGATTGGTGTAATGATAGGGTGTCGTTGAATGCAATAAAGGGTAGTCTGCAGGAATTGGGTATAATAATGGGGTGTCTGTGGCCATTAGATCTAATAATGGGCTATGTCCAGGCGGTGGGTGTAATAATGGGGTGTCTGTGGGTGATCAGTACAAGACTGGGGTGTCTATGGGTGATGTAATAATGGGGTGTCTGTAGGTCATTGGTGTAATAATGGGGTGTCTGTAGGTCATTGGTGTAATAATGGGGTGTCTGTAGGTCATTGGTGTAATAATGGGGTGTCTGTAGGTCATTGGTGTAATAACGGGGTGTCTGTGGGTGATCAGTACAAGACTGGGTTGTCTATGGGTGATGTAATAATGGGGTGTCTGCGGACATTAGATCTAATAATTGGGTGGGTGTAGTAATTGGGGTGTCTGTGGTTGGTGCAGCATTATCAGGGTGTCTGTGGGTGATTGGTGACCCCGGTGGGGAAGTGACAGACGCGGAAGGTGTTTAGTTCTCAGCCTGTCCTCATGTCTCCTCCCCCGCAGTCCCGGTGAGCGTGTGGCGGATAAACGTGGACACCCCGGAGGAGGCGCACACCAATGTGCAGTTCGATGGGACGGACCGATGGTGGGAACAGACGGAGCTGACCAAGCTGATCCTGGCCTCCAACAAACTGCAGTCTCTGTCGGAGGAGCTCCGCCTGCTGCCGGCTCTGGTGGTGTTGGATGTAAGCCCGGTGTTCACCGATAACCGCCCCTGTACTGCACTATGACATCACAGCGTCCAATGATAGAACACACAGAGCAGTAATCTGTCATCACAGACCAGTCCCAGCATACAGAGTCTGAAGAAGGAGAGATCCTTTCATTTAGAATTCCAGATAAAACCTTACATATTTGGCCCGAATGTGGAAGGGTTGGGCCCTCTGTCAGGTTTTTATCTCTGTGTTGAGGAGATTTGTGCTCACTTCCTGTCCCTGTGACCCCCTTTTTTGGGGGGGGGCATGCTGTCCTCATACATTGCTTTTGAGAATCCTCATGGGGACAGTGACAATGTCCTTGGCGGTGACAGGTCTGTGCTCTCTACTGGCATCTAATGGTGGGGGTCAGGTAGTGACAGGTCTGTGCTCACTACTGGCCTCTAATGGGTGGGGGTCAGGTAGTGACAGTGCTCTCTACTGGCATCTAATGGTGGGGGTCAGGTAGTGACAGTTCTGTGCTCTTCTCTAGCATCTAATGGTGGGGGTCAGGTAGTGACAGGTCTGTGCTCTCTACTGGCATCTAATGGTGGGGGTCAGGTAGTGACAGGTCTGTGCTCTTCTCTAGCATCTAATGGTGGGGGTCAGGTAGTGACAGTGCTCTCTACTGGCCTCTAATGGTGGGGGTCAGGTAGTGACAGGTATATGTTCTCTACTGGCATCTAATGGTGGGGGTCAGGTAGTGACAGGTCTGTGCTCTCTACTGGCATCTGATGGTGGGGGCCAGGTAGTGACAGGTCTGTGCTCTCTACTGGCATCTGATGGTGGGGGTCAGGTAGTGACAGGTCTGTGCTCTCTACTGGCATCTGATGGTGGGGGTCAGGTAGTGACAGGTCTGTGCTCTCTACTGGCATCTAATGGTGGGGGTCAGGTAGTGACAGTGCTCTCTACTGGCCTCTAATGGTGGGGGTCAGGTAGTGACAGGTCTATGCTCTCTACTGACCTCTAATGGTGGGGTCAGGTAGTGACAGGTCTGTGCTCTCTACTGGCATCTAATGGTGGGGGTCATGTAGTGACAGGTCTGTGCTCACTACTGGCCTCTAATGGTGGGGGTCAGGTAGTGACAGTGCTCACTACTGACCTCTAATGGTGGGGTCAGGTAGTGACAGGTCTGTGCTCTCTACTGGCATCTAATGGTGGGGGTCATGTAGTGACAGGCCTGTGCTCACTACTGGCCTCTAATGGTGGGGGTCATGTAGTGACAGGCCTGTGCTCACTACTGGCCTCTAATGGTGGGGGTCAGGTAGTGACAGATCTGTGCTCTCTAGCAGCATCTAATGGCAGGGTTCGGGTAGTGTAATGTCTGTGCTCTTTAGCAGCACCAGGTGGCGGCAATTGGGATTTCCAGGCCCTGTGCTCCAAGTGCACGAGACTTCGGCATTTAGGTGCAGGTAGAAGGCACAGGCCCACCATCCAGCTCTGCTGGCAGCAGCCTGTAAAAGTCTATGAGTGGCTGTCAGTTGCTGTGTGGGGTTCAAGGGGTTAAAGCAGGCAATGAGAAGGCAATATAACGCCTCCACACTGCCCGCCAAACGCTCTGTGACGAGTGATCCCAACATGGATCGCTCTTCAGAGCTAAGCTTATGTGAAAACACCCTAATGGGTGTGTCCGCTGGGCGTGCCCACTGGGTGTGCTGTATCAACTACAGTGGATAGAAAAAGTCTACACACCCCTGTTAAAACGTCTGGATTCTGTGATGGAAAAAAATGAGACAAAGATAAATAATTTTAGAACTTTTTCCACCTTTAATGTGACCTATAAACTGGACAACTCAGTTGGACAACAAACTAAAATTTTTTATGCTGTAAACAGGTGCATACGGGATCCACCCCCCCCCCCCCCCATTATGGTTGAACTCACCAGATTCAATGGACGACCGAGCAGTACTGCGTTGCGGGTCAGGTAGGCTTAGTGTGGTGAGCGGGGTGATGACACTCTTGGGTGCGATCCTTCCTGGGGTGTTTTCAGGCACAAACATATGGAGAAAGAGCCTTCATGGCAAAGTACGTCTTTAGTTCATTAAAAATCAATCGTTCCAAGGTGGAGGGCAAACAGATGAACCTCAATTACCAGTCCATTAATCCAGGCCTCGACAAACCCCGGACGCCAGGTCGCATTTGCAACTAGAATTAGCAACCTGGCGCCGGGGGCGGCACAGCTGGGGGGTATCCTGTCTCCGTGCGTGATCGCGTTGGGCCGCGCCGGCCGGTAATTGAGGCCGCGGCTTTGAGGCCTTCTGCAGTCTTATGCTTCCTTCTGGAATCTGGCGCCCTCTTGTGGTGGCCGTTGGTATGACAACCAGCAATGCTAATGGAGCTTCCAATGCCTGTTTTCACTGCCCGCCCATCTCATTACCTTTACTTAGAACCCCCCAAACATTTATATATATATATATATATATATATATATATATTTTTTATTCTAACACCCTAGAGAATAAAATGGCGCTCGTTGCAATACTGTCTGTCACACCGTATTTGCGCAGCGGACTTACAAACGCACTTTTATGGGAAAAAATACTTTAAGTAAAAAATAAGACGACAGTAAAGTTAGCCCAATTTTTTTTTATATTGTGAAAGATAATGTTACGGCAAGTAAATTGATACCCAACATGTCACGCTTCAAAATTGCGTCGGCTCGTGGAATGGCGGCAAACTTTTACCCTTTAAAATCTCCATAGGCGACGTTTTAAAAAAATTCTACAGGTTGCATGTTTTGAGTTACAGAGGAGGTCTAGGGCTAGAATTATTGCTCTCGCTCTACCGATCGCTGTGATACCTCACATGTGTGGTTTGAACACCGCTTTCATATGCGGGCGCTACTCACGTGTGCTTCTGCACACGAGCTCGTCGGGACGGGGCGCGTTTAATATTTTTTTTTTTTTTTTTTTGTCTTATTTATTTTAACTTTTATTTTTAATTTTTTCACAGTTTTAAAAAAATAAATAAAAATTATGTCACTTTTATTCCTATTACAAAGAATGTAAAAATCACTTGTAATAGAAAAAAGCATGACAGGGCCTCTTAAATATGAGATCTGGGGTCAGAGAGACCTCACATCTCATATTTACACTAAAATGCAATTAAAAAAAAATTTGTCGTTTGAAAAAATAAATAAATAATAAAATGTCCCTTTTAAGAGCTATGGGCAATGACTTGGAGACAGGTGGGGGCGGCCATCTTCCCCTCACTTGTTTCTCCATGTCAGGCCAGGGACAGGTCCGGATCGCCGTTACCGACCTGGCTCCTAACTTTTTTAGCTGGCTCCTAGATTCCAAGCAAATTTGTCAAGCCCTGCATTAATCGATCTCAACATAACTGCAATTGGACAAGCATCAGACGTGATGTCACCGCCGTGCCGCAAGCTGCGTCTTGCTTTTGGGGCTGTCTTTCTTTAGCTGGATCAGGGGCCTTAGACAAGGTAGAGGGAATTATGAACAGTTTCAAATACCAGTCAATATTGGCACAAAACCTTCAGGCTTCTGCTAGAAAGCTGAACCTGAAGAGGAACTTCATCTTTCAGCATGACAACGACCCAAAGCATACATCCAAATCAACAAAGGAATGGCTTCACCAGAAGAAGATTACAGTTTTGGAATGGCCCAGACCTGAATCCCATTGAAAATCTGTGGGGTGATCTAAAGAGGGCTGTGCACAGGAGATGCCCTCACAATCTGACAGATTTGGAGTGTTTTTGCAAAGAAGAGTGGGCAGATATTGCCAAGTCAAGATGTGCCATGCTGATAGACTCATACCCAAAAAGACTGAGGGCTGTAATAAAATTAAAAGATGCTTCAACAAAGTATTAGTGTAATGCCCCGTACACACGGTCGGAAATTCCGACCACAAAATCCGTCGGATTTTTTCCGACGGATTTAGTCCGACACTGGTGTTGCATACACACGGTCGGACAAAGTTGTCGTAAAATCCGATCATTCTGAACGTGGTGACGTTCGTTGCGTACGACGGGACTACGTAGAGGCTAGTAGCCAATAGCTTTGGTCTTGTAATGTGATCTGAGCATGCGTGGCACTTTGTCCGTCGGAATTCGCTACACACGATCGGAAAAAGTCCGATAGGACTTTGTTGTCGGAAAATTTGAGAGCAGGATCTCAAACTTTTTCCGACGGAAAAAGTCCGATGGAGCCCACACACGGGCGGAATTTCCGACAACATGGTCCGATAGGACATTTTCCGTCGGAAAGTCCGACCGTGTGTACGGGGCATAAGGGTGTGCACACTTATGTAACATATTATTTTATTTTTACTTCTCTCCACCTAAAAGATTTGTTTGTTTTTCAATTAAGTTGTACAGTTTATAGGTCACATTAACCGGTTCCCGACCGACGTACGTCGGCAGAATGGCACGGCTGGGCAAATGGAATTGAATTTGCCGCTGTGCCATCGCGTGCGCGCCGGCCGGGAGCTCCATGAGTCGGGTCGCGGGTCCCGCGGACTCTATGTCCGCAGGGATATCCGCAATCGTCTCACGGACGGAGAGGAAGAACGGGGAAATGCTAATGGAAACAAGCATCTCCCTGTTCTGCCTAGTGACAGTGTCACTGATCACAGCTCCCTGTGATCGGGAGCGGTGATCAGTGATGTGTCACAGCTAGCCCATCCCCCCTACAGTTAGAACACAGCCCTAGGACACATTTAACCCCTACAGCGCCACCTAGTGTTAACCCCTTCACTGCCAGTCACATTTACACAGTAATCCCATGCAATTTTAATCGCACTGATCGCTGTATAAATGTGAATGGTTTCAAAATCACGCCAAAATTGTCAGACGCGTCCGCCATAATGTCGCAGTCACGATAAAAATCGATGATCGCCGCCATTACTAGTAAAAAAGAAAAATATTAATAAAAAATGCCATAAAACTATCCCCTATTTTGTAGACGCTATAACTTTTGCGCAAACCGATCAATAAACGCTTATTGCAATTTCTTTTTTTGATTTTTTTTACCAAAAATATGTAGATGAGTACGTATCGGCCTAAACTGAGGGAAAAAATATGTTTTTTATATATTTTTGGGGGATATTTATTATAGCAAAAAGCAAAAAAGAATGCGTTTTTTTTTTTTTTTCAAAACTGACGCTATTTTTTTTTGTTTATAGCGCAAAAATAAAAACCGCAGAGGTGATCAAATACCACCAAAAGAAAGCTCTATTTGTGGGGAAAAAAAAAGACATCAATTTTGTTTGGGAGCAACATCGCACGGCCGCGCAATTGTCAGTTAAAGCGACGCAGTGCCGAATCGCAAAAAGTGCTCTGGTCTTTGGCCAGCAAAATGGTGCGGGCTTAAGTGGTTAAAGGTTGAAAAAGTTCTGAAATGATTTATCTTTGTCTCATTTTTTTACATCGCAGAAACCTGATATTTTAATAGGGGTGTGTAGACTTTTTATATCCACTGTATATGTAGCCTCAGCTTCACGTGAATTGTTCAGCGGCGCTCAACCTGTCGCTATTTTGTTCACAGGTGTGAGATGGGAAATTCCTGTCTCACTGCTGGAACACAGCGCTGTATACTACGTGCAGCTTAGGCTGTATACAGTTCATGTAGCGCACCCAGCAAGCGCACCTGTCAGGGCAGTAAATTGTTAGTTTGGGCCAGCTTGGCCCGAACAAACTGTTTAACCACTTTCAGCCCCGGACCATTTTGCTGGCTTGAGACCAGACCACTTTTTGCGATTCGGCACTGCATCACTCTAACTGACAATTGCGCGGTCGTGCGATGTGGCTCCCAAAAATATTGACGTCCTTTTTTTCCCACAAATAGAGCTTTCTTTTGGTGCTATTTGATCGCCCCAGCGGTTTTTATTTTTTGCTCTACAAACAAAAATAGAGCGACAATTTTGAAAAAAATACATTATTTTTTAACTTTTTGCTATAATAAATATCCCCCAAAAATATATAAAAAAAATTTTTTTCCCTTAGTTTAGGCCGATACGTATTCTTCTTCTACATATTTTTGGTAAAAAAAAAGCAATAAGCGATTATAGATTGGTTTGCGCAGAAGTTATAGCGTTTACAAAATAGGGGATAGTTTTATAGCATTTTTATTAATTTTTTTTTTTTTTTTTACTAGATATGGCGGCGATCAGCGTTTTTTTTTTTTTCTTTTTTTTAATTTTTTTATTGTGACTGCGGCATTATGGCGGACACATCGGACAATTTTGACACATTTTTGGGACCATTGTCATTTATACAGCAATCAGTGCTATTTAAATGCACTGATTCCTGTGTAAATGAATGAATGACTTGTATAGCGCTACCTATGCGAACTGAATCGCCTCAGGGCGCTTTTTGCCACTGGTGTCTGTGTATAGCGCGGTCCTTGCCCTGTGGGGTCCCGAGACACTTACAAACACATACAACATACACCTATTTGGCCAATTTTTATCGACAGGATCTAATTAACCTACCAGCATGTCTTTGGAGGGTGGGAGGAAACCGCAGTACCCGGAGGAAACCCACGCAGGCACAGGGAGCACATGCAAACTCCAGGCAGAAGGTGTCGTGGTCGGGATTTGAACCAGCGACCCTATTGCTGCTAGGTGAAAGTGCTAACCACTACACCACTGTGCTGCCAGTGAAGGGGTTAACCACTAGGTGGCAGTGTAGGGGTTATATGTTCCTAGAGGCGTGTTTCTAACTGTGGGGGGGGGGGGGGCGTGGTTGTGAGCTAGTGAATGTTGATCTCTGCTCCAATCACAGGGAGCAGAGATCGGCGTTGCTAGGCAGAACGGGGAGATGCTGTTTATTTCCGCATCTCCCCGTTCAGCCTTCCCGTGAGACAAACGCGGCGATCGAGTCCGTAGGACCCGCGACCGGACTCACGGGGGTCCCGACCGGCGCACGCTCGATGGCACGGCAGCATTTTAAAGGGGACGTACCTGTACGCCCTTATGCCCGTCCGTGCCATTCTGTTGACGTACATCGCCGCGCTCCGGTCGGGAAGCGGTTAAAGGGATATTAAATATGTAAGACTTTAACCATACGCTTCCCCCTCACTCTCCTTCCTGGCACCCAATTTGGGCGTCTGTGACATCTGCACTAAGAAGTCAAACGGCATCCAGTTTTTGTTGGATTTATAGACAGGTACCCGAGGAGAAAAGTCATTTTCTGAAGATGTTTGTGTTTTGTAGGTTCATGACAATCAGCTGTCGGAACTTCCCAGAGAGATCGGGGAGCTGGTGAACCTTCAAAGGCTGAATATCAGGTATGGCCTCCCCAGTAATTCTGCTCTTATTATAGGTTGCTGTCAGCTTCAAGCTGTAATATGAGGGGACATACATGTGTGATAGAAGACCCTACAATACGGTGTAAGTATACAGCCTCGGCCGAATGTTTTGAGAATGACACAAATATTATTTTTTACAAAGTCTGCTGCCTCAGTGTTTTTGGATCTTTTTGTCAGATGTTACTATGGTATACTGAAGTATAATTACTAGACATGTGCACACTGAAATATTTTGTTTCGGAATTTCGTTTTCGTCCGAAAAATAAATTTATTTAGTTACTCCCGAAATTGGTTTTTATTTATTTCGTTTTTCGTTAAAAATTGCATTCGTCCGAAAATCCAAAGGAATTAAGGTCGAATCTGTCATTGAAGGCTTATGGTGTCTGTCGAAAGTTCAAACAAGATTCGACGGAGCAGCTAAACTGTATGACTCTGTATAGTTTAGCTGCAATTCCACCCAATTCCAGCAGCAATATTTCCTCTCTACGTCGAATCTGTCCTCTCTACGTCGAATCTGTCCTCTCTACGTCGAATCTGTCCTCTCTACGTCGAATCTGTCCTCTCTACGTCGAATCTGTCCTCTCTACGTCGAATCTGTCCTCTCTACGTCGAATCTGTCCTCTCTACGTCGAATCTGTCCTCTCTACGTCGAATCTGTCCTCTCTACGTCGAATCTGTCCTCTCTACGTCGAATCTGTCCTCTCTATGTAGAATAATTTTGGACTAATAGAGTTAAGGTTAGGCACATTCGACCACAGGTTTAATGGACACAGATTGTTATTGTCAGCGTCGAATCTCCTATCTATATCAAACTGTTGTTACAATGAAAATAAAGCATTTCTTTATGTCGGATCTTTTGTTTTTCGGATTCTGCACTTTCGTTATCGTTTGTTAAAACGAGAACGAAAATACCTGAAATTCGGACGAAAATGCATTCGGACGAAAACGAATGCACATGTCTAATAATTACAAGCATTTCATAAGTGTCAAAGGCTTTTATTGACAATTACATGAAGTTTATGGAAAGAGTCAATATTTGCAGTGTTGGCCCTTCTTTTTCAGGACCTCTGCAATTCGCCCCGACATGCTGTCAATCAACTTGTGGGTCACATCCTGACTGGCCGCCCATTCTTGCATAAACAATGCTTGGAGTTTGTCAGAAGTTGTGTTTTTTTTTTTTTTTGTTTTTTCCACCCATCTCTTGAGGATTGACCACAAGTTCTCAATGGGATTAGGGTCTGGGTAGTATCCTGGCCATTCACCTATAGGTGGCGTATAACCCATATAGTAATTACTATAGCTGCTCTGTGTCCCGTATACACTCCAAGAAAAGGATTTTACAGGTAAGCTGTAGGAAAAGTACTATTATAACTTTTTCCTTATGGCAAGGTGCTCCATTATGCTGGAAAAGACATTGTTCCTCCCCAAACTGTTCTTGGACGGTTGGGAGAATTTGCTCTCTGAGGATGTTTCTGTACCATTCTTTATTCATGGATGTGTTCTTGGGGAAGATTGTGAGTGAGCCCCCCACTCCCTTGGCTGAGAAGCAACCCCACACATGGATGATCTCGGGATGCTTTACTGTTGGCATGACACAGGACTGATGGTTGTGCTCAACTTTTCTTCTCCGGACAAGGTTTTTTTCTGGATGCCCCAAACAATCGAAAAGGGGATTCATCAGAGAAAAAGACTTTACCCCAGTCCTCAGCAGTCCAATCCCTGTACCTGTTGCAGAATATCAGTCTGTCCCTGATGTTTTTCCTGAAGATAAGTGACTTCTTTGTTGCCCTTCTTGACACCAGACCACCCTCCAAAAGTCTTCTCCTCACTGTGCGTGCCGATGTCCTCACACCTGCCTGCTGCCATTCCTGTGCAAGCTCTGCACTGGTGGTGCCCCGATCCCGCAGCTCAATCAACCGTCTCGGTCCTGGCTTTTGCTGGACTTTCTTGGACGCCCTAAAGCCTTCTTCAGAAATGCAGTGGACATTTTTTTATGGGATGAAGTTCATTTTCATGGCAAAGAGGGACTTTGCAATTAATTGCAATTCATCTGATCTCTCTTCAGAACATTCTGGAATATATACAAATCGCCATCATAAACACTGAGGCAGCAGAC
This sequence comes from Lithobates sylvaticus, assembly GCA_028564925.1. Classification (NCBI taxonomy): domain Eukaryota; kingdom Metazoa; phylum Chordata; class Amphibia; order Anura; family Ranidae; genus Lithobates; species Lithobates sylvaticus. Next base: position 252,885,793 of record CM053032.1, on the reverse strand, counting down.
TTTGTGAAAATTAATATTTGTGTCATTCTTTAAACGTTTGGCCACGGCTGTAGATATTTGCCAGCACATCATGGATCTTCAGGTTGAGTCCAAACTATTTTTTTTATGGAAACATGATCACATCACAAACAGAGTGCAATATTTCAGAGCTGCGTAGGACCCCTTTTGTCAGATGTGAACATCATGCCTGACGAAGGGGTCCTGCACAACCCTGAAACGTTGCACTCTGTTTGTGATGTGATCATACTTCATTAAAAAATAGTTTGGACTCAACCTGAAGATCCGTGGTGTGTTGGCAAATGCACACACGCACACACGCACACACGCACACACACACACACACACACACACACACACACACACGCGCACACGTATGTGTATATGTATGTATGTTATATAAATAATATGCCCTGTATTATGCATGTTCCAATCTCCAGCTGGTGGTTGCTGCGGCACCCATTATTTTAGAGCCTATTCCAGGATCGTGTGCGTTGAGACTATGGGTGGTTAAGGAGGCCACACAAGGTGCAGAGGCTGACCAGCGACTTGGTATATTTTGCCTATATTGTCCACTAAAGGTCTGGAGGAGGTTCTTAAGAAAGGAGGAGGTTTTTTTTTTTCACCCCCAAAATTTTTATTTCTTTCTCCTCTCTCTCTCCAGGTCTGGCTCTGCGTCTTCTCTCACTACTCTATTTGGGGTACAACTCCAACATCGGCTGCCATCTAAGGCTAGGGTTACACATGCACCCGGGGTTGCTACCCCTCTGTAAAGCAATCCACGCCTATTTAGGAAGACAGACAGACTTCTGTATTGCCGGGGGGGGGGGTGGCAAACATGATGAGGCTTGCATACGCTGTGTGTCCCAGGGTTCAAGGGACATGTCCTACTGGCAATCATGTTGCTGGTGAGAATTTGCCAGCTTTAGGATTGCTAGAAATGCAGGGAAAGAGGGTGAGGATATAAATATCTACTTTGTGTTGCTCCCTCTCTGGTTTAGGCAGTGAGGCTTTGCTCCTTTGCTTTTGAACGTGTTGTAAACCAAGAGAGCAGCACCATCTTGCCTCTTCAATCAGAGAGAGAGCGACATGTGCCAGCAGGTAAGTGTTTTACTGCCTGCATGTGTCCCTCCAGGGTGATCCGGCCACAGTGGGACATGGCTCCAAAGGCTCTACGGCTAAACGTTTAGGCCGGGTTTGCACATAATGAATTGGATGCCGGTTTCCCCACATCCAATTTGCATGACGTGAGTGTGACCGGCTCTCAATGGAGCCAGTTTACACATGTCCGGGAGGCGGCCGCGGTCTGCAATGAAAAAGGGTCCGGTGCGTCTTTGGGTCAGGTTCAGGTGCGAATTCAGGCAAAAATTAAGACCTAAATTGCACCTGAACCGGTGTACAGGAATGTATGTGTGAACCAGGCTTATTTCTTGTTAAAGCGGAGTTCCACCCAAAAAAATGGAACTTCCACTTTTCTGGTGCCCCCCCCCCTCCGGTGTCACATTTGACACCTTTCAGGGGGGGAGCAGATACCTTATACAGTTATTTTGCTACCACTTCCGGGCATAGATACCTGAGCCACCCGCGGGTATCTACGCCACGTCCCATCCCCCCCGCTGTGTTCTGGGGGACACACGGGTCCCATAAAACAGCAGGGACCAGTGGGATAGCACAGCGTGAGTCGCGCAAATGCGCAGTAGGGAACCAGCAAGTGAAGCGCAAGGCTTCACTTCCTGATTCCCTTACTGAGGATGGCGGCGGCAGCACCCGACAGTCGAGGGATAGATCGGCTTTGGTTTGCCGACATCGTGGGCACCCTGGACCAGGTAAGTGTCCTTATTTTAAAAGTCAGCAGCTGCAGTATTTGAGGCTACTGACTTTAAAAATCGGCAGAACTCCGCTTTAAACAGTTCACCCCATTGGAGCAAATTGGACCATGCATTATACAGGGTTTTTGCCTTCCTCTGGATCAGCTGTGGGTATAGGGTTCTGTATATAGGTTTTCAATTTATTTATTCATTATTTTTATTGGTTGGACTTTTTTGTAACCTAACTTTATACCCATCACCTGTAAGAAGAATAAAAGCAGCTCTGCAATACATACAATTAATCCAGAGTTATCCCCTGCAGTACCTCTCCTTGGCCACAAGATGTCCTCAGTCTTCCAAGTTACTAAACCTTGAAGTAGAACTATAAGCAAAAACATTTTTTATTTTTTTTCCATGAGAGAGAGAGGGAGAGAAAGATAACCCCTGTCAGTTTTTGCTATCTGTGACCCACTGGGGAGATTTACCTTCACTTCCTGTCTTATAACCAAAATAGAAAGTCAGAGGAAATCCCTGCAGATTTTCAGGGGCTCCCTTGAGGCCGCCTAGGTCACCAGAACTAGTGTCCCCATTGGACGATTTTCCCTCTTTCACACTGGGGCGGTGCGGGCGTCGGCGGTAAAGCAGCGCTATATTTACTGCTGCTTTACCGTCGTTTTAGCAGCGATATTCGTCCGCTATCGGTGCGTCTTTAACCCCCGCTAGCGGTTAAAACCACCCGCACGGTATAGCCGTGCTGCCCCATTGATTTCAATGGGTAGGAGCCGTGAATACACGGCTCCTTCACCGCTCCAAAGATGCTGCTAGCAGGACTTTTTTTTACCGTCCTGCTAGTGCACCGCTCCAGTGTGAAAGCACCCGCTTTTTTCAGGCGCTATTTTTAGCGATGTAGCGCCTGAAAAACGATTCAGTGTGAAAGGGGCCTTACTGTTCTGGGGACAACCCAAAATTTGGGATTTTTTTTCTTACTCTCACTTTCAATGATAATGGTAAACAGGGCAAATACAGAGGGGGAATCTCTCTAACAGGGGCACAGACTGCAATAAAAACTGACGGTTTTCTAATTCCTCGGCGCTATCCAAAACTAAAAAAATTATTTTTTTCCTTTAGTTATACTTGAAGATTCTACTGTGAGTGAAAGGCATCGTGGCCCCACTATGTAGGGGGTGGCACCGCGCCTACCTTCATTTACAGTGTGCTGGTGCAGAGAGTGCCACTGACGTCACCACGTCGGCACCGCTGTCTAGATCAGTGCGGATCGCCCAGGCCTGAGAAGAGGCGAACATAAATAGGACCTTGCAGTGTCATGTGACCCACCTGTAGCCATTATGGCCAATATGGGGAGGGGGCGGGGATAACAGAGAGCTCCAAGATGTTAAAGCTTTTTAAATAGATTTGAGTTTTTTTTTTTTTTCTTTATTTTAAATCTGTCTCGTCTGTATTTCTTTCTTACAAAGTCACAATAAGTTGAAAAGTCTTCCAGAAGAACTGGCCCAGCTGCAGAACCTCAAGAACCTTCTTGTTCATCACAACCAGTTGGAGGAGGTTCCCAACTCCATGGGACGGCTGACTGCTCTGGAGGAATTGGTAAGCTGTTTATAATGATGGAAAGGTGGTCAGTTAAAAAATTGTATTTTATTTTTTATTTTTTTTTCCATGCAGTGGGGCTGTGCGTTTACTGCACGGGTCAGCCGATCCTTTGATCCTCTGGAAAATTGCGCTCCCCCTAGGTCCAGCAGTGGACTCTCCAGTGGTCTTGAATAGTGGACTGTTCCTGATGTCAGAGTAGGCTCCATAGACCAGGAATAGTCCATTATTCAAGACCGCTGGAGAGTGGGGGTGCCTGACCACTCTTGTGTGGGGAGGATCAGGCAAGTATATATCCGCTCTCCTCTCCCCAAGACAAAAAAATTAGCAGTTAACCTATGCAGTGCGGACGCCAAGTGGCTGCAGAATCAATCCGATGCTGCATCTGTCCCCCGCCAGCTTTACACTGAGTGTTCAAAGGCCGATGATCACTCAGTTCTCGGGTCCTCTGCTAGCACAGAGCTGTGACTGTCAGCTACCACTCTGTGTTCTGCCCCTCCAGCGCTCACTGGGAGTACCGGGCTGTGAAGGGGGCGGGAACGGCTGCCTCATGTTCTCAGTGGTGTGCTGAGGATGAGCCAACTGCTGGTAAGGCATATGGGCGGATCACAACGTTATTGTCAGGATCACTTCAAAGCCTGGACAGGCTCTGTGATGTCAGCCGACAGCGGGAATACACCAGTTGTCGGCTGAATGTGGGTCAAAGGAGTGCAGATTTAAGTGCACTCCTGTGACCCACAAAAGTATGGCCAAAAGAGCTTTAAAACTTCTCCTTTTAAAGGCGCAATCCACATTTAAGTCTGTTTCATGTTACAACCATATTTAGGGTGTAATATAAAGCAGTATCGCATACAGTAACCCCAATCTGCCCACCCTTCCTCCCCACCTGAATCGTGGGGTGCATCATACTGGGAAATCCTGTTTTTTTTTTTTTTTTGTTTGTTTGTTTAAATTTAAAAAAAAAAAAAAATATTTAGCTTTGCGTGGCTCCGCCTGCGTTGTAATCTCTGCAGTTCTGTGGTACATTGATTACACTGCCTGATATTCAGCCACCCACTAGACCAGTGGTTCTCAAACTGGGGGTTGGGACCCCCTCGGGGGGGAAATGATGATTTGCCAGGGGTCACCAAATCCTGGGCTGTTCTGAAGCCCGCACTACTCTCCCAGCCTTTTTGCGGCCGCCCAGCAGGGCTGTCCTCAGAGCCTGTGACCGCCCACTCTGCCTCTTCGCAGCCGCCCATTCAATTCACGGCATGGCTAGGGGGGCAGAGACTAGAAGTCAGCTGACTGTTGAGGAATGTGAAGTGGGAGGGGCTGGAGGAGACCCTAGTTCCTGATTTCGACATAGGTGTCACTGCTACGAGACACCACAAAGTCGGAGACGCAATGAAGCCAGAGACACAGAGAGTAACACTACCTGTGATTATAGTTCCCATTAAAAGTCCCCACTACAGATCAGCAGATGACCTTGATTGAGAGCACCTAAGTTGGCTCATCAGAACTCCACCCAACATTGCCACTCATCCCATTGCCCCCCCACCCCCCTACCAAAGAGTAAGAGACAGAATAAAAATAGAGAATACATGGAAGGGAGAGGAAAAGAGGGGGGCAAAGAAATAGGGAGAGAAATACGGCTAGATAGAGGGATGGGGGAAAAAAAACAAGACCAGGGAAAATCCGATTGCCTGTAGAGGATCAGGGAGGGATTTTTTCCCCTGCTGTAGCAGATTGGAGCATGCGCTGCTGTTTTTTTTTTTTTTTTTGCCTTCCTCTGGATCAACTGTGGGTATAGAATTGGGTATATTGGATTGTACGATATTTTTTATTTTTATTTATTATTTCTTTTTTTTATGGTTGAACTGGATGGACTTGTGTCTTTTTTCGGCCTGGCTAACTATGTAAGACATTAGGATTGAGAGAGATAAAAGGGAAAGAAAGGAGAAAAAAGAGAGAGAGTGGTACATCCTAAAATGTACCATAAGGGGTTTTAATACTGTACAAGTGGAAGGGACTCGGGGAGCGCTAAATGTCCTTGGGTCAGTGGCGCAAATAACTTGCCTTGGGTGCTGACAACCCACACTACGAAAATAATTTTACTGTTGGGGTCCCCACAACTTGGGAAATTTTATCAAGGGGTCACGGCACTAGACAGGTTGAGAACCACTGCCCTAGAAGGATAATCTACAAACGTGTACTTGTAGAACAGTTCCAAAATTTAGAACAAAAAAAAAAACGAAAATTTGCATCCAATGTTTCTTTCATGCAAAGATAAGCACTTACTGCAAATGCTGTATAGTTCCCTTTAACATCCAAACAACTCCAAAGACATGCCGGTAGGTTAATTGGCCTTTGTCCAGAAATTGGCCCTAGTATGTGAATGGGGACCTTGGATTGTGGGCTCCTTGAGGGTAGGGACCAATGTGAGTGTGCAATGTACAGGCATAGGGACAATTGTGGACACTCACTCAGGTTGGACTGGTGTCTTTATTCAACCTTACTAACTATGTAACATGGCAATTATATTGCAGGACTTCTCCAATAACAGCCTGAGGAGCGTTTCCAGCTGTCTCGGTGCCCTCACCTCCCTCACCCGGCTAAACTTGTCCAACAACAAGCTGAAGACCCTTCCTCCAGAGATCAGCCGCATGAAGAGTAAGTCCGTCTCTTTTTATAAACCGATATCGATGTTATTTCTTGATTGCATAAGGCTTATTGGGCACACAGTATGGAGATCAGACACAAAATGATGGCAAAGGTTGTTTTTCTTCTTGGTAGACAAATTACCAAGATGAAATGACTTCTGGATTAATGCAGTACTTACATTGCAGGCCTGTTAGAGACTATCCCTTCCGCTGGGATTTAAAGGAGATGTACTCTGTAAATTATTGAATTTTATGTCTGTTTAAAAAAAAAAAATGTCTAGAAGACCAGTTACCTTTGCATATAGTGCTGTTGTTTTCCTATACCTAAGATAGGAGAGGGGGAGGGGAGAAAAGGGGATTGTGGGGGACCCAGAGGCTGCTTAAGGGAAATGGGTGATAAGTGCAGAAGAGGAAGGGGGAAGAATTGGAAAACCAAGGGGGTGATATTGCTCATTTAGAGTTGAAGGTTGCAGAAAGAAGTAGATAAGCCAGGGTTGACAGTTCAGGTGAAGCTAGTGCAGTGTTTTCAGTTCCCTGCCTTCTCCTCCACACCACCATTGTGTGCTATGCATACTAGCTCATTATGCCTTTATCTTGCAGGGTGTTTTTTTTTTTCTTCTTGGAGGGTTTACAACCACTTAAACCGCTTCCTGACCAGCGCACGGCGATGTATGTCGGCAGAATGGCGCGGACAGGCATAAGGGCGTACAGGTACGTCCCTTTGAATTTGCCGCTGTGCCATCGCGTGCGCGCCGGTCGGGACCTCTGTGAGTCCGTTCGCAGGTCCCGTGGACTCGATTGCCGCGGGGATACCCGCAATCGTCTCACGGGGAGGTAGAATGGGGAGATGCCCATTCTATGTAAACAGCATCTCCCCGTTCTGCCTAGCAACAAGTGACACTGATCTCTGCTCCCTGTGGTTGAAGCAGAGATCAGTGATCTGTAAAACACAGCCACGTCCCCCACAATTACCAACACGCCCCTAGGACACACTTAACCCCTACACTGCCACCTCCTGGTTAACCCCTTTCACTGCCAGTTTCATTTACACAGGAATCCGTGCATTTGTATAGCACTGATTGCTGAGGATAAAACAGGCCTCACATGTACTTTTGGCAATATAGGTAGGTCTGATGGTCAGCTGACTACTAGGTTTTGGCTTTATAGTATAACTGTCTTTTTTGCTGACTCCTGCAGGTCTCCGTCAGCTGGACTGCACCTCCAACCTGCTGGAAGACGTCCCTCCTTCCCTGGCCGGTATGGACTGTCTGGAGCAGCTTTATCTGAGGCAGAATAAACTGACCTTCCTGCCAGAGCTGCCCAACTGCAAGCTACTCAAAGTAAGGCCTTATAATGTAATTATTTCCTGTATTTGTATAGAGAAAAGCCATGTTCTGCAGTACATGAAGCTATTCACGTCAGTCCCCGCCTCAGAGGAGCTTACATTTCTTGGGCTTCGAGAATAACGTGTGCAAAGCCTATATTGACTGTCTGACCAATCCGATGTCTGCGTTTTCCTTCCTAACTATGGAGCTTCTGCCTTTAGGGCTCATGCACATTAACGCTTTGGCCTGTATAGCTTGAAGACTGGGCACTAAAAAGCTCAGTCCCGTTACAGGCATAATACCTCCATCTCACTCCTCTCACACAGGGTGCAGCCCCAAACTGCGACAATCTGGGTGTTCTGACCCCTTTCTATCAGAACCAGCATTAACTTTTGTAGCTATTTGAGCTTCAGTAGCTCTTCAATTGTATTGGACTACACAGGCCAGCCCCCCCCCCCCCCCTTGTACATAGCCTTGGTCCCACTGCAAGTGCACTTGGAAGTGCAGTTGTAGATCTGAGGGGAACATGCAATGAAAATAAAAAAACTGCATTTTTCTTTCTTGCACATGATTGGATGTTAAAATCAGCAGAGCTTCCCCTCAGATCTACAGCGACTGCACTTCCAAGTGGAGAGTGGATTTTCCTTTAGTAAATCAACCCCCATATGTCAGTGTTGTTGCATTGCTTTAAATGCTAAGTATGCTTTTTGAAATAGTAAAATAAATAAATGCACAGGTATTTGCTAGAGCTGCACGATTCGGGCTAAAATGAGAATCGCTATTTTTTTTTTGCTTAGAATAAAGATCACGATTCTCGCGGCATAACATCATCTTTCACACATTTTTCAAAAAAATTGGGCTAACTTTACTGTTAGTTAACCACTTCAGCACCGGGCCATTTTACACCCTTCCTTACCAGAGCACTTTTTGCGATTCGGCACTGCGTCGCTTTAACTAACAATTGCGCGGTCGTGCGACGTTACACCCAAACAAAATTGACGTCCTTTTTTTCCCACAAATAGAGCTTTCTTTTGGTGGTATTTAATCACCTCTGCGGTTTTTATTTTTTGCGCTATAAACAAAAGAAGAGCGACAATTTTGAAAAAAAAAACACAATATTTTTTACTTTTTGCTATAATAAATATCCAATTTTTAAAAAAAAAAAAAAAATTTTTTCCTCAGTTTAGGCCGATACGTATTCTTCTACATATTTTTGGTAAAAAAAATCGCAATAAGCGTATATAGATCGGTTTGCACAAAAGTTATAGCGTCTACAAAATAGGGGATAGATTTATTGCATTTTTTTTTTTTTACTAGTAATGGCGGCTATCTGCGATGTTTTTTTTTTTTTTTTTTTTTCGTGACTGCGACATTGCGGCGGACACTTCTGACACATTTTTGGGACCATTCACATTTACACAGCGATCGTTGCTTTAAAATTGCAGTGATTACTGTGTAAATGTGACTGGCAGGGAAGGGGTTAACACTAGGGGGCGCTGCAGGGGTTAATGTGTTCCCTAAGGTAGTGATTTTAACTGTGGGGGGAGGGGACTGACAAGGGGAGGAGACCGATCGGTGTTCCTTCGTACTGGGATCACATGATCGGTCTCCTCTCCATTGACAGGACGTGGAGCTGTGTTTTTACTAAGGTCTGCTCGCCCGTTATCCTAAGGTCTGCTCGCCCGTTATCCTAAGGTCCGCTCGCCCGTTATCCTAAGGTCCGCTCGCCCGTTATCCTAAGGTCCGCTCGCCCGTTATCCTAAGGTCCGCTCGCCCGTTATCCTAAGGTCCGCTCGCCCGTTATCCTAAGGTCCGCTCGCCCGTTATCCTAAGGTCCGCTCGCCCGTTATCCTAAGGTCCGCTCGCCCGTTACCCTAAGGTCCGCTCGCCCGTTACCCTAAGGTCCGCTCGCCCGTTACCCTAAGGTCCGCTCGCCCGTTACCCTAAGGTCCGCTCGCCCGTTATCCTAAGGTCCGCTCGCCCGTTATCCTAAGGTCCGCTCGCCCGTTATCCTAAGGTCCGCTCGCCCGTTATCCTAAGGTCCGCTCGCCCGTTATCCTAAGGTCCGCTCGCCCGTTATCCTAAGGTCCGCTCGCCCGTTATTTATTTTTTAAAGGGACAATGTATAAAAAAGAAATACCACGTGACATAAAATATTGCAGTAATCACCATTTTATTCTCTAGGGTCTCTGCTAAAAAAAATATATATATAATGTTTGAGGGGTTTAAGTAAATTTTCTAGCAACAAAAAAAATACTAATTTTAACTTGTAAGCAACAAATGTCAGAAATTGACTTGGGCATGAAGGGGTTAATAAAGATACTTTGTAACTGCCAACCTTTTTTTTTTTTAATGGGAAAACTAGAAATTGAAGTGCTATTATTCATGTGTCAGTGTTGAGTATTTTTACACCCTCACTACCCACTTGTCGTTTTCTATGTACTGTATGTTTGGTTTTATATATAAATGTTTGCTTGGAGTTTTGCTTTCATAAATGACGCTGAGCCTTTGACTTCTCAGGAGCTGCATGTTGGGAACAACCAGATCAGCACAGTGGGCCCCCAGCACCTGACCCACCTCACTTCCCTCTGCATCCTCGAGCTGCGGGATAACAAGCTCAAGAGCCTACCTGATGAGATAACAGTGCTGAAGGGACTGGAGAGGCTCGATCTCAGCAATAATGACCTTGGCAGGTAAGGACGTGGTAAAGGCACAATTGGGCCTTTTAATGCTTCACTTTTATAAATGGCTAACAAATGCAGCACTTAAGATTCTTTGTCTTTTTTCTTTTGCAGCCGCCTAGTGCACTAGGTAGGCCCATGAGTAACTATTTGGGGTCAGCAAATGACAGGGGTATGCAATTGCTCATCAGCTGTCCCTATTCCTCTGTGCCTTTATAGAATTAGTTCTTTATGGGGACTGATACTCCCATACATAATATATAGAAGCCCTCTTATGGCCATGCAGAGTTGTCAGACATCCTTTATGTTTGCTTTATCTATATAAAGGATTTCATTTTATGTTTTCAGTTTGCCCGGCGCCCTGGGATATCTTCCGAATTTGAAATCCTTACAGCTGGAGGGTAATCCACTGAGAGGAATCCGTAGGGACATACTGAGTGTGAGTATTTGGCATAATTCTCCAGCTATGGTGTTACTGCTTAACCACTTGCTGACCGGGCCATAGCCAAATGACGGCTACAGCGCTGGGGGTGAGCAACATCCCTTGTGACAGCATGGCCTATGACAGGTCCTCTTTATGGAGAGATCTGGTATCTATTAGACCCCAAATCTCCCGTCTGGCCTCCAATACAGCCTGATCAGACACAGATTGGTCTGATCAGCTGCTTTCCTGTCCACAGTTTCTGGGGAAAAACATCAGTTCCTCTCTCTGTGTATTGCAGTTTTCGCTGCAGGTATCGTCCCCATATAACCTCCAAAACTCAAGGACGTGCATGGACGTCCTTGGGCAGGAAGTTGTTAAGAGCAATAAACAAATCTATAATACCAATTACTATCCTTTTAGAACATAAACAAATGTCCAAAGTGTTACCACTTTAAATAATAATGATACCCATCATTCAATGTAAAAAATCATAATAAATAAACCACACATAGCGTAATACTTTTTAAAAACTCTAGTTTATTGCTAGCAATTGTAATCACATAAGACAGAAGTCACTCGCACATATCGAGATTCAGAACCCATGCCTAACGTGATGACGTCAGACTATGAGCTCTGCATAACGCGTTTCGTTAAAAAATGACATCTTCAGGGGAAACGGGAGCACATGGTCACGTAGCTACTCTGACCAATGAGTTCTTGTCACTGCAAACATTATGAAGCATACTCACTCCGGGGCTGTATATTGCAGCGTATAGTGCACAGACCATTACACCAGCAGCATGGGGCATCACTGCTGCGGTTCCAGAGGGGTGGCCAGGATATTTTGGGAGTTAGGTCACCTCTTTCATCTTTCATGAAAAAATGTGAAATTACCCTTTTAAAGTGAACCTGTGCTTTGCCTGTTCACCACTGAAATAGACTGGAATCTGCTGAAGTTTGCTTGATGCACGCCTCCATAACATACGAAAAAAAAAATCTTACATACTATAATTTATCATTATTTTAGGGCTGTTACTGATTAAAATTTTTGTGTTCGATTAATCAAATTATTTTTTTAATCAACTAATTTCAATCAATTATTATGCACATACAAATCCAACTACTTTTAGC